>OW387028.1:1200000-1887161 GCA_936439885.1 Nowickia ferox
CACCAACGTTTCTTTTGCTTTCAAAATTATTAAAAAGGAAGGAAATAAAAAAGAAAACGCTCATGTAATATAATATTTCTTATTTCTTTTATCAAAAAATTTACAGAATCTTCATAAAAATGTAAATGAGTACATTTGTATTTGTTTGTGCTTGTGTGTGTCTGTGTATGTGTGTGTGCATGTTGTACAGGCACACATGATTGCACAGTTACATATTCTTTCAAGAAGTTTCCACAAAGATGTAAATGAGCAAAAGTTTACCATTTTCTCTCCCCCACCGAATACTTCTGCTTTTTGGTTTGCAGTACAGAGAAATTTGGTCGGTAATTTGTTGCCTCACAAATTTTGTCTATAAAAAAGAATAAATGAAGTTGAAGCAATTCGATCAAGCAAAATTCTAAGGGCTAATTAAATATATAAGCGAACATTGCTGCACAGAGAAAAAACTGCCTGATAGAATCAAGAAGATTTTCTCTATGAAACGTGTTTAGGCTAAAGAGTATCCCAGCAGAAAGAAGCGAAGATTTTTTCATAGAGATTCCTTATTATTTTTATGTAGTAAATCTTATTAATTTTATCAAGAAGAAAACAACATAAAATCAAGAAGAAATCTTTTTATTCACAATTTTTTTTACTCAATTTCCGTTATCTTTGGCACCAAAAAAAAACAATCCGTAGAGAAAAACTTTTTGATTCTATTAGGTTTTCTTATAAATTGCATAATATAGGGATTTCTTATTGATTTCATTATGTTGCCTTATTAAATGCTTTCCTTATTCTTTTCATTTGATTATGTTTCCTGTATGATTATGTGTAAAGCATCTTGTTAATTTTTTTATCTTCTTTCTTGTTATTTCATATCTATAAATTAACATCGACAATTTTTTTCATGATCTGTATCGTTTTTGTATAAGCACGTTTGCACAATAATTTCATTGCTTATTCAGGCTGCCTATTAGCATATTGGTTAGATTGCTTGTCTATCAGTCAGAAGATTGCTGGTTCGATACTTTTCTCCTCTCAAGTAATAATATGTATGTATGGAGAGTTAATTAAGAATATAATATAATATATACATGTATGTATAAATAAATAATATATAGATATACTACATTCATATATGGTATAGAATTTAAATGAAAATACATACAAATATCGCAAATTTTGAATTTTCGCGGGTTACGTATATTCGAATTTTGATTGTTTTTATGGCGTTATACTGGTACTCGCGTCTCTCACTTATGCTGACAATTTCGGCCATTTTGAATTTTCAGTTAATTATTGACAACGGATGTGAGCGGAGCGAGCGGATGCATTCCAAATGTTGACTATGGCATACGGAAAGGCTACCTTGGAACGTTTATCGGTGGTACAAAATGTTCTCAGAAGGGCGAGAATATGTGAACGAACAAGAGCGTGCCGGACGCCCGAGCACTTCAACAACAGACGAAAAAATTGATGAAATGAAGAAAATATTATCGTCGAATCACCATTAGAGAAGTTGCTGAGGACCTAGACGTATCGATTGGCTCGTGCCATTCGATTTTTATCAATGATTTGGGCATGTGACGGGTCGCCGTGAAATTCGTACCAAAATTGCTCAATTGCGACCAAAAAGCATCGCATGATCATTGCTAATTAGCTGTTGAACTCTGTCCACGACGACCCAAATTTTCTCCGGAGGGTCATAACTGGTGACGAATCGTGGGTTTATGGTTATGACGTGGAAACCAAAGCTCAATCACCTCAATGGAAGCTGGCACACGAACCAAGGTAAAAATCGAAGCCGAGCCAAAACACGTGCAAGCAAAGCAGCTGTCAGCAATTAACTGAACATTCAAAATGGCCGAAATAGTCGGCATAAGTGACATAACGCCATAAAAAAATCAAAATTGGAATATACCTAGCTCGCGAAAATTCAAAATTCGCGAAACGTTTTGAACAAACCTCGTAAGTACAAAGAATAAAGACATAATTTTTTTTTTATTAGAGATATCTTATTAATTTAGTTCTATTTTATGATGTATTTATTAGGCACTGTTTTCTCTGTGAGGAAGTTATAGCGATATGACTTGCGACTTATCTTTTTTAGACTTCTAATCTCATTTGGAATAATAGCTTAATTTAGGTTATACTCTGGCATATTTTAACTTAAATGTATTACTTATAGTGTGTAGAACGATGTTTGCTTAAAAAGGTAAAGGTTTACAAGGAATTTCACAATTTAACTGTAAAAGAAATAAAAATCTGAAAATCGACTTGACATATTAAAAGTGCTCGCCTGCAAAACAGTAAAATATGACTTAAGCACTTTTCCCTTATTGCCACATATTTTTTGTCAGATGTACGGCTTAAAAAATGTTCTCGTCGAAAAACACATATACGAGTATTGATATTTTGGAAATAGAGAAAAATTATTTATACATACATATATATGTTCGTAAACTCCCACTGGACAAGAGGGCGCCAACAAAAAAGAGAAAAAGTAGTTCCTGATTAATTATTTAAAATTTTTTTCACTTGTAATATGAGGATTCATTCCGCATAATTAACTCCAAAATCCCATTTTTTGAGTCATGAGGTTGTTTTAGTAAATGGGCGATGTGTCTTTTATAATCATGTTTTGTTCAATTATAAAAAAGACTGGCTGAGTACGGAAACTATTGCTTTAATATATCGCTTTTAAAATAATAATTAATATTTTCTGAGTATAGTAGGTTTAGCGCCCCTCGGATCCTATCTAAAGGACTTACGTGGAAGCTTACATATGTTCGTTAGAAAGCTCCAGTCTTCATTTTGTTGAAAAAATTTAAATTAAAATCGGACTGGCAGTTCCGGAGGTTACCTCTTACAAACATATAAGCATACAAACATAGAAACATACAAGCTTTTCAGGTTTATAATATTAGTATAGAAGTATAGATTGTTCAGATCATAAGTATTTGTATTTCTTGTAAATCTCTATGCATGTATGTGTACAAATCATTTTGGAACGTGTTTTTGCGATATTTATGGAATTTTCTAGCTATATACAATAATGTATCATTCAAGGACTATAGTATACTAAACGAACATCAAGTGCTAACATTTAAATTATACAAAAAGTTGTTTGGCACTATTCAGGTTTATTCAGGACCATCACTGGTCTGAATATCTAATTCTCCTACTGAATATTTTTCATTTGAACACTTTGCATAGCGAAACGTGTGCTTTGTGCAGGCTTTCTGTTTGGCGTTGGCGTTGGCGTTGTTTGAAATTTATTTTCAGACATTTTTATTTTTTAATATTAAAAGAAAAAAAAAGTTCACTTAATAATACAAGATATACGAATGTAGATTTCTTAAGAATAGGTAAGTTAAAGGACAAATAAAGGAACGAATATACTTTGTTTATTGTTTACGCTAATTTAAGCAAGAAAGAACTGTAACACACACACACTCACATAATACGTAGGTATATGTGTATACAACGAAACCAAGGATAAACTTATTTTTATGTGTTTTTATGCACATGCCTCTGTGTGCGTCTGTACATCTACACATACATATATATATATGTGTGTACATGCAATGTCACACATCAATTTTTCGTTCATATAGTTTTTATTATACGTTTTCTCTTTTTTCCTTTTGCCTGAAAATTCTGCCAAAAATGGGGAAATTTTTGCTTTAGTTGTTTGAACAACTAGTACGTGATTTTGAAAGATGCTATTTTAAAAGAGGGATTGTGTTTTTTTTCGTTTTAGAGTAAGGCACGTCTGGCTTACAGTTGGGTTATGATGAGACCTGGTAGAAAGCAGAAAGTATAAACTTTTAATGTCTTTCAAATTTGTGTAAAAAATAATTTAATTTGTATTGTGCGTATTTTTTTCACAAATGTGCACCCCACAGCCAAACATCAAAATTTTTCTTTGGTAGAGTATTTTTTATGTACAATGTATGTATTCGTTAAAAAAAAGCGTTCCAAACATATAATTGAAAGAAAGTGGTATATATACATATAAAAGGAGCTTGCCAAAAAATTAGAATGAGATTAGCTGGTGGGGAGTGATAAGAAAGATATTATTATTTTTTTAAGGAAAAGGAAAATGGAGGATAACTTTTCCTGTATTCGTTTTCTACTTTATGTAAGTAATCGTATTACACTTATCTCTTTATCTACAGATTTTAGTTTCCCACTATCCTTGGCTCGAAACCATATGTAATTTTAACCATTATAATTACGGATTAATTAGCCATCTTTAAAACAGGTATTTCCAATTTTTAGCGTTATTTTATATCAGGAATACGTGTGTGATCGTGAAAACAGGATTGCGTTCAGAATATCACGTATAAATTGTTCAAGAATCAGAAGAAAACTTACACGAACTACAAGCACTGACTCACTTTCGTTCGAATCAGGGTTCCACTATTTTTCCACTGCGTTGCCACATC
Source organism: Nowickia ferox (assembly GCA_936439885.1). Lineage (NCBI taxonomy): Eukaryota > Metazoa > Arthropoda > Insecta > Diptera > Tachinidae > Nowickia > Nowickia ferox. The sequence continues at coordinate 1,204,434 of OW387028.1, forward strand.
AAAAATTTTACACAAAATCTGTATAACAAACAAGCAGTACAGTTAAAAATTTAAGACCGGATTCACAAATGAGAGTGATTGGGAAAATAGAGAACACACAAGGAGAAATGAATTCACGAACAACTCATTAGGATTCTTTTTACAAAATAAACATAAATAAAAATGCAATATACCAATGTGTTTTAAATTTTTGATTTTTTGTAAAAAGAATCCCAATAATTTGTTCGTGAATTTGCATAATATGTGCAAGTATATACGCAGATCTTTTTATACAAAAATATATCTTCCTCTATCGTCATACTTGTGTTTAGTTTTGTTGAGCTTTTTGGATCACGAGTTTTAGAATAATTTCCAAATGCATAACAAAGCTTATAATAAATTGGTATGTGATAGTTTAATCCTTATATTATTAAATGATACATATTTGGCCCAAAAATAAATAAAAAGTAAAAATAATGGGGCGATGTAATCTCCAAATCTTACCTTATAAAATAATGAAAAGAGCAAACGAATAACCACCCGACGACATGAAAAAATCATTTTTATGGCCAGTTTATCAGAAACTACCGGTGAAGCAAATAAATTGAACACTTTCGCCATCACATAAATTTTTTGAGTGGTCTAATACACACGCGTGTGCGTGTACGCACTCACACAAACATCCACACGGACATCATCCCGAAAATAGTTAGAATCAACTCTATTAACCTCACAACGTCGAAATGACATGAAAACTGGATATTGAAAAAATAGGCTAAAATCAGTAAGAGCAAAAAAATATAAAAATTATACAACTAAAAATAATGCAATAACAAATGAATTAATGATTTCTTTTAAATTATTATTTTCAAAAATATATTGATATGTATGTTTATTTCAAACATATACATTTACGTATATACTTGTTTTATATGAAAGAGAAATAGCACTCAGGCAATGAATGCCTAGTACTATTGCTAGGTGTTGCCTTCTTTAGGAAAGGGATAGTGATAGTGATGACAGGTGATGAAGGAGATAGAGAAAAGCTTCATCCTTTTACAAATCTCCTTTTGGTTTTATTTTTTTTATTTTTAAAAAAAAAAAAGCAGAGTTGTAAAAGAATAAAGCTTTCTTTCCTCTATATCTTCCTTCACCACCTGCTTTCTCTATCACTATCCCTTTCCTAAAAGAAGGTAACAGCTAGTAACAGTAGAACGCATTCATTGCCTGAGTGGTACTTCTCTTTTCTTCAAAAGCTTATAAAGCTTATTCCATATTGGAGGTAATATGAACTGATCTTACGATTTTTCTAAGGTTTTCTTAAGTCGCAGGCCTGAGTCATGGAAAATTTACATTTTGTTATATTCCATAGATAATGGCATCGATAGGCATTTCAAACATAATAAAGAGATACATTTTGTTTTATTTAAATTAAAAAATAGGAATCGCTTAATGATGGACTCTATATCAAGGGTGTTGCCAGGTGTTGTTTTTAACAAGTTCAGTGAAATGTGCAAAAATATGTGCTTTTTAGAAAATAGAGGTTAATAATTTTTTTTTATATTAACTAAATTAACTTAAGTCCTTGTCGTAAAAATTGTTTAATCTCCCATTGCACCATAAAAAATTATCAATTATTTTTTATACAGACTTATAAATTCGACTCGATCATTTCCTGGTGGTGTAAAAAATTTTTAATCTAAAAATTGCATTAACATTAAAGTAAATATTTATACATCGTTAACTGAAACAAAACACCATGTGACTATATTTATTTTAATTTTACATTAGAAAGCAAAAACTTTATAAAATTGTTCCAGTCATAGTTGTTGGGTATTTTGATTTTTGTAAAAAAAATTAATATAAAAATTTTTGCAACCGATAATAAATAATGGGTTTGAATTTTTTCTTAGTTACATACCAGAAAATGACGCAAATATCATTTTAAGTACTCCTTGAGCATTGGCCGTCAAACAACTATGAATGCGCACAGATAAAATAAAAACCATACTCATCTGCATACGTATAACTATGAACATCCAACACATATGCTTATGCACATTTTACGCAGCACAAGCGACTTTAATTAAAATTCATAGACTGCATGATATGAGTATACACTCTGAGTATTAATCGGCTACACATGCATATATACCGACTATTTTATGTGTATGTACATAAAACATGTTTTCAAACAGCCAAAACATATTTTCCGTTTCACTTTTAATACATAAATGTATGTATACGGTGGCAAATGATAAATAAATATTCCGAGTATCATGCGTATATTTTTTAGTCCGACCAAATATCCATAGACTGAATACCAGCATACTCAGACTATAAGTATGACAGAGAGTCTAAACACTTGATACGCATGTGCCTTTTTATTTTTAGTTGTAGCGTATTTTAGTTTTTCACATAAACGAGGTAGAGATGCTCTTATATGTTAGAATCGACTATACTCATAGTTGCTTGAGAGAAAATATGTGGAGCGTACGAATTGTTTGCGCTACAATTATTGTTATACGTAGTTACAAAAATTAAGACTACTTACTTAAGAATATTTATTTTTTGGAGTACTTGTTGTCATTCTCTGTTGCGTACATGGGTTTTCATTTAAGCTGGTAGTACACATATTTCATTACGATACGATAAGAAATAATTTCTTACATTCTGACCCATGGGGCACACAACTGTGAGCTATTTGCAAAATTTATTGGTATAAATATTATGAAAATTAAATCAAAGTAATTTATTATGTATTTACAAATAATTTATTAAAATATGACCACCTCACGCGAAAAAAAAATACTTTACATCATCAAGTGTGCTTTAATAAAAAAAATTATAGAAGTTTTGTTCTAACGTACACTTCAAACTCAAATCATTTTTTTTGCACATTAATTTCCCAAAAGCGCAATGTGACCAATAGTTTTTTTAATTAGATTTATGTGTAAAACTCGTTTTTTATACCGGGGGATCCTATAGATGCTTTTTGTAGTGAAAGTGTGCGGATAATCCAAAGAACCGTTACCATCAATTCAGAGCGTTATGACAGTGTGGTAACCGATCTTTTTGGCCTGAAATCGCAGATTATAAACCGAACGGTATTTGATTTAAACAAGACGGTGAAACGAACCCTATAACACGACCGATTTTTACTTTATTGCATGGTAAGTTTCCTGAACGCGTAATGTCAATTAGCCACCAAAATTATGAGATTTAACTCTAGAAACTAAAGCTATTTAATACTACGTTAATACTAACGCCACGTAAATTTTACGTACTGTAGATTTTTTCCTAAAGCGCTTCAATTAATTTGGTTTTTTTTTCTGTAAATGTTTTTATTTTATTAGTTGTGTTTAGTTTTATAATAGAAATAAGCTTATAATTTATATTAAAGCAATCAAAAACAATTTTAAAAGGGCAATAAAAATTTATGTTTGGAATCAAGTCAAAGCTGAAATAAAATTAATGCTTACATGTATGTACGACTACATATATATACTTATATCATCAGTCCTGGTTAATACAGTTTTTATATACTTTTATTTGATGCAGCGTCTTTAGCGCCTTCATTGCAAAATGGAAAGTTATTCCAAACATAGTCATTCTTTCCTAAAATTACTATATTTTCTGGTTCTGCATTAGCTACAGTAATTTCTTCTGTTAGGCTTGTTTCTTGCAGCTTATTTTGGTCACTATGAAATTTTCCGTGATATATAAAAAGTTTTTTTTTGCCAATTTTTTTCGATGTTATTTTCATCTGTTGTTCTTATCAGCGGAACTATCGTCGCTATCAAAATCCACCTATTTATGAAACCTGCAACACAGTAGTCGAAAACTACTTCAAAATGATCATTCAATAAATGACATTGTGTTCCGTTCGTAATAGACCTTCCAAGCATTATAATGAAATAAAAGTCTCATCAAAGTCATAGCTTTATGTATGTTTTATTTAACTTTACTTTTGTCTCTTTGTAAACATACTCATAAATCAGCGTTTAGGCTAAATACTTCAGCGAGAGCAGCAGCCTTATTTATAAGAAAAAACTGGCATGAAGTTAGCATAAGTGGAAAAATGGAACATGATCTTGGACAATTTTGCCATAAAACTGCACATTAAAAAATTTTGTTTTTCATGCGTATATTTATTTATGTATCTTCAAAAAATGAACTAACAATAAGAACAATAAGTATTCAAATCTTAAATCTAGATATAATAATTAGGTCCAACCAGTGTCAGGCATAAACTTAGTGATACACAGAGAAAACAGATTTGTCGGTTCCAACAACTAATACACAATTCTGTTGTAATACACAATTGTAAGCACCAATTTTTCGTTAGCGATATGTGAATTTTTAGAATGAAATTTAGTTGTGACTATAGAAATAATTAATTGATACAACCAATACAATTGGTTTTTCTAAAGGAATCATTGGTAGACACGGCTCATATACATACATACATACATACATACGAGTACATACATACATAAAAACAATTTCTGCAGAATAGAAAAGGTATTTAAGTACATTATTATATTTATCGCAAATTACTCTTAATGGTTTGCTTATATAATGAAGAGAAATGTGAAAATTTGTATCCGCGTGGTGCATTGTAACATCCGTTGCTATTACACAGAGTCATTTCCTTATCAAGAAACTACAAATTGATGTGCACAAATAATTTCACTTCAGAATAATAGTAGTAACACTTCGAATATTTTGCGATATACTCGTATAATAATGTCCTTACCTTTTGTTTTGTTAAGTAGAGGTTTTGTGTAACTAACTATTCTTCAAAATATATTTTCTATATGACATTTCTATCTGATTTTAATTTTTTGTTTATAAAACATTAAAATTTTTCGATAAGTAAGGAAAAATTCAATAGCGACAACAAAATATGTTTTTCCTTTTGTATTCAGAACAAAAAATTCAGTTAGGAACATCAATAAAGTATTTAATTTTCTTTTCTATTATTGCAATAGAATTTCAGTACGACAGCAAATGATTAGTTAGTTACAATAACCGAATTTTTTTTTTCAAATTAAATATTGTTTACAGGAATAGTTTTTTCTTTTCAAAAGCCAATATTCAGTTGCGTTACTTTCTAACTTGAATTTAATTCAGTTGTGTCTACCAATACTTTAAAATGGTTATTAGAAATAAACGGAATCAATTGTTATTACTAATAAAACTATTGTGAGAGTTCTATTTACATTGTAATTATGGTTTTTTGTTTATAAATATAAAATAATCGTACAAATGATTGATAATTGATAGCAAATATGGAACATTGGAATACATAATTCAATATTTGTTGCTCCAACAGATTTTTAACCAAACTATTATCTCTGTGTAGTAATCAATAATACATAAATATCGTATGAAGCACAAAAATATTTTCAAGCTGTTTCATCTGGAGTGTTGAGTATTAGAGCCATAGTGTCCCTTTTCTTTAAGCTGATGTGTCCAGTAAAATTCAAGATGTTACGAGCAAGGGGATTAGAATGAGACTCGAGGTTTGTTAAGTATTTGCCTGCGTATTTTTTAATTTCTTCAGTCACTAGTGGCATATTTAAATAACGATGTAAATTTGAATTTTTGATGTACCATGGAGCCGATGTTATTAGTCTTAAAATCTTGTTTTGCCTTCGTTGGATTTTCTCTATATTGCACATTAAAAATGAAACTAGGATTTAAAAGTGGTTTACAAATACATTATGCGCTGATTTTTTATGTCAAATTGTGTGCAGGAACTCGTTAACAACTATGTAGTTCAATTTCGTCACTTTTGCTAACTTCATGCCAGTTTTTTCTTAAACATAAGGCTGTAGATGTCTAGGTAGTCGGCGGTTCTTCAGATCTCATTATAAAATAAATCATTAATTCATAATTCGGATTTTTATTACTTTCCCTTTTGTGTTGGGATTAAAATTTTCTTTATACAATATAAGATGCGAAAGTGTGTTGTCGACAACAGTAAAATTAAAGTCATCTTAAATAAATTTTCTTATTATTCCTTTCAATCAATGCCTTTGCAATGTATGTAAATTGAATTGTGACACACACTTGTTTCTGAATGTTTATAAAAAAGGAAGAATAATAAATGAAACATTTAAACCCTTCAACACCCAAACACTACCATACGGTTTCTGTAATTTTTTGCTTTTTTTAAGTTGTTTTAATGGCCATTTGGTGTTGTTTTAAATCTTTTTACATCATTTTTTTCGCTTATATTTGTTGTTCCGCTTAGCCTAGAGTAATTGTGATTTTAAAAGCCTGTTGCTTATTCATATAAAAAAAGCGTTTGAAAAAATGTTCCACTCACAAGCATTTAAACACTTTGTTACGCTCATGATGCTCGTAAATGTGCAACAAAAGCAATTGTAACCAACATTTAACCAAAGAGCCAACATTTTAACCAATCTCCAGGGTCAAGTTAAAATAAGCACCTGCCAGGGAAGTAGTCCTTTGCTAAACACTCGTAAGCTCAGTGCCTGCAAATGCGTTTCTTAGCATTAATTTTATTTTTAAGCTGAAATTTTTAGTATTGAAAAGTTTTTCAAACATAAATTCTTAAAAGCCAACTTAATTGATTTGAAAATTTTTTTATATAAATAATATGTCTTACATTAAACATTTTACGGTAAACATTTTGTTCTGTAAGTTATTAAAGCAAAAATTTGTCAAAAAATTTAAAATCGATAACATAAGGGATTCGAGCAATTTAATTTATAAACTGGACGAAAATCTAAATAAAATTTATAAAATCCGACGTTTATTAAAAATCTATTATTATTGAAAACTAAAAATCGAATGTGCTTGTTATTTTCTTGTTTTACTAATAAACTAAAATTAATAAATAATTTATGAACTTGTATTTGTTTAAATTACTTGATTTATGGAAAAAACTTTATTAATCGGTTAAACGGTTCTGTTTTCACGCTTTGTTGCCGAAATTTATTCCGTAAATTGATCCTAAAGTTGCTCATATGCAACGAAAAGTTATAACCGCTAATTTTTGCTTATTTTCATTTCAAGATATTTTCTTTTTTGTAAGTCATATCAAAATTTAATATTCTCCCGAAATATTTCTCTTTTCCCTTTGTAAAGATTGTGAATACATTGTTACTTTTTTCGATGGGGGCGAAAATGACAAATAAAAGTGTTTAATAAATTGTTTGCCTAAAGTGTTGCAAGAATCTACATGGGCAACGGGGGACAGATACTTTCAAAATGACGTGAGCGACGAAAAAGTTTCATTATTTTATGGCATTCCTTCCCCAGAGATTTTGTTTTCCTTAATTTATCTGCTGTTTCTTTTATCTTCTTTCTACAATTTTTCACAGAATTTTTTTCAACTAAAATTTTTTACAACAGCATTTTTGTTAATTTTTTTTATCATTTTGTTTGTGCTTTCATTTTTATTTGGTTAGTCAAACAAACATAGCAACAGTTGTAAATGTCAAATGTGGTCGTTGTGGCTTTAAATGTACCCTTTATTGAGTATATTCTATTGAGGAAAAAGGGAAAACTGGACGTTCATAAATCAAGCTCTATTTTCGCAAATCTTCTTTTTTCTCTAATATTTTTTCTTTCGCAAAAGCTAAGAAAAAAACTGCGTGTGTTTTTATAAACACCAGCGAGTTTATTTGGTTATGGTCTCGTTGTTAACGAAATTAACTTGACAAATGTGGTTTGAATTTTGTCAGTTTTTTTCTTTCTTTTTTAGCAGTTCGGCTCGTTTGAATGGGGTGCTATGTTAGGGCTTTCCCGTATGAATTAGCCTTGCAAAGCAACAAGTGATAGCTTGCCTTGTGTCAAATTGTTGCTATTTTTTCTACAAATAATTCTGTTGGCCTTTAAATTGAATTTTTGTGCAGCAATTAGAAAAATTAGTGTAATTAATGTTTTCAATAAAGGAAACCTTGGCTGGAATTTGTATGTTCATACGAGAGCATTATTATTTATTTTATGTTGTTAAGCCAAAAAGTGAATAGATGGCTAAAAATAACATATCAAAAGTAAACAAGGAAAGTATTCTAAATGAATGAAAAATTTGCGATTTACTTTTTTATGAATGTTTATTGTCACACGCAGAGGAGGTCCTCACAAACACATAAATGTGAAGGGAAGGACTAGTTTCTTAATAAAAATTGCAGCCGTTTAAAGTAGTCAAATCCGAGAACGTTATCACTTGGTAATTGGTAGGTGCACAATTTGCAAAGTGCTTACACTCAAAAAAAAAATTAACAAAAACTTTGGAAAATTTTCTAAATTTGAGTAAAAAAAGTTGTCTATGGCCCCAAAGCTGTTTTTACTTGAAATCAGTAAAATACTTACTGAACTAGTTTATAGTAATTATATTTTTATATTAAAGTTAAATTTTTCTAAAATTAAGTAAAATTTTCCCATAAAGTTCGGAGCTTTGCAAAAAAATTTTCATCTTTGTTCTCAACTTTAGTAAATATTCCAAAGTTATGTTTTTTATGTCTTTAGTTCTGGTACTTATGCGGCAAACAACTAACACTAGAACCAAAGATTTCTTACTTCGACAGTATTCAATTAAAGCCGCTTTTTAGAAAAACGTTCCGAATTTTAGCTTTTTATAGTATTTAGAAAGAAAAATAAACGCCACAACAACACAATGAAAAAGTGTCTGGGGGAAAGTGAAGTGAGTGAAATGGTTGTTTTGACTCAAATCATACGGAACTTCATTTATTGTGCTACTTGGGGTCCGTGTCTAAAGGGGCCAAAATGTTTAATTTTTTGTGGATTTATATGAAAAGTTCAACATTTTATAGAAACGAAGAGAAAGTGTGAGGATTTCAAATCAACAAGATTTTTCATTTCCGTGAGGGTAAGAAAAATATATTTTTTCTTTTTTTATTAATTCTTATTCACACTAGTCCAATAAGAATGTGAAATAAAAAACCCAACCCACCCCTGACGGTCGCAACAAAAGTTTCATACCACAGAGGTGAAAGTCTGCGCTAAGACGCGCGTTATAGCAAAACAATGCCATTATATATGAAACTGCTATAATTATTAACCTTACTAAAACTTACGCTGCCGGGTATGGTGAATTTTTTTTAACGAATAAGTTGAAAAAAATTCCAAAGGAGCATATTTTAATTCGATACCGATTTGGTTTTTTTGTGTAAATTAGTGGCGTAATTCACAGTTGACCTTGTAGATCTTCTACATACTGTACCTTTGGTAAATTTTGTTAAATTTAAAGCAAAGCAGCAACATTTTTCCAAACTACAAGATGTAGTACAAGGTCAACTGTAAATTCCGCTAGTATTAAATAAAGAGAGAATAAAAAATTCTATAATAGAATTTTCTCCAATGGACTTCTATTTTTTAAAGGTACACTTTTTGATGAGAAATACCGAAATATGAATATAGAAAGGCCCTAAATTATTATTTTTTTGGAATCAAGATTTTTTAATTTTTCGATACATTAGATATTCTTCTATCGAAATATGCAAAAAACTGGACTTCAAGCATATTATGAGTTAAGGCCTTTCTATATTAAGGATATATACCTGCCAATTAGTGTCGTTTTCTCAAAAAAAAATTTTTGTGTGCAAAAGGTTTACAAAATATTTTTGTATAAAAATATGTTTGTTAAAACTTTTGTAAACCAAAATAGTTTTTACGAATAAAAGCCTTAGTCATTAATGTATTAGTAAATTTTGCTTGTTTTCTTTTTTTGCTTGGGCGTCTATATGCATTAAAAAAATGGAAAATGAAAAATGTATGCAAAAATCGAATCGAATAAAGTTGTTTTGTAAAGATTTGTGTGTGGGGCTTTAAAACTTATTGTGTTTTTATATTGTGATTCTTAATAACATATTAAGACTCTTGAGCCTAAGTTTATTTAAAAAAGGAAGGACAGGATTCTTTTTGAATCAAAAATGCGAAATTAATTATGGTTTCTGAGATATAAGGCATTCATTTTACTCCATATCAACTATTTTTAAGTTTAATAAGTACTGTTTTGCTGTAAACATCACTGTTTGGCAATTGCGTCTAATTCTTCATACGAAAACGTACGAAGGAAGTTAACTCTTGTTTTGCTTCATTTCATAAGAAATTAATAATAAAAAAATGACATGCCGTAAAAAAATTCAACGGCGACGATTAACGAAAAACATCATCACCCAGACGCAGCTGTTGGTTATATATTTTAATATAAGCTTTTAAACACAAAATAAAATAACAGAAATGTAAATTTTTCTTACACAGAAAAAAGTATTCACCAGTTAATGTTTTCAATTAATAATTTAATTGATTCAATTAAATTTTTAATTGTATTAATTAATTTGAGTGGAAACACTTAATTGATATTATCAAATTGTTTATAGGTGATAATTTAAGTAATTTTTTAATTAATATTATAAATATTTTAATTAATATTACAAACTCATTCATATTACTTTTTTGTGTGTTATATATAACATATAACATAAATCATTTAATTTCATTCTTTTTATTAAATATAATTCAACTACTTGTTTTTCTTGTGTAAGCGGATCGTGAAATAAAAAAGTTGTAAAAAGTCTGCAACTTTTGAAGTATTGAAGTAGCTCCAAAGAGCGTCAAATGGGAAACTGTGGTTGTGGAAATGTTTTCGGAGCTTGTAGCTTTTTTTAATATCTACCGATCGTAAGAATTTTTCTTGCGGGACAATCAGCGTTAAGATACAAAATTTAACTGCCTAGAGCACCATTTTATGTCTTACAGTTTGCAAGTTATTTGACGAAATTTTTTTTAATTTTTGACCATGACGTTTTTTATTTCTTATTACATAACTTCAATTTCGATTTTTGAAAAATGTGAGAAAATTTTATATATTATGTGGAAAAAGTATTCTTAATTTTTTTTAATATTTTAAAAAATTATTAAGTATTTGATAAAAACTGATTGTTTCTAAGACTAGAGGTATAAAGAAAAACTATGATATAAATTTAAGAGATTTTTGCTGGTGCGCCTTAAATCCGGAAATGGTGGAAAATTAGCATTTTTTCGCAAAAAATCTAATTTTTGGATGAGGCAAAAAAATTTCACGCTCTTTTTTGTAAATTTGTTGGTCTTTTATTATGAATAAACTTGTTGTAAGTAACTTTTAAGAAACTCTTGACATTCTACACATAAATGTAGGTAGCAGAGGAGGGTTTCTAAAAAATTTTAAATTTTTTTAACACAATTTTTTCCCAATAAAACAAAAAATAAAAATAAAACTAAAATTGAAATTTATTTGCTGGTGGTTAAGCGATGTCTATATGCATTTCATTGTTGCTTTAACAAATCGTCAGTAGACTTCAACCACACATTTTGAACAGTCACAAACCTCTTATCTTATGCACAGACTTTCATAAACTATTTGAGAATTCACAAATATTAATATTTTTGAAAATCACAAAAGAAAAATAAGCATAGTAGGCTTAGTAACTTATACAGAACCCAGCAAATAATTTTTATTCGATATGAATCCATTTTATTTTTTACACCTTTATACAATTAGAAATCCATTGGATAACAATAAAAGTATTTATAGGCAAAATGAAAAATAATATTTTAATGAAACATTCAAGAGATTTATTATTCGACATATTGTCATAATTATAATTATTTCTAATTGTATAAAGGTGTAAAAAATAAAATGGATTCATATCGAATAAAAATTATTTGCTGGGTTCTGTATAAGTTACTAAGCCTACTATGCTTATTTTTCTTTTGTGATTTTCAAAAATATTAATATTTGTGAATTCTCAAATAGTTTATGAAAGTCTGTGCATAAGATAAGAGGTTTGTGACTGTTCAAAATGTGTGGTTGAAGTCTACTGACGATTTGTTAAAGCAACAATGAAATGCATATAGACATCGCTTAACCACCAGCAAATAAATTTCACTTATAATATAATTATGACAATATGTCGAATAATAAATCTCTTGAATGTTTCATTAAAATATTATTTTTCATTTTGCCTATAAATACTTTTATTGTTATCCAATGGATTTCTAATTGTATAAAGGTGTAAAAAATAAAATGGATTCATATCGAATAAAAATTATTTGCTGGGTTCTGTATAAGTTACTAAGCCTACTATGCTTATTTTTCTTTTGTGATTTTCAAAAATATTAATATTTGTGAATTCTCAAATAGTTTATGAAAGTCTGTGCATAAGATAAGAGGTTTGTGACTGTTCAAAATGTGTGGTTGAAGTCTACTGACGATTTGTTAAAGCAACAATGAAATGCATATAGACATCGCTTAACCACCAGCAAATAAATTTCACTTATAATATAATTATGACAGTATGTCGAATAATAAATCTCTTGAATAAAACTAAAATAAAATATGTAGAAAATTTAATTTTATAATCAAAATTTGATTTTAAATATTTCGAAAAGTATTGACGGTACTAGAATATTTTTTTTCAGCTTGCAAAACTAAATGTATACTATTGATTTAAACGTTTCCTAATACGTAATTTTATAAAACTTTTTTTATTAGGAAAAAATTGTGTTAGAAAAATTTTAACATTTTTAGAAAATCTCCTCTCCATTAAATATGCTACCTCAAAGTTTAACACTTCTTCTTTTCAAAACAGTTGGTTTCATCGAAATCGGTTGACTAGTTCAAAAGTTGTGCACTTTTTACCACTTTTTTATTTCACGCCACTGTGCACCGGTAGGCGTGCTGACTACCACACGACGAGTTCGAGTTGAAATCTTAATAAAATAAAATGACTACTTTGCATTAAATTCATGTTGTTTCAACTTGAAGTAACTTTAAATTTACGTTGTTTCAACTTCGAATAACTTGGATTCAAAATTATTCTTTATTTTCAGTTAACAGCACTATAAAGCCGTGTTTCCACTACCAAGTTTTCTTGCGGAAGTTGCATCCAGAAGTTTTTGTCGTGTAAACACGTATTAGAAGTCGACTTCCAGAAGTCACGGCTTGAAGAAGTTACTTGCAGCAATTATGTGGAAACACGTGTTTGTTGCTTGCTTTAAGTAACTTGAACGACTTGCTGTGAACTACAAGTGTTTTGAAGACTTGCAGAAGAAGTCGGGTATACGTGAGTAAACGGTTTGTGGTATTCTCTTCTGTTTTCAGTTTTGTTTTGTGTTTTTTTTTTAGTTCTTTTCAAAATTTATAAAAATGGACAACAACAAATTCGTTTGGAGTAGTGAAAAAACACATTTGGTAATTGAAAAACAAGAAAGTTATCCTGAATTATGGAACACGTCCTCAAAAGACTATAAGAATAAAATTAAAAAACAAAACTCGAAGAGTATCTCATTTTAGTATCCTGCTTTTGAATACTTGTTTGAATTAACGATAAAATGTATTAAAAATCATTATTAGACATTCTCAGGAAATTTTTCAGCTGCATGGAGACTTCGGTCCGCAATTCTTCAAGTAATGTATTTTGGAAACTTAAATCTACGCGCCGCAGCACCCAATTTCTCACCCAAACACTACTGCAATCTGTACTCACATTGTGTGGAAACACGTATGCAATTTCTTGCAGCAAGTTCGTCGTGATAACTTCTACAAACTACTCCTGGAAGCAGACTTCCGCAAGTTTCGGTTTGAGTGGAAACACTTCAGCAAATACTTGCAGAAGTTCTTCCGCAAGTGACTTGCTAGTGGACACACGGCTTAATATGAAATCGACATGAAATAAAGTTTTTTTTCAAAAGGAAACATTTTCTTTGAAGATTACTGTAAATCATTTTGAATTAGCATGAAGCACATATGAAGCAAAATCATTACCGAAAAATGTTAAATTTACCTTGTTTTCGTAGATTTTAATAAGAAGTCTTTCTGTGTGCAAGGACATTTTCTTATTCTTATGCCTATTTAACAATACTTTAGCACAAACATTGAAAAGAACTGTAGACAACAAAAAAGCGCATTAAATAGTGGATAGTATTTATTATTGATTGAAAAATTCAAGGGAAATAATTATCGATCGATATGCAAATTGCAATTATCCATTCCGATAAATTGACTTAATATCCATGTTTTCATCAACATTGAGGTTGTAGTATAATATCAGCTGTTGTTGAAAAATATTAAAAAAAAGATTTTATATATTTTGAAAGTAAAAACCACAAGGTATATTTTATTATAGAAATACTCTTTTCATTGAAATTTATAAAATATCTTCCCTTGGAAAATATATATGTTATTGTAGTATAAATACAATAAAAATTTTTGGGTAGAAAGATTGCGCTATAAATCTGAAAATTTATTACAGATGAATGAAAGAGAGTAAATTGGAATAAAGAATTTTAAGTAAATGCTTAGGGCACAAAATTGTTTTATCTAATTTTACTGTTTATATAAAAATGCTCGCTTAAATAAGGCAGCATTCATATATATTTTGTTGGGCTAAAGTATGCAAGTTAAGAAAGCAGCTGTAAAGGGGTTCTTTAAAAAAAAACAGGATAAACTCTCTGAGTATTTGTTTTTCTGTTTTGCAGAAAACAGCTACCAGCATAGCCTTGTTAAAGATCTTAACGTCAACATCGCGCGATGACTAAGGCCGCACGCAGGCAGTCGAAATTTTTTCATTAAATTAACCTTTGCTTCTACTTGCAATTTATTATTCTTATAAAAATCTTTTCCAAAAATATAAAAAAGGAAATAAATTAAAACATACTTTAGCTTTGCAAATTTGGTTATGGTTCCAGTACACAAATACTGCCTAAGAACGAATCCTAAATAGGAAAGTGAGGGAAAAACCGAAAAAATCATGTTTAGTGAAAAAATACACACAAATATATCTGACATTTACTGAAGCAGAATATATATGGTTCAAAAAGTCTTAGTCTCTTCATTCTAAATCCACTTATTAATTTAAAATCGGTTGATATTTAAGTTGGTTAGAGGTTGATAAGGGCATACGGGTACGAAAACCGGTTTTTTACCCGTAACTCAAGATCTTGGAGGTGTTTCGAAAACTTTAAATACAGATTGTTGTTATACTCGACAAATACCTACCAGAAAAATAGTAACACGTCCCAGGTATTACGATTTTATTAAAATTTGTCACACAGTGTCATGTTTCCAAGATTAAAACGGTTCACTTCTTCCATACCAAGATATCTGAAAAGCTTCGTCTCAGCATTTTCGGTAGAAACTTTAAGTAAGTAAGTACGTGAACATTATGTTAAATTGCATTGGGTGTGGTTACGATTACTTTTTAAAATATGCCATTGTATCTCTTAATAATTTTAAGTTGTTACAATTTTGTTTGGTAATGAAACCAAACAACAAATGTGACTATAAGATAAGAAAAAGTTAAATCGATTAATCAAATTTTGTTCACTTGAATACTGAATCGATTGAATCGATCAAAAAATGTCGGAGTCCGGAAAAGAACAACCTTATTTTTTAAATAGCAATCATAACAGACCTCGAAGCCGAAGAAAATTCATACATTTTTCATAGCTTTATGGGTCTGAAAATAAATAACTACAAACTGATCCGGAAAATTTTCCACATGTTCCATCTATTTCATTAGAAACTCTAATGAGAGGAAGGGAACAACGAATAAAACTTTGGTTGGCATATTGAAACTTACTCCCAGTAACTGCTCTTTTTTTTCTGTTTTAATTAAATTTTTTGAATGCACTATCGTTGGTCTCAAGTAGAAAGGCCTTAACTCAAATAAGAGAGAAGGTAAAAGCATAATAGAAACTGTTATATTCACAATTTATTTTTTTTTGTACAACTGCGTGTAAAAGCAGTATTCTTTTTTTTGACGTGGTGTATTTATGCGAAATGTATTGGAATCACTGAAAAACTCAATTTCGTAAAAAATACGAGTTAGGGTCTTTCTCCTTGAACCAGTAAGAGTATGTATGTACATAAGTGTACATATGTATGTGTATATAATGTAAACTTTTGCTCCGTGTTGTAATTAGTTTGATGTATCTTAGCCGCCATTTTTTCTTTAAATTTAATTATTAGTTTTCCACTTCCATATCTTGCCATAACCGCCAAAAAAGTTTAAGCGAAATAATTTTCCAGCTTAATTTTTTCACCAAAATCGATCATTTGCGATGGTAAATAATCGATTCTCGTCAAAAAAAAGTTAGGTCCAAAATGTGTCGGTTAAGATTTTTTGACGGTTATGGCTCGATATGTATGTATGTATGTACATACCTTTCTGCAGCGTATTTAGCTTCTATTTTCTTTGTTCTATATACTCGTACATATTAATTTTTTTTAAGCTTTACTTTCTGAGCACTTGCGCGTATTTTTAAAAGTTTTGTGTTTCTATTTTCTTTTCACAGAAATCTTGTGCAAAAAACATTTAAGAAATCTTGAAGGGAATGAAAAAGAAATCAATGAAAAATATAAAAACATAATGACGCCATTATGAAAATAAATAAGGGTGTTTGCTGCGTATTCGTACCTTCATGTGTGTGAGTACAATGAGTTTGTATAAGTTCGGGTAACTCCAGTTGTATTAGTGAATAAGGAAGATATCTTAAGAGCGCAGTTTTCCCTTAAAAATAATAGCAAAAAAATAAAAACCACCACTAAGGTTGTATATAATACGAGTACATGCACAAATAGATACACATTCACCAATGTTGTCAGACACGACCCAGAAAACATTTCAGTAAAGGAAGTATTTTAATACATTTTGCTCCATTGCCTGCTGATAAGTGTCCACTTCGTAATAATATGAGATTCATTTCTTTCACAGGCATATCAATATTGTATTTATATTTTTCCCTTAAAAGAAAACTGTGTGATTTGAAACATGCATACACACTTTTTAATATGTGTTCAATAAAGGATAATCATTGAAGCTTTAAGTTGATATCTAGCAAACAGCGTGGAATTTCCAGGCTCAGTAAAATACATATCTCGAAGCTTAAATTTACAAAACTATTTCGATACATTCAGCATAAGTCAGAATTATATATAGGGCATTTTCATTTAAGAAAACTACATTTTTATCTCAAGCGGTTTTGTAATAGAATTACCGCTATACACTAAAGTTCGAATTAAAAATTTCAAACTTACCCTAAAAATTCAATATGAGAAAATGCTTTATTTCCAAAAGAAAGTTGTTGATTTTACTGAAGTCATTCAATTAGTTCACCTCAAAAATAAAGTGAACGAAACTATGAGAAAAGTGAAAAATATTATTTTAAGGCAATTTTTTTCAAGAAATATTTCCAGAAAAAAATATTCGCGAAAGGGGTGATTAGGGTTTAATGGGCGTTGCTCAGCCTACTTTTTCCAACACGGAGTTTTGTGATTACAAAAGTCTAAGATATGTACAAAGTTTCACAGTAATTCGCTTGGCAGAACTGATTTGTGACTTCGTAATTTCTTGGTCAAACCGATTTTCAATACACATGATTCTGATTTGATGCGTGAGATAACGTCATGTAAGCATGTAGGCCATTCATAATATAAAATTGGCTCAGGCAACCGGAATCAAGTTCAAAGCAATCTCATTGAACTCACTTGTGTTGTCATTTTGTGCTGACATTTTAAAATCATGTTTTCGATAACGCACAAGTTTGTTGTGTGATTGTGAAACCAGAGTGTCCTTCCTTAATCCTTAAAAAATTAAAAGTTTTCAGAAAATAATTCTGAATTAATTTTTTTATTTTACGTTTCGGTCTTTTTCGAGTTTTGATTCATATCGTTTTTTTTAGACAGTCTCAGCTTGAAATAAAGTGAACTTTTTAATATTCGGATTTGTGAAAAGAATAAAAAAAATCGGATGAATTGATGGATGGGTTGAAGCGGGAACGAAATGCATATAGACAATTGCTTAACCATAAAAACAAGTAAAATTTTAAAATTAAATAAATAAAGACTTTATGTCAAATAAATATACTTCGGTATTTCATGTATGAAAATAAATGTTTTATTTTTCTTTTTGCTTTTTAATACTTTTATTGTTGCCCAATGTGCCAGCTAATTGTAAAAAGGTGGTGGAAAATAAAAAAGATGCCCAATCAAACAAAGATGCTTGTTTTGTAAAGATTTTTGTTTGAGGCTTTCAAACTTATTATGTTTGTACATATATTCTGATTCTCAATATAGTATTAAGAGTCTTACTATAAACATACGGAGTTTGTTAGATAAATTCAAAAATTTTTTGGGTTGAAGTCTACTGATGAGTTCCAAAAGTGCATATAGACAATTTCTTAACCATAAAAACAAGCAAAATTTTCAAATTATCGTTTTATTTTTTATTCTTTTTCATATAGTGGCAACGCTAAAAAATTTTACTACTACAAAAATCAAAAATCCTAGCTGCGGTGCTCATAAGAACCTCATTAATTTCAAATTTTAGCCATATCGATCCAAAACTTTGGCTGAAATTAATTTTGGCCAATATGTACTTCCTCAAACATTGAAGGCTGTCAGATGTGACGATTTATCGTCATTTTGATGATTTTTGGTGCCAAAAATAGCATAATGATGATTTGACGATTTTTTCCTTAAAATTTAAGATTTTTCAACAGTCGAAATATTACAGCTTTTTATGGAAAAAACGACTGTTAGAATTCATGTATGCATACCCAATGAAAGATTTTGGTGAAGTTTTGCAGACTCTTTCTTAATAATTTATTATTTAATTAGAAAAAAAAATATTTGTTGATGGTTTAGCGTTAAATAAAAATAGAATATTGGTATTTATTATTTAAAGTTACACTTATATTTTGAAATTTTTAGTCCATACTCTATTGTCAATGGTCTCAAGTAGAAAGGCCCTAACTCGTATTTTTATGCAATTAAGTTTTTCAGCGATTCCAATACATTTCGAATAAATACACCTCGTCCCAAAAATGTATTGCAATAGTGTAAAAAATACAAGCAGTTGTACAAATAAGTTACATTTTGAATATTACACTTTATTTTATGTTTTACCTTCTCCTGTAAAGTTACAATTATTTCAGTTAGGGCATTTCTATTTGAGACCAACGATATATTGATATCAAATTGCTATCCTCAGAAAACATAAATGTGAAAAAGGCCAAGTTCCTATCAAAAATTTCAGCCATCAAAAGTACTGAGACTAAAACTTAAAGTTAACTTGGGATTTTATTTTCATAATATTACCGCTGAGGGGAACAAAGTTATGAGGAAGTAAACAGAATGCTAATGGCTTCGTGTAAAATTCATGTATGTACATGAATTGTTATAATGTTAATAAAACGACTTTATTACTATGACATAACAATGTCAGTTACATTGTTGCAATAAAGTAAACCGATACCGTGTTTAATAAATTGTTTCATGTTTTTGTCGTTTACAGTTTTTAAGTAAATTGGTTTTTTTAAACGAAAAAATTTTAATGTAAAAAATAAACAATTATTACGAAGAAAATCCCCTGAAGAAGTCAACAAACAATTGACGAAACGTTGGGAAAAAATTTAATAAAGTCGTTTTATTAACATTATAAATAACTTAGGCCTTATTAGCTCAAACAATTGGAACACAAACATTAACAGTATTGGCCAAAATAATTTAAAATTCAAAATGAATTGTTATGATTTTCTTTTCTAATAAACACATTTATAAACCAAAACATATCGCTTAATTACTCAAGGAACGTCATAACTCAAAAAATGGAATTTTTGAAATAATGATGCAGAATTAATAATAAAATCGTTCTTCATATTGTATAAAAATTTCATACAAATATCTTGTTTACTCAACTCTTGAAAGCAAAATAAAACTTTCTTTTTCCATCAAGTTGTGTGTAAATTGAAAACCTTAAACTCGATTTCTGCCAAACTAGTTTTTTAAGTTATGACGTTGTTTGAGTAAATGAGCGATATGTATATATGTTTAAAATAAGTACATTTTGGCTTGTCCGATTTTTCTGACGATTTTTCGAGTATGAAATCATGATTATTTTAAATTTTATCGGGATTTCGATAATTTCATCTGACAGCGCTGATTGTAGGTGTAGCCAGTCTAGCTTATATGCTCCATTCTGCAATACTGCAACAACAAATAATATGAAATTGATATTTCCTATACTAATTCATAAATTCAATATAAAGAAGTTTTGCAGACTGAGAAGTGCAAATGCTTGTAGCGCTAAGACAATTACGTTTTTTTGGTATATTTATAAAATCAAACAACTAACTATCTCATTAACATAAAAACCTATCAAACTTGTCAACAACACCCATGCGAACGAGATGACTTCTCAACTCGGTATGTCCAGTTATTATTAAAACCAAATTCCGAAGTTGGTATCCTTTTTATACCCTTACTAAGTGAGTGAGACACTCTGAAAACACAATTATCTTTTGTCTCGTGTACTTTGTGATAAATGGCTGCGGTCGTACTTGTTATGTCCTTAAGTTGCAGATATGTGTACCGAGTGATTTCTGCCTTTGTTTTTGCTTTATTCTTAAAAATACTATAACATTTTACGGCATATTGCCACTAATACTCATATAAAAATGCAAGGAGCATACTGAAAATCGAGTGGTGTCAAACTCAAATGCGCCTGAGAATTTTTACATGCCTTGTACTATAGCCTTTACGCTTTTTACATGGCAGCCACATAGTTATCCTTGGTTTTTAACATGTCCAAATAAGAAGAATTAATTAATTAATAGCAACAGCAGGGTGGATGCCCATGCCAAAGCTAATACGACTAAAGTAACAAATACGATGATCTTGAAATTCACACAAATTAATTGCTTTTTCCAAGCATCGATTTTCAAGCTGTGAGCCCAGTTGTCACTACCATCAGCTGATACTATCAGTTAACATATAGAACTTTAATCTTAAAAGGCCCATACGATATCAAACAATTTCCTGGTGTTATGTTACTAACGATACAAAATATTGGATTTTTTTTTGCTGGAAATGCATGCATACATATTTTCCACCTAAAATCGTTTCGTGTTTTTCGTGTAAATTTTGCTCAGCACGAAACGACCCGACTAGGAATGCAATTAGATTTTTTGTTGCGAACACTACATCTATTATGAACTGCTAGCTGGTCAATCGGATCACACGCCCAAAGGCTTAGACTACCATGAAACGGTTTTTGCAAGAGTTGTCAAGACGAAAGGGATGAGGAAGCTACCGAACATCTCCACTGTCACTGTCCCGGACTTAAAAACTTAAGACGTAAAATGTTTGTTGTGACTTAAGGACTCTATGGCATTGTCTATTGTTTTGTTGGGCAAATGTTTGCCAAGTGTTACCGTACCTTTATACAGGATTCATAATTTTGTTAAGCAAACTGGTTGGCTGAAGAATAAAGACAACTAAGATATTTAGGAAAAATTTTTAAATTAACTAGCTGGTAGTAGAACAGGGCACAGTAATGGACTCAGGTGACAGGGACACTTAGGGCATCTGCATACATAGCTCGAGTAGAGCCATTCAAGTTTTGATAAAAATTTATATAGTTTTGTTCACTGGGTTGCATGCATGTACGAGTATTGAAAATACTTGTCGCACACTCTAACATCATTATCTTTGTCGTTGTCTTTGAACCCTAAGAAGCATCTGTGCCAGTGTCTGGTTCGGTGATTGTATACTCCGCATTTCTGTCTACTCCTTGAGCTGCTTCATT
The DNA here is from genome assembly GCA_936439885.1 of Nowickia ferox. Classification (NCBI taxonomy): domain Eukaryota; kingdom Metazoa; phylum Arthropoda; class Insecta; order Diptera; family Tachinidae; genus Nowickia; species Nowickia ferox. The sequence continues at coordinate 1,226,042 of OW387028.1, forward strand.
GGGGAAAGCTTAGTGGGGTCGATGTCTTCGTTTTCACGAATATAAGATGTTAGCATCGAGCATAGCTGTTTAGCATAATTAGGCAGTCATTTCAGATGTACATATACAACACACACAACTTATGAATGCAGGCATGCCAGTATATAGAAAATCGCATACATACATAAGTATACTACATAAACATTGACAAACACGTGCATATACTTATGTGCAAGAATGGTTGCTTCTACATACGTCTGTATATGCATACTCGTATGTTATATGTATGTGTCTATACTTAAGTCAACGTGTCTTCTTGCTACAATTTAACGGCAATGGCAGACGGTAGCCAGAGCGTTGGCATAAGTTCCGCTGCAGTAGCAGCAACCAGCTGGCTGTCAGCTGCTGCCTGCGATTGCTTAAGAAGCTGAGGAATTTTAACTTAAGTTGTTGGTTAATGATGACGGTGAAGACGGCAATCATAATAATAACATTTTAAATGATAATTATAACGTTGACGAGAGTGATGATGGTAATGCTGGTAATGATAATGATGCTGATGATGACGTTCAATAACAAAGTTCGGTACTTTTAAGCAAAGTCGCTGAAAAAGTGAAAAAAAACTTTATAATTTAGAATAAGAAGTTTTTCAAATCTGCACATGTTAAGAAAGTAGACAACGTTGTTGCTGATGACGACTGAGTTGCCCATATTGGCCAACCAAAAATCAACGTTGTTCTAAATGTATTTTGTTTCTTTTTCCTCTGGCTGTGTATTACTACTTTTATTAGACATGGCGGTGGCAATGCTGGTAGGGGTGGTAGTGGCAGTGGTGGTTGTATTCTTGGGATTAAAGTGAGCTCGGTGGTGGTGATGGTGATGGTGTTAAAACTTTTATTAATTTGTTTTTGTTGTTGCTGCTATTGCGGCTCTAGCCACGCCTTTAACTATGTAATTATTGATATAAGAATAGCGTTTTTGGCGCAACACCTAAATTTTTCAATATACATACATACATAAGATATGTGTATGTATGTAGTACGTGTACATTCATATGTATAGCAAATTAATAACGGCCGAAAAATAGTTAAGCACTCTCATACACACACCCAAATGCTTGCTCCAGTAAACATACAAATTAAGCATAGTTTTCTAAAATTTATTTGAAAAGCCTTAAAAAGTAATTTTTGGACTAAAATTTTACCCAAACTTTGATGTTTGTTTTTCCTAATATGGCACCTCTCCTTTGTTTTTGACAGATTTCAAATCATAAAAACAGTACTAGCAAAAGATTTTAAAAATTTGCTGCCTATGTCTAGTAAAATTTCAAAAGTAAAAATAAAAAATCGGCCAAAGTTAGAAAAATTGGAATTTAATATGATGACTTCCGGGTGTGAAGTGCGTTATACATTTACATACATGCCGCTCACTTGAATAGTTTCATAATCTTTTGCATTTTTATTTTAATTTTTCTTAATGTCAACTTTAAGGTTAGAGTTTATTTGAGCTGGAATAGAAAGATAATTTAAATGCTCACAATATATAAAACAAAGAACTAACCGTGCACTAAAATATTTCTGAATTTTTTTTTTTGCTTTTATGTAAAAACACAGCAATAACACATGTAAATTTTGGCTCATTTGTCACTATATATAAAAGTTTTTTTTTCAAATGAGGTACAGTAAGCAATTAACAGAAGAAAAATAGGAAATTTTAAAGCGTTCACGGAAACAGGCTTTAATCATGGGAGTACTGCAAAAAAAAAATTGGACGAAATCAAAACGCTCTTGGCAATTTTATTAGAAAATAGTCCGATTTCGGAATAAAAACATAAATGGACGTAGGCATCGAGTTGCATTAGAAGAGGATAGAAGAACTGTGATTCTGCTCCAAAAAATAGACAAAAAACGGGTATTACTGCTAGCCTATCTACGGTAAAACCAATAATTCGAAGAATAAAAATTAAAAATTAAAATTAAAAAAAATACCTTTAAATGTCATTCGTGAAGCGAGTCCAGATGGATACATTTGTTATTTCCATGATCTACTTACAGAAGAACGTTGCATAAGTCGTTTGAAAAGCAGTGAAGGTAGTGTGATGGTGTAGGGAGCCATTGCCTATTTATTTAATTTCTGACATCTTAAAGGAACGCGTATAGTTACAGAGATGTACTTGAAAAGGCGTTTTCACATTTTTCTTCTATCTTTGGACCCATTACGTGATTATTTCAGCAAGATAATGCCATGATGTACCCTGCACAGGTCGTAGAAGAGTCGATTCGAAACTAGAATGTCAATATTTTGTAGTGGCCATCATATACCCCTAATCTGAATATTATAGAAAATGTCTGGGAATTGCTTTCCTGAAAAGCATTAAATAAGTTTGCATGAATTTCGAACTGATTGACATGTCATTTCGAATCGTTTACAGTATAATAAATACAACATAGCCTCTTTGGGTTTAAGAAAAAAAAATTGGGGCTAAATCAGAAAATATTTGATTGAAACGGTCACATCCTGTTGCTCAGAGCGAAAGCTATGCACATTTATCTATGTACATATGTATTTTTTAAGGTGGTGTATATTCTATCTTCAAAACAATATTATTTCTCATTTAGCATAAGTGTTAGTTAAACTTTCAGAGATACCATTTCTAACCTTTTACAGTATAATATAAACAGCTTGACAAATTTTGGTAAAAAATGAACGGGTCAAAAAGTTAGAAAAATTTTAATGTAAAGTGTTCATTTCTGGTTTCGCTGTGCGTTTTGCTCGTGAAAAAATTAGCATAAATCTTGAAGTTATGGACGATCCATTTCCAAACTTTTACAGTATAATAAAAGGAGCCGAGCTAAATTTTGTAAAAACAAATTTTTTTTAAATGTCGAAGTTGGGAAAAATTTAGGGTGCATTGATTATTTCCGGTTTTACACATAAAAGTTTTTTTATAAAATTTCTTTAAGACATCAGACGATTTTCTACAGGAATCAGTTATTTAGATTTATATATTTTTAGTTCGAAACAATTAATTTTTTTAACGGCAAAACTTTAGCTTCCATAGGCGAAAATCAGGGAATTTCTACAAAAGAAATTTGGAGTTAAATTATAAATCGGATAACGGTGAGTTTCAATAGTGAATTCCTCAACAAGTACGTAAAAATCTGAGAAAAATCTTGAGGCATTTTTGTGACATTTAAAAGGAGAGTGAATTGGTTTTTAGCAGTTCTTGCTACTTTAAAGGAACTATCAAATCGTGAACCAATAAAATGAGTTAACTACTATTTACAATCGGCTTTATAGTTTCGGATATATTATGGAAATTTTTGTAACAATAAATTATTTCTTATGAAATTTTGAATTTGTGTGTATCTCTGTATCCGCACAAACCGGTCTTCCCTTATATTTATATTTGCAATAAAAAGCTGCGCCTGCTCTAAAAAAATATACAAATATTCAAAATTATTTTTTGATATATTGGCGATATACTCGTATGTATTTGAATAGATTATATTTTTTTTAAATATCCATGTTTTGATATACCAGTTTGCGTTGATTGTGTTGGAAGAATATGCATTGTGAAGCACATTTGACATATTCATCAGGTGATTCTTAAGATACTTGCTACACATTTGGTATACTTTGAATAAAGTAGGATGTGTGTTTAAATTCAACACGACACAACCCGAATACGAGGCACGCACGCGAAAAATTTTTATAACACGACACGACACTAACGAAATATGTACATATTTTCGTTTAATTTTAACTTTTTAATATGTATGTACTATTTGTATTTTTGTTTACATATTTTATTGAGAAATCGGGGTGTTTAGACTCGCAAAGTTTACTTTGCAAAGTCTTAATTGAGCTAGGAGAACGACAGGAAGATAATGTATTCCCATCTCTGTCTTTCATACAGCTGAATTAAAACTTTGCACAGTAAAATTTGCGTTTTTAAAACGCGCCTAAGTTTATCAAGATTTGCGTTCAATAAATTTGCTGGTATTTCGTGTTTGACGATACAAAATATTAAATTTGTTCTTTACTGGAATTTCATGCATACATACATATTTTACACATGCCATCGTTTCGTGTTTTTTCGTGTCAATTTTGTTCAACACGATGCGACCCGACCACTCACGAAATCAGATTTTCTGTAAAGTTCAATACTATCCGTTTCCCTTTAAATTAAACTTGTTTATGTTATGGACAACTCTACAACTTAACAAATTTTACAGATAGGAACCATCTTCAGCAAAAAGAATGCTATAAACTTGGCTTCTCTACGATGGAAGTAAATCAGCAGGACAATCTGACCGGAAATCCGGAAATTTGGAAATCAACAACGCTACCTATTGGTGATATTTAACATGCTAGGCTGTAGATGTGATATTAGGACTTTACATCCTGCATTGAATCATTTACATGTGTCATATTCAGAAAGAGGACTTTCTATTTTAGAGGCTAATTTCTCTTCATAGACATATCCGTCTGCATTTATTAGGTGTATTCTTTCGTTCCCTTTAGTTACATGCATACATATGTACATATCTACCTTAAATTATCTAACAGTAACCATAAGAGTAACATACACCACTTGTGTGGAGTACGGTAGCATAAAATATTTATCTCTCGGCATAAATCATCTGGTCTTAACAATATTATTGCATTTAATATTATTTATTGCACATACATTTTTCTTCTGCTTTTAAGACTTTTAAGAACTTTTAATGTCTTAGATTTTATTTAATTGATAATTTTTCATTTAATTATTAAAATTTGGAAAAACTCCAAATAACTAACTACTCATAGGTACTTTTCTCGAATTAAACAAAAGTAGTTACCTTTAATCAAAAACCAAAAGCAGCTAATAATTAAAGGTATTTTTACAAATACATAAATAAAAACATGTTTTTATTTTATTATCAAATGTTATTATGCCGAGTACACACTATGACATTTTGTGACATCGCAAGCAAAAATAAAAGTGTATACTAAAGTTTGTCATATCTGATATTTTTCATTGTGTGGTATTACCTCACAAACTGTTCACGCATCTGATGTAGACAGTTGTGAGAAAAACAAAATGTCAGCGTGTTGACATTAAACAACATGCATATGCATGTATGTTTAACTACATGGACATATATATTATACAATTTTAGTAAAAAACACGATTGCGAAAATCTAATAATGTAGTTCTTAATACTCTTCCATACCCTACACTTTTTTAACCTTGGGAGGTATGATATGGCAAAAAGTTATGCTGAGAATACATATGTCATTTCTTGTGTTGTCATTTTTAAAATGTGCAACGCCATTCGCATTATGTTTTTTATATGGAAAGCAATGCCACACAACGAAGAATATCGGAAATGACCACTAGTACACGGTATTGCGATATCACAAAATTTCATAATGTGTACTCGGCATGATGCCCTTATGTATGTGTGTAGTTTAGATATGCGATAGTACGGATGTACGTTTGTATACATGCATATGTATGCGTATTCCTTAAGGAGAATAAACGCCATGCATACACATGCACACTCTTGTTACGGCTTTCTTTCATGGCAGCAAAGGAAACTGAAATGTGTAGAAAACATTTTGGTTCAGCTCTCGTTAAATGTCTATATATTTATATACATACACACATACATACATACATATGTACAAATGTTTATACTTATGTTTGTAATATATTATATAAATTAGTATTTGGTATGTACAACATTATTATGCATACATACTTATGTACATCCTTTAACTCGAAGAAAATCTTATGAAAGTGTTGCGAAAGAAAAAAGTCTTGTTAAATACATAATGAGTAAAAAAAAATATTTTAAGAAATAACGGCTGGCGAAAAAAAGAAGAAAGATAGCAGAAAATAAAATTTTAGAAAGTAATATATACTTCCTAAAAAAGGCGTGTCCTTTTTCTCGTTCAAACACACACTACGTTATGACACGCACTTACAGCCGCCAAATATGCCATGTAATTAATGCACAAGCGAGCAAACAGTGCGACTAATTTTTTGTGCTGGAAAAAGTAAATGTTATTCTGTGTTTCACATATACCTAGGTGATTTATTTTGTTTATAATTCAACGAATCATTTGCATAAAATTTCTTCTTAGCTACATTAATTAACAACAAACAAACAAAAAAGAATACCTTATAAAAGATTTAGGTAACTTTAAAAATAAAATAAGGTTAGACTAGCAAAGGTAGTGTTGTAACACACATCCACTCTGTTATATTTTTACACGTTAGTAAACTAAGCCCCCGTTGTACATAGAAACCCTCCCACCATTACCTGTATTCAAGCCACTTAATTGCCATGATGAAGCCCCTGATATCTTCCAATTTGCATTTTGCGATGTCACTAATGCTCTCATGATAACGTCTGCTCAGTCAACTAAGTCTGTGGGCATGTGACCTCGGACAATGGCAGACAATATGCTCGATGGTTTCTGATTAATATTCTTCCTTACATATCCTAGAGAAATATGGTGTGCCAGTTTCCCAAATGCTGGTTCTCCCTCTGAACGCGTCTCTCAAAAGTCCTAACACATTCCTATTAATATTCAGAAGCAGTTTGAACCTTCCTATGTCAAGTTTTGGTCATATAGCCATCAACACTCTACAATACTCTCTGCTCCCCCATGAGCTGTTGGCACTAGCAATATCATTATAGTAAGGACCCATCGGTAATGCGACTGATTTATTACACATTCCCTCATCTAATGACGACCCTACCCAGCAAAAAAATTCTGATTTGGAAGCACTAACAACTGAGGCAAGCAATGTATTGCTTATTTGATAACAAAAGCTTCGAAAAATGCTTCTGAAAAGCACTAACGTAAGGCGGGCTCTCACAAAAATTATATATTATAACTTCTGTGAAGCACTTTGGTAAGGCAAAAAAAAATCATGGCTTTTTGGAAGCTTAATGTATTGCTTCTAGCTGGCTCATCTCAAAAAAAAAATGCCTTATTCATGCGCAACAGTAAGTGATTCTGTAACATTGTCTCCCTTACAAAAACGCTTTTAGGTTAGGTTAGGTTAGCAGGCTGCTAGTAAGGAGATTTGAAAGATAGAGTCCAGCTCAATTGGGTCCATTATAATGATCCCTTTGTGCTACCTGTATAAAAAGGGATAAAGAACGAGAGAGAAAAAGAAAGGAGGGTGAGAGGGATAGAGGTGAAAAGATATGACAGTTATATATAGAGGTTAGGTGAGGTGATAGTGGATCCTAGTTTGGCTAGAGGGAGAGTTAGCGGCTATACCAGCCACTATTCCTTATATAAAGGCTCAAGTTTTTGAGCTCAATTTCCGATAACTCAGATAGGCTACCGAAGGATATTCTGCCAAAGAGGTGCAGCCGCAGATCCTCCAAAGCGGAACAATGACTCAGGAGGTACAGGAGATTTTCCTCCTCTTCCTCGTCATTGCAACTATAACAGTAGTCATTATAAGGGAGACCCATACGTTTAGCATGGGTTCCGAAAGGACAGTGACCAGTCAAAGTGGCCACGAGGTTTCTCAAGTGCTTCCTATTGAAGTTCATGAGGTTTTCCGTTCTATGAGAGTTAAGGCAAGGCCAGAGGGTTGTCGCTATTGCACAGGTTGGCTCGTTGCGCCATCTATCTTGGGCTATTTCAAGAAAGGTAACATCGAAGCGTTTCCAGCAGGATGAGAGTGGGAGACCACAGAAATTGTCAATATCAACCTCTGTAAGTGAGGTTCCCCTCTTTGCTAGTTCATCCGCAACTATGTTACCTGAGATAGTCCCATGTCCCCGCACCCAACTTAGTAGAATATTTGAGTGCTCTGCAATTCCATCGAGGGCTTTGCGACATTCTTGGACGAGAATAGATGTGGTGTACACACCTGTGAGAGACCTAATAGCAGTTTCGCTGTTAGTTATGACATGGATATCTCTGTTCGAGATTCTATAGAATCTTAACAAGTGAATCCCTCTTTTAATGGCAGATAACTCTGCCTGTAATATACTACATTCGTCCGGGAGTCGGAAGAACATTTCAATTCCATATTCTGAAATATAGACGCCCCCACCAACCCTCCCCCTTTTTTTAACCGTCCGTGAAAATCTGTACGGCTCCGTTCAATGGGGAAACCCCTTCTATCAATGAAATTTGAAAATTCATATTGAAGTAGGGTTTCGGAGTGCATTAGTCGATAATATCTGGAATGTTATCCACTATATCTAAAATGCTTGCATGACCCCAAGGTCGGTAGTTCCATGCGCCTGTTGCGTTTAGTCTGACGGCGGTACGTAGAGCCAGCTTTCTGGCCGCTAAGTCCATTGGAAGCCAACCCAACATAGCGAAGAGCGCTTTTGTTGGCGTTGATCTTAGAGCACCTGTTATCATGAGTGCCATTTTGCGGAGAGTTCCCTCTATACGGGATTGATTAACCGCTGAGTCTAGTGCTTTCCACCAGACTGAAATTCCATAAAAAAGTATAGGTTTTATAACCGTCTCTAATATCCAACCGACTCCCTTGGGACTAATTCCCCAGGTAGGTCCGATTGCGTTTCTACAGAAGTATATAACCGTTGTGGCATTCGCTACTCTTGCTTGAAGATTTTCCCTCCAGGAGAGTTTGCTATCGAGGACAACACCCAGATATTTGGCATTATCTGACAGGGTTAGTGTAATGCCATTTAGCTTTGGGTTGTTGAAGTGGGGAACCTTGTATCTTCTAGAAAAGAGTACCAGTTCCTTTTTGGTCGGGTTGACACTAAGTCCGCTATGTGAGCACCAGGCACTAACCTCATTTAGTGCTGTTTCTAGTCTCTGTGATATGGTATTCAGATGGAATCCAGATATTGCAATCGCTACATCATCTGCGTATGCAACTGTTTTAATATTCATGGAATCCAATTAATTGAGCAGATTATTGACCGTCACATTCCACAACAAGAGTGACAGCACACCACCTTGAGGTGTATTTCTGTGGGCTTGCCTGGTGATGGTGGCTGTTCCTATGGTAGAAGTGATGATTCTGCGAAGTAGCAAATTCTCCATGATCTGATAGACCTCTTGATCAACCCTCAGTTCTGTGAGAGACTGAATGATTGCCTTTGGATCAATGTTATTAAAGGCACCTTCAATCTCTATGAAGGCTACCAAGGTATAATTTTTATTCTCGAGTGACTTCTCTATGCATCCTACAAGCGAATGTAAGGCAGTCTCAACCGATTTACCCTTGGTATATGCATGTTGAGAGGCCGAAAGCTGAGAGTTATCAATGACTGTTCTAATATGAACATCCATTATTCTCTCAAGTGTTTTTAGGAAACTAATAGGTCTAAAATCCTTCGCCTTGGTATGTGATGCCTTCCCCCCTTTGAGTATGAAGATCACATTACATTTAGTCCATGCAATTGAAATATATGACCATATAATGCAGGCTATATATATTGCGAGTAACCATGGGATTGCTAGATCTGAGTTATGTGGTAGATCCGCAGGAATGATATCATCTGGACCTGGAGATTTAAACGGATGGAAGCTATTGAGAGCCCATTTCACTTTCTCCATAGTAATGTCTATGGATACATGTGTCTGGGCATGGAAAGGGTATACTTGTTGAGTATCACTATAGGGTTGACAGCCCGGAAAGTGGGTGTTCATTAGGACCTCTAGAGATCCGTTACTATACGACGTCCAGTTTCCATCATTATTCTGGATGTAACTGGGTATCGACGGTTTTTTTCGCTAGGATTTTACGCAGTCTGCTAGTCTCGGAGTGTGGTTCTACTTCGTTACAGAATTCTCTCCAAGTTTTGCGTTTTGCGTTCCTGACTTTATTTTTTAATTTATTCAATGAGGCTTTATAAAGAGACCAATTACCTGTCCTTTTTGCCGCATTGAAAAGTTGTCTGCAGTTCTTACGAGTATCTGCAATGCTATCAGACCACCAAGGTAGTTTCCTATTGTTGCGTTGTATAGATGCCCTGCAAGATAGACCAGTGGCTTCTTTAAATGCATTTGTTAGCGTATCTACGGCTAAGTCAATATCCGCAGCCTCTCCTATAATTGGAGGTTGCGCAATCGAGTTGGTGAGGATTTGGTTCTGTACCTCCCAGTTTGTTTTACATCTGTTGATGTATAGTCTTGCGTTCCTACTTGAAATGCTAATTAAGAATGTTAGATAACGATGGTAAGAGAACGAGCAGTCCGACGAAACCCTCCATTCTCGAATTAAATAAGCGTGCCTCGAATTGACTAGAGTTATGTCTAATACCTCCTGCCTATTAGAGACTACGAATGTTGGTTCTGAACCCTGATTTATTATTGCCAGATTATTATCCATAATAAAATCAAATATCCACTACAAAAACGCTTTTGGTAAGCAGTAATTTTTGCTGGGTATTATTGCCAGCTCATCAAAAATTTCATTTCTCTAAACATTGCAGTAGCCAAGAAATGAACATAGTCTGGCACTATATTTATTCTTAAGCCACTGAGGGCTCTCCTACAGACACTAACTAGTTTTGATTTTGAATTGTCCTCACCTTCAGTCATATTTCCGGTCACCAGGTCTGGAAGCCTGAGGATTGCCAAGGTATGAGCTTGAAAAATGCTAAGCTTATTCGGTGGTCTAAAAGAACTACGAATGTCCATATCTAAGACCCGTCTGTAAAGATCTTGCCACGCTCATGTAGCTTATTATATATTATGACCCAAAAGACCCTATCTGGAAATAGAAGTTAGGGTATCCATCTATCTTATCCAACTAACCTTTAATACTGTCTTCACCAAACATGCTGCCATTCTCACCATAAAGTCCTCTATGGGAAGCAGGTTAAAAATGACGTTCTAAACAGCCTGAGATGTGCATATATCTGGAACTTTAAAAATATCTACCGACAAGCTTTCTACAAAAATATTTAAGTAGTCACCAAAAAGTTGAATGCCAATATTTTAACCTTTTTTTTATTTATAATTAACATTAGATATGAGCTTGACATCACAATAAAAATAATCATTAACAATATTGTTTAAATAAAATGAAGAAAAATTGCATTTGAGTTTTTTAATTTTATTTTTAATACAAAATGTTCAAAATATTTGTTTTAGACGGATATCGAAATCGGTTCACAAGTTCAAAAGTTGTGGACTTTTTACCACTTTTTTTATTTCACGTCACTGCGCAGCGCCAAGCAGGTTGAAAAATAGCCTAAAGGCAGAATTAGTTTGTACGTGCTGTTCCTTCCTGAATCAGCTGTTTTGTTTCTGTTCAATTGAAAATCTGTATGTGTGGTTTGTTTTTCCTTTTTCGTTCTGTTCTGTTGCGGACAAATCTGTAGAAAATAGAATTCAACTTTAAGTGACAGCCAAAAGTGTGTATGTATTAGTATGTTGTGACATTTTGTATCAAATGTAATCAGTTGTATAGGTTGCCAGCTGATTCCTTGCACAGACAAAGTAATTGCAAAAGAATGTATACAGAAAAGAACAGCACAGAACGGCAACGAAAAGTAAAAATTAATGAGGCCGTAACTCAGAAAACTGGTTTAGTTAAGTTTTGCTTTAAACTAATACGAAATTTCTTTTAGATTAATGAGAACTAAAATTTATATGACACTGTTTCGAATTTTCCAAAAGATTGGAATAGTAAAATGTCATAAATAGATATAATTATAAAATAATAAAAACAAATTCTTGTCACTGACTGATGTAAGCGCACAGCTCAAACCGCTAAAGCTAAAGAGTTGAAATTCGGAATGTAGGTTCCACTAAAAACGTGTTTTTAGAAATTCGCACCTTTTATCTTCGAAAATAAGCGGGCAGGTGTCTGATACTTTTTTGACATTTACTTTAAAAAAAAAAAAAATCATATTGGTGCCGCTTCTGCACCTCTTAAGGTATTACACATAAAAGTATGTTTTTTTTTTCGAATAATCTTTTTAATATTTTTTAAATTCAAACATGTAAGTAATGCTGACTGAGTACACATTCGGCCGTTCACATTATGTTTTTATATGGAAAGCAACGCCACACAACGAAAAATATCGGAAATGGCAAACGTTTCACCAGTACACACTATTGCGATGTAACAAATTGTCATAATGTGCACTCAGCATAAGTAACCCGGCGTTAGACGTGCAAGTACTTGCATACGTACGTAGGTATTACATAAATCAACAAAATCTAAAAAAAGTTTAAAGGCTTGTAAAAACACTATACAATTTTTATGTATTGTGGTTCCAGTAGTACAAATATGGTCCAAATTTTAAATTCTAATTTAAATTAACATAACCTTTAATCCTACATAAACAGATTAAAGTTTTTGTATTCAATCCGCTCACTAGTTTTGGAGTTGCAATAAAAAATTTTAGCCGAAAATATATTTTTTACGTGAAAATAGCAAATTTTTTTGGTTTTAAAAGAAATCATGAAAAATCTAAAAAAAAATTCAGATTTACTGCTTTATCGCAAAGCTACATGTAATAGAAACAAAATGAGATATCGATCATAAAGATCGATTGATTCTTTTTGAATTTATTCACAATTAAGTGAATTCTGTCATTGTCACAAAATTTTAGTTTTTTGTTTGATATACATAAAATTTAATAGTTAATGTTCTTCTTTCGATTATTGAATTTTATAAACATTTTCCCCATGCTTTGTACAAAATTTAACATGGTAATATTCGTGTATTTTTTCTTCGGAAACAAATTTGAATTGGGTGCGTTTAAATGTATTAAACAGTAGAAAATTTATATTTTTTTTTATTTAAATTTATTAAAAGAAATAAGAAAATAAATTGTAAATTTAGTTTTACAAAATCGGACTAGTTGTTTTTGAGTTATGACAATATAAGTGGATAAAAAAGTTACCTCAAATCTATATAGTGGTTATTCAAGCCCTTTTTTGCTGTTGACCTGTGTTATCAACAAAAATTTTGCAAAAATACCTGACTGTCTGGCAAGATCCCAACTTGGAAAATGTTCTATAGACGTTAAACTTTTGCTTTATAGCTAACTTTTTGTTAGGCAGAGGTAAAGCTCAATGATAATACTACTCAAATAATTGATGAAAAAAGAAAATTAAACTCACATGGCTCTACGTGGTATGAAATGTCTTAAAGTACCTTATAAAGGACCTGAAAATACAGATTTTGAGTTATATAAAAAAAATTAAATTTAAAAAAAACTACATCTATTTTTAAATATGTTTGCAGATTCGTAATCTAGATAACATTTATTTTCCTTTTAGTGTATTTTTTTCTAGTTTGTTTGTGGTTAAGTGAGATTCACCGCAAAGAATTTAGAAATATACTTCTCCTGTTTTTTAGCTTTGTCCAAATAAACTTTATATTTCCGCAGAAGCTTTGCAATTGCCATACCACACGAAAACTAGACATGCTCACAAATGAAAAAGAAAGATGTTAGGTAGTTCCGGAGGTATTCTAAAAAAAAACTTAACAATTTTTAAACTTTTTGACGATACAATTGATATATATATTATTATGTATTTAAAAAAATTCAATATATCGTCTCTACCATGACAAACTATCCAATATTCAAAATTCGTTTTTTAGATTCGTTATCTTGGTACACTAATTTATTTAAATACGATATGCCTCGTTTCAAAATACTGAAATTCTCATAAACGATGGGTCACTCAATAAGAAAAATTTAAGCCTGGCATTTTTAGGAATACGCCGACTTTAAATTTATAATTGACGACTCTTTGCGCTCTTTAGAAAAGTACAAATTTGCATATTGGATAGTTTGACTTGGTAGGGACGATATGTAATACAATAGATTAAACTATTATAAATTTGTTGTAGACCGGTCTGAGCAGTATTTGAAATACATGTACATATTTGAAATACGTATTTAAAATATAAAAACGTATTTTATTTGTATTTTAAATACATGACGTGAAAGTATTTTGTATTTTAAATATATAAACCAGTAAAGAAGACTATGATTTTCTTGTTTTCTTGGATAGAACATAAAATTTGGAGTTGGAATTTGGCACCTTCCTAAGTGACAGGATCAAAGACGTTTGTCTATGTTCTGGCTTAAACATTGTTTTCACATGTTTTCTTGTGAGTTCAGATGTTAAAATTTAGAAAATACAAATTTGTGGTGTGTGTTCTAGCATCCGAATTTAGAAGAAAACTATTTCAAAATTAACGATTTAAAATTTTTTCATTTTCTTGTTTCGCTTTGTTTTCTCAAGGCTGTTAACAAATGAAAAGAATACGAGTTTTTTTTCTCAAAAGTGAAAACGAAAAATTTATATTATTTATATTATTTCATTTATAACAATGATTTACAAAATTTATTTAATTAAAACGCGGGCAAAATAAGTTTTTTCAAAATTGCACCACGATAACATTGTTGTGATGTAAAAGATAAAATTTTTTATTAAGAACGAATTTTACAATGTGAAACCAGATATTGTACCAAAGTTATTGCATTAAAATAAAATTAACAATTGCCTGTACTTAATGGTTTTTATAAGGATTGAATGTTTCATCGCATATCTACAACATATCGCAGTAAAGGGTTATGTACTCGTATGTACAAATATTAAAGTTGGATAGCGTGTGAACATTCCATTTTCAACAGGAAATTCCTCAAAACTTACTTTTTAACAAAAATCATAATACTTGTTTTAAGGATGACAAAAAAAAAAGAATAATACGTGAGAAAATACTGTTTGTCTATTTATGTCTATTTATTGTTGTCTTTTGAGAATGTTCAACATTTTCTTAAGAAACATTACAAATTTGTAGCAATAGTTAAACTAGTTTTTATTATTATTATTATTTTTCTTTTTTTTTGGTAAAAATTGACCTTTAAACTACAAAAAGTATATAAGAAACAACCCTCTTTGGGCTATTGCTTAAAAGATGTGCTCAAGATTTATTTTGTTGTCATGTATTAAAAACACCACTGACCACTGTCCAGACAATAAATACATTGACCGGGGTTGTTTGCTTGTATTCCTTGGTCCCATGCAAAAGCTAAAGAAACATAAAGTAAATCTCTTTGTATTTCGTTCATACTCGTACTTGTCTTGTTTTATTTTATTCTTTTAAATCAACAAGTTTTCAAGAGAAATTTTCTCTACATGTTATTATTTATTTTGGTTTATTTTTCCCATGCAAATAAGTTTAAAAAAGTTCAATTAGATAATGATAATTAAATTGAAGAAGGACTAAAAAAGAAAAAATATATTTGCATAATTTTCGGATACTTCATATCTAATCAAAAACTGGGAAAACTTCAATGAAAAGGGAAGCAGTATTTTTTTCTAAGACTTTTCTAAAGTGTTATATTATTCCACCACATGTTTCACGTGTCAGTCCCAGTAGTTTTTTGAGTATGTATACAATATTTTTATGGTATAGATATGAGTATTGTAAAATGCAATAGTTATAAGTAGGGAAAGGATTTTCATGCATTTAAAATCGCGTTTTATGTACATAAAATATAGATTAAAAATAAGAAAATATGTATTTAAAACTAATAAAATATGGATTTATTAACATTTAATAATATTAAAAATTTAAAAAAAACCAAATTCATTTCTTTCTTAACAAACATTTTGTCATTAAAAACTTAAAAAATATAAAAAGCTCAGCTTCTATTCTTTCTTTTTGATTTTATTATATTTTTTTTTTTATAATAAAAATTAACGTTCTGCTGGTTCTTTCGTGGAATACTCAGTTCCTAATTTTTCCTTGTTAGCACTACTCGTATAAAATATTAATGCAATTCGTTAAAAAATTTTAACTAAATATTTTGTTTTGCATAACTTTAATTTATTTTTAATTTTTTCATTTATTCTGCCTTTTAGAGCACAAATTCTTTTAGGCGCATCTTCAAATAGTTCAACTTGAGCTTTAAAAAAATCGAAACCCTAAATTAAATTAAATTAAATCAATCTCTGTATGACTCTCCTTATGAAAGTCAGCACAGATATTGGAGAAGCCCGCCTAATATCATCTGAACACAGAAACTCAGAATGAAAAACGCGCCTTCTACAGTTACATAAGACGTTACACACACAAGAAACCCGTGCTCTATGCGCACAAATACTAATTCACTGCTTAAGTTTCTTGACTTTAAAATTTCTTTAACTTTGTTAATAGAAATATATTATCCGACAGCCTTCACCAAGTTCCCCATGTCTTATCCCTGGATATTTTTCTTTAAAGGCTGCAACGCGCTAAGAAGCTTTCAAAAACACTTTCTATCCACATGAAATTAATACGAAAACAATGGAAAGCGCCCAAAAAAATTACACAGACATTTCTGGGTTTAAAAGGGCTATAATCTCATGCTGTTGTTTTTTTTCTGCGGTGTTTTTGAATATCGAATAATATCACAAAAATTGCTATTGTAAATCGTCCATCCCACACACAGTGTTAGAAACTGCAACTAATCAAAACACACCAAAATTTGTTTTATAGCATGAAAACACAAAAAAATGTATTAAAAATATACAATTATAATGAAATATGCAAAAATATGTATTTATTTTAAAATATGCAAAAATATGCACTAACAAATCGATGCCATTTTGTCGCAAATTTGTTGATTTGCAAATATATTTTATTTCCCTTGATCTACGACCAAGGACAGAAAACATGTATTTACATAAAAATCCTTTCCCTAGTTATAAGGCATAAAATAGTTTTAACTAGGAAGTAACGAATGTTCGCATTCGCATTCGCAATTTATTCGCTGACTTTTGCTATTTGCATTTGCTAAAATGTTTGCGAATATTTCAAGCGAATACTTAAGATAAAAAAATTTTGTACGAAAATAATTTACGATAAACAAAAGTCAAAAACTCGAAAATTATTTTAAGCCAGCATGAAAAAGATACAATACATACATACGAGTACATACTTACAAGTAAAGCATTATAATCAAAGCTTTAAAATTTTAGTGGAAAACTTTTCTATAAATAAGGTCTCATAAGTATCAAACTGAAACCAAAATCCAGCGGTGTTTGGAAATATTTTTACATTTTTGGAAAATAAAAGGCATTGTGTGATTTGTGCGAAACTATTCAAGCTTTTGAAAAATGTTGAGCACCATTCATTAAATTTTTTTTTATAAATTCTATACGAAACAAGTCCCACTCATAATATTGAAAACTTAAAATGTTGAAGATATATTTCATATGTTTTTCTCAAGATGAACAGAGGACTACTTCTGCAAAATCTTTTCATTCCAATTTTTCTTAATATGTATTTTGACATCATTTCACATGAAATGTTGAACAGGGCACCAGGCTTTAGGGCTAAAGTACGAATGGGTGGATTGCTCAATTCAAGACACAATTTAAATAAAGTGCTGTATGTACGAGTATGTACATACTCGTATGGATATATATGATAATATATGTTCATACATTTTCATACATGTGTGTGTAAATATTCCCTATAAAGTATGCAAACTTCATATTCATACTGCCTTGATTCAAGAAGGCGCACTACTGTGCACTAATTTAAATTATAATTACTTTTTTTAATATTTTGAACAATAAACTTGTATTTAATGAAACATTATTTGGACAGATAATTAAAAACGAACAAAAAGGCATTTTATTCATCATTTTAAGAGAAAAGGAGAATCGATTATTAAAAAAAACACAAAACTCATATTCGTACATAAAATTCAATTTAATAAACCAGATTAAAAACCAGTGCATTTACTTATAAAAGAAAAAATAGTCCGTTTTCATACTCACACTAGTTTTCGATATAGTTTTTTACAGTAATATGAACTTTCTTTCTTAAAAATATCTAGAGTATTCCATAATTTTCTATCAAATTAAATTACTGAATTATAATTTTGATTATTTGATTTATTAATAAACAGGGCCAAAATGTATAAAATCGTACAAGAATGGTTTTATTTTTTTATTATTATTATTTATTTTTTAAACATTGAGGCTCTACGCATATAAACTTTGTATAACGTAGGTATCTTTAATACATTTCCAATTCACCAGTGATAAAAAAAAGAGAGAAAAAGATCGAGTAAATAAAATGCAAGCTTTTTTTAAATCCAAATACGATCTTCTGTGACATATACATCAACATACACATTTTTATATGTCTCCATATATTACATTTTATTTCTATATACGGATTCACATATGAAGAGATTCATAATCAAATTTCCATATATGAGCTCATATATTATAATACATTTTATATATTAGTTCATATATCAATTCATATATAATAATTTTGTCATGTTTAATCCCATACATATCCATACATGAATTCACAAATATTCATATATATTTATATACATTCATATATTAAAAATATATGGACCATACACACGTTTTTAGTTGGGTTGCTATTTTTTGGGATTGCAGCATATGCGAAAATACTTTAATTTTGTAACAAAAATTATAATCAGGTGAACGTAAAACCAAAGTTATTTTATTGGTGTATAATTTTATACACTTCAGCGAGTACTTTCAGTTTTCACGATGCTTGAACTTTGTTTTAATTATTCCGTGAAATAAAATCTTAATAAAATAACTTAAAAAAACTTACAGTCTTAATAAAAATGCATATTGCATAATAAATATCAAAAGATTGCACCATTTGTGATGCTTTAATTTAAAATTATTTAAAAATTAATATGAAAATTTTAAATGACTTACATATTTCAGTATACATAAGTACATACTCGTACATGGGTATGCATGTATTTACTTGTCAGAAGAATGTATCTTAAAATAAATTTTGTTTCCAGTGTTGCATGATGGTCGTTGTGTTCGTACAAACATATTTACGAGTAGGCCTTGACCATTTATAAGTAATTGACTTTCATGTAGATGAACTCAATAGTTTGGATTGAATTAACTAACAACCTTCAAAACATTCACTTTGCCATTGAAAACTTTTGTTCTTGCAGACATACTAACTAGTAGTATTAAGGATATTCTCTATAGTTTTATTACGTCAAGATACAGATGTACATATCTGCATACATATGATGCTGCTTGTACTAAGTATTTAGGTCATTGATGGTACAAATCTTTTGTGCAATAAACATAACGGTTTTTATTTATTTTATAATTCTTCCCCCTTTTTGATTTTTCCTGTCCGATTTATGAACAAAAACATTTTACCAACTATTTTATAAACATATTTATTCCGGAATGCATGCTGCAGTACCCTTCAGTTCATTAACGAACTTGTAACTAAATGCATTAATAGAACAGTAAATTAAAACAAACAGAGTCAACGTGCAAGTTTGATCCTAAATTGAGAATCATATCAAATGGAACTCATTTTGAAGTATAAACGTTTCAAAAGTATTCAAATGTAATTTGCGAAGACCATTTGTTTATTCTCAAATTGGCATGTTTGTTTTTTCCTTGTTCGCAAATATTTGGATTACATATAAGTATTACACATTCAGGATACTCTTTTAAGATGGTAAATGCTTCTTATAACTCTTAAACTTCATACTCGTATTTTATAGCTTAAATGATTACTCGTATTATATTAATTTACAGTTTGGTATTTGCGTAATAATATTTCACTTTTTTACAATTCTTTCACAGCTTTGTGCAAACTTTATACTAGTTTTACAAAATTTGGAATATGAAAAAGAGGGCAAGTTGCGATCTTAGATACTCGTACTCGTATATCACCAATGTTTCCAGATTTTGTTTTCAACAACATATTTGAACAAATTCAGTTAAATTATCATTTTCGTTTTTAATATCCCTTATACAAATATAAAATCAACACAGTTGGCCAATTCACAAGGTGTTCTATAATGTCATATTGTCATAATGTAGTAAAAATTTTCTTTAAAAGCAAACATAAAATAAGTAAAATTTATTTGCTGGTGGTTAAGCGATGCATTTCATTGTTGCTTTAACAAATCACACATTTTGAATAGTCAAAAACCTCTTATCTTATGCACAAACTTCCAAAAACTGTTTGAGAATTCACAAATACACTCAAAAAAGTTTTACATTAAGTGAATGTAGGTTATTTCAGAAGTTTTCCGTGCTGTTTAAATTTAAGGAAAATTTTGACTTTTTACCAAGCCATGTCTATTTTAACTTTTTGTGTATGTTGCTTAATAAACAAACCACAATATTATAATGATTTTCTGTGCAGTCAATATAATCAGTTATTTAGAAATGTTTATGTATGTATATGCATATTTAGTAAAACTTAAAAAATGTGCTTGTCCTGAAAGTTTTTTTTTATTTAAACATTACTTAGGTTATTTTCTTTCAAAACTAACTTCAAAAATATTTCAAAAATAAATAAATAAAAAATTCTGGAATAATTAAAAAAATTAATCTATTTTTGCGAATACACAAAACATTAATATTAAAGGTTAATTGACTTCTGCGAAATATAAAAGAAAATTTGAATTGGTAAGTTAAGTGAAATCAATTGATATGTATCCTTGCGTTACATAGTAGGTACGTATGTCTATATGTATGTATGTGCATATATATACATATAGATATCGCACACTAAATCATAAACAGTCCCAACTCAAAATGCTCAAAGTGGTTTTGTTTTTTATCAACCAGTTAATTGAACAAATCTCTAACGACGGCAACAATTTCTTTCGCAATACAGTCTTCTTGAAGGATATAAAACACCGTTATGTTTTTTTTATGTTACGTACTTGCGTCATTTGTACAGTATCAACAGTTGTTTGCCATTACTCAGCATCTAACATTTTTTAAGTTGAGTATGTAAATGCATATGTGTATGTGTGTCATGATGTTTCCAGGTGAAATTGTTTAATTACTGAGGGACAGGTCCAATTCATACTTTGCATATTCAGACATATACAACATATAAGTGAGTATATTTTTGAATAACAAAATTGCATATATTTGAACTAAATTTCATTCAGGTCTATTGCTGTACTTTTTTCTTCGTTTTGCATTCACCAAACACAAAAAAAATTAAGGAGATATTATATTTTACATAATGTTAAGATATACACTCTCTTAAATAACTATAGCACTTTTTGCTTATACTACACCTCCATATTGTTGCATTATTTCTTTTTTCAATTTGGTATAATAATTTGTAAAAATTTAAAGAAATAAGGCAACACTATACAACAATCAACACTTAATACTAATATCTATCACTCTGAACTCTATTGGCTGCAAGTTTTACTACTAGCAACAACTTTCCAGAAAAAAAAGATACTTTGAAGCTTAATTACTCAGAATTTTCTTTTCTATACTTGTAACCCGTTGCTTTAAAGCCCTTCATATAAAAATTGTAAAATTAGTTCAAACGTTTATCGTACTTCAAATAATGAAGAAGTTATGGACTTACTTGCGGATTTGCTGTGAAACAGGGAATTCTTAATAAAACTTAGTGCTGATAATTTCAACAAATTAGGTCCCGCTCAAGCCATTTCGGTCATTGTCTGATACAAGTATTTTTATTGCAATGTTTTGGCCTTTTTACAGCTCTGCCAACTTTTAATTAATACTACACTTTGTTATCTCTTTAATGTTTAAGTCATTTTCACAAATTTTTCCAAGATTTTGGCATTCCTTACAATTTTAGCGTTTTTTTTAATAAATTTTAAGTTTGAAATTTATTTGCTGGAGGTCAAGCATTGTCTATATATTTCATTGGTGCTTAGCCAAATCATCAGTAGACTTTAACCACATTTTGAACAGTCACAAACCTCTTATCTTATGCACAGACTTTCAAAAACTATTTGAGAATTCACAAATAATAATCACAAATAATAATATTTCTGAAAATCACAAGCGAAACACAAGCAATAGGCATAGTAACTATAACAAAATCCCAGCAAATAATTTATATTCGATATGAATCTATTTTATTTTTCTACACCTTTATACAATTAGAAATCCATTGGATAACAATAAAAGTATTTATATTTGTTTCGCTTGTGATTTTCAGAAATATTATTATTTGTGATTATTATTTGTGAATTCTCAAATAGTTTTTGAAAGTCTGTGCATAAGATAAGAGGTTTGTGACTGTTCAAAATGTGGTTAAAGTCTACTGATGATTTGGCTAAGCACCAATGAAATATATAGACAATGCTTGACCTCCAGCAAATAAATTTCAAATTAAAATAAACTTATGACAATATGTCGAATAATAAATTTCTTAAATGTTAAATTTAGATTTTATTTTTCATTTTGCCTTATAAATACTTTTATTGTTATCCAATGGATTTCTAATTGTATAAAGGTGTAGAAAAATAAAATAGATTCATATCGAATATAAATTATTTGCTGGGATTTTGTTATAGTTACTATGCCTATTGCTTGTGTTTCGCTTGTGATTTTCAGAAATATTATTATTTGTGATTATTATTTGTGAATTCTCAAATAGTTTTTGAAAGTCTGTGCATAAGATAAGAGGTTTGTGACTGTTCAAAATGTGGTTAAAGTCTACTGATGATTTGGCTAAGCACCAATGAAATATATAGACAATGCTTGACCTCCAGCAAATAAATTTCAAATTAAAATAAACTTATGACAATATGTCGAATAATAAATTTCTTAAATAAATTTTAAGGTTTTTTTCAATTACAAAATTATTCGCGAGTTTTCGCAATTCTTTGCACATGAGATTGTTTTTGATTTTTAAAATCTACTGGATTTTTTTAAAGATATTCGAATTTTTGCAAGTTTTCACGATATCTATGCTGTAAGTTAATTTTTGAGTTATTGCTCTTTTTTGCGGTCTTAATAATCAGCTTTACGTTCTTTTTGAGAAGTTGTATCATTTTTGCAATATATAACGTTTTTAGTAGAAATTTGCTTAGAAAACCTAACCGAAAAATATAGTTTAAAATTTTAGTATACTATGACTTTATGACACTTACCCACCGTTTAAATACCCCAAATGTTTTCCACCTTCCAATATTAATATCAACTTCTGAAATCATATATAGTATAATCTTTTAATATTTCAACCCATTTATCTTCTTATAGAAAAAAAATATTTCCATCAGTAAGCATATACGAGACCTTGGAAAAGAAATTCAATTCATTTAGAAGCCTGTTATGTGACGGAGTTTGAGCAATAATTTCAGGTTTCATTGTAAAATTAAATATTTGCACATATAATTATGAATATAAGCAATAAAAATGATTTATAAAAGACCTATATATGTATATTAAAAATCTCTGATTTTTTGGGGGGTTAAATATACTGTAGTAAAAATAAATGAAGAAAACAGTAGTTTCAATTGATTCGGTAGGTTATTTTTTGTCAGTCAAAATAAGTGAAAAGGCAGTTGTTTTTACAGTTCTGGGTAGTAAATTTGTGTAAGCTAAAACAATTGAAAAAACAGTCGTTTTTACTATTTTGTGAGTTGTTTCAAGTTGTTAAAAAAATTAAAGAACAGTAGTTTTAAATGATATGTATGTTATTTTTTTGTAATTTAAAATAAAAGAAAAAGACATTCGTTTTTACTTAAGTTGTATGTTAAAAAATTAACATTCAAAAATAACTGAAAAAATTATCTGATTCAAATGAATTGTTAGTAATCCGGTTTTTAACTGACAATACTATTGTTTTAAATGATTTTTCATTTGAATTTACCTACATAATATTTTGAGTGTAATAATATTTTTGTAAATCACAAAAGCAAAATAAGCGTAGTAGGCTTAGAAACTCATACAAAACCCAGCAAATAATTTTTATTCGCTATGAATCTATTTTATTTTTCTACACCTTTATACAATTAGAAATCCATTGGATAACAATAAAAGTATTTATAAGGCAAAATGAAAAATAAAATCTTAATTAAACATTCAAGAAATTTATTATTCGACACATTGTCATAATTATATTGTAAGTGAAATTTATTTGCTTGTGGTTAAGCGATGTCTATATGCATTTCATTGTTGCTTTAATGCATATAGACATCGCTTAAACACCAGCAAATAAATTTCACTTACAATATAATTATGACAATATGTCGAATAATAAATTTCTTGAATGCAAAAATAAAATTAATTAATTAATTTAAACATTATGAGATAATGAGACAGCTTGCGAATTGGTCAAATGTAGTATCGTCCCTACCATGTCAAACTATCCAATACATAAAACTCCTTTTTTAGATTCATTTTCTTCTTACAAAATGCTGAAATTCTCATAAACGATAGATAGATCAATAAGAAATATTTTAAGCCTGGCACTTTTAGGAATACGCCCATTTTAAATTCACAATTGATGAGTCTTTGAGTTCTTCTGAAAAGTACAAATTTGCATATTGGATAGTTTGGCATTATTGTAGGGCCGATATATAAATATTAAGTCATTAAAAACTTGTATCTTCCTTCAACTTCCTACGTTATAAGCTGTCTATGTACTACATACCAATCCAATCCTTCAAAAATAATTCACATTATGCCATTAGCCGTTAAGGGATAGAGACAAGTCAAAAATATTAAATATATTTTCTCATCTAATAGATACATACTTTCGCGAAGAAATGTATGTTAATCCAGGCTATAAACTATATATGCTGAGTTTTATTTAAAAAGAATATAATGTCTCAGTTACAGTGGCTATCTGTCCGACTCCGGTTAAGAAATTCCAGATTGCTTGCAATCTAAATTCAGGTCAAAATATTAATAATGAGAGAAATAACTCGATAAATTAATTTTTTGGTACTTTATTTTTTTCGCATTCCTCTGGAAAATCTCAGGCTTAACAGTTTTTCAGACTTTTTTTATTAGAGATAAATGGATAATGGATAGTTTAACAACTTTATTGAACTATTTTGAAATTTAATTTCACATTAAACTTAAATATCCATGCATTGGTATGCAACTAACTGCGCATGTCAAAAAGTACAACAAATATTTTCCAGTCATATACTCGTACTAATTATGTACGAGTATATTCAAACGTTTAGCCAGTCTGTACAAATGAACATTTACATACATATCGTTCCATAACCGCCAAAAAAGCTTAAGCGACATAATTGTAGAACTTAATTTTTTTACTAAAATCGATCAGTTGCGATCGTAAATAATCGATTTTTCTCAAAAAAAAATGGGTCCAAAAATGTGTCGGTTAAGCTTTTTTGGCATTTATGGCTCGGTATGCTAATTTCTGTGTAAAAGTGAGTGAGTGAGACAAAGGAAGAAAACAAAAATGCTAACACCAACATCGAGCCCATGTTAAATTAAAATATACATGAGTATATATTTTTGTTGCAAAATTTAGCATTGGAGTACATAAAGCCTTAATAGCCACATATCGTCACCTGAAATGCAAGAACATGCAACTAACAAAAAATTCAAAGTCGAATTTTTAGTTAAATATGAGAGGTTACATGGAAGCACATGTCCCTATGCTCAAAGTTTTATCATAAAAATAAGCTGAAATAAAAATAAAAATTAAGAAACTCAACTTCAGCTACTTGAACAATTTTTTCAGTTTTTTTTCCTCTCCTTTAAGATTTATAACAGTGTAGTTACGTGATTCTGCATTTTAACTAATAATATATTATTGTGCTCAATTGGTTAACTGAAGTAACAAATAAATATTTATGTGTATACCTATTTTCTAGAAATTATTTATAACTGATACTTTTATACCTAGATTTGCAGTCCTTAGTGTACAACTATAGGTTAGCTAACCTAAACGCACGGTAGTGCGCCAGCCAAGGTCCGGCCTCTGCACACAGTGTATATACGAGTATGTATGTATATTTACTCGAAGCTATTCGACCTGCTTTTACCCCGCACATATTGCGGAGGTATAAAAATTTGCATATTTTAAGACACACTTCTGCTATAGTTAGGGTTGCCATTTCTATTCGTATAAAAGGATGATGTTAACTCCAAAAAAGAGTATATTTGACCGACAGATGAGGAATTGTTTTTCTACATAAATTTTTTTTAAAGAACACCATTAAATATGTTCAGAAATAAAATTTAGTTCCTTCAGAAATAAAATTTGTATATATATATATAAATTGAATGTGTGTTTGTTTATTGTAAAATACTATTGTTTGTTTATTAGAAAATACTATTTCCAAAAAAATTTCAAACATACGTTTGTTTGAAATAAAAATTAGTTTCAGTAAATATTTTTTACTGTTCCAGTAAATAGTTTGTTCCAATTTTGTTTTAAGCAAAAAAGAAAACTATATAGAGTGAAAAATTCCAATTCATACAATTGATATAAAGTAAGATTTGTAACAAAATCACTTAAAGAAGATTTTTATTCCAATATAGAAATTGCATATACTGTACAGAACAGTTATTTGTTTTATTTGTTTTTTAATTTCAATAAAAAAATTTGTTGAAACAGGCAATTTGTTGATTAAAACAATCAGAGTTTTTTTTTAAACAAATTACATATATCAAATTTTTGAATTTGAACTTACAAATTTCTTTCTAGGACCTGAATTTTATTTTTTTTCATGCGAATATTTATTTATTGTATCTTCAAAAAATTAACTAACAATAAGTAATCAAATCTTAAATCTAGATATAATAATTAGGCCCAACTAGTATCAGGCATAAAATTAGTGATAAGCACAAAAATATTTTCAAGCTGTTTCATCTGGTTTGTTGAGTATTAGAGCCACAGTGTCCTTCTTTTTTAAGCGGATGTGTCCAGTAAAATTCAAGATGTTACGAGCAAGGGGATTAGAATGAGACTCGAGTTTTGTTAAGTATTTGCCTGCGTATTTTTTAATTTCTTCAGTCACTAGTGGCATATTTAAATCACGATGTAAATTTGAATTTTTGATGTACCATGGAGCTGATGTTATTAGTCTTAAAATCTTGTTTTGCCTTCGTTGGATTCTCTCTATATTAGAAGCTGAAGCAGTGCCCCATAGCTGTATTCTGTAGCACCATATAGCTTTCAAGAGCGACTTGTACATCAAGAGTTTACAATCTAGACTCAGCGTGGAATTTCTACCAATCAGCCAATTTACCTGAGTTAATTTTAGTTACATTTGTGTTAGCTTCGATGCAATGTGGTGTTTCCATGTAAGCCGTTGGTCAAGGTGTATACCAAGGTATTTCACATGTGAATGTTGAGGAACAATTTGATTATTTATTCTAATGGGGGAACAAGTATCTTTTCGTAAGGTAAATGTTATCTGAGCACACTTCTGTTCGTTTACTTTTATTTTCCATAAGTTTAGCCATAGTTCCAGCTGGGTAATATGTTTCTGAAGATATCGAGATGCTTCGTGAGAGTTTTCGTGGATACTAAGGCAGGCTGTATCATTGGCAAATGTAGAGGTATGGATATTATTGCTCACATACATATCACAAGTATATATTAAATACAATACTGGTCCTAAAATACTATCCTGTGGGACACCGAAAGATATAGATTCGCGCACACTCATGAAGTCTCCTTCCACAACAGTGAACTTCCGGGCAAGAATATAACTTTGTAAAAGATTAAGAATGTTTATTGGTAGATATGTCTTCAATTTTAAAACTAGGCCTTCGTGCCATACTTTATCAAATGCCTGAGAAACATCAATAAAGAGGGCAGAACAATATTTCTTTTCTTCAAAAGTTCTTCTTATAAATTGAACCAATCTATGCGTTTGTTCAATGGTGCTATGTTGACTTCTAAAACCAAATTGATGATCCGGTATGCACGCATTATTAGTTAGAATTGGGGTCAATTTTATCATGAGTAGCTTTCCGAAGAGCTTTGACATTGTTGACAGTAAACTTCTTGACCTGTATGACTCAGCCTTAAGATCTTTGCCCGACTTTGGAATCATTTTGACCTTGGCAAGCTTCCAGTGTTGTGGATAATACGCCAGTCGCAAAATGGCATTAAAAATTAATAACATTAAAATTAAAATTGCAATACGATGCAACTTCATCATCATCTGTGTTGTTGCCATTCCCTTCTAGCTTCTTCTTTTTTCACATACAAGACGTTCAATATCCGTAGAATAAATTCTATTAAACCCATTCTGCGGGTGGGAGGTAGTAGCATGTTCAGCAGCCTGCTTAATATTTCCGTTAAGATTCGCAATGTTAGATTCAATATCATCGGATGTTCGTAGCATTATGTTTTCCGTGCAATGACTACTGAGATATTTTTTGAATCTCAGCCAATTAACACGATTGATCGTCTTAACATATGGGTGAGGTAAGACATTTCTTAGTGGGCTACAAATTGTAACGATTGTGGGAGAGTGATCGGAGGAGAGATCTAGGGAAGCTTCGACATGAACTTAATCCCAAGAAATATTTTTCATGACTCCAAAATCTATAACATCCGGAATTTTTTATATGTCTGTAGGCCAGTAAGTGGGCTCCCCACTCGAAATGACATCCAACCCCATTTTTGAAATTGTGTTGAACAACGCTCTTCCTCTAGGTGTAATAAGGCGTGAACCCCAGAACGTATGCTTTGCATTGTAGTCTCCAGCTGCTACGAAACAAGGCCCAAGAGATTTGTAGAAATCCTCGTATTCATCCTCAGTGATTGACAATCTTGGAGGGGAGTAAATTGAAGATATAACGAAATTTTCAACACAAATATTAGTTGCTTGTAAGTGTTCTGCACTTAATATTTGATTCAGAGAATTTTGTCTTTGAATTGGAAAATTAGTTTTTTCTGTGTATGGGAGAGTAGACCTTTAAAACTAGAAAATTTGGTATTTTCACAATATTTAACTGGGACTATGGAATATATTATAGCATACTTTTTTAAACCACGCCCACTTTTTCACCCCCTTTTTCGCCTACTTTTTAGAATTGTGTTACTCCTTCCACAAAGTTGCAACAGATTTTATAATATAAACGAGCATTCGTAGACCAATTTTCAAAATTATGTTTGCATATGACAATTTTTGGAAAATTGAGAAGGGGCGGGTGTCCCAAATTTCCTAATAATTGATTATTAAATAATTTTATCTTTTTTCGACCAATTTTCCAATGCTTTTTGCATATGGAAGAGATCCACAAAATGTGTTTTAAAATGTGACCGCCAAAAAAATTGATTATCAAATTACTTTTTCGTTTGAAAATCAATTTTCAAAACTCTGTTTAGGTCCACTAAGATTTTCTTAAAGTATTGGGTACGAAATGGGGACTAATTTTCAAAACTAATTTTGCATATGGAAAAGGTACACTGAATTTATTTTTAGAAATTTTCGCGATGGGGGGGGGAGAAGCAAAGTACCTGCCCCAAAAATTTATTATCAAATTACTTATCCAATTTTCAAAATTATTTTTTCCTATGAAAAATTTCAACTGTTTTTTAATAAATATTCATTTGTTCATAAATATTCAAAATTATTTTTACATATGGGGAGGGTTCGGTAACTTTTTATTTTTTTGGAAATTAAAGTGTACTGTGAAAAAGTTTTAATCAAGACAGGGCTAAACAAAATGGTTGTTAACTAACAACAAATATGTAAGTGTAGCGCTTATTTAAAAATTTAAATTGATATAATTTACGAGGCATGCTTCCGTGTTGGAAAACGTAACAATGTGTGTGTTTATGCTCCGCATGGATCAACTATATTGTACATCCTAGAGTGTTACAATAGGTAATTTATAGTAAAATCATATATATACCTTACATTTCATTTTATAATGAATGGTCCTGTGGTAGAAAACTCGCATTTTGTTTGAGATCTACATTTCTTATATTTTTTATTTTTAATTTTGAAAATGTACAAGTTACACAACAAAAATATTTCCGACACTTATTGTTACGAATTTCGAATTAAAGATAATGGAAAAAAACGAATGGCTATGAGCCACCAATTTTTTTTGACGGGTTGTGTTATTATTTTTTTTTTGTATTTCGAAAAAATCAATAACTTAAAACGACTTTTCATCATTGGCCGATATAAAAGAAAAAGCAAACATAAAAACATAAATTTTACATATCAAAAATTCATTTATTTATTAACAAAAAAAAATTAAACAATTATGTATGAGAACAAAAAAAATAGGACAACCCGGACACTCGTTAAAAAAAAGTAGGACTACCCTGGACGCCCAAAAAAGAGGACAAGGAACAAGAGGTAGTCCTAGGCTGGCCACCAACTAGAAAAATCTGAATCCGAAAACCTAGAATTTTTAAACCAGAGATTTAAGAGTTAATGCTAAAAGGTTTCACCACAATTTCATTGAAACTTTGCATACACATTGCATTTATGCAAGACTATAATCTTGCGTTTTACCCTCGACCATAAAATTTTAACCTTCTGCTTATGTATTTCGCGTTAAAACATTTTAATATGTATATTGCTTATGTGGCAATAAGGATAAAGTGCGTAAATTATATTTTATTGTTTGTTAGCAGAGCACTTTTAAACGTTCAAGTAGGTTTTCAGAAATTTATTTGTTTTCTGGTTAAATTGTGTACATCGAGTTAATGTACACTTTTATTTAATTTAGGAAAACATCGTTCTACACACTATAACTATTACACTCAATTTGAAGGATACCGCAGTATAAGAAAAATTAAGCTATTATTACTTTTAAATATGCACATTTCAGGGATGATATCAACTCAAAATAATCTTATCTTGACCTCAGGACCTTTTTTTTGCTCTTCAACCAAAACTACGAAACTTTAAATCAACTACGCCCAAACACATATTCTCTGATATTTGGATTTGAGGTAAACAACTTTGAAAGTTCTTAAATTTCTTGTTTCTTTGCGAAATAAGGGAAAGCATTGTTGTCGCCGATATCTGATTGGCTTTTGTACTCTCGTCGATGTGAAAGCACAAAAGCTCTTTATAAAAGTTTGCACATTGTGCATATGACTTAGACGTTGCTGATTTAAATGTATCATAAAGACTGGCCATAACAAAATCTTCTGTTTAAAAATGACGGGTATAAATGTTATACTCATATTTTACGTATTTCTACCTAAACTATTCGTCCAAAACTTCGTACATAACTTGTTCTTGTAATGACATAATAAATAATTTTTCAATGTGGACTTGGCTACGCTCATCAAGTTCGAACGCATTCTTTTATGTTTCTCTGTCTCTTCCGAGTGCCACATTTATCGTGAATAGACATCGAAAAGAGTAAAAACTTTAAATTAAAGGAGTTTTATAAGCAAAGAACTTTCAAACAAGAAGTCATATCCTCAGAGCATGATGTTTCCATTGTTATTTTCTTTTGCTAATTTCGATCTCGATCGGTATCAGACCCATCTCCTCCCATAACTTATATTTTGCAATTTTATTCAGCCAGATAATTTTCAGGATCTATCTATCTGTTTACTAAAGCTTGCAAACTGGTGATATCACGGTGAGCTGCATTCAAGCTTTCGAATCCATATAAAGCACTCGATTCCACGCAACTAATATTTTGTTTGTGCGTTTGGATAGATATTACTATACAAACAGAGTTCATTAATTCAGTGCATGCCTAGTTTTTACCCAGTTTGCAACATCTCAGCAAAAAAATCTGATTTGGAGGCAATAACAACTGAGGGATAACAAAAGCTTCAAAAATACTTCTCAAAAGCACTAACGTAAGGCGGGCTCTCACAAAAATTATATATTATTACTTCTGTGAAGCACTTTAGTAAGGCAAAAAAACTAATGGCATTTTGGAAGCTAAATGTATTGCTTCTAGCTGGCTCATCTCGATCAAAAAAAAATATCTTATTCATGCGCAACAGCAAGTGGTTCTGTAAGATATTCTCCCGTTCAAAACGCTTCTGGTAAGCAGTAATTTTTGCTGGGATCTTCCTATGATCCACAATTTGTTCAGATTATGCTACCTAAGTAGCAGTAGAAGTGGAGTACTGCGGTTTAAACTAGCATAGATAGCCACTAATGCATATCCAAAAAATTAATGATTTTGAATTTGACTTGGGATTAAGTTCATTATTTTTAAATTTAAATTGACTGTTTAAAGTGGATTAAATTTTATTTAACAAAAGGTTCTTGGTAGTCATCTGCGCATCGAAAACAACTTCGATACTCGTGAGTTTGTGTTTATGCTATTGTCAACATTGTAAGGGCAACATTTAGGAATAATTTGCGAAAAATGCGTTTTTAATGGGCGTGCTTAAGCTCACGTATCCAAAAGCAAGATGTAATTACAAGATCCCAAGATTTATACAAAGTGGCGCAAGAATCAGTGCGAATCTCTGTAGGCTCTCGGAACTAAAAGGCAAACAAAAAAGAATCCTTAAACTCGACTAGCAAATGACGCAGTTAAAAAGTAAAAAACATCAAAATTAAATGATAAAATACAACCGAATAAAGAGATTCAGGATATCCCCCTATTCCAATTCCAAATAGTACAAAATAATTTTGAGCTCAGTTTTTTAGACATATTGTTTATTTTATTTATTGAACTTAACTATGTTCACACTTATGGTCTTAAAAGTGTTTAAGGCAAGTATTTTAAAAAACTAAACACAACCGTTCACATTACACATGAGATGTTTAAGGCTGACGTTTTGTCAGTAAATTTTTATTTGTAAAAAATTACAAACAATTATGCTTTTTTATTGGTTTGTTATATTTAAACTACAAATGTTTTTGTAAATAATTGAATATTTTTTAACTAATTACAAATAATTTTTCACGTGCCGCCATTTAATAACAACACAAATTTACCAGAGTTATCAAAAAACGGACTGAACATACTCCATTTACGTGTTTAAGGAAGTGTTTAAATCTTAAACACTTCATTTGAGATGTTTAACAAAACATGTCAATGTATGGTAAAACATCTCAAAATCGTCGTGTTTAAGCTCTTAAGGCTGGTACTCTGTTCAAAGTTGCGAAAAATTTTCAGCACCATTGATTATTGCGCGTGAAAAATTTGACATGTACTAAATGTAGCCCAACTCGCGGTTTTTTTATAAATTTCTTGCTTTTATCGCTTAAAAGTATGCAACATTGTTAAAATTCCGTGCGAAAAAAGCACTGCTCATGTTGTTTCGCAGCTAAACTAAAATGGTGCCAAACTAATTTTGCATGGAAAGACATGATTGTACGTGTTTTTCACAACAAGAACAGAGTACTACTTTTGCGAATTTATTTCGCAAATATTTCACACCAAATACTTTTATATGTAGTTTGACAGCATTTCGCACGAAATTGTGAACAGAGTACCAGGCTTTAAACACGAATGAGGCGTTAAACACGTAAGTGTGAACAAGGTACTATTTATTATTACAATTAAAATTATAATAAATCTCTAACTATGAAGCAGGAGCGGCAACGGCTTTCGGCTTAAAAACCATTAAACAAATTGTATATGTATCTGTTTAAGACATTTATAATTTAAACAAAATACCTTTTTATTGAATAATAAAATAATAATTAAACATTTAATGCAGGAGTAGTTGGGTAGGGTATAAGAAATTAGAATTTCTTAGCTAACTCGTCCTCACAAATAAAGTTTTAATTTATGTTTAGCATGCATGTATTGTTCTTTAATTTATTTATATTATAAGGAGTTTTTTTGAAGAGCTCTTGCAGCTGGAAAATGGCAAAACTTTTAAAATTAATGTTCTTTTTTGCCATGAAAACGGCGCTCTCAAAAGCAGCCATACAATGAAAAAAGTTATATTTATAAAAATTACGATTATTAACTTGAGGCAAAATACTTCTTAACGTTTCCTCTAAAATTTTATTTTCTTATCAAATCAACTCATTGAAACCACCCAGATTTTCTTTTCCTAAAGTACAAATGCATACATGCATACATATGTTTATGGATTAAATGGTGGTAGGATGGTTGTTGGTTGGTTGCCAAAATCTACAGGAAAAAAGTAAATGAAAAGCCAAAAAAAAAGAAATAAGAATAATAAAGAGAAAAGCTGGGACTAGTTGTTATTACTATCCATGCAAAAGTTTTTCGTTTTCTTTGATAAATAACTTTCTTTTTTCAATTTAAGAACATAATCTCAGTTCAAAATACATACATATCTAATTTAGCACACACACACATCCACTTACATATTTATATATACATACATACGTAATAAAAATTATATAAAAAACAAAAAATCTAAAAGAAGCCAACCATAAAACAACATCCAACGACGGTATTTTTACAGCCAACTCAAAAAAGTTTCGAAATGTTAGACAATTTTTTTTTAGATACACCAACGCATCCAATAGGGAGCTTGTGAAGCTTACGCAGCAGTTTGCCTATTGGTTCGCCAAAATTTTAACACAGCATTTTCTTAACAAACAGCACGGCAAAAAGAGTGTGTGTGCGTGTATGTTCGCATATACACATGCATACACAAAATGTTTGTTGATAATTTCCATCACGCGAAGACGTTCCTTCATTTCTTTTCAACATTTTTTGTTTCAATTCCTCCGTTCTTTTTTCCATTTATTTTTCTTTTTTGCCCCATAACAAGGAAAAAGAATCATAAGATGTAGTCAAATACCTACACATCTAAAAATTCAGTAAAAACAGTTATTGGCTTACACGCATACACACGTACATACACATCTTAACCGCGCACAAACACTTACGCGGTCACCCAGCAAACCACTTTGTGTTTAGTGAACTGAATTCATTATATGTATAATATGATTCGTATGTTGTTCCCGAAGAAATAAAAGATGCGCTTGTCCTCCAGGGATTTAAGGTAAAAAATGTATCAAACATATTAAATAGGGAGAAGATCCCCCAACCTCTATTTCGCGTTGAACTTGAGCCAAATGATATAAAATTGCGAAAAAAAAATGAGACCCTATTATATCTATTATACATAAAAATAACAGTAAAAATGAACTTGAGCACTTCCTCATGGAAAAAAATATCGATATAATGTTGGTTTCTGAGACTCATTTGTCTTCGAGAAGCCTTTTCAAAATCAATGGCTACACGTTATATGATACAAAGGACCCGAGAGGAAGAGCATGCGGTGGATCAGCAATTCTAATAAAGTCGAGACTAAAGCACTATATTCTTCATAGCATTTGTGAAGAACACCTACAATTTACTTCCCTCCCAGATTTTCAATCACTGAGGATCAATACGAGAATTTCTACAAATCTCTTGGGCCTTGTTTCGTAGCAGCTGGCGACTACAATGCAAAACATACGTTCTGGGGTTCACGCCTTATTACACCTAGAGGAAGAGCGTTGTTCAACACAATTTCAAAAATGGGGTTGGACGTCATTTGGAGTGGGGAGCCCACTTACTGGCCTACGGATGAAAAATATCTCTAGGGACTGGCGTCATGAAAAATATCTCTAGGGATTTAATTAATGTTGAATCTTCCCTATAACTCTCCTCCGATCACTCTCCCACAATCGTTACAATTTGTAGCCCACTAAGAAGTGTCTTACCTCACCCATACGTGAAGATGATCAATCGTATTAATTGGCTGGGGTTCAAAAAGTATCTCAGTAGTCATTGTACGGAAAACAATAAGCTAAGAACATCCAAAGATATTGAATTTAACGTTGCCAATATTAACGAAAATATTAAACAGGCTGCTGAACATGCCACTACCTCCCAACCGCAGACTGGCTTTAATAGAATTTATTCTACGGATATTGAACGTCAACGCTTCTCGAAAAGCTGCTCATGATTAAATTTTCCAAAATTTTAGCTGATAATGGATGCATCCCTGACCATCAATTTGGTTTTAGAAGTCAGCATAGCACAATTGAGCAAACGCATAGATTGGTTCAATTTATGAGGAAGACATTTGAAGAAAAGAAGTATTGTTCTGCCCTCTTCATTGATGTTTCTCAGGCATTTGACAAAGTATGCCACGAAGGCCTAGTTTTAAAATTGAAGACATATCTGCCAATAAACATTCAAAAGCGTTTGGAAAGTTATATTACTGATAGGAAGTTCCCTGTTGTGGAAGGAGACTTCATGAGTGTGCCCGAATTTATATCTTCCGGAGGGCCAGTATTGTATTTAATATATACTTGTGATATGTATGTGAGCAATAATATCCATACCTCTACATTTGCCGATGATACAGTATGTATGAGTATGCATGAAAACCTTTATGAGGCATCCCGGAATCTCCAGGAACATATTACCCAGCTGGAAATTTGGTTGAACTTATAGAGAATTATAGTAAATGAGCAAAAGTGTGTTCATATAATCTTTACCTTAAGAAGACATACTTGTTCCCCCAATCAAATTAACAATCAGAATATTCCTCAACATTCTCAAGTGAAATACCTTGGTCGAAATCTTACATGGAAACATCATATTGACTCTAAACTAACTCAAATGAAACTTAAGTTAACTCAAATACATTGGTTGATTAACAGAAATTCAACACTCAGCTTAGACTGCAAACTGTTAATATACAAGTCGCTTTTGAAACCACGGAATTCAGCTATGGGGCACTGCTTCAGCTTCCAATGTAGATAAAATCCAAAGCAGACAGAACAAAGTTTTACGTTTGATAACATCGGCTCCATTGTACATTAAAAATTAAAATTTACATCGTGATTTAAATATGCCACTAGTGACTGAAGAAATTAAAAAATTCACAGGCAAATACTTAACAAAACTCGAGTCCCATCCTAATCCCCTTGCTCGTAACATCTTGAATTTTACTGGACACATCCGCTTAAAAAAGAGGGACACTACGGCTCTAATACTCAACACTTCAGATGTAGCTCCTTGAATATACTTTTATTTTTATTTTTTCTTCGCTTAGCACGACTCTTATATATCATTAATTTACTATCAATAAGATACAATAAATAAATATGTACAAAAAAAATTTTACCTAAATACGAGTAAGTACAGTTTTATTTCAAGTCGATAACAACATATACATATGTATATAGATGGGGCTCCCATTTCGAACAGCACTGTAACACATACGAGTATAAGACTGATTTATTTAGTATAAAATAAACTATATACATACTCGTATGTACATATATCTGAACTTCCAGTGCTTATTTGTGAAGTTGGTAACAATTTTATTTCAGAAAATTTATATTTCTATATCTTTAGTGCGACGTCCGCAGATTTTTTTATTGTATTTGCGGTGAGCGTTTTTTTTTTAGAAAATCCTCAGTTTCACTGAAATTATTAAACGACTCAAAATTATATATTAAAACACTGATGATACAGTCGAATCTTGATATTTGAAAATCGTTAACTTGAATCTTTAGATAATTTCAACTGTTTTCCCTTGAAGAAAATCATTCCATTAAAATAAATCATGTAATTTGGTCCCCAAAGTAATGAATACTTCCATTCATATGACAGTTTGGTCGTCGACACGCTATTATATCAACATTTTGGGTTATAATTTTAATTATTTTAATGTGCTATATGTATATATATATATATATATATATATATATATATATATATATATATATACATATACAGGGTGTTTTTTTAGAGGTATAGAACTTCGAATTGAAATAAAACACAAGAAAATCGTTTTAATGTCCATCAATTTGGCTTTATTGGAAGGATAATTTTATGCCATTAACGTTTAAATATGATTTCGGGCATGTGCCCGCCGCGGCTGGCTCGAATAAAGCCAATTCTACAGGTCCAATTTTCAACTACTTTTTCGAGCATATGGGGCCGTATGTTGGCAATAACGCCACGAATGTTGGCTTCCAAGTCCCCTAACGTTTCTGGTTTGTTGGCGTAGACGAGCGACTTCACATATCCCCAAAGAAAATAATCCAATGGTGTCAAATCACACGATCTTGGTGGCCAATTGACAGGTCCATTCCGCGAAATTATGCGCTCATCGAATGTTTCCTTCAATAAATCGATTGTGACGTGCGCTGTGTGGCATGTAGCGCCGTCTTGTTGGAACCACAACTCATCCAAATTCATGCCATCCAAAATCTTCCATAAAGTTGATGGACAAAGCTCCAATTGCTGTGCACGGTGGCGAATCGATTCATTCGGGTCCTCTTCAACACTTTGCTCTACAGCGGCAATTGTTTCTTCGGTGCGCACTGTTCGACGTCTCTGCGGATGCGTATTATCACATAGAGTAAACGTAGTGCGAAAACGATCCATGGTTAACCGAATTAATTGCTCTGATGGACGATTATGTCGACCATAAAATGGACGGAGCTTGCGGTAAACTTCGCGAACTGAACCATTATTTTCGAAATAAATTTGCACGATTTGCAAGCGTTGTTCTTTTGTCAACCTGTTCATGATGAAATGGCAAACCAAACTAAATATTAATCACTTGACAGCTGACAAAATGGCCGCCAGTTAAAAAAGTGATGCCAACTTAAAGTTCTATACCTCAATAAAAAACACCCATTATATATATAGAAATATATATATACATATATATATATATATATACAAAATTAACGTGTATTGAACAATTTTACAAGAAATTACGTAATAATAAAATAAAAAATTTTCTTTTGCAAATTTTAGACAGCGATATCTTTCGAACCATTTTATATATCTTTGTCGAATTTGCAGCATCTGATACACATTTCAAGTCTATAAAAGTGAATATCTAAAGTCAATTTGATGAAGTCTATTTTAGATATTAGACAAAAACTTTTTTTTCGAAATTTTTCGTCAACGATATCTCTCGAACGAATCTACCAATTTCATTCAAATTGGCATCAATCGACGTGTTTTTTTTTTGTGATTGAGTCCTGATTGGATTTTGACTGGGTCGGTTTAAGAGTTAATTTTTTTAAACCGTTTCGTGAAAATTTTATTTTCGATCATTTTCGAAATCTATTTCACCGAATCGATCTTTATCTTACGATGCACACTGGAGTTTCCGATATCAAAATTGCGAATTAATTGAAAAATGAAATTTGTGAGAACCGAATATATTTTTGTACTCGCTAAAAGTACACAAAATTCAACATCACTAGCAAAAAATTTTGATTGTATCAACTACCGTTGTGGAACTATACACTTTTAAAGTTCGAGTTATTTGACATTTTCTTGCGTGCAATAAAAATTGCAATTTTCAGTGTTTTAAGAACTAGTTTTCGGTGCTTTCTGAAGTGAAAATTAAAAATATAATAATGCAATCTTCAACCTCGGGTTAGTAGTATTAATGTACCTTTTTATTTTTATGTTTAATTTGTGTTACATTTTATAATTTGTTTTCCCGCGTAACTCTATAATTTAGTGAATTTCAGGAAAAATTACGATAAATAGTTTCTTTTTTTCCCGTAATACTATAAAAATTTTTCAAACAGTTTGCGCATATTTGCGCCTTTTAAAATAATGTGCAAATATATTGTTGCACCTGCTAAAGCAATAACAGCATCATTATTACTGTTGCTTATGTTTTTGTTTTCATGACAGCTTACACTTAATTTGAATACATATAAATACGATTATTTGAAAAAGCAATAAACGGTGCGGAGGGAGGGTGGCGCCGTTGGAATTATCGATTGTGCGGATTTGTTAGTCACGATGCTGCAGTTGTCGAGTGAGAACCGCGCTTTCGCTGTGGAGACATTTTTTAAGAGTAATGATTCTTACGTGATTGCTCGTCGATAATTTTGTTCAAAGTTCGGTATTCGACGAATACGTGATGGACCGAGTGTTAATTTAATTCGTTCGTGGGTGCAGAGATTCTTCAAGGACTCTCGAAAACATTGAACTGATTGAAAACAGGTTACGTGAAAATCCGCGACTTTCAATACGGAAAAGAGCAGCCTCTCTGGGACTTCCAAGAGCATCTGAAATTCCATCCTTTTAAAATTCAAATCGTTCAAGAACTTAAAGAAAGTGACTTTGATTTACGCAAAAATTTTTGTGAAACGATGTTGGAGCGTTTTCGCACTGTAAATCCAATTTTTTGGAGCGACGAGTCTCATTTTCACTTAAACGGTCACGTCAGCAAGCAAAACTGCCGTTACTGGTCTCTAAGGACCTGCAACTCTCGATTGAAACATCAAAAACCATTGCATTGTCCCGGGGTAACTGTTTGGTGTGCCTTTTCCACGTATGACATAATTGGACCATTTTTTTTCGAAAATTCTCGAGGCCAGACGCTGAAAATTATCGACGCATGATTACGGAATTCTTTTGGCCAAATCTGCGAGCTCATCCATCGTACTCTTCACACACGTGGTTTCAACAAGATGGGTTGACGGAAAATTTCCCCCAAAAACTGATCAGTCACTTTGGTGACATCCCATGGCCTCCGAGATCACCCGATCTAACTCCCATGGATATTTTATAATGACAATCCCCAATCTCTTGTGGCTTTAAAGGAAAATATTCGTAGAGAAATCAGCTCAATTGAACCAAGTTTACTGCAGGGTGTGGCGCAGAACACAAGGCTCCGTTTTGAACAGTGTGTTCAACTCGACGGAAGACATCTGGATGACATACTCCTTAAAAAATAAAATCCGCATTTACATTCTATCGTTCAAAGCTCTTAAGAAAACTTTGTGTCAATTATTACGTTTTTTATTTAAGTTTGAAAATATAAATCTGCTACCAGACACCCTGTATTAATAAATAATATACATATGTATACATAAAGAGGAATTAAAAAAGAGAGAAAAAGTATCAACTTCGATCAATGTCGAGCCCCAACCGTGAACACAACTTAACTGACATATTTTTTAAAATTGATTTCTTGATGCAGCATCGAACACGTCATCTGGTTAAACATTAATTTGCAAATAATAATGGTCACATTCCAGTGTGATCTGTTAAAAATGTGGTCGACAAAATTAACGTAACTAACAAACAAAATTCTATACGAAGAATCAAAGTAAAACTTATGTATCTATAACTTGCATAATGTCATTAGTAGGCTATATTTGAATTTTTATTATAAAAATTTCATCAAATCATAAAAAAGTAAAAAAAAGACTTGTCCTGTCAAATTTGCTTTTTGCGGGTTACGTTATCTTCACGTCTATAATAATAATATAGAGAACTATTAATATTGTTAAGAGCAAATATAACAATAATGCAAAAATACAAAGTACTAATAAAGGGAATGTATGCAAATTACTTGTTTACTTCCAATTAACATTAATAAGCTATAAAACTTTTTTTAATATGAAACTGTGGTTCCCAAATATAAAATTCTTTTACTTGCAATGCGTTTTGAATTTGAAGCTTTTCACTATTATTTGTTTCAAGACAGTATATTATAATTAATTACTTTTTATAGGGAGTACCCTTCCCCCGGACCTAACCCGCCAGTTTTTTCTTTAACCTTGCATGCTGTCTTGAAATTAACTCACACCAAATTTTAAACCTCTAACTATCATAGGTTTCTAGATAGCAGATTATTTTTAATTATTTTGTATGGGGAGCATCCTTCCCCCTAGATCTAACTCGCCACTCTTTTGCTGAATTTTAATCCTGTCACAAAATTAACTAAAACCAAATTTGAAGCCTCTCACTATTATAGCTTTCTAGATATTAGATTATTATTAATTAATTTGTATGAAGAGTACCCCTTGCCAGAGTCCTATTCCACCAATTTTTTGTCCAACTTCGAAAATCGCTCCCTTTAAATGATATTGAGCAAAAAAATTTAAAATTATAAACAGGGAAAGTCACCAGGAATTAATTCCCATTTTAACCATCGAAAAACCCACTGTGCGACGCCTAAGTGAGTTCAACTCCTTTTAAATAAGACAAATTTTCATCCGATTCGTTAACCATTTTTTAAATTATGAGCTGTTTACATACATATAAGGCCTGTTTTGTAAATGTGCGCTTTTATTTTATTTATTCGTTCGCGAGATATCGTTGACGAAATATTATCCTCCTATTTCTCTAAATGCGAAGGATAGATTCGATCGAACATTTATATTAAAAACAAGAAACTGAAATTTGTTTTTGTTTCCAAAATTAATATTCAATCGAATGTATCCTTCGCATTTAGAGAAATAGGGGGATAATATTTCGTCAACGATATCTCGCGAACGAATCTCCCAATTTTAATCAAATTGGCAACAATCGGTATTTCTTTCTCTGGTTGACTACATTTTCAACTCGATTGTCTCAGTAGTCACAAATTTTTCAAGAAAAACAGATATCGAAAATTTTTATTTTTAAAAATTTTGGAATATGTACCGACACGAATTGATTTACTATCTTACTTACGACATCTAAGTGAGCTCCGTTACATAGTGGTATCATCGCGAAAATAGTCGGAACCGAATCCCAGGACATAAAAACGTCAAAATATGATAAGAAAGCGATTTTCAAAAATGGGGTAAAATCAGTAAATTCCTACAGCGGTAAGTTAAAAATTCAAATGAATTAAAACTTACTTTTTCTTGTATTCAGTTAGAAAGTAACGAAAATCTTTTGAATCGGCGTCGGAAAAATTTGTGAATATTGAAATAAAATAATTCGTCAGATAAATATAGGTTATGTCTACAATTATTATATTATTTTTTATTATCTTACTTGGAAAACAACTTTATAATCAAATTGGAAGGCTGTAATCTTCAACAGTTCTTTTTTAACTCTAAAATTTTGCGCTTTAAAATTGATGATATGAGAATATCATTTGATAAGAAGTTGATAACACGTCATTTTCAAGCTGTCATATTCTAATTAAGTATTTTATTAAAAGCTCTGCCTACTTTTGAGAACAGATTATTACAAACTTGCTTAATCATTCCTTGGAATTCGTGTTTGCTGGGATTCTAAGTTTTACTCTTCCGTTTAGAAACTTAGTCTACTTTGGGGGTTTCTTTGAGAACATAAAACACCAAAGCATATTTACTATGTGTAGGTTTACACCACACGCTCGCACCATATTGTATTGTACATACATATGTACATGCATATGTACTTGGGGATGTAAATATGTATGAATGTAGGAATGTGCAAATAAATTATATACAAACGTGATTTACTTTTTAAATGCTGTTCTTAAAGTTTTACTGGCAGGCAGCTACAAAAAAAAACCAAGAAACAATGAACCAAAATTATGCATAAAACTTTGAGCAGCATTTACGAAATTCTAGTAGTTTTGATAAAAAATCAAAAAAGTTACACACATACACATGTACATAAGGAAATCATTAAACTTGAGGGAACGTACTAGACCTGTCAAATTATTTCGAAAGTTTTCAAGAAGGAAGGCACTTGACTGGGTTTAGGAATTCTGCTAATTAGATTTGTTCAAACTCGCTCAAAACTAAGTTTCCAAACTCACACAGACAAAAATAAAATTCGTATTTGACAGCAAAAACCTCGGATCCAACTAAATAATTTTTAAATTTTCAACCTATGAAGATTTTTATCATATTGAAGGATTAAAAAAAACGTGGTTTGTCAATTATTTTCCTTTTATTATCCAACCACAAAAATATCATATTGACTAAAAACTTTGTTGAATAGTGTTATAGTTTACAGCCATAAATTTTTTAACACAATTTGTTAAATATACATTAAAATTTTTACTGACAATTTTGTCAAATGTACAATTTTTTTATTGAGTTTTATGCTAAGTATGACTAAATATTTTATCAAGCCAAACCTTTTTTTTGTTGATATTTTTTTGGAACGTAAGTTCCTTATGGCAAATGAAAAAATTTTACGAATACTGGTAACAAATACATAGCATAATTAATAGTGCTGTCACAGCGAATTTCTTAGATTTTCATTGCTGCCGTAATTTTCCGAGGAAGTTCCGAGGAACTCCTTGAATTTTGGGGGTTTTGGCCTAGTTTTTGGGAATCTCCAATATGGCTTGTGTCTCTTCTAAAAGGTGACTTAGATAATTGGTTCGTAGCATTGCTAGCTGAAGGTGTCTCTGCTAACTAATATTACACTGTGTGACAAAAAAAAATATCTGGGACGCATTACTATTTTCTGGTAGGTATTGTCGAGCATAACAACCATCTGTATTTGAAATTTACCAAACACCCCCAAAATCTTGAGTTACGGGTAAAAAATCGGGTTTTCGTACCCGTATGCTGACTTTAACCTTTAACTGACTTAAATATTAACTGATTTTAAATTTATAAACAAGAGACTAAGACCTTTCGAACCATGTATATTTTGTTTAAGTAAATTTCAGATATACATTTGTTTCTTTTCACCAAACATAATTTTTTCGGTTTGGTTAATTACTTTTCTACTTTGAGTTCGTTCTTAGGTAGTATCTTTTTACTGGAACCATA
This sequence comes from Nowickia ferox, assembly GCA_936439885.1. NCBI lineage: Eukaryota > Metazoa > Arthropoda > Insecta > Diptera > Tachinidae > Nowickia > Nowickia ferox. Next base: position 1,270,144 of record OW387028.1, read on the forward strand.
CTGTTCATGACTTTATTTATCAAACATAATTGATTAAGTGCAAATTGCAAGTTTGTGTTAAAAATTGCTTAGAAATTGATTGAGTTATTAAATATTTAATTAGAAGACATTTTGTTAAAAAACTACGGGCACGATGTATTTCTGTGTACAACAGTGGTCACCAAACTTTTTTTCTTGAGAACCAAATATTTCACATACAACAACCATAATATTAAGCAAAATTATCATTAGTTATGGTATTTTTACATGAGTTAAGCTCTATTTGCCAATTTTTGATGCCACTCTAAATTAAACTTAGTGTAACAGTGTTTGCAACTTGCGGCCCTCAAACTGTTTAAACCGTATTAATTATTATAAGGTACTAACTAGATATTAACACACAATGCAAATAAAATACCAGTTATTTTCCATTAAAGTATTTCAAACAACGATAACCACACCGAAATATATTTTAATTTGGTGTAATTTAGCTAAATGTATGGTTGGTGTATGTGGCTCTCAATGAAAAAAGTTTGGCGACTACTGTTGTAGACAGAAATACATCATGCCTGTAGTTTTTTAACAAAAAGTCTTCTAATTAAATATTTAATAGCTCAGTCAATTTCTAAGGAATTTTTTAACACGAGCCTGTGAATTACTCTTAATTTTAATACTACCTAAGAACGACTCCAAAGTAGAAAAGTGACGAAACAAACCGAAAAACTACACAGATTTATCTGAAATTTACTTAAACAAAATATACATGGTTCGAAAGTTCTTATCCCCTAATTCGGTAAGAAGATTTAGGACGTTTTTGTTGGAAAACACTTTTGAATTCTTGTTTTTGAATGCTCTAAATTATTTTCTTCAAAAATGGTTGTTGTCTTTGATAATGTAGTACTACCTCTGTCTCTCACACAGCTGAATTTGCAAACTAAACTTTGCGTGGTGTATGTGTTGGTTATAATTAGCCAATTCACAAAGTCTTCTAAAGTCATAAGTGATAAATTACTATTTAAGACCAAATAGCACAGTTGTGAATGGCCTGTTGTATTGCAATATACTAAGTTGTCATAAACTTTAAATTCAAATGACAGAAAACAAACACATAGGCTTATTTCTATTTGTTAGGTCGCACAGAGGATTATTTGGCCTAAAAAGCCAAATTATTAGACGTATTTTTTGAATGAAAGGCTTTAGTTTTTTGATAGTTTTAGGTATGTTTAATATGATATAAAAAGTATAGTGGCAGATTTTGAAATCATTACATTGCTTAACAAAATTACACTACGTAGCAAACAAATTTTTTGTCTACCCTAGAAATAAAAGTATGTGCACTATATGGATTTTGCTGCCCTTAACTCAAATCTGTCTGTTTTCGGTTTTTCTCTAGTACGTAAGCATTTTCTTTTAAAGGCGTGGCATATTTCACCGCCTAAATCGTTGGGTTGCCTAATATATTTTGTCATAACTTGAAAACGGGTTCTCCAATTTTAATAGAAGGAGAATCAGAAGCTGCACCGGAAAATTCTGCTTAAACTAGGCAAACACATTTCTATTCTATCTATTACTATTTCGGAAAAAATTGAATGGCGAAAAAAATTTTTCTAGAAAATTCGTAAAATTTTTTGTTTTCAAAATGCAATAAAAAAAATAAAAGAAACAAAAAGTTTAAATTTTTAAAATTTTTCTAAACGCCACATTCCTAAGGAACAAAAGACGGTATAAATCGTGAAACTCAATTCACAAATGTTGATTTTAAAGGTTTAAACTCATTCTTGACAGGCTGTATGTACATATATCGATTTACGGTATAATTCAAAAAATTTTTTGAAAGTTGTAAGGCTCTTATAAAACAGATTTTTTTTATGAAAAAAGGTTTTATTATATTTATTTTATATTATTTAATACTTAATATACGGAAAAGTTAAGCTAATTAAATTTGCCTAAATAATTATTATGTCGCATGTATATCCTCATTAGCTGCATCATCGGTGTCACGGAGAAGTAGTGTGATGGTTTCTGATAAAAAAGCCTTTTTATTAATCCGTTCTCTTTGCGTACTGCAGCTTATAAAAGGGTCACTGCTCATAAATAACCTATTCAAGACTTCTCGATTTGTATCGCTTCTGCTGAATTTCCTCGAATAATTCGTACGATATAATCGTAAGTGCTTATTTCTGGCCTCGACAGCTTTTTCTGACAATTGTCCAATTGGCAAGATTAACACTACCGCCATGAATAAGAATCCTGTGCATCGTAATCGTAATCATGGAGTGCCAATTGTAAAGTTGCACATATATTTCGGCAGTTTTATGTGCAGATTCCTCAAATTTCTCAATATTAATTCGGTACCCGAAAATAATATTGCTTCCAATATTATTTTCAGGCGGTTGATAAATTCTTCATTTATGCCAGTGATTTTCGATGCAGTTGCTGGGTCCGAAAAAAAATCTTCTTGATGTGTTGCCATCATTAGTGCTACCGTATCCTGGTTTTGGAACATCTACAAGTATTCCCATCTCATCTTTAAGTCTATTTTGGATGAATATATTCGTCTCTTTAACAATTGCTTTATCTTCATCGTTCCTTGCGTGAGACTTTTGAATTGGCAGTTTATATGAGATATGAAGTATCGATTCTAAAAAGCGTATGCGTGTTTGTAAAGTTGATAGTACAAAACTCAAGGCATCACAGTTCCGAGGAACATTCTTCTGCAACGAGTTAAAATATTTCGAAGTTTGTGCATACTTTTCCGTCGACCATTGTCATTACCATCGTGTGTTTAATTTGTGCAATTTTTCCATTGCACGGTACTTCGCTTTTTTTTAATTCAATTTGATTATTTATGTATCATATTTCTTGCTTCGTGATCTCAGTTGTTTCCTGCACAAAACTGATGCGGATTGGTCTACACAGCCTAGTTGAGGATGGTGTTGGATTAAGCCATATCGTTTTTATTTTTCCATTAGTATTTGTGATTAGTTTCATTGGTGCACAACTGCTTTGGAACATATTAACGTCACTAACGTCTTCGTTTTCGAATTTCTGCTTATAAGATGATTGGTGCGATCCATCACAGCCCCATTTGGTTATAAGTTCCAAAAAATTTAGTTCTTCATAGTCTAACTGCTGCAAAACCTCCTCAAGGTATATACATAAACGTGCTTCTGTGTCGTCGAGGAGAGCTTGGAGCTTCACTTCCTAATGTTTCAGTAACGGTTATGGCATCTTCATTGGGATAATATTTTTTTTTTTTGCATTTTTTAGTAATAGTAACATGGATACACATTTTTATTGACATTGTATAAAATTTCATATTGCTTTTTCGTGAGCTCTGCATTTACAAAGAGTGCTAGCCAATATATTTTGAAACAATTTGTGAAATTTTTCAAACACTTTTTCAGTCCTAATATGTCCCCATCTCCTTGACATTTTGAAATATCACTCAATTTTCTGACCAAAAAAATCCAATTTGTCGTCAATGGTTCCAGCATTATATTTCTTCACTATTTGGAATAGTTGTAATCTTGTGTAAACTTGTTCCATGTTGACTCTCGAAGTTACAAAACGGTTTTGATAAAAATAGTGTGCAGTCCAGACTTGCAATTTTTGTTGCAGCAACTTTTTATTTTTTAGTGCATAAGAGCGAGATGGGAACACAAAATGTATATATTTCTATTTCAACACTATCACACATATTCAAGAATTACTACAACAAAAATTGCAAGTCTGGACGGGGACTAATTATTTTCAAGGGCATGCGTTTAAGCGTTAATTGGATAGTAGCCTGATACCAGCCCATGTATTTTTTATGTACCTATATTTATTTTTTGTAATCTTATTTTTGTGATTAATGCTTTTAAAAATTATTCTTATTAGGTACGTAGATTTATTTTTTTAACAAATAATGTTGTATATAAAAATCGCTTTTATGGGGATGTGTGGGACATTCCCTTATAACTATAGGGTGTTTTTTTAGAGGTATAGAACTTCGAATTGAAATAAAACACAAGAAAATCGTTTTAATGTCCATCAATTTGGCTTTATTGGAAGGATAATTTTATACCATTAACGTTTAAATATGATTTCGGGCATGTGGCCGCCGCGGCTGGCTCGAATAAAGCCAATTCTACAGGTCCAATTTTCAACCACTTTTTCGAGCATATGGGGCCGTATGTTGGCAATAACGCCACGAATGTTGGCTTCCAAGTCCCCTAACGTTTCTGGTTTGTTGGCGTAGACGAGCGACTTCACATATCCCCAAAGAAAATAATCCAATGGTGTCAAATCACACGATCTTGGTGGCCAATTGACCGGTTAACCGAATTAATTGCTCTGATGGACGATTATGTCGACCATAAAATGGACGGAGCTTGCGGTAAACTTCGCGAACTGAACCATTATTTTCGAAATAAATTTGCACGATTCGCAAGCGTTGTTCTTTTGTCAACCTGTTCATGATGAAATCACAAACCAAACTGAATATTAATCACTTGACAGCTGACAAAATGGCCGCCAGTTAAAAAAGTGATGCCAACTTAAAGTTCTATACCTCAATAAAAAACACCCTATATTATCGATAATAAAGATTTTTTCCAATTTATAATTATAGGCAGGTATTCACATTGTGAAGTGTTAAAAGTGATTTGAATAACAGTTGAAATCAATAATTCAAAATACATAAAAGTTTATGACAATATAAATGTATAAGAAATATTGCCTGATGAGCAAAAATAGAAGAAATGTGAAAATTTAAAAAAATCGTCAAAAATAATGGCGCAAATTTGCGCACACTTTTTCTTTTTTTTTTTTTTTTGTTTCTAAAATTATAGATTCGAAATTTTATTGTGGTGTTAAACATAATTCGTAGAGATGCTAACCTCATTTTTAAAAACCTTTTCTTTTTTTTTTAAAAAAAAGTGTATAATTTTTTTTTAGCTTTTGAACGAATTGTTTCAACATGAATATTCAACATATTTTTAATTTTTTTAATAGCTTTTGATCAAACCTTTCAGCAAAAAATCATTTTTAAACTTTTATTCGTTTCGCCGCAAAAAAAATATCATATAAAGATCTAGAAACCCAAAAAAAACATTTAAATCTCATATAATTTTCTTCACTTTCCTGACTTCAGCAGAGCTACAAATCGCAACTAAAAGTCTTCAAAATTTACAATATAATGTAAAATATTGTTGTCTATCGAGCTGCGTACTTAGTTCTTAATATTTCTTTAAATTCAGTTTTGCCTTTTTGGCCAGCTTTTTGGGTGAAATACTCCTCTGTGGGTCGTTGAAAGACTACTCACTGTTTGAATTTTCGTTTTTAATTCGAAAATACTGAAAAATGGTCATTGTGGTTATGTGGGTTTATTATGCCATCAAAATTAAACAAAAACGTTTACTAGACATTCCAATTTCTGAAATGTTAGTTTTTTTGGCGGTTACTATAAATTTTTGTAAGTAATGCATTTAGAAATTTTTCGCGAGCTTGCGGTTTTTTCGCAAACTTGCAATTTTTCTCGATTTTTTTGAGTTTATTTTATTTTTAACAGTTTTGGCAATTTCTAATGAATTTTAAGTTTTGAGAATTTTAAACTTTGCGATTATGCTGCTCTTAGCAAGTTTTTGCGAATTTTGGTAAATCCATTTAATTTATCATAAAAATTTTTTAAGATTTTAAAATATTATTTAATGACAACCATTAAAAGTTTGGATAGTTTTCATAAGCTTTAATGTACGCGGACAGGAGTATGTAGTTCTTTTCCATACAAAATGTTTAATTTAATTTTGCAGAATAAAATAGAACCCAAATTAAATGTCCATAAATATCACTCACAATAGATATTCGTATTCGTATTCGCGAATATCAAAAATTGACATTCGGCACATCACTAGTATGTATGTATGTACATTAAGCATATAACTTTTTTTAACCAAAAATTTTACAGGCACTACGCTATGGGGAATATTGTACTGATTACAAAAACCGATATCTTAGGCAATTTCTAAAACCTTTCAAATTTTTCTTAACAACAATAAAAATTCAATAAACCACGAGCGAAAAATTTTAAATGTAATTACAATGACATATATTTCAATAGATAGATAGAAAGCAAAATTGCATTCACTTTATGAAAAATTATTTTAAATATTGCTATCAAAAAAATTCTAACTCCAAACTTCATCGCATTTGGTGCGGAACCTTTTTTAACGATTGCGTAAAAGTAAAAACGAAATTATTCTTATTTTTCCATTGACTATTCAGCCCTATCTGTCAAATTTTTATATTTGCAAAAATTGCAAAAGTTATATCCCTAATGTACATATTGTATATGCACATAAATGTAAGTAACACGTACGAGTATGATCAATTAAATAAATAAATGAGAAAAACATACGTATTTTTGTACGAAATTAATAATTTTTTTCTGTGGCGACCCCCCCCCCCCCCACCCTCCTGACCGTAACAAATCGTAACAAAACTCGAAACCCCCATTCCCCCGAAAGCGTTACGTAATTTATAAACGGCCCCTTATGATATTTTAAATGGTTTATGGGTTAACGGTTTATTGTCCGAAAAAAGCTGTTTAAAATCACTGAGGGGTGGTATACGAGTATGTTGAATTTAAATTTTCTAGAAAAGCTTATATAATTGAATTTTCAACATTTATTTTTATATTCACCGGTGTGAGTGCTATAATTACGAGCAATAAATAATTGCTGGGTTGGTTATAGCAACTCATACTGGTTGTTGCATAGGCTATCTTTTGAATAAGGTTGGAAGTAATGAATATTTTTTAACTGAATCTACTGGCCACTAGATGTCCTAGTATGTGAAGACTCAAATTTTTTTTTATGCTAATTCTCTTTAATTTTTTGCTTGCTATGAAAAACTTTTTTTAACTCTAACTAATAAGAGAATGTACTAAGTGTTATTGAGTGAAAAGGGGAATAAGAATTTTTGAATCAAGATTTGCTTAGCAGGGGAAATTTTTATTTTACTATTTCTTTTCTTTCTTGTTTTAAACTCTTATACAATTCCATAGCAAACCTTTTTAATATTGTATGTGTGTGCATTGAGCATAAAATATTGTGCTGATTTTTATTTGTTTCCTTTTTGTTTTATTTTTTTCAGAAGAGTTTTTGGGTCAACTTTGTTTTGCCCAGAAAGTTTCTTAAAAGAGCAAGAGTACACAAACGTACTCATTCTTTTTCATATAACTTCAACAATTTATTACAAACTGTTATTTTTGAAAAATTATGTAACATGCTCTTGTATTAAAATATGTATGTATGTATGTACATATGAATGTATGTATGTATATGTGCATGGAAAGTGTATAGTATGCACATACATATGTATATGTAGGTATAATTTAATTATTAAACTTCATTAAATGAATTTTCATTAAATATTACTCATCCCGTTATCCGCTAAGAAGGTCTAGTCATAGTTGGTAAGAAATAATAAATAATAATAAAATAAACTGACCTAAAACACTTTTTGACAAAATTAGCATTTTGCAAGACGCATTTTATGAACCACCAGAAAATTTATGCCAATGTTAGCCAATTGTGCCCACGAGAACTTGGCTATTGTGGTTTTTTATAAGATTGTCCTGCTCATTTTCTTAAGAAAAAATTAGAATCAATAGTGCCCTTGATCACGATCTTCACCACACAATTAATTATTTCTTTTCGGGTGCTTTAAAAGACAGTTTCTAGAATCTAGATAATCAGGTGTGTGACGAAAATCGATTTTGGCGCCAAATTGTTTGGTGTGTTTGGTTTGGTCGTTTTGTTGTGTAGATTTTAACTTTTTCATTTTGTTCCATTTTTTCGTATGATATACATATATCGGCATTGTCATTTTGAAATCATTTTGTTTTACAAATTTTATAGAATTAGATTTATTTATTATTTATTTTATTTATTTTTTGGGTTTTCTCTTCCAAATAAATATTTTATTAATTGCATCAGAGTTGCATTTATGGAAATACTTATGGACCGAAATTCATCACACTCTTGTGGATTTCAAAACCGATTTACTCTTTAAATCGATCGATTTGCATACCATACCTGCAGTACCGTTTCCCATTATTTAATTATCAAAATTTCTACTTTCACGAAGTTGTTAGCATAACTTCAGATAAAACCTAGAGTAAAGTAAGCCTAGTAAAGTAGGACACAAAGAAAATTACGATGTTGCTATCTTTGGAACCCAAAATAAAGGAGTTGGCTTAAGTTGGAAACCAAAAAAAAAGATAAATAAATTCAATATAGAACTTGGCATTTCAATGTTTCCAATGGAGAATTCGGAAATTATAGATGGATGAGTGGCAAATCAAGGATTTGAAGAAAAATTACACACAAATTACACATTTTTTTCTTAAAAAAAATTTTTTAACATTAACATGACTAACATTAATTAATCTGATGACAAACATCATTCTACTATTTTGTCATGTTTTAAGTGTCATTCGTGCTATGGTAGCAATGAAATCAATACACAATACAATACATATTTTTTATGCTAATAATAAATATTATATATCAATAATATAGCGTACCTATATATCGCTCCTTTATTGCAACAAACACAAATCTCACAAAATTATTCTTTGGAGTTAATAATGCAGAATGTGTATAAATTTAATATATAAAACTAATTTTCTAAATTTTGGTTGTAAGCGCCTAAATGATCCACTTTCGGACAGACCAAAACAGGTGGCATAATGAGCCAAGAACATTATGGCCCTTCAATTTTATATTCTCTGAAACATACTCGAGCATGGTAGAGATGGAGCTTTAGCTTCGAGAATTACATAATATTCTATTATCACAGCATTGCTATGAATTTATTAATAGAGATCGGAACTTGTACTCGCAGATATTCTCAAAGTTTGCCACTTGGAAGAATGTTCTTCCCTGGAAGGCAGTCGTTAGGAAATATAAAAGCCAAACAATTTTCACAGAAGTATATACTGGACCAATCGAATCAATAGTCTATAGAAAAGTAACCACTTTTTGTTACAAATATATATGAACCTGTTTAAAATGAAGTTTTATTTCAGCCATGGAAATTTATGTCAAAACGGAAATAAGATTTTGGGGATTATGCCTAATGAAGGGAGACAATTTAGTCGAATTTGTGTATTGAAAATAAAAAAAGTTACTTCTTTTCATTGTGATAATTAAAATACAAAAGCAGCAGTTCATGATGAAAAATAAAAATGAAGGGAAACCATTAAAAAGCACACTGGGCTAAATCCATTCAAATCGAAAACTTGCTTGTGTGAGCTCGTATTCAAATATTATTTATCCTTCAGTTTTATTTATATAACAGGGATATGAACAATGAAATCCCACTGCAACTGCTTAAACTCGGTGATGGGATTTTTACTTCAACAAATGTAAACTCCAACTCCAATGAGATTGTTTTAGTTAACAGATTACATTATCTTATAGATGCAGATTTTAACTAGTTAAAAGTTTTTTACAACATATTTTCCATAAGAATTACCTTATCGTATAATTTAATTTTTCTATGACAGTTCCAAGTTCCCGCAGGATAATGGGATCTTAAGAATACGCAGAAATTTTCTTAGCAAATAGTGAACTGATGAGAAGCCTTGGCAAAATATGGCTTTCAAACCAGCAAAAGCTACAGCACATTAAAAAAATTCAAACCCTATTAAATAATTAAAATTTTCGGTGGAAAGAATCGTTGATAAATGTAGTGTAAAAATGATTCAAGGACAGAGGCATTCATGCAACTTCTTTCTTAATACAACATATTTTCTCCAAAGGGTTTTTGATGAAATCAAACGAAGATAGGACAATTCCCATTAACCCCTGAGAATTTTATATATATATATATATCTATCTATAATAATACAAACCAATGTTAATTGTTTCATTTGTAAAAAAATATAATATATATATACTGCCTTATTCATAAAAAATATTTCAGGTTTATTAAGCGCTTATGTGACATATTTCTATGGGAAATTTGTCAAATAAACCTGTAATAAACCTAAAATATTTTTTATGAATTAGACCGGGTGTTTTTTTTAGAGGTATAGAACTTCGAATTGAAATAAAATACAAGAAAATCGTTTTAATGTCCATCAATTTGGCTTTATTGGAAGGATAATTTTATGCCATTAACGTTTAAATATGATTTCGGGCATGTGGCCGCCGCGGCTGGCTCGAATAAAGCCAATTCTACAGGTCCAATTTTCAACCACTTTTTCGAGCATATGGGGCCGTATGTTGGCAATAACGCCACGAATGTTGGCTTCCAAGTCCCCTAACGTTTCTGGTTTGTTGGCGTAGACGAGCGACTTCACATATCCCCAAAGAAAATAATCCAATGGTGTCAAATCACACGATCTTGGTGGCCAATTGACAGGTCCATTCCGCGAAATTATGCGCTCATCGAATGTTTCCTTCAATAAATCGATTGTGACGTGCGCTGTGTGGCATGTAGCACCGTCTTATTGGAACCACAACTCATCCACATTCATGCCATCCAATTCGGTAACAAAATAGTCGGTTATCATGGCTCTATACCGGTCTCCATTAACGGTAACTGACTCTCCAGCATTATTTCGGAAGAAGTATGGCCCAATGACTCCACCAGCCTATAGAGCACACCAAACAGTCAGTTTTTGTGGATGTAATGGCGTCTCAAGGGTCTCATGTGGATTCTCTTCACTCCAAATGCGGCAATTTTGCTTGTTGACGTAGCCATTCAACCAAAAATGAGCCTCATCACTGAACAAAATTTTGCGATGAAAATCAGCATAGAGATCAATCTCATTTTCAGCCCATACACCAAAATCACGACGCATTGCATGGTCTCGCGGCTTTAATTCTTGCACAAGCTGGATCTTGTAAGGTCGCAAGCCAAGATCTTTGCGCAAAATCTTCCATAAAGTTGATGGACAAAGCTCCAATTGCTGTGCACGGTGGCGAATCGATTCATTCGGGTCCTCTTCAACACTTTGCTCTACAGAGGCAATTGTTTCTTCGGTGCGCACTGTTCGACGTCTCTGCGGATGCGTATTATCACATAGAGTAAACGTAGTGCGAAAACGATCCATGGTTAACCGAATTAATTGCTCTGATGGACGATTATGTCGACCATAAAATGGACGGAGCTTGCGGTAAACTTCGCGAACTGAACCATTATTTTCGAAATAAATTTGCACGATTTGCAAGCGTTGTTCTTTTGTCAACCTGTTCATGATGAAATGGCAAACCAAACTAAATTTTAATCACTTGACAGCTGACAAAATGGCCGCCAGTTAAAAAAGTGATGCCAACTTAAAGTTCTATACCTAAATAAAAAACACCCAATATATATTATATAAAATATTTTTCTTGTAATTCAAAAATTATGTTTTCCCCATACGCACATATTTTGTTATAATGCAACCCATTGTGATTTGCCAGCATAAGAGATTTCAAGAAATGAGTATAAAAGTATCCTTGAAAAAACACTAAGCTTCAATGTTTTTAATAAAGGATCTTCTAATAGCAACTTCCAAACTTTGACTATCAACTAGTGGCCATGCTGTTGAAGTTACAGCTAATGAATTGGCTGTCATTTATTCACCCTGTTTAACAACAAGTACAAATGACAATTTTTTTTATCAAAGTGGGTGTTTAGTTCGGTCAAAGTCCCGCGTGGCTCCCCCATTTTACGGTCCAGAAAGCTATATGTCGATGACTATCAACTTCTTTTGGCCAGAATTGGATGATATGAATAGGACGGACCTATGTGCCACAGAGCTTAAGCCTCATTGAATATTCTGCACGAGCGATTTGAGGGCCACGTCATCTCACGTGGAGGTTATGAGAACTGGACGTTTCGGATGCGCTACATAATAGCAGCTGTATGCCCACGACAAACACACCCAAAAAAAGTGAAATAATTCCCAAAATTTTTCATAAATTTTGTAAGTTATGGCATTATGGAGCAACTCCCAATATTTTGGAATAGATTTCATTTTTATGGGAATAATTTTATATATTTAATTTGAAGTCATGTCATCAGCGAAAAAATTCGAGACTTATTTAATTTAATTTATTTCGCTCTCCAAAAAAATTGGTAGGCTTTCATAACGAAACAATTTAATTTTTTTGTGACTTGGGTAATTTTTTTTCATTTCGCTTTCCAAAGTATTTCTTTATACTCCTCAAAGGTTTTCTACTCTGAGGTATATGTATACAAGACCGGCTTCGCTTTCCATAGCGCTTATGCTCAAGATTTTTCTCCACCACGGTATTTTTTTTAAATATGATTATCATCTAGTATTCGTGATAAGCTTTCATATGATACCTACATTGTTACACTGAGTTAAAAATTTATCAGGAAAATGCCAAAAGATCTGTAAAACTTTGAGTTTCCGGGAATTTTCGTACTTAACCTATTTTTCTTAGAATTAAATTTTCTATCAGTAAGCGTATTTTTTTATTCAGGGAGGTGACCCTAAAAAACAAGTCTTCGTCTTCGGTTTCCAAAGTACTTCTGCCGTGCCGCACATCAGATAGATAAAACAATTGCTTGGCATTCTAAAGGTAATTCCTTCTAGTTTTGATCTCATCAAGTGTGTTGCTATCCTTACAAGTGGTAAAGTGCAACATATTTTTATATGATCAATATGTACATTCATAATTATAAGAAATAAATTTAAATAAATAAATTTAATTAATTAAAATAAAAAACAAAAACGAAATCTTACCGCAGATGTGTCATTCATTTATTGACATATATCAAACGAACGATATTACACACGTAAAATTTAGGTATCGTTGGTGTTAAAGTATTATAAAATATCGTTATGGTTCTAATTTATTTTTTTTGGCAGATATTTCATTAAATTTTGGTGGAACTTGTATCATTTTTGGTGCCTATTTCATTAGGATTCTTTGCTTTGGGCGTTTTTTCATTCAGTCCATAATGGCATCCATAAGTCTTTCAAACAAATAAAAAGTTTCGATGATATCTCTCGTACACACCTTGTTTCAGTTAAATTTAAAAATAAGAAACTCTTAATAAAAGACTCTTTACATGAAAAAGTCCATCCTTGTATATTTTCTACTAAAATAAATAAATTGAAAAAATAATATAAATACCTAGAAGGAGATCTCTAAACGCTCATGATCTGTGTGTATGTGTAAAATTTAACCCATTAGCAAGCGTGCGAGTACGACTCCAAACGGTCTACGAGCGGGGGGTCACCATGTTTATCTAACGTTTTCGATAGATCAGAAATAAAAAAACTGTCGATATATCGGCGATGCTATTGTCAATTACTCTGATACGAGTATGTAAATAAAATATTTTTTTCGAAAAAAAAATGAAATAAAACATTATTTCACAGTTACTGAATAAGAAAACAAAAACTAACTAAATATAGCCGGAAAATCATTGTATGTATTATAAAGCTTTAAAACGTGTTTACTGAAAACTGTATGCCATCGATTGCATTCGCCTAAAAAATTAAGAAATACATAACTTCATTAATAATTATCAGGGTCTTGTTGAAAATCACTTCCTGAGGGTCTACTCTGTAACTTGAAACGAAAAAAAATGCTTTTGCACTTACATGTTATTAAGGTACAAGTTCGGAAACATTTTCTTTCGCTTCGAATTACAGAGTAGACCTTCTACTATAGTAGTCCAAAACTCACACTTATTGATATTTAGAAAGCAGATAAAAAGTAGTTCCTCAATAATCAAATCCAATTTTTTAACTGTAGTCATTCTAATTGTTGCTTTATTAGCTTCATATTGGTACAACGAAAGTTCTTTCAGCTTGAATAATATATCCTCTCAAAGGGTTAAACCTGAAATTTTTTATAAATTTGCTTTGTTTTTGTATTTTTCTTTGGGTGTTTTATTTTTTCTTTTCTTTTTACGTCAACCAACCATCTTAGTCTGTCCATCTTAACGTTTGTGCCTTAAAAAATGCCCTGCTTTTTATTGCAGAAATATAGAGAAAGTACTTAACGCAATCGACATACATATATATATAAATATAAATGTATGTAACAGCGCACATACAAACACATTCGAATGCATACAAATACAAGCACACATTCAAAAAAACCCAGCTAGCCTTTTCAATCGTAGAAGAATATATCTATTTTAATCGTGGAAGATGCTTCACACGGAAGAAACTGTTATATCGTCGGTGGGTTATTGGTTTGCTGCAGTCATAATGTATTTTGAATATACTGTGCCGCAAACCGAATATACTATTCATATATAAGAGCCGCGGAAGGCGATTTCATTAGTCGTAGATGCAATAATTTGAGATTTATTTAGAGATTATCTTACAAATCTTTTATGAAGAACATTAAGAATCGTGTGAGGCTCCTCAATGTTAAACTTATGTAAGCCATTGGGAGAGCTGTAAAATAATCATTCGATAACGATTTGTGGAATCGTACAATACTCAGCAGCCTTTTTATTTTACAAATTGAATATGAAAAAAACACATTAAGTTTTTTAGTTCTTATTAATAAAAAACGTTTCCTCGTATATTGTTTAAAGCCTTTTCTTAAAAAAGTAAAGTTGGAATTCTTTCTAAAACGGAAAACTAGTTTAAAAAGCCAAAAAACAAATATAAATTAACTCAAAACTTATCAGATAGAAAATGATAAGTTATGTACATACATATGTATATATGTATAATACATACATAATACATATAATACATTGTATATAGATGCAACAGCCTCTTTACCTGCACAATTTATTATTACTATGAAGAAAATGTTGCTGCAAGAATTTTGAGTAACACACAGTACTGTCAGAAGTAGGGGAAAGTCCTTACATGTAGGTATTTTAGATACTAAAATAGAAGCGTAGGGAAAATCGGACAGATTTTTTATATTCTCCAAAATGTTGGGATTTTTCCGTCATTTCGCATTATTTATGAAATAAATGTAAGCATTACGTTTTTTTAGTAATATTTTCTTTTTCAAAAGGGTTTCAAAAATGTTATTTTCGTTAAACTCGCTTAAAAATATGTTTCCAAAGTTGTTTGTGGTTTAAAAAGTTGGCGACACTAATATGTTTGTATGTATATGCCAAGGCGAATTCATATACCAGGTGGTGTCAAACATGCAACAACAAAATTTGCTTAGTACTTTATTGCAATGAAAATTGACAAATCAAACTTTCTACAAATTTTATTGCAATGAAATTTGACAAGCCAAACTTCCTTAAAAAAGCAGCTGTTAATTTAATACCATATGGTACATGAATTACATATGTATGTTAATTTTAAAATAACCGGATTTTGTACCTGAATTGAATTTACCCTTTAAAATTTTATTTTAAAAAAACTATTCATATTAATTTTTAAACAACTTTTTGCTGTTTTAATTGAATTTAATGAAAAGTCCATATGTATGTGTTATTTTTTTTTACTTTTTTTATAACTAATGATTTTCTTCTGTTTTTGTAGGGGAAATTATTTCAATGTGTAGGTAAAAATTGGATTTTTTAGCATGTGTAGGTATTTTTTCGAGAAATCTACTGGCAACACTGGTTACACAGATCTATAAAAAATTCAATCAAATAAAAGAGTTACATTATTTTAAAAGCTGTTTGCGTACCTTCAACAATTTACTAAATATTTTATGCAAAACACCCAGCACATTAAATTTTACTTCACTTTAATATATGTTTAATTCTTAAAAAAAAATAAAACAACTGGTGAGATTCTTATTCAAAACTCAAATGAAGGCATATGCGAAGTAATGAAGAAAAACGGACAATATATAACCGTAAACACGAAAATAAAAAAGAACAAACATATTTTAGATATATGTATCGTCGATTAAACATTGCAAGATTTATAAAAGAAAGTTAAATACACAGTGTACAATATCACTCTCCAAATAAGCATCAGAAGATTCGTTTAGGAGTTGTATATTAAACATCATCACCTATTAAACAGCTCTTGGCTAGCTGGGACATTTTAGCTGCCAAAGATTCCTTATATTTTTCTTGTATGTAAGTAAGTCTGTGTATTGTAGAGGTCTTTAAATGATAACGAGCTAAAAAAATAAGCACTTTACACTAACGTGGTACACCCTACGTGAAACAAAGCGTTGCCGGCAATTAAATTGTCCAATACACTGTATGGATCATGTGTACAAAAAACGTGATTGATCTTTAGAATAATAGTTGTTAACACAGTCATATTATTAAACTCACACTGCCATTTCCTAAAAATCAAGGTAATTGCAAATCACGTGATTTCAAGAACACACTATTAATAGCTGACTTGTTAATGAATTTCTATTGTGTTTTAATTTCTTGTCATTTATAACAGAATATTTTATTACAACGCTATAAATCGTGCGATTTACAAAAGCAATGATATAGCTTCAATAATGCCTTTGGGCGCTGGGGCAATTTATTGTAATGAATTAAATTAAATTTATATACAAAAATTAGGAATATTCACTCTTATTCTGTTTGGCGTAGGTAACATCATCACTTTAACACAACATCAATGCTAATTTTGTATTCCCTAACAGTATTATGGCGACGTTGCCTGTTTATCGATAAATAAAATACTCGTATTTCTAATATTTAAGTCAGCTGATTCATTTTGTTTACTATTTTTGGCAAAATTGTTTTTGAATAACTAAAAACTTTGTAAATAAATTAAAATAAAATGTTTTTTCTTTCCAAATCTTTTTTTTTCAATTCCATATTATATTTTGACTATTTTTAGGATTTTTTTTTCAAATAAATATGTATATAAGTATGTATACTTTGGTACTTCTTATGTTTCACTTTTTGAATATTTAATTTTTTTTAAATCGTTTAGGTATACACTTAAGAGAACACGATACCAAAAGCACTGACGACTTAATGAACGGCAGCATCAATCATCGATAAATGGCAATACTATCACCGGGAATACAGATTTGCAAAAAAAAACATTAAAAACTACGCCGTTTTATGTTACCAACACCAAATAGAATAAGGGCCAATTTCACGATGTCGACAACGTTCGATTTGTCGCACACTAACATTTAAAACAAAAACAAATTTTCATATTTTGTTGTTTCAAATGTAAGTGTGCGACAAGTCGAAAGTTGTCGACATCGTGAAATTGGCCCTAAGAGTCAAAACAGCAGGGTATGTATTTTCAGTATATTCAAATTATATTTTATAATATATACATTTTTAAAATAAATATGTATGTATGTATAAATATAAATTTTTTGCATAATTGCCAATGCTTTTTTTATAATTTATCCAATATTTTTTTTTTATATATATGTATACTCATGTTTTAATTTTGCAATTTATATATTGCTGTGAATGTCAATTTATATTTAAAAGTGTTGTGTGTTTTTTTTTTAATTTTTAATTTTTTTATTTTTTTTTATTTTGTTCTTGATTGCCAATTATGTGGAAACCTTCAATTAATATATTTATGGAACAATTTGGCGCTCTAACACCTCTCACTAGGCTTTCCGTCTGTTTTGTATGAAAATAAGTAATTTGTCATATATTGTCATGAAGTGAACCGAAAAAGCTCTGGATAGAATATCTACTTTCACAAAATTATTACACGAATAGTGTATAGTTTCTTCAAGAAGTATTGCGAACAGTGATTCATAAATGAATAAATATTTAAAATTCTGAGCAATTTTATTTCTAAATTCTAATTCTAAAATTCTGTTAAAACAGATCTTTTTAAACAAAAGCAGTTAGAAATTTTACATAAATGAAACAAAAATTTAAACATCAAAAAAAATCTTGAAGTGAGCAGAAAAACTTCAAATTCTGCATTATGTAATTGGAGATTTTTAAAAGGGGCATAATTTGATTAAATCGCCTGAAATCCGAATATATTAGAATTCAGCGAGCAAAAAAGAACTTTTGAGAAATAGAAGACTTTACGCAGAAACATTACAAGTGGAAGCACGTTGAGGTTCCAACTTAAGGTATTGTATTGAATGGAAATTTTAAATCAAATTGCATTGAAATTTCAAACAATTCATAAGCCAGAGTTCGCCCATATCTCTGACATTGGTTGTAATACCTAGTGTAGAGTACACTTGTACAGAAAGACACACACATTTGTAGCAGGATGATGAAGTTAGCCTTTACCACTTCTTGCAAAAATGAAATAAAGTAAGAGCGAGAGAGACAAAAGTAATAATAAGAATATCAAAAATAGAAATATATCAAACACAATAATTAATAAATTTTGATTTCGGGGTAGCAGAAATTTCGTATTCGAAGACAGTTTATTTTTTCAAACAAAAAATTAATAATTTTTTGTTGTTTTGTTTTGTTGCTTAATGATTATTGATACATAATATGAATCGTCCTTTGTCATCTTTTGAAATTTTTACCACATAAAACTTTTTAACAGGCAAAATTCACATAGTGTGAGCAAATAGCAGATCAAACTAGAAAAGTGCGCGTTTCAAATTTTTTCCAACATGACACGACCCGCACATGAACACCATGATGTCCAATACGTACGAAACACGCACGCAAAAAATTTCCCCAACACGATACGATACAATAAGCGCGAAATCAAACTGAATACCAAAAATTATTTTAATGTTTATGCAAGTCTTATGTTTATGTTTTATCATACACTATCAACAAATTTTACGATACAAAATGTAAATTTTTTCTTTACTGGAAATTCATGCATTTTAGGTATAAAATAACACCTAAAATCGATTCGTGTTTTTCGTGTCCATGTTGTTCACCACGTACGAAATCAGATTTTTGGTCACGAACACTTCATTTTGAAGTGTCACGAAAAAAACATGACATGCGTCCATCTCTAGTTCAACGGGTAGTTTGATTTGACATTCAAATTTTAATCAGTCATGATTTGGTGAAAAGGTTTTCTAATACCGACTTGTATAAACGACATTATGGGGAAACGCAAGTCAATTGTATCTACGAGTATATGGCATTACCAGTCAGGATAAATAAAAAACTATTTAAATGAAATTTAACAACCCATTTCTTGTTGGTTCTCCCGATCAATGACTGCTAAAAGCTACTTCACATTGCTACAGAATCGAAATTAACTGTGGGTAAAAGCTAAAAACCAGTCAAACGAACAATTTTTGATTTTGAGCAAATCAAAGAAAACTCAGAAAACCTAGCAATCCTTAAATTACTTTTACAAAACTGATATTTTTTCCTATGAAAGTTGTAAGCTTCTGTAAATGTTTGAGAAACATGAAACTTTTTCCTATCTATGTTTACATAAAGTATGTACATATATGTATTTAAATAAATTCAGTAAAGTAGGAGTGAAAGTCGAAAGGTTCCGTACGTACGTATGTATTTTTTTTTTTTAATTTGAAGTAAAACTTAAAAACTTGTTTTTCGGTTTTTACGATTTT
This sequence comes from Nowickia ferox, assembly GCA_936439885.1. NCBI lineage: Eukaryota > Metazoa > Arthropoda > Insecta > Diptera > Tachinidae > Nowickia > Nowickia ferox. The sequence continues at coordinate 1,289,553 of OW387028.1, forward strand.
TTTATTTTGGGGATTTTTTGTTTAGTTTTGACGTTTTTTCGTTTTTAGTGTTTTTTTTTTTGGTTTTGGCGCTTTTTCGTTTTTTTACAATTTTTTTTATTTTTAGCGTTTTTGAACATTTAAATTAAATGTCAGTGTGAATTGGTGTACATACTCTGCACAAAAACACACTAACTCTTATGATTCTCGAGAAAACAGCCTGTGACGGACGTCGTAGCGAAAACAATAGGGTGCCTTTTCACCTTTCGTGTACGGAACCCTAAAAACAATTTTCACCTTTCATTTACGGAACCCTAAAAACAATATAAAGTTTCCACTTGACTGGTTTCTGAAATAAACAACCATCGCTATTGTAAATTTCGTGGCAAATAGTGTAACGTGCGGGACATAGTTAAAATTTTATATATAAAATGAACAAACACTAATACTTGAATGCAGTTTTATCTACAGATAAGCCATATTTTCTGCATTCCACGACTTTTGCATTTCATCATCATATTCTATATATGTATTCTACGAGTATCATACCTATTTTGTAGTATACAAAAAAAGATTTTTCGCAATTTTCACTCAACAAAGTTTTACCGCATTACGGTTCTTAAATTCTCATGAAGGGCCATCGCTGCAAATGGCGTATTTGCCCTGATCTGAAGGATTGTCTTTCACAAGCAATACGTTATTCGCTTCAGACTACAAATCTTTGAAAACCTTATTAGTGACTCTCAGCTAAACCAATGTTCATTTTATGCGCTATTTCGGTTACCCCCTCTCTTTTCTTGAGAACATAATCCCACTATGCAGCAACAAAAATATTTAAAAAATTTACTTTTTCATGGAATGCTTCATATGTATATAAATAATTAGAGATACTTCCTTCAAAAATTTTATTCTTACAGTATTGAGATATACTCTTATTTTCTGAAAACATTTAGTTTTATGAAAACCGGACTGACTTAAATTGATTTAGATATGGTGAAAATGCCTGTTAAGCTTGGTCATAGTATGAGAGAAAATTTCTTAGTATGTGTGACGATGCTTGATGGAAAATCTCTTGTTAAAACGTACATAGTGTTAAACCATCAAGCCAAAACAAATTTTCATTACATAGTGTCCACACCTGATGATTTTTTATCATAACTCGTAATATGACGCCGGCAAGAGCAACTGTCAGTTTTTCACTAATATCAACACAAAGGGGTAGACGTTGATGATTTTATATCATGATGAATCAAACAAAAATTTGAAAAATACTTGCCAAAAATATCTAATTTGAGTGTTGTTTAATTTTTTAGTCACAAATAATTGTTGTGCTGTCTTTTTTAAACGAAAATTGTTTAATAAATAAACATTAAATGCACAGTAACACCGTCTGAATTTATCAGACCGTGATGAATTTTCATCATGATATCAATTTGACATTCATCATGATATAAATTCATCATGTGTGGACACTATGTTATAATTATATTTTCATTGCGAACCAGTGTTGCCAGAAAATTATGCTAAAATATTCTACAGAAGAAAAGTATAATGCCAGACTTAAATGTAGAACAAATTATTGAAATAGCTTTGAATTTCGTGTTTATACAATTTTATTAGTATTTACAGGTATTTTTATAGCACATACAAACATAAAATAGTTAATAACACTGTGCTAGTTCAAAACTGTAACAAGCGGAGGACCTAGTTGGTAAACCTAATTTGAGTACACTTAATCCAATAGTGACAATCATTTTTTTAGGTTAGCTCTTGTTTAAAAAATACTTAAGATTGAAAACTTGGTTAAAAGCACCTACAAATCACAATTATTCCCAGTTTTCTACTATTCATTAATTTTTATATCAATTAAAAGAACATATTATGGATCAACGTCCTAAAACAGTTTTTTTTTTAAATTGCAAAAAAATAAAAAATTGCCCCAATAAAAAAAAACATTGCCCAAAAAAAAATTTACGAACAAAATTCGAACAAAATTTTAATTTTTTTATCCAAAAAGTTTCTCAGGACGCAAGTTCATCAATACATGTCTTTTCCGGCGATATATATCGACATAATGGTTAATAAATGGTAGAAAACTAGGAAAAATTGTGATTTTTAGATGCTTTTACCCAAATTTTTAATCTTGTCCCCGGCTTGTTACAAAAAAAAAGTTTCGAATTCGGGGTGGTTTTTGGAAATGTTACAATTACGTTTAAAATTTTTTAATCCACCAATAATACCAAATTATTATTTTTGTATTAAAAGTACATTGAAATTGATTATTCAGGGGTTAGCTGGATTTTATGCCCATTTCACTGTTGCTAGTGCAGATCATCAGGGAACCTTTACACTGCAATACTCGTACATATACATTTATGAGAAAAATCCTATATACAGAAGAATTTTTTTAACAAATTAAAATTTTTTATTTGCAACAAATTCTGCCAAAAAGCATTTAGCAGAATTTTTGAATACTTTTTAAGTAATGAAAATGCCAGATCTAGCAGTGAAAATTCAAAAATAGCAACAATGTTGCGAACAGTTGCCAAAAAAAAATTTGAAAACGGATGAAAAAAAAATTTTGAGCATTTTTATTTTGCTTTCCTCTTTTTTTGCAAACTGTGCTGTCATTAATTAGTGTTATTACATTTTTTCTATTTTTGAGACATTTGTATATATTTTTTTTGTCAAACGAACAACACAAAATCCAAATAAAAATGAATGCTTGGCGGGTCATTAAGCATGGTAGTATCAAACCAACAAACACAACAAAAATATAAACACACGTATACACACAAAAAAGTAATATGAATGAGTTTGTAATATTAATTAAAATATTTGTAATATTAATTAAAAAATTAATTAAATTTTCACCTATAAACAATTTGATAATATCAATTAAGTTTTTCCACTCAAATTAATTAAACAATTAAAAATTTAATTGAATCAATTAAATTATTAATTGAAAACATTAATTGGTGAATACTTTTTTCTGTGTACGAAATTGATCGTGTGCACAGTCCTTATGTGACGTTTTTAGACATTAGAGCATTATAGAAATTTAAACACTCGAATAATCGCTAAAATACCGCACTTTCAGTATATAATGGTGGCTATTCTGGAAAACGCGGGGAAGAAGTGAAAATTTACATTAAAGCAAAAACAAATTTTCAAAAATTGTTTTTGTTTGCCATACATATCTAAAATGAAATAAACGTGAGAATTTCTCTTTCTTTTATAAACGGTTAATTTTGAATGAGAAACAAAAAAAAATTTTTTTTTCATCTACACAATTTTGTTTTTGTTTTCCATGCAACTCTCACCAATTCGACTCGTGTTCCAGAATAGACACCAATAATTCCTTTTCGCCATAAAGAAATTGTTTTTTTATGGATAATTTTTGTACATTCACGGGAACTGGAAATTGAATTTGAAAAAAGGAACTTGTATTTGAAAAAAAGAAAGAAAATGAACGAATGCTACAACAGCAATATTTAATTCATATACATACATATGTACATAATTACATGCATATATGTATACACGAAAATACATATAAATTTTAGATGCAAACACACAAATATTCCAATGTAAGAGTGCGTATGTTCTTTAATATTGAAATATTTGAAGGTTTTTATTCTGCAGTATTGGCTTATGAACGTAAAAAATTTCCCGCCAAAGATACTTTTTAAATTTTACAGAAGTTATTAAAATTGTGTGCAAAAACGCTGAAAGGATAATGAGAGACAAACATGATGTTCAATATCATTGGAAATTTCAATATATTTCACTAGAATTTAAGTGAGATTCTGACTTCCCAAACGTGTACGTTCTTTGGTGTTACAGTGAGGCATAAGTTATCCTGATTTATTACAAAGCAGTATGCATTTAGGAAGTCAGCCAGTCGGATTTCATATAATTTTAGTTGTTTTGCACAGACTCACTTTAGATCGGCCTCAATCCTTAGAAATTTAGTTCTTCTTTACTCCTCTGTAGACGATTTACAACTCTAACGATCTTGATAACTCCACTTTAGCAACTTCTTTTCAATTTTAAGACTTCAATTTACTAATTTTTACCTACATCATTTAACTTGTTTAACGAAAATGGAAAATGGAGAGCTTCTCAATGTAAATGTATTCACACAGTTATTACCCGACTGCCAAGAAGGGTTATGTGTTTCTCGCGTTTCTTGCATATACATATGTACATACATATGCATGTATGTTTGTAAAACTTTTTATTACCTCGTATCTCCCAAACGGCTGCACGATTTCGACAAAAAATTTTTTATTGAGATTAGAAAAATATATATGTATGTACGTATGTATGCATACGTTATATGCTAGGAGAAATTGATTACTTAAAAAATTTATTGATAACTGGATGGGACTTCTCCTAAAATTAATAGTGGTTCCCAACTGTAAAAGTCGCTATATTAAGCACTAATGGACTTAGTTTTTTTTCAGTTTCTTAGGTGGTCGGGTTTCTTGATTTTTCAAATTTATGTGTTATTTTAAAAATATCGAATTAAGTTACCTAAGAAAAGCGCATTCCAAAAAAAGTTGAAGCATGTATTCCATTAATAAAGTTGGCATATATACATATATTTCACTTATAAGTAGAATAAAACCAGTTTAGGTTCTGAAAATAAATAAGTGTAAGTCATGCTCACTGTGCATGCACCAGCTCAATAGCTATATATGTATGTACATATGTCCTAGAGTAAACCTCTGCAATGAATGTTTTGAAACTCTTTTCAACATATTACCTTGTAATTTGACTGCATAGTATAGCTCATTCTATACGAAATGAGTATATTTAGTTTTTCATCCTGTACTGCTAAACAAAAATGACACACACAAAGAAAGATGACCGAAATCCAGCCGAACCGGAATTAAAAAAGTAACCTAGCATTCAGACAAACCAAACATAAAATAGTTATATAAAATGTTACAAATACTACTATGTTAAAATCCATGCCCATGTTCTGTAATTTTGGTGAGAACTTCTCGCGTGGAAAAGATGTGAAACAAAATATTCCATCGTTTCTCGAAAAGTGAGAAAAAAATGTGTCTGTAAATCATGTCGAAAACTATCAAAAGTGATTACGTTAGAAATGTCAAAATATAATAGTCGAAGCATACGTGACATCGCAGACGTTGTGAACACTTATCACAAATGTCGTGGACGGCGACCAAAATTTACTAAAATTGAAAAATTTTCAACGACGCACAGTGGCGCCCGTAGAGCAAACGAGGTTGCAAAAATCAAAATTTTCATGTGCGCCTGCGAAATTTTAAATGAATCCATCTTATAGTAAACTTTTCAACGATCTCAAATATGCTACTCTTAACAATATCAGATTTTTAGTTTAGAAGACATAACTGTTCAAAGTTAACCAATTTTCGGATTTAAAAAAACACACAATTTTTAGGTAGTTTGATCCGATTTCAGGTGTAATATCACGAAAACTAGGCAACGAATAGTATTTTTTTTTGTTTTTAGTGATTGATGTGCTTATTAAATGTATAACAATAAAAAAAATTGTGCTGTTTGCTTTGTGTTTCTCTAGGTAAATCAGTATTTAAAAACTATCCATTTTTTCACTATTCTTCAACTTTGACGGAAAATAAAAAAAATTTACCTTTTTTTACCTCCGCCATATTTTCAAAATATGTTCTTTAACTAGTCTTTTACATAACTCAAAAGGTTTTATCTGCCTTTACGTGCCTATTTGGCTTCTACAGGTAAAAAACGTTAAAAAGACATGGTTGCAGAAATTGTATGGCGGGCATCCCTTACATGCCTTGACTGACAGTTACTTTGATGTAATAGTTTGAAAATTGCATTTTGAGTCAGTTGTCTACCTGAGAGCCTCTGGCGAAAAATTTGGTCCTAATATTCCGTTACAGACACAAGATGCACAAAAAACTACTCATTGAAATAAGCAGGTACGCACCTCACTTAAAAATTATTTTTGGCGTACATATGGTGAAGAACAATACTGACTTATGGTACAGGTAGGCACAAATCTCATTTGGCTACGTGCATAATATCAAAACTGTATAATTCAGCCCAAATGCATATGTATGCATGTAACAGGTACATTTGTAGACATGGTAGCATAGGCCTATATATTGCAAAACAAGCTTAATGCCTGCATTAGTCTACGACTGAAAGTTGGCGAAACAAGTATTGAAAACATGGCGTTGAACAATTTAAAACTATTTGAACTGTTTAGAAAGTCAATTACACCAACGTGTTTCGCGGAAGCTGCTTTAGAAGAACTCGATAGCTTATACGGAAATATTGAGAGAAGCAAAAGTATAAAAAATAATCTTTGTATGATACATGCCAAAATTAAGACAAAATGGGTGAAATGCAATCGAACCATTAACATCTTCAACTCCAAATACGAGGACTGGCTTAATGAAGACACCATCCTGGATATATTGGCAGTAGATAAACCCTCCACATCAACCAGAGGAGAAAAAGGAAGGCCAAAAAAAAGTATGGAGGAGTGTTCAATTTTCACAAGAAAGAGGAAACTTGCCGATGCCACCAATGACTTGACCACGAAGGATTTATCGGATGCGCTGTCTATTAAATACATAAAGGATAGTGAACGAGTTAGGTCGCAGATTACAAAATCTGTTGCTGATGCAAGCCCACTGCGACTAAAAAGGATTAAGGAAAGCATTCCCACTCCCACAAACGCACATATTAAAAAGTATAGTTCCGAAGAAGCCTTGGCTCTGTTTTTGGACTTAGAACTTTCCAAAGAGAAATATGAGATACTACGGGCATCTTTAATGCGACACGGGGCTGACCTTTTCCCCGGATACAAGCATATTACGCAAGCCAAAATAAATTCACGACCATTGCGTACGGAGTTTACGGAAGTCTCTGCGAAAGCCAATCTGCAGGATCTTATGGACCATACAGCAAAACGGTTGTTGGAAAGTCTTCCTGAAAATGAGGTGGAAATTCTTCCTCAGAAACTAACATTGATCAGCAAATGGGGCTGCGATGGATCATCCGGACAAAGCGTTTATAAGCAAAGGATATCTTCCGATGACACTACAATATCTGACGGAAATATGTTTATGGCATCTGTTGTTCCATTGCGGCTAAAATCTGATGTTTCCCTACACTGGAAAAATCATCGACCGTCATCAGTGCATTATTGCCGACCAATAATGTTTCAGTTTGCAAAGGAATCGGCAGAACTCATAAGGACCACGGTGAAGGACATTGAAGAACAAATAAGCAAGATTAAGCATACAAAATTGCAAATTGGAGAAGGAAAATATATTGAATGTAGTTACGAGTTCCACCTGACCATGGTTGACGGAAAAGTCGTAAACGAACTGACAGGAACAACCTCAACATTGACATGCCCGATTTGCAAAAAGAGTCAGAAGAACTTCGGTAATTTAAACGATTCTACAAACGAGGAGAATTACGAATATGGAATGTCACCATTGCACGCAAGGATAAGGTGTATGGAGTTCTTGCTAAAACTGGCGTATACCCTACCACAACAAGATGAAAACATCGATGAAAATACATCAATTAAGGATAAGGAAAAGATCAGAAAGAAGCAAATACAGAATGCTTTTTGGAAACAACTTGGACTAAAAGTAGACTGCCCCAAGTGTGGATACGGTAACTCAAACGATGGAAACACTTCAAGGAGATTTTTTGCAAATGATGAGGCAGTAACTAGAATCACTGGAATTGACAATGAAATCGTCAAAAGATTGGGAACGATCTTGAATGTTTTAAACTGCCAAGAAAGTGTTAATTCTACAAAATTTGGAGAATATGCATCGGAAACTGCATCTCTTTTAGCAAAAATTTATCCACAGAAGAAGTTGACCCCGACCGTCCATAAAATATTGGCGCATGGCAAAGATATAATTGAGTACCAGTCTTTGCCAATTGGAGAGCTTTCTGAAGAAGCGCAGGAGTCTCTTAACAAATTTTACAAAAAATATAGATTGCAGAACACGTTCAAAGCATCAAGGGTGAGGCAAAATGAGGACCTCTTCAACATGTTAGCAGCATCTTCCGATCCACTTATTTCTTCCCTGCGGCATGTGAAGTCACGAAAAGAACTACAATGGAATTATACTTTAGAAATGATTAGTCTTTTAAATATACCTTCTGTTACGAATTGTGATGAATATTTTACAGAAAATTCAAAAAATTAATTGAAAAAAAATTTGTTTAATTTGTTGGCTAATAACTTTAAAACAGAAAAAGCTTTCAAAAGAACTAAGAAATATAAGATTGGTAAAAATAATTTGATTTTGTTACCATAAAATAGATGAGTTAGAAAAAAATTAGAGTTTAGAAATGATTTGTATTTTAGACATACTTTGTCTTACCAAGAAAATGAATATTTTACAGAAAATTGAAAAAATCATTTAAAAAAAAACTCTTTTGTTGTAATTTTTTAGGTAATATCTTAAAACATGAAAAGCTTACAAAAGAACTACAAAAAAATATAAAATTCTTAAAAAAAATTTTTTTGTTACCAAAACTTGGATTTTTTCACAAATTTTAACTTTGAAAACCCATAAGTAAGCACCTATAAGGTGTAGCGTCCACTCCAACCGCTCATTTTATAGGTTGAACAATTATCTATGACATGCAATTTAAATTATTCGATTATCTTGTTCGGTTCAAAAGATATGATTTTTGCAACGAAAAAAGGCAAATGGCGCCACTGTGCGACGGCGAGCGGCGGTGAAAATATAACACACGGCTGTACCAAATAATGTATAGTGCGACTTTAATGTTTATTGATTACTAAATGTTTATTGTTTACTAAATATTTTCCAATAAAACAAAAAATAAAAATAGCTTTGTGGTGTAATTAAGTGATTATTAAAACAGAATTGTTGAAGTGGTACATATAAAGAGATAATGCCATCAAATTTTCTTCTTGCGTAGACATATAGTTTTCTCTTATTGTTGCTTAGAAATTCGCATAGTCTTCTTAAATTATAAAAGAAAAATAGTTTAAGAATGAAAAAATCACTTTAAAAAAACAAAATAATTTCTCATCGAGTTTTTATTTGTGAGTGAATTTGACAGTTCAAAGCGAGAATCTTTCTCGCAAAAGTTTTACAGACACAGTTTTTCTGGTAAAAAAAATTACACACACAGTTTAGTGAAAAAATCAGCTGTTTGTTTCAATGTATTGCATTTTTTGTTTCAAGCGAAAACTGTCTCGACGCGGGAGTCACAGAACATGGGCACTGGTCACACACGAACACTTCATATCAAGCGGACCAGTCACATGTACAGGGGGATGTACAGCTTAGGATGGGGTTAACTGATACTTGGTATGTACTAGGGTGATCGATTATTCGACTTTTTCCAGAAACTGGTTTTCGAATAGTTCGACTATTTGAAATTATGAAAAACCCGGTTTCGGTTTTTACAATTCAGGAAAAACCGCTCAAAGTTTTGATTTTAAATTGCTTTATTAAAAAAAACAGTTAACAGTTCATGTAAATACTATAAAACAATACAAAAATTAAAGGTAAAACATAAAAATTAACTTCATATATGTACTTATGTATAGTACATATATATTCTGCCTTATTCATAAAAAATATTTCAGGTTTATTAAGTGCTTATTTGACATGTTTCTATGGGAAATTTGTCAAATAAACCTGTAATAAACCTTAAATATTTTTTATGAATTAGACCGTTAATATATACATATATACATATAAATGTATGGACAACGTGGATATATACCTCTGTATAAAATATGAAGCAAAATGTCAACAAAACTAAAAAACACTTTTGCAAATAGATTTTGACATCCATTGCACACCATAAGGCCAATTTAACTCGCCTCTGCTACAACTTCATAAAATAATTTCGCTTTAATTTCATGTTTCAGTAAGTGTTGCCAGGTTAAAAACGCTTAGAACTTTTACACTGAAAAAAAAATACTTAGGAAAATCAACAGAACACATTGGTCTAAGTTTAAACATAGTAAAAACTAATTTTATTGCAAAATATACAAATCGAAAAGTATTCGACTCAGCCGGGTTTTAAATTGTAAGAAAACTGGACTATTCGACATTCAAAAAATCAACATTTTGAAAAAACCGACAACCGTATTGTGAAAAAACAGGGTTATAAAACCGGTGGAAAAACCGAGTCGATCACCCTAGTATGTACCTCGTGAGTTGTCACTAAACTATTTTATAGGGACCTAATCGGTGTAGAATAATATAACTTCCGTCATAACAGTAGTGTGCAAGCTACCCGCTCGACCAGAGAGGCACTCATATCTCAAAATTATAAATACCAGTTAAGCTTAGGTTAATATCTGTATAAAGTTACGGGACTGGTTCCAGAGTGACTTGGTGGTGGTCATTGGAGGGAACAACAACATTATATTTATACTATTTGATAGGTCTTGCATCCAACCCAACCGAACTTGTTCAGTGCCAATTACTACAATACTAATTCATTCGCTTTTTGCTTTAAATAGTTGAGTGAATGTTTGAGGAGGGCCAAGTCCCAAAAACGACAGTTGCTGTACCAGTTGGAGCAACACGTATTTTTAATATATTTAACACAGTAATGAAAAAATGTAGAGAATCATCGGTATTGCATTGTTTTAATGAGCAGTTAATGATATGATAATATAAAAATCATGCGTTTCTCGCCAGGGAAGTATCAAGGAAATATTGGTATTATTAGTAGGCTTGCTGTCACTCCAAAATTCATACTCAAATCCGAAGTTGTCTACAGTTCATGTCAAATCCCCAGTTGTCTACATTTGTTTGCCACCAACGAAGAACTAAACCCAGGAAGATTCATATGGCCACATTGGTTTTAGGAGTGAATCTGGTTTTCTGATTAATTTTTTTATCAAATGGGGCAATTTGGTTATACGAGTATTCACATAACCCAAATCAAAAAGTACTAAATGTATGTAATTGTCTCCAGTGTTTTCTAATTTTTTATTTCAACTAACTAACACAATCGCACGTGCGCACACATACGCACCCACACACTAAGGCATAAATAATACAAAGCTGTAACTACCATTTTGATGCATGGGCCTCAAGAAATATTTCTTGTGTGCGAGTACTTTTTTATTTATTTATGTATATACATATGTATACGAGTATTGTTGTGATGTTTTGCGTTGGTGGTGGTAGGGTAGTGGTGGTGATCGGCCGTTGTGATGGCAGCGACAGTGGTGATGAGGCACATAAAAAGTAAATTAAAAAAATATCCAGCAAATGTTTAGCTTTTGTTAAAGTTTTTCTTATTTATATTTTTTTTCTTTTTTGAAATCGTCCAGAGTGGTTGTAGTTGTAGAAAAAGAAGCAGCAGCAGTAATGATGACTGTTCAATGGTTGGCGTATTATATTGTTGTTTTTTATGTATATCTACATATATACACACACATACATTTTTAGATACGTATGTATGCCAAATGTACATACCCAGCTAGCCTTTTCAATCGCCGAAGGGTACATTGTAAATCGTATGCAGAGCATTTTTAATCGCAGATGAGCGCATATTTTAACCAATTTGGAAGATGGTTCGCACTATGTCGATTTTTGCTTTTTAAAGCGTCTGTCGCTCCTATCTTTGGCGCACACGAAATGGTGCAGCATGAACATTGAATGGCACAGATCTATGAAAACTTCAATTAATTACATGAATCAGATTTTATTAAAAGCTGTTTTCGTACCACCAATAATTTAATATATTTGATGTAAATTGCCAAACACTTTCACTTCAATATATCTTTAATTCTTAAAAAAACAATAAAATAAAAACACTTAAAACATCCGACTAGATTCTTATTCAAACCTTAAATAAAAGCATCAACGACGAAATAAAGATATAACAATCTTTAATATCAAACATGAAAATAAAAAAGAATACATTTTAGATAAATGTATCGTCGATTAAACATTGCAAGATTTATAAGAGAGAGTTGAGCACAAAGTGTACAATATAACTCTACAAATAATCATCAGAAGATTCGTTTAGGAGTTGTATATTAAACAGCATCGTCTATTAAACAGCTCTTGGCTAGATGGGTATATATTTTTTGTTCTAGTAGTGGTTCTTTTTCTGTATTTTTTCCACAAACGTTGGTTCTTATATAAAATATTAAAATTGTGTAGCAAACAGGGGTTCTTGGCTTGTGTAATAAAAAATTGTACAAAGAAAAAAAATCCACCTCCACGTTTGTCCACTCCATCACCATTTTATTTCATTTAACTTTTTATACAATCTTCAACCATTTTTCTTCTTAAGAAATTGATAATGATTAAAAAAATAAATAACAAATGCTCAGAAAAAACACTCGAAAATAAATTTGTACAGTCATACTTTTGGCATACAGAATAAATTTTTACATACATACATATAAAAATAAACTATGACACAGAAATTATTAGAAAATACATAATAAAGATAAATCTGGAAAGAGAATTTGTTAAGATGGCATACCTCCTCACGATTTTATTATTAAGGTAGTTTCCAAAAAAAAATTTGCCATATGTCGGCATATCTTTAGAATCTAATAGTATGTTTCCACCGGCATGATATGATTTCGACAAATCATGGGGATTTGAGCAAATCATATTAATTTATATGTATGTACATCATTTACCATACATTTGCAAAAAATTTGGCCAAATCACCTCAAAGTAGTTTATTTATTTTAAATTATATCGAAAATACTATTTTTCGAACCGAATTTATGTATGCAAACCTGCGTCACTTTCAAAATTACAAACTCCATCCCACGCTCGACCATACAAGTGATTGCCGATTTAGAAAATATTGCATCAACCCTTTTGGGACGGCTTTCGAATTTGAATTTTATAATGAAGTTTGTGTATTCATTGAGTTAATAGTATATCGGAGAAACATTCTGGTTAGGAAATGTAGCGCTCCAATATCGGGGAGGTCTTGGAGGGACCGGTACACCATTGTGCCATTCGTCTTTTTAGTTGGTAAAAATAAGTACAAAATAAAAATAATGTCAGTAAAGTCGAAAGAAAGCAATTATTTTTATTTGTATGAGATCTTTTACAATCTTAAAAAAACATCAATTCAAAATGATAAAACTAAAATAAGAAATCACAATAAATGCAGGTATGTGCGGCTAAATCTATGAATGAAAACGTGCAAAACAGTTTTTGCATAGTGGAACTTTGCACTGCGTGCATATCGTGTATGTTCGAGTTTGTTTTTTTTTTTTTGCTGGGTGCAACGGGTACAACGACGTCTTGTATTTCCCTGAATGGGAAGATATAATGATTGTTTGGGCTTAGGTTGAGGACCTGGTCTCTGCGATCTTCGAACGGCTGTAGTTTCTAAACCCAATAATTGCTTGAACTGTATTTTTTTCTGTTAAGATCATTGTAAATCGTCCAAGTATTAACAGCAGCCATCATGATCAATCGATAAAATACCTTTTTCCACCATTTGTCATATTTTCTGTCAAAGTAGTAAAGGCCACTCATTTGATCTGCCAGATCAACACCTCCCATTATTTCGCGATAGAACTTTATTGCAGTAGGGCATGTACATAACTTGAATTCTTTCGCCTGTTTTTAACGTTTTTGACACATTTGTAATATCAGGCTTATGGCAGTTAGTAATTACCAAAACCTCCTTTGTGTCCTGCCATCTAATGCACAAGAGGCCTGAAGTAGTGCTTCTGAATTCAGATTCACCTTTTTCCATTTTACGTTTTGTAAATTCAGGAAAATATTTTCTATTGCCCATCATTATAGAAACTGCTGAGAAAGGAACGGCGTTCAACAAATGCACAGATGCAAAAACCGATCAAAGCCTAGCGTTACATCAGGTTCTGCAATTGAACTTGCAAGTTTCGTAACCACGCTTTCACCAAGTGTCCCCAAGTAGGGATCAAGATACTTTCCACTGTATATGTTGAAGTCATATATGTACCCGGTAATAGAATCACATCGCAGACTCATTTTTATATCCCTTCTGATAGGCTTGAGTGGCATGTACTTCTTAAGCGTGCTACGGCCTTTGAATTTTGTCATTCGTCTATGCTTTGGTAATAGCTATCTTGTCTACACTTTAGAAAATGTTTAATCAATTTTATATGTAGTTGACATATGGATAAAATTCAATTACAGCTGCTGCGCCCACCTTATAAGGCACGTGCATAAATTGACTACGAAAATTCGAACACAAAATCACTCACAATCTAGATGAAAACACTTCGAAGTGATTTGCTTAAACCTAATTGATTTAAATTTGATGGAAACATGATATTAAGCTTAGATGTTGCTCCTTTGATTTCATGTACAAATGATGCAAGTATAACAGTATTTTATATTTCTCAAGCAGACTTTGTTGCAAAAATAATTGTTGCGATAGTTAGAGATTTGTTCGGTTAACCGGCTTATGACAAAAAACAAAAGCACTTTTATCAATTTGAGTTGTGACTTTTTTTGGCTTAGCGTACGATATATATGTATGTAGATATATGAAAATAAAACCATGAATCTGCAAGATTACTGAATCTAAATATCGTCCCTACCATGTCAAACTATCCAATATGCAAAATTCGTTTTTCAGATGTGCTATCTTGGTGCGCTAATTTATACGATAAGCTTCGTTTCAAAATACTGAAATTCTCATAGACGATAGATAACTCAATAAGAAGTATTTTTTTTTAGCCTGGCAATTTTCGGACGGCTCTTTGCGCTCTTCCAAAAAGTTACAATTTGAGTATTGGATAGTTTGACATGGTAGGGACGATATCTAAGTGCTATTTTTCAATTGTGTGTAGGTATTTATAGTTTTTTTTTCAAAATTTTTCAAAAGATGTTGAAAATCAAGCTTTGGAAGTTTGTAATCATCTCAAATGATTTGTTAACAGCAGTGCTGGACGTAGGCCTACGCCCGTAAGGTCCGGTCCTAGGGCAGCATAATGTAAAGGGCGCCAGCATTTAAAGGTAAAAGAATGTAAAATAATGCAATTTAAATTAGAAAATTTATTTGGCTAAGGTTTCCTTTAAAAAAGTACGAAATTTCTATTACATTAATGAAAAATAAGACTGATATCACATTGCTTTAAAGTGGCCAAAAAATTGTATTTATCCCAATTTTGTGAATTAAAAAGACGTATACATATGTATGTATATGTATGTGTATCGTCACCTTAAATCAAAAAAGCCGTAACTGCAATTTCTATTTTTTTAGAGGAAAATCGAAAAACTTTATAAATTTAAGACTATTTATTTCTTACTAGCCAAATTGTAGAATCAAAGTTAGAAAAACCAAATGCGGATGTTATCAAATAAAAAAACTATAGAAACATTAGTCCTTTTTCGTAATGGTACTTACGGCCTTTTTGAATCGCTTTTTCTGAAAACAAAAATCCGTGAAAGTGAATTGATTTAAAAAAAAACATGATGCTATCTAGTCAAACTATGTTTCTCACTTTGTATTCCTTTGGTTTTGAATATAAACTCCCATATTTATAAAAAAAATAAATAAAATGTATTTGAAATCCATTTTAGGAAAATTTTGTATGAAAAATTTTAAATAAAATACATTTCAAATTCATTTTAAATTTTGTGAATATGAGGGAAAATATACAAAATTCATCACAAATATTTAAAAAAAAATTAGGTAAACATTTATTTTATTAAAGAAAAAACATAAACAAAAAAAAATTACATAAAAATCCAAGTTCTGGAAAGAATATACATTTATTCTAATTTTTTTTTTTTCATATAAAAGTGTAGTTACCAGAGATCGCAAATAACGATTATTTTCCAAATTTAAACTGAAAAAATCACACTAATAATTTGTTTAATTTTTATTAAAAAGTAAACTTTACCGATTATTTTTTGATTTTTATTTATTCTTCAGAAAATAAAAATTATTTCTTGATTTGTATTTATTCCTCATAAAATTACATTTAATTTGGGTTTTTCTATTTTTTTTGCTCCAAAAATTTTAATTCTTAAAGTGACTAAAATATAAAAAAGTAAATTTAGTGTAACATGTAAGATTTGCTTTTACAAACTCTCAAACTCTCTTCAAATTTAAATCAGTTAATATTAATTTTAATGCAAAAAGCACGCTTTTTCCATTTTAAAAATTAAGAAACAAAAAATAAAAATCAAAAAGTAAATGTTATTTTGTGAGGATTAAATAAAACTCACTAAACAAATTTTATTTTCTGAGGATTAAATTAAAAAGCAAGAAATAATCACTGAAAAGTCCTAATTTACACTATGCAAGTCTTATTGCTAAGCTGATTAGTTTGTTAGGAAAGAGGGACGAGGGGAAAAGAAACGTTACTGTTCCCCTCGTCTCTCTCTCTCTCCGTCAAACTAATCAGCTTAGCAATAAGACTTGCATAGTGTAAATATGGACAAAGTAATTTTTAAAATAAAAATTATAACCGTTACGGTCCCTGGAATTTACTCGTCCTGTTCGGAAATGTATCACTGCGCTGCAAATAGATATTTAAATGTCCCAAGGTGCTTCGCTGAAGTAGATAACGCATAAATAAATTTGAAAGATGAGGTACAAACATGGCTACTAATAAAAAAGATTATCAGCGAACTTCTATTGCATTTTAAATTAAAGTGTGCTCGTATGATACAGAGCAGTAATTCATTTCCGAACAAGCCCACTGTTTTTTTTGGCTTACGCAACTGTTGGCAATGTAGTTACGGTATTTTGAGTACCGTTACTGAAATCGTTATTTTTTAATTTATCTGTGTAAAATTTCACGGAAATATGTATTTCTGTTATTTACATAATTATCAATCAAAATTTGGCAATTACGGCATTTTAGACTTTATTTATACATAAACTGATAAAATTAATACGCAATCATTTAAGTAAATTTAAATTTAGGTATTTAAAAGTTATCGTCCCACAATATCGAAAACAAAAACCAATTTTCTTATTTTAATTTTTTTGTCAATAGAAGTTGTCGATCGAACGTTTTCTGTCGACATCGTGAGACAGGCCCTAAATATGTATATATTTTAAGAAAAGGTATACATATTATATATACCGTTGAATAGACAATTAAGTCTTCTATTGTGATTACATAAAAAACTTTAAGAAACATTTGAAACAAAGAAAATGAGATCAACAATTTAGGCAAAATGAAAAAATGTAGAAAATTTAATTTTATAATCAAAATTTTATTTTAAATATTTCGAAAAGTATTGAAGGTATAAGAACAATTTCTTTTTTTTTAACTTGTAAAGCTAAGTGTATACTGTTGAATTAAATTAAAATATTTCCTTACATATAATTTTATAAAACTTTTTTCCATTGGGAAAAAATTGTTTTGAAAAAAATTTAACAATTTAAAAAAATTCCTCTCCTGCTTACATTTATGTGTGTGTGGGAAGTCAAGAGTTTCGCACAAGTTACTTAAAACAAGTTCATTTATAATAAAAGACTAAAACATTTACAAAAGAGAGCTTGCAATTTTTTTGCCACATCAGCAAATTTAATTTTTTTTATTTTAGTGGATATTATGTTACAATTTAGACATACAAAATGAATTAAATTTATTAATAAAAAATTTAATAAAACTTAACACACATGAAATTAGAGACAATATTCAAAATATATTAGTTTTGCTGTTTGTTTATTCGTTTGCATAAATGCAAATGTGTAACTGAAAATATTTGTAGGGACTGCTGCTGGACTGATTGGTCGTCTATTTTGTTATAATGTCCTTTTAAGCATATGAAGGAAAGAACATACATATGTATATATTTTTAATTAAGTGAGCATGTGAGCGAGTAAGTTTGAATGAAAATAAACATTTAAAAACTTGTTTTTCAAAAGATTCTATTATTGTTTATGGGCGAGTGCGTGTTTGTATGTTTGTGTGTCTGTGTGTGTGCTTTTGAAGGGGTCGCCTGGGAAAACCAGTTTTCAAATCAAAGCATCGAAAAGCACTCAACTATTAACCCTTCTATTTTCTTTTCCTGCCTAGAGTTTTAAATTTCTTGAAAAATTTCATCACATGTTTGCGTTTGATTAAGGATGGTAGGACTATAATGATGTGGATGATTATGATGACCGTTGTTGAAATAAATTGAGAGTTTTTTCTACTGGGCCGCTGGCTATGGCTATTAAAAAATAAACACATGTCCTTGGAACAGGACATTAATACACAAATTGTTTTGAATCGAACAAAACAAAATCTTGCTTTTGTAATATCATCCCTTTCTTTAAACTGTCTAGTACTCGTTGGATGATCTAAGGGGTGCAGTTGGCTAATTAGCATAATTTTCGTAGAACTTCGATAAAGTTTTTTAAAAGGCAGTTGCAAGATTAAAGTAGCGAAATCAATGTCACCATATTGCTTGTATCTTAAAGGAGCTTGTGTTTGTTATGACCAGAGCCTCTTGACATGAGACCAAAATATTTCTCAAGTAGCATTAACACAAAACTTTTTTCACATGCTTCTGGGCAATAGCGTTGTACAATTCTCACAATATTGTTATTTAAGAAATCCAGTAAGGAAACTTGCACGAAACTTTGGTATTATTTGACTGTTATACTTTGGGACCTTGAATTTGTTATACATATTTCAAAAATCAAGTAAGAGGCTACTCTAAATAGTAAAAGCCATAGTAGGGTGACTTGCCTTTAGCACTAAAATCACAAAAAAGTGATGAGCACAATTAATGCGTAAGCGTATGCATATAAAATTTTTTATTATAATTTTTTGCTTTTGTTTTGTTTTGTCCTGTAGCAACTGGTCAAACCGGTTAGGTCAGTTACTATCCAGTTTGCGGACATTTGTTTTTTGTTTACCTTCTGATTATAATACAAGTATGTAGTTGGAAACAATGGAAAGGGTTATCAATGTATAAACATTGTGCAGATTGCATGAACGAACCGCACAAACCCTTCCTGTTCTATAACAAGTTTTAAATTTTCTATTTTTGTATTTACTTAAATGCAGTGGACAATGTAGGTTACAGTGTGTGCGCGTGTGTTTGTACTCGTATATGTTTATAAGGGAACCCCGACCTAATTACATGACATTAACTCCACTGTCGACTACTCATATGCATACGCACGTATATACACACACACACATTCGCACACATACATATATGTATGGTACATGATAACGACGCATGTTTGTTCCGGATCCTGTATGAAATGAACGAAAGCCAAATCCATATGTGTAAGTTTACATATGAATTTGTGAAGTACGAGTGAGCGTTTAGTACGTTGTCGGCATTCACATGCTTCAGTGTGTGTTTTTTTTAATAATTCTTTAGTCAAATCTGTTCTCCTGGGGTCAATGGCCAGAAAATCTTTTTGAAAGTGAGATTATTAACGAAAAATAATAATAATCAAAAAAACTAAGATATTTCAAACAAGTATTGATAAATTGAGGTATAAAAGTATAAATTTATGGAACAGCTGTGCTTAAAAATGCCACCTAGCGTCCAGGTAAGTTAAGTTGTTTCACCACTATGGCAGCAATTGTCTAAGTAAATATGAATCAATAAATCTGTGGCACAAAGTAGTAAGTGCTTAAAGCTTTGTACACGTAATGCCATTTTTTGACATCGCATGGGTACGTTTGGCACTTTAAGATTTTTTGTGCTTAGTACGACATTTATGTTTTATTGCATCAAAAAACTCATATTATTCAACTAAAAACTAAAAAAACGTTCGAATTTAATGGAATATTAAAAAGAACCAAAAAATATGGTCTTCTGGTTTTTAATGCTTTTGCTTATCTGTTATATTTAGCAAAAGTTCTTAAAAAAAATTTTAAACATGTGTGCATTCTAAAAGGCCAAATTCGATTCGATTTTGGTTCGGATCTCTCCACTTTTGAAAGAGATTTAAGGAAAGATAAAAGATAAGTTTGATTTAACTGTTTGCAACAGTTACTAATAAAATAAAAATTGTAATGAAAAAAATTGAATTCGCCCCTTTTTACCCTACAAAAAAACGCTGAAGTCAAAAATTAAGTAATATTTTAATGTTTTAAAAAATAAATTACAAACAAATTATTTGTGTAAATGATAAACCAAAATTTGTTATTTTCATAGGACAGTATAAATCCTATAAAATGCATATAAATTTAAATTAAAAAGTTGCTTTCCAATCATTTTTAATTTTATTGAATATATATCGAGGGCTTATATTCAATACCCGCCATACACCAATTTTTGGAAAATGACTTTTTGATCGCAAATTGTTCACTGATGCCAGCTTAATCTCTGACAAAAATTTCGAAAAAAAAAATTAATATAAGTCCTTTTTCAAGTCAATTGAACAATTATTGTTGTTATTATAATTATGAATCACACAAATTTTACGTTATTTATTTAGATACTACTACTTCTTTAAAAAAAATGCAACCAACATGCTGTCGATGCTCAGGACTTCATAGCCTTCATACACATGTGGCTTTTTACAATTCGTGTCCTAAACTAAACTTTTCGTTCTGGGAGCAAAACACACTTCTGGACTTCATAATAAGGGCAGCCATTTTAAAGTTGTTAGAAAAGAAAATTTAAAGAAAAAATCCAATTCATTTTCAGCTAAAAATGCACAGTGGGGTAATTATAAATTGAAATGGATCTTTCGATTTTGTTTGAACCTCACACATCCATATAGTGAAGCAAATCTAAGTTTTGAGGTTATATAATCGAGAGGGAACCTCTAGTAAATAAAAATTTCTTATTTTTGATTCGATTTAAAAAATTTTAATTTATATAAATTTCTTTAGTTAAGTTCTATTTCTGAAACCTCTAGTTGTAGGGGCAACTTTTTGTTTCGTTGGGCAAAAAAGCGTAAAGAAATAAAGTATTTTTTTCTTTGTTATTATTTTTAACTTTATTTACAAATAACTTTTGACTTATGCATTATACATTTGTATTTGAGTTCTTTTTAAACTCTAATTTTTTTTTTAATAAAAAGATATTCCAGTTAAAATAAATCGGTAAGGTTCTTGTTACACTATTGGCAAAAAAACAGACCAAGGTAAGTAAGAAAATAAAGCAAGGAATTTTTAGTTTACCCGAAGTGCCCTTTTTTTAAATGCAGTGACTCTCCCCTCCCGAGGAATATAAGATCCAAGTTCGACTATACCTGTTATGTGGCTTCGTAAAGTTTCAACAAAATCAAACAATCCATTTAGAAATTGCAGATTTATTTCCATTTCATTTTTCAAGTACCCCACCGTGTGTCGCGTTGTACAAAAAAATCTAAAACTTATTTAAAAACATTTTTTATCAGTAATGGAAAGAAATGACACTTTATTGTCATTTTTTGTTAATATTGTTATTATATTTACAATTTTTTTCACTTTTACATACTACATACATACATAAATGTGTATATAGGTACTATATAGACACTCTGGATCGTGATTGTATATGTGTTGGTTATATGTACATAGATACTACAGTGTGATAGTAGTGGAAGCGGGGAGTAAAATTTTTGTAGTAAAAATGTTTTTGTGTGCTTGTGTACGTGCAGTTGTTTTATGGTGCCAGTGGTGGTGGCACTTTTTTTTTTGGTCAAATAAGTATATTGTTGGTTAAAAGAAGGGACCGTATAAATATACTCACACATACATACATATATATACATACATACATATTTATAATATATATCTATATATATATATGTATATATAATAATGTTTAGTTGTAGATTTTCTAGGGTGGGTGTTTGTTAATACTTAATTTTTTTTTTAGCGATGGTGTTTAACATTTCTTTTCATTATACTTTTTTCCTGCTTCCTTTTTTATGAGATTTGTAATAGTTCTTTCTGTTTGCGTTACTGTGTATATGTATATGAATTTATGCATGTATTTTAAGTGTGTACAATACAATAAATATTCTTAAAAAATTGTATTTACTTAAAGGTTTTTTCCAGAAGGGGAAAATATCTTTGAAAATTTTAGTCAGGGAATATTAAGATATGTATTAATTGAAGGGGAAGAATACCCCATCTCACAGCTAGCCAACAGAAAATCGATATGCTACTTGTATAGATTTACAAAATTCAGTCACTCAAGAGGCAAAAAATAACGTGGTAAATTTGGCCTAGAGAAAATTGAATAAATGGGGGTTGTTCTTAAATTCTTTATTAGAAACCAAAATATTACTTTGCTGAAAGTGTAAATTACTTACATACCTACTTCAAATCTGTCGCAAAAGTTATTTCTTTAAGAAAGCTTATGTAGATTATATCAGCTTTCAGAAATTTTTTGTTCAGTTCAGTAAATTAATCCCTACACTCAAAATAGAAATCAAAGCCAAAACCAAATGAAGCCAAAGTGGTGGCAAAATTACGGTAACTACTGATTTTTACAAGCCAAGAACGGGTTCTTTATGCGCCAAGTGCCACAGTTTAGCCCTTACTAAGTCTGATCGGACTTGATCTTAAGCAAAAAAATATTCAATAAAGACTAGGATGTATGATGCACCATTATGGGAGTAGAGTCAATGTATAACGACCAACGATCGGATAATCAAATTTTGAGTTAATGTCAAAGGTATCTCTGAGAAAAATCTAATTTTGTGCGATGTATTTCGCGGCGCCGTGCCGAGAAATACCATTGTGGAGAAAATCTTTGATAGAGCTGGGTTCAACTCGTTTGTGGCAAAAATTAACGAGTTGGACCCAGCTCTAATCTTTGAGCCTTAAATCTTCTTTCACAAAGATCAGCTATATTGATCCATTATTTATCTATTTATTCCCTTCAATAAATAAGCTTCCTCCGCTTAAATATTTATATATTAAATTTCGTAAACATAAATTCACTGAGATCATGTTTGTTAATCAATAACAGCGTGCAACAACTTTTGCCAGATTTGACGATTTATCGACGTTTTGACGATTTTGGGTGCCAAAAATAGCATTTTGACGACTGGACGATTTTCGCCTTCAATTGGACGATTCTAAATAATTACAAATTGACCAAAAAATTTACAGCTTTTGCTATAATATGCAATAAAACTAAGTTGTAAAAGACAATAAATTTTAGTTTTTGTATTAATAATTTTGGAACTAATTGGTTCCTAAACATGTTATTGCACAGAATTTATCAAAGGAAACAACAGAAATACAAAATTTATATGGCCAAATGTAAAAACTGCTTGAAAAAGTTAAGATTAATTTTTAAAATTAGATTTGCATAAGTGTGATAATTTTTATTTGGTAGACAATAAAGAATAATATTTTGGGCATTGAAGAAATTTACTTGAAAATATATGCCAGGGATGTATTTGCGGATGCTAAGGTTAATTAAATTTAAAAATATGTGATAAGATTTTAATAACATTTGACTTCGAAGATGAATTCAAAGCCTTAAGCTTAATTGATCCCTATAATATTATTATAGGAAATAAAATTTCTACGATATTCTAAGCATTTTTTCATTTTGTTGAAGAGTGTTAAAGACAGGAAATTTAATCTGAATTCAGACAATTAAGGTTTTTAAAATTCCCTGATACACTAGAAACTTTTGGATTCAAAAAAATCAGAAATTTAAAAAAGAACAAGGAGGGAACAAAGAATCCTGGGACGTTGCACGGAAACTATGCAACGAACAGCGCATAGAATGGGCTATTGGAACCTTTCAACCGTACAAGTCACCAGGGGTGGATGGTATACTCCCTATATTTCTCCAGAAGGGGAAAAAGGAGCTAATGCCCCACCTAATAAGCTTAACCAGGAGTAGCGTAGCTCTAGGCTACATACCAGAGGTACGGAGCAGGGCAAGAGTGATCTTTATACCTAAGATAGGTAGGAGAGATATTACCCTTCCAAAGTCATTCCGACCCATAAGTTTAACCTCCTTCATACATAAACTGATGGAGAAAATTATTGACAACTATATCCTTGTTTAAGGAGCCTCTACATCTGCGGCAGCATGCATACAGGGTGGGTCGTTCAACGCACACTGCGCTCTATCACGTGACGAACATAATACGTAGTTGTCTAGACTCTAAAGAAGTCATGGTCTGTGCATTTCTGGATGTTGAAGGGGCCTTTGAAAACACAGAGCACTCTGCCGTTGCATCTGCGGTTAGAAGGAAAGGAGTTGGGAACACCATATCCAAATGGATATGGGCCATGCTTGAGAGTAGGACTTCGGAGACCCAAGTTGGGGAGGAATATCTTGCAGTAAAGAGGACTATGGCGGTGTATGTCTCCACTTCTGTGTAGTCTTGTAGTTGATGAACTGTTGTATATACTAACGAGCAATGGCATAAAATATCAAGCCTATGCCGATGACATTGTTATCATTGCAAGAGAAAAATTTGAAGAGACGTTGTGTGATATAATACAGAACGGGTTAAGGATAGTGAAGGAATTGTGTCTATCTGTAGGACTGAATATTAATCCTGCAAAAACTACCATTGTTCCTTTCACAAGGAGGAGAACACTTCCACGCTGACAAAACATCCGAGTAGACAGCTCATCGGAGGTCAAGTATCTGGGAGTGATATTAGACTCAAAGCTGCTATTTAAACAGCATTTAGAGGCGACTGTTGACAAGGCAAGAAAAGCACTAATGGTATGAAGATCTGTCGCATGAAAAACATGGGGTTGCAGACCCAAAATCTTGAGATGGATATACACCATGATAGTGAGACATATCATCACTCATGGTGCAGTTGCCTGGACGGACAGGGTCAGGCTGGCTACGACCAGAGATTGGTTACAGAAATTACAGAGGCTAGCATGCCTTTATATAACAGGGGTTATAAGAAAGTGTTTTACAGCGGCTATGGAAGTCCTCATTGAACTCACACCTCTGACGATTGTGATAGAGACTGCTGCCATACAAAAAGTAATAAGCATCGCTGGAAGGGGCACATCCCTGGCAAGACGATTTCCCCTACTTGCGCAACCCTCTGACGTGAATAAAGTGTATGAATTCGACAAGAGGTTTAGAACTTCTGGCCAATAGAAGGGAATGGGGGGAAATAGAACCTCGGTGTACCTTTGGAACTGGCACCATCAGGTGATACACTGATGGCTCCAGAACGTCAGCAGGCTCTGGAGTGGGAGCCGTAGGACCAAGGACTAACTACCACGAGTCCTTGGGAAAATCTCCTACCATTTTTCAATCGGAAGTTTATGCCATTGAGAGATGCGCCCAATTTAATCTTGATAGGGGCTACCGAGGGAAAGAAATATCCATTTGCTCGGATAGTCAGGCTGTCATCAAAGCACTAAGCTCATATGAGTTTACCTCCAAGTTAGCTTGGGAATGCCGCATTAAGCTAAATCAGCTAAGCAGCATGAATAAGGTCACACTCTGCTGGGTTCCTGGACACGCCGGGGTGGTAGGAAATGAAAATTCAGACAAAATGGCCAGAAGGAAGCAGACTTGGCATTGAGAGTAACAGTCTGTACAGATTCTGTGAGTACGACGATGAAACCCCAGAGCATATTCTGGAGGACTGTGAAGCGTTATGCCAAAGAAGATATATCCAATTGTGCAAGCACATATTGGAGGATTGGGAACTGCTAACACTAGACCCACTGGCAATCCTGAGATTCATCAGGAGAGTAGGTATGGATGAGGTGCTCTAGCACCTGGCAAGGGATACAATAGATCTACTTTGGTCGCAGTGTCCTGTGTTTCCCGTTTGACTTAATAATTCATTCATTCATACCGCAGTCTTCAGCAAATGTAGAAAGAGTTTTAAGACAAGTTAACTTAAACAATACCAAAGTAAGAAATCGGTTGGTTATATCTTCTCTAAGCGATTTTGTATACTAAGGATCATTTAAATCTAAATAATTGTAATTGTTTTGACTTGAAAGTAGTACATGATCTAATGGAATTTGTATATGTATGAAAAAGTGTATGTTTTATTTTTGACGAATTTTTAACTTTTTCCGATAATTATTTTGACGATTTTTCGCTCGAAATTTGACGAATTGAACCCTATTTCATCTGGCAACAATGCGTGCAACAGTTAGTATTTGCGCTCATACTCACATGTTATTGAAAATCTATACAAGTACATATCGCACATTCATTTCAAAAGAGGCATAACTCAAAAAATTCGATTTTGAGTTAATAATGCAGAACGAGGTGCGTTCAAAAAGTATCGCGAATTTTGTGTTTTTCAAAAATTATTTATTTATTCATGAATATATATTTTGTTCTCTTCAAAGTAATCCCCCTCAGATATAATGCATTTATGCCAACGCTTTTTCCAATCTTCGTAGCACTTTAAAATAATCACATTTTTTATCTTGTTCAGCTCCTCCTTCGATGCCGTCTTTATCTCGTCAATCGTAGCGTAGCGTCGTAATTTCATGGGTCTCTTTAGTTTTGGGAACAAGAAAAAGTCACAGGGGGCTAGATCTGGGAATACGGTGGCTGCGGCATCATTAGTGTGTTTTCTTTTTTTGGCCAAAAAGTCTCGTAAAAGCAACGGTGTGTGAGCAGGGGCGTTATCGTGGTGCAAAAGCCAATTTTTGTTCTTCCACAAATCCGGGCGTTTCTGGCGGATGGCTTCACGCAAATTGCACATAACTTGCAGGTAATATTCCTTATTACCCTGTGGCAAGAACTCATGATACACCACGCCCATGTAATCGAAGAAAACTGAAAGCAAAACCTTCACATTCGACCGAACTTGGCTCGCTTTTTTCGGACTTGGTTCGTGCGGAGTTTCCATTGAGATGATTGAGCTTTGGTTTCCACGTCATAACCATAAACACTCGATTCATCACCAGTTATGACCCTCTCGAGCAAATTTGGGTCGTCGCGGACAGAAATTGAGCAATTTTGGTACGAATTTCGCGGCGACCCGTCTCATGCCCAAATTATTGATAAAAATCGAATGGCATAGGCCAATCGATATGTCAGGGTCCTCAGCAACTTCTCTAATGGTGATTCGACGATTGGCCAATACCATTTTCTTCACTTCATCAATTTTTTCGTCTGTTGTTGAAGTGCTCGGGCGTCAGGCACGCTCTTCGTTGTTCCCATCTTCTCGGCCTTCTGGAACATTTTATACCACCGATAAATACTGCTTCGGTTCAAGGTAGCTTCTCCGTATGCCACAGTCAATATTCATCCGCGAACTTAATTTGAGTTTTCACACAAAATTTGATACAGGTTCTTTGTTCCATTTTTTTAATAGGTAAAAATCGAAGACGAGCCAAAACACGTGCAAGCAAAGCAGCTGCCAGCAATTAACTGAACATTCAAAATGGCCGAAATTGTCGGTATAAGTGAGAGATATGCGTAATATACGTAACCCGCTAAAATTCAAAATTCGCGATACTTTTTTAACATACCTCGTATTTTGTATTTTATCTTGCGTAAATATTTCATATAAATAGCTTGTACTATCTATCACCTGCTGAGAGGAGAGTATTTTTCCATGCCTTCATTGAGTTGTATGTAAAATGAAACCTTTAAACGTGTTTTCTGCGAGACTAGTTTTTTTGAGTTATGACACTATTGAACTAAATGTGCGATATGTGTGTATAATCAGGTTATGTATTATATAAGAGAAAAGCAGGAGGACCAGGAACATGTCCATGAACAATCACTTATAGTATATTTCCACGATACGTGCTTCGATCGCTATTCATGCTTCACACCCCAATTATGAGCGAATCAACTTGCTTCGTCATACAAAATTATGAGAGCGAATCAACTATATTCAATATGAATCTACTTGTGATGCACGTAAAATTGGTGTCTTCTCTAACGACGTGTAAACAGCATGATTCATAAAAATTATTGAGGAAGCGAACCATGTGATTCAAATCGTAGTGGAAATATAGAATTAATTAAATCATACTACGTTTATACACACGACTTATTTGCAAATAAAACTGTAAATTGTTGCCATATAATTGTTTTATTGCGACTTGCTTACTGAGAAATATATTCATGATTAACGCAAAAATGCTTGAGGTTGCCACACTTATAAATTATTGCTAACAAAAACCATAAACGGATAAATATTGCAACAAAAAACATTGAAAGAAGAAAGTAATGACAGTAAAAACAAATAATTATTTGTTACTTTGTACATTTACACAATTTTTTTTTGTAAACAGAAATAACTTTTTTATAGAAGTGCTACCAAGTTTTTGTATATTTGCTATGCCGTATAAACTAGGGTTGTTATAGCGTTATTTATAAAAAGAGGGTATAAAATCGTATATTTCTCTTATATTTTCTGACTCCCTTTTACTGCAACAGTGTCTAATTGTGTTTATTCCCTTTTATGTACGACTATTCCGTTTAAATGGGTTTAAGTTTTAATAAAACAGTGTACAAATAAGAAATATATTTATTAATGTATGTGATATTTTTTTAAAGATCTCTAAATCTAAATATGAATTTTATTTTATTTTTTTTTATTATACGTTGATTTTAATCGTTTTTATACTTTTAAATAAAATGAATTCCAAATACAGAGAAAAAAGTACTAACCAATTAATTTTTTCCATTAAGAATTTAATTGATTCATTTAATTTTTTAATTGTATTCATTAATTTGGGTGAAAAAACTTAATTGATATAATCAAATTGTTTATAGGTGAAAATTTAATTAATTTTTTAATTAATATTACAAATATTTTAATTGATATTATAAAATTATCACATTACTCTTTTGTGTGTACATTTTTATGCTTTCTTTTAATATTTTGGTACTTTTGTAGAAAAATAATTTTTTTTTTTTGGAAAAAGTTTTTTTTACAGATATAAGAAGTTTCTTAGAATATATATGTGGTAACGCTGGTGAAGCGTAAGCACCAAAAACAAAATCAAAACCAAAAGCAAAAGCAATTGCATTTCCCACAGTCGCGTATTTTCCTACACTCTCGTTAATATGTTCTAAACTAAAAACACCAACAACAAAATTATTATACATACCAAATATTTTTTTGCATCTTGCCGACAATTGAATAGGAAACTTTAAGCAATTATAACTGTTTTATTACACAACCTATCGCTTTAAGTTTTTCACACTTTAATTACACTTGCTTTTCCTTTTAATTTAACATAACTTTTATTTACTTTACTGCACTTTTATTATTTTGAATTTTTAATTAAAGTCTTGAACTAAAAGATTATGTTCTATTAATAATCATAAAAGTTCAAAGTATTGATTGATTTTTGTATGTTTTTATTGTAATTATTAGTTTTTTTATTTTAATCTTCTTTTAATAAGATTGCCCTTTTCGTAGTTCTTTTTTTTGGGAATGTAGAAAAAGGTGATAATTATCATTAATTATAATTAGGGATAGGATCTTTATGTAAATAAAATATCCTTGCGAATCAACAAATTTGCGACAAAATGGCATCAATTTGTTATTGCATATTTTTGCAAGCTGCAGTTTTTACGACGGTGTAAGAACAAAAAAAAAATAGGAAAACGAGAAAAATTTACGATCGAATTTTTGTGATGTTATTCGGTATTCTAAAACACCGTACCCAGTACCTTTAAAAATTTCAAAAAAATCAAAAGCATGGGATAATACGACTTTTAAATCCAAAAATGTTTGTGTAATTTTTATCCATCGTTCTCTACTGGTTCCGCATTAACTTCATGTGTATATAAAGTGCTTTGCGTGTTGCAGCCTTTAATGATATGATACGGATACATCCTATAGTAACAAGGTGGGAACGTTGTTGAAGGCTGTCGGATAATGTATTTCCATTAATAAATTTGAAGGAATTTTAAAGTCAAGAAACTTAGGCACTGAGTTGATATTTTTGCACACAGAGTATGCCTTTCTTGTTGACATATAGTTCAATTAGATGTGTTTAATTCTTTAACATCACAAGTTGAATTAATTGAAGATATGGTAAAAAAAATCTGCATTCTGAAAGGCAGAATAAGTCAAGAGATGAAAAATAAATTAGAAATAATGACGAAAATTTAGAAACTAAACTAGCTGCTTTTAATGTGCACCAATAACTTCTGCTAAAGAAACTTTCATTTTAATTTAATGAAAGTTTTTTCAGAAAAAATCGCCAAAGATTTAGAAAAACACTTATTCATTTACGTACATAAATAAAAGTTCGGCTTAATTTTATTTTGATGTTTTTTAAGTTTTTAATGACGAAATGTTTATTAAGAAAGCAATGAAGAAGATTTTTTAAAGTTTTTAATGTTATTAAATGTTGAAAAAAAGTTAATAAATGCTTATTTTATTAGTTTTAAATACATATTTTCTTATTTTTACTGCATATGGTCAAGTCATGTCAACGCACTGGTTTCAAAAATATATATTAAGTTAAGAACCCTATGGTCTGTTCAATATCTCACACCATTAAGGATAAGAACGTTACTAGCAAAAGCTTACTGATGGTTGTGAACTGTTTTCGAGTTGTGATAGCATTAGTAAGAGGAAACTTGAAGTCCTATACAATAACATAACAAGATATGTGTATAATCTTGGGAAAAGAGATCATGTCTCATTGTACGCTTAAACGTTATATGGTGTATGATTTGAAAATTTATTAAAAATTAGAACATTAATATTCCTTCATAAGATTATAGAGACAGGAAGGCCACAATATCTGTTTCAGAAGATTAGATTCGTTAAATCGTTAAGGGGTAAAACAATTATAGTTCCGAAACACAAATGTCTTGTTTCTGAATGGCAGTTCTTTATACATTCGGTCCGTCTTCCACATGATCAACAATTAAACTGCAACATAACGAATTTTAAACGGTCACTTTTTACTTACTTTGGTTAAATGATTTATAACGCTGCTAAGTACGTATATATCACTTTAATTTATTCTTCATTTCTTCTCTTTCAAACAAATAAATGTACCGTGTATCAATTATAAGTTGTCAAGAATCACTCTGTTAGTTCCAAGAATCTTCTAATTACATATAAATTCATTAAGTGTAATCTTAATCTTACACATTTAAAAGTATTATTACATATATGTACATATATTAAACATTATATAATAATACTAATTTATTTAATTTTATATTTTATTTTTTTTAATTATTTTTTTTTTTTAAATAATTTAACATAAATGTTTTAACTTAATTAAACCTTGTACTTTAATTATAAGACTTTTGTCTTTTTGTGCAGGGATGCAATAAATAAATAAATAAATAAATATGAAAAAAATTTAAACGAATCTGTAAAAGCCCTCTAAAAAGCACAAAAACGCCCGCAAGTTAATATAAAAATTAATACTGTGCTGTAAAAATATGTCAAAATCTTGAGAAATCGCTCTTCAGCGGTGATTTATTCATAAGACGCGGCCTAGCATAATATAATATTTTCAATATCATTTTAAGCAACATGCCCCCATTCCTTCAAACAGTTTCGTCTTTCTAGAAAACAGCATCCTAGCAAAACAATTCATTAAAAATTTCATTTATTATAATTTATTTCACTCATCTCTTATTTTGAGTAAATCATCATCAGCACAAGGGTTGTCCATTCGCATTTTCTTTTTTTCTTCTTAGTATAATTATAAAAACTGTGTGCTTAGTCAGTCACACCCCAACCATCGCTGCTTACTTTTTATTTAACGCCATTTTGTAAATAAAAAAATCTAAAGAACTTATTAGAAAATGTAAAAAGAAACAAAAAGTCTTATATTCAACTGTACAGAGCCTTTAATAGCCTTCACTTCATTGTGTGCATACTTTTTTTATATGGATGTATATATTTTTGAAGGAAAGGAGGAGCTGAATTAATTCAGCCACAAAAACAATCTGTAAACTTATTTTACATCCTTAAGTATCGCTTTAGATGTAAAATAAGTACCCTTTCTGAGTTAATTCAGTTGGCTACAATTTATTTTTTCAGATATCTTATGAAATGAGAGGTCATCATCAATGTCCACTTGGGAGAAGCATTGTTTGTTCTCCTATGGACCTTACGAGTCAGAAACATGCTTCACTGCTGGATTCTTCACCTAAAATAAGGTAAGTGCGGATTTATTAGGACGAATAAATTACATTCGCTCTAATGCTTTACCTGCATAATTAGCCAAAAGTATGTAAATTTTTACGAAATTTGTGAACCAGACATGGATACACAAAAAAAATACGAATATACAGTACAACCTCGAAAAAGTTAGACGAAATGTCCCAAGGGTTCTTAATAGTTCTTTTTCGAACTATTAACTTTTCTAATCTGCTTCCAAAGAGGAGAACAATACAATAATAAAGACATATTTTTTATTTCGCTTGCTGTGAAAAATATTTTATCCGATAAAGGACGATAAAATAACCCAGATTCATCTGCGTTATGTAGTTTCGCTTCGGAGATGTCTATTTCATAAAGTTTTTCATGTAAAATATTAATGAAGGACGTTACATCCGACGTTTCACGCTTTTAAAATTTAACAGGCATCCATTAATGGCATTAAATTTTTTTTAAAGGGTGCAATATATCCAATACGTCTTTAGCTCTTGATTTCAAAATTGTACCAGCAATTGTGTAATTAAGATTTTTTTTTTCAATATAATAAAGTGTAGAATTTATTTCATGACTTTCTATTTCTATTTTTGTGTCAAAAATGAGCTACAGAATGAGTTCGATACAAGTCTAAAGCCTTTCAAAATAGACCTGTTTTTATTGTAACTATTTTCTCAAATCGCAAGGCTGCAATCAAAAGATTTATAACAACACCTTGAAGCCTAATACGCTCTTAAATATTTCCGAAAGAATAATTTCTGTGTGGTTGTGCTAAGCAAAATTAAGTCACATATAAGGCAAGTACAAATTCTAAATAAATGAAAAAATATTTAGTTTTTACTATTGTTTTATTATTATATTATTTTATTATTATTTATAAAAGAATAACAAAAATACTTAATTTAAATTTGGCATCATCGGTGAAAAAACAAATAACCGGAATTACATTTTCATTAAAGTGATAATCTCTTTTCTTTTTCACTTTTTCACAGAAATAACATTGAGCCCCTGGTGGAAGTTACAAATAAATCTGATAAATAGCTTGGAAATAATACTACTTATCACGAAATCGATCCCACTGTGGAAAGTACCATTTAAACTTTTATTCTATAGTATTGAATTGAAGTCTTGTTTGTCTACATGAATCTCAGATAATGAGATATTTCTTGCCAATTTATGCTGCTGTACCGCTTCGCGATGCTTGTGAGCTAACAATTGTGGTCTCGACAAGACACTGTAGTTGCACCGCAGGCAATGATAGTGAGCATGACGCAGGGCATACGGACAATGTGACATTTGATCATTACCAGTACTTTGGGAAATACCAACCGATGAAGGAACAACATTATTAATTTGCTGTTCATCAACGTTCGGTATACGACAATTTTCGCTTCTAGTTACTTTACGAAATCCAGCTAAACGTATAAATTCCATTTTTGCATGCAAACGGCGATGTGCCACTACCTTATTGGCATCGGCGCAGACAAAGGGGCACTTGAGACAGTGGAAATGAGATGACTTCCGGTTATTTAGTATCTCAGTTAGATCTTCCGTTCCATTGAATACATACGGACAGTGAGTGTAATTGCAGGTCATAGTTTGTCGATATTGTTGAAAATCACTGCCCATGAGACTGTCCAGACGCTCATGTCGTGCAGTGTGCTGTACAAAACGCGTTTTATCACAAAAACTATAATGACAATCGTTGCGATTACAATGGAAATGAGATTGATGCTGGCGATAGCCGCACTTCTCGTAACCACAATCTTCGTTGAAACGGAACCTCAAATAGCCGGAGGGTATAAACTCTCTGCCATACTGCAATTGTCTCTCTGGTACATCTTGGTCAAGTGCCAGTGCCGTTGTTATTATATTCTGAGATCTTTTACTAATTTTCGATTTTATGGTATGCGCTATTCTCTTTGTGGATTTTTTGTGCATTTGAACTGAACAAGCGCCAGCTTTGGTTCCACAATCTGCAAATTCCTCACAACTGTTATCTCGGTTAGCCCGCTGCTTATGAAGGTTTGAAACCATGTGCTTGTTATGCGAGAAATCTGTTTCCGTGGCAGTTGACGTTGCACATGACGACGAAGGTGTTGCTGAGTCTGTCACTGTAGCGACAGTATGTCTCAATGCAGGGACCAAATGTGTGAACGCCGGCGTCATTAGTGTCATTTGCTGATAAAAAGCAAAAAGTTGTTGTTGCATTTTCAAAACATCGTAAATTTGTGGTAAGACCGAATAACAGCTAGCAGTCATCGATGAGACTGGGCTTGAGAAAGCTGAGGAGGTTGAACATTCCAAACCATCTGTTGCATTAGATTGTGTATAATTTCTAAGGCTTAAATTGTGTACCACATCGTTTCCGTACACATTTTGGTTTTCTTTAACAATACTCGCTGGATTTTCATAATTTTCACTACAGCTTTCCGGGAAAAAAGTGCCAGCAGCTCGTATTACTAAAAAAAAGGAGATTGGACAAAAATAAACTATTAAAAACTTTATTTGTTGTGGTTTAGCACATATACAAAGTCATTAGATAGTCAAATCTGTTTTACTTTGAATTTTTGTATCAGCTTTATACGTAAAGCGACTTATTTGCAGCGCGTGTACTGATTAATGGTCAGCTTGATAATAATATAAATATAAGAAATCTATATCTTCCGGACTATTACTAAGGAAGCTTGTACGCACATCAGTTTGTAATTTGATCAGTAGCTCAGAAGACATAAACTTTTTAGGGCGACTGTGCTGCTCTAAAATCGCACAAATCGATAACTTTTTCTAAGTGTTTCCTCATGTTCGAAAGTTTCTCAAATTAATTATTTGACTTACTAGTGTTGTTATTCCAATTAAAATTAATTTTAAATTTAGAATAAAGAGTTATTCGAATAATTTTTTTTCGCATATTTGAATAATTTCCTTGTGAAATTTATATAAATATTTTTATTTCATAACTTTTTAAGTATTTATTAAACTAAACAACGAACTGGAGGTTGCAATGGAGTACGCAAATACTTTGTTTTCGCGATTTTTTCCTGATAAAAATATTGCGATCGACCTCAACTATGAATGTCTATCAATAAATCAAAAAATTTTATAGGATGATTTTTTAACA
The DNA here is from genome assembly GCA_936439885.1 of Nowickia ferox. Classification (NCBI taxonomy): domain Eukaryota; kingdom Metazoa; phylum Arthropoda; class Insecta; order Diptera; family Tachinidae; genus Nowickia; species Nowickia ferox. Next base: position 1,324,642 of record OW387028.1, read on the forward strand.
GCTTTCGGACTTGATTTATAAAAAAAAACACATAAAATCTAGAGAAATGTATGAAATCTTTATTTGAGTCGGTAGAACGATGTATATAATTTAATGTTTAAAGATGATTTAATGTAAATGTTGACCACGGCTACGCCTGAAATAGTTAATACCCTGAGTCCAAGTTTCACATACTCTCGCCAATATATCGTCCGATATGTCACGAATAAATTTTTCAATATTGATTTCCAGTGCGTCAACCGTTGCGTGCTTGTCTCTATAAACATCAGCCTTAACATAGCCTCTTAATAAATAGTCTAAAGGTGTTGAATCGCATGATCTAGGCGGCCAATTGACCGGCTCCAAACCTGAAATAAAATCTTGACCGAACTCCGAACCGTTTTGCTGAAACCACATATCAGTCGAATCGATAATTCAGGGCCATCAACAACACTTGCGAATACAGCAGCGATATTTTCCTCTGTCCGCACTCTACGTGTGCATGTTGGTGGTTTAACGTTCAGTAATGTAATTTTGGTGCGAAATTTAGTCACAAGATTCCGAATAGCCCCCTGAGAAGGTCGCCCAAATGACCATGAAATGGAAGAAGTGCACGATGCACTCTCTTAACCAAACATGAATTTTGATAATACAATTTAATAATCTGCAAGCGTTTTTCATTTGTAGGTCGATTCATGGTTAAATTACAGACCAAACTGAATATGTTTAAAGGCTCAGTTAGCCGACGGTAATATAATGTAACTGTAATGTAGGAAACAGCAGATCAATTCTTTAAAGCGTCCGCACTAATTTGTACAAAATGGGGGGGAGAGTTGCTATCACAAGTATTCGCTACTGCTGCCTATTGATTATTGAGGGGTTTAGCTGGACCCTAAACAACAACAGTAGAAAACAGCTGATCCATAGTTTTATATGAAAAGTATGTTACGTCACATTACATCTCTATAACCATTTCCATCACTTTTCACATAACAATATCTATCAGCTGTTTCCTACCGTTGCAGTTACATTACATTACAATCGGCTAACTGAGCCTTAACAGTAACATGATACACGAAAAACAGCTGAGTCGCCAAAAATCGTGTTGCCAAAAACAGTATTGCCAAAAAGAAAGATGCTAAAAAATCACCCTTCACTAACGTAAAAATTTTTAAAAGTATTGAGGTTAATTTGAATTATTTGGAAATGTCAGCTTGATATGCTTTTTAATGCTATTTTAACCGTATCACCAATATAAACAATTTGTGGGAAAAATTTTTGAATACTTGTTCTTCTATTAATAAACTGGATTATCTGCACATTTTAAATGCACAGCAAAAAAGTTTTTTCTTCATTTTGTACGCAAATTGAACATTTAAAACTTATTTTCTACAAAACTTGCTTTTTTGAGTTATGCCTCTGCTGCAATGAAGGAGCAATACTAATTCAGTTTCGCTATTACTAATATTGCTAAGTTTGTAATTAAAATAATTGATTTTCTAGTGTAATTAATTATTTTTTGTTTGTTTATTAAAAAAAAATTAATAATTTTTTTTAATTTTTCGAATAAAAATGTTTGTTCTTTGTTTGTTCGAATATTTGAACAAAAGTTCAAAACGATCAACACTAATACTTACTCACCAGTAACATTATCTGCCGTCCCGCAAGGTTTAGATTTTTTAAGCGCAGGTCCTGCATCGAATGTTAATGAAATAGATGGCCCTCTCTTTTTCTTATTATGACCTCCACAAGCATTCAATTGTAAGGGGATTACTCGGTCATCATTGAACGACGTTATAGAAAAATTCTTGAAAAATATTTTAAAATTACATATTTATTATATTCTTTTTCATTTGAAATTTAACTTATCGCAAATGATGAAAAAGTTCTCGATAGTAGATAATCACACTTAAGTTCGGTTGCCATTTGCTTACAAGAAGCAATTGGAATATTACACGTAATTCCGAATGTCGGTTGTTATTAAATTTATGTTGGTAATAAATGCCGATCAGAAGTAAGCTTTCTTATTAAAAAAACAAAAATTAAAAATACGACCTGTATTAATTTTTGTACCGCAAGTTTTTTCTTAATTCATTTGTTAAATATTTTTTTTTTCATACATGAAGTACCGTTCCCGCTTTTAGATGCACAATCGAATAAAGATGCTTGTTTTGTAAAGATTTTTGTTTGAGGCTTTCAAACTTATTATGTTTGTATATTGTGATTCTCAATATAGTATTAAGAGTCTTACTATAAACATACGAAAATCAAAAATGTTTTGGGTTGAAGTCTACTGATGAGTTCCAAAATGCGGGAACGAAATGCATATAGACAATCGCTTAACCATATAAACAAGCAATTTTTTTTTTTTTAATTTGCAGCATTTATAGCAGCGATGCCAATTTAGCGCGTTTCGCGCTAGATTTAGCGCGTTGTAACTACGCAAAACGCGCTTTTTTCATCTTAGCGCGTTTAGTAAAAAAAGCGCTAAATTAGCGCATTTTTAATAAAGTCATCATTATTTCAGTTCAATATTTTTTTAACATTTTTTGAATAAATTTAACAATTTTCTAGTATTCAAAACTCACAAAATGTTTTAAATTGGTTAATGATTCTGCTGTCGCAAATAAAATTCCCTTGACTGTGGTGAGACTTAAAAACGCATTTCAATACTGTAAATGGCAAATATATATTTTTAAATTTCACATCCAAAAATGTGTACTCGTACTATTGACCAAAAAAATTTTTACATATAACTTATTAAACATCTATTCTAGCTGAAGTACAAAAAGAATTTGAATCGCAAAACTATTCGACAATTTATATAAGTTGTCAAAAAGTCTGACAAATAAAATAAAAATAAAAACTAAGGGTTTCGATTCTGATTCTGTATTAAATGATTTTAGTTATTTAGGATATAATTTCGAAAAAACAATATTATAAAATCTGAAAAAAGCTACTAAAAAAATCAATTGTATTTACTAATATAATATAATAATAATAATGTACATACAACGATTTTTATTAAAATTAAATTTAGCGCGTAGGAAAATAGTGCGTTTTGGCTATAAACAGTTGAAAATGCTGTAACTTAGCGCGTTCTAGCGCGTTTTGCGAAGGGGAATAGCGCGTTTGAGTTATAAATAGTTGGCATCACTGATTTATAGTACATTAGCATACCTCAAGAACAGTGTGTCATATTTAGTTGAATAGAGGTTCGAAAATCGGCTAGAAAATAGTTTTTATAACATTAGGTGCTAACTGTAGTCACGAAGTAAAGTCGAAAATTAAAAATGTGTTGTTAAAAATTTTCTGCTATTATATTCAAGTCAAATATACCTGTGGCAAAAAGAAAAAAGTGCTTAAGTCAAGATAAACTACTTTTGAGTTACGTTACCCCGCAATCTCCACATTTTAAAGTACCCCTGGGCAAAATTGCATTAATTTCGTGCGTCTTTTCAGGAAGTTATAGCGCAATGACTTGCTTTTTATCTTTTTTCATTTTACAGTGGAATAATATACCTTAATTTAGCTTATACGTTGGTATATTTCAAATCAAATGTATTATTTATATTGTGCAGAACGAAATTATCTAAAAAAATTACTTGAATACCGAATTTCATATTTTAACTGTAAAAGAAATAGATTTCTGAAAATCGACTTTAAAATTTAAAAGTGTAAACCAGAAAAATATGACTTAAGCACTTTTTCCATATTACCACATATATTAGGAAGTGACATCTCTAATCAGCTGATAAAATAAAAAATCATTTCAGAATTTATTACTGTGACAGTAAAATAACTTAGTTCTGTTGTGTTTATTTATAAAAATTAAGCGAAAAATAAAAACGTTATATGTATTTTGTGCAAAAATATTTGTTCTTAGTGAATATATATACTTCATATTTAATGTTTATCAGCTAGTTATATGCAAATATTGCTTCTTTTAAATTAAAATATAAATTTTTCTTGTCTACAGTAGACCGAAAGCGTATTTTTAGCAGCAGTAAAATGTATTTATTCTATTATTCATTTATCTTAAAGTATACTTTGATGATCATTAGAGTTATGGGATATTGTCTTTAACTATGTGCAGTAATTTCGAAAAATTTAATAAGTTGTTGCGAGAACTTAATTTTTTTAACTGTTAAGCAAATATAAAAACTATAAAATGTCATGCTGTAGAATTAGTGCTGACCAGTGTAATTTTTGCTAAAACAATTTTAAGTACCCAATAACTTACCAAATCGCAACTTTTTCTACTTAAGCAACTGCTTGTATCCTCCTTTTCCTTCAACATGATGTCAATGGTGGCGTTTGGAGACATTTTATCACACGCCTTATTAGTTTTTAGTAATTTAGGGCTGCTACAATTTCTCCCACCGTGTGTTGATAAAACTGTATTTAAGCTGCTCAAACGTTTACCTTGTGTTGGGTTTAAATATGTTGGATTGTGTCCAGAACTTTCTATTGTGGAATCGTTATCGTTGATACAATTCTTTAAAGCGTCCGCACTAATTTGTGCAAAATGGGGGGGAGAGTTGCTATCACAAGTATTCGCTACTGCTGCCTCAGTTGAACCCTGCTTTTCCAACTTGAAACTAGTAAATATTGCCTGAGGTTTCTGATGAATCTAAAAGCGGGGAAAAAAGAAACAAAAAAGTTACAGTTAGCTATAGATTTTGTTTTAATTTTGCCCTTACATTTTTTCTAAACGACTACAATTTGATCTAGAATTTTTTTGCTAACATAATATTAAAAAAAAGTTCATAACTTTAATAAGAGCAAAGATAAATTAATGCTCATTATCAGGAATAAAATAAGAACGTTTTGTATGGAATCAAGCAAAATATAAATTGAACCAACTATTCACTATTTCGAAGTTCTATATACAATTTAAAAATGATAAAAAATTACTGGAACTATTTTTAGAAAACAATAGGTCCCCTCAACATAAAAAATAACAAGATTCTAATAATGAAATCTGGCAGAGAGACTAAGAAAATACACTGTGCCTGCGTTTTGAAAGCTATCGTCTGAACATGTTTTGCGAATTATTATGGTGAATCGACATTGGAAATTATATAATCCTTGTATAGGACATTCCAATAAGACGATTCATTTTGAATAGCCAGCCGTTTTTACAGTTGTTATTACTCAAATACTTGACAGATGATGTCCTTAATAAAAATAATAATATGCGTACGCTTCATTAAAATTTTTTAAAAAAATGGTGAAATTTGCGAAGTCCCAGTATGCAAAACTAAACGCAACTAACAATACCATTCCTCTTTTGCAAGAAAAATTTCATGACACTGTGAGTTCTCGAATAGTTTAATTTAATGACTTTAGACTTTTTTATTTCTTTGTTGTTACATGAAAGGCAACGTCTATGCTATGTCAATGGCCCACGATCGACTCAAGACTTTAAAATGGATTTCGTGAAATTACCAGCGACATAGAGCAGCTAATGTGCAAATCGGTGACGGAAAATTTCATGAAAACAATTTGTTACGGCAAACGTATACATGCTTGTCATTTGGCTGATATTAATTTCCATAATTAATGGCATAACCTCCTCTTAACATAAAATTCTAATATAATTTTTTTAATACAGTGTGAAACTCAGATCAAACATGAAATAACATGTATATCTGATGTTACGCAAGAGTACAAGTTAGGAATGTAAACAATATTATTCTTATATTCTTTCGTAAATGTGACGTTGCCTTCAACAGTGGGCACCCTCATATAAAGCAATTATTAATTAATTAATAAATATATATATATACATATATATTATTATAATTATTAATTAATTAATAAATATATATATATATACATATATATATATATATATATATATATATATATATATATATATATATATACACATATATATATATATATATATATAAGAAATACCGAAGCAGGAACAAAATGTATATGAAGGATGGGCAAATTTAAGATTAGGAAGTAAATTGTGTTGATACCAATGTAAAGTAGAAATACGGGAATTAATAATGGAATGTAATCTCGGGCAAATGTCCACCTCTAGCATGTCGGCAGACGTCCGCTCTTTTCATAAAATTTTGAACCACATCTTGCAACAAAGCTTCGATTATCTCGTGAATGCAGCACCAAATTTCATCTTTCAGACCCTCAGTTGTTTCTGGTTTGTTCACGTAAACTCAGTCTTTAAAATTAAAATTCACAAATTTCACAATTAAAATTCTTTGTTTAAGAGTGTAGCGTGGTCAAAATTTCTCAATTTTTTACTAGATAAATGTCAAAGAATGACAGATCAATCCTTGACATTTCATCATTTGACGGTCAGTTCACTTCCTGAATTCCTTAAATTTACCCACCCTTAACATATGTATGGTATGTATGTACATTATCCATATATATATATATATGTATGTATCATTTTCTTAATAATAGCATTTTACAAAAATATATCATTTCTTCATATGGGAATATCCAAAAACTTTAAAAATTCTATAAGCCTTTAACTTGCTGTTATTTAAATGAAATGAAAGCTGGGAGCTTGGAAATTTTCGAAACAGGGAAAAACTATAAATTTCTGATAAGTCCAAAACTTGTCAAAATAGGATAGTGAATACTCGTACTACTAGCCTTTGCATATAAATAAACAGTTATGTATTTGAAGTAACTGGCGAAATTTAGATCTGGCCGAATTACGTAAGTGTAATGGAACCTTATGTCGCCATATATGATGATTACTTGAACATGGCCTTTGCTATTAGCTGTGGTGCCTAAGGTATCAAAAATAAATCTTAACATTTTCAATACTTTGTATGGTTTTTATTTTTATGGCAGCAGAAATAAAAATCGGCAATAAAGTCATTAAAATTTATATCACGCGTACAATTATAAAAAAATAAATTTAGAAAAAATTTTAAGGTAGGCAGGCGTACGTCTCACACGTCTCTAACACCAGTAAACACTTTTATTCATTCATTGAAATTATTTATCGCTATTGTGTTATTGTCTTTTCATATTTGTCTCTTTGACGTGTCATATCATTCTTACATATATTAACAATTGTTGTATTGCAATATTAATGTGGATTGCACAATATGTTAAGGCTTTTAATGCCAGAAAAAAATTATACTTTTCAGTAATTTACATAAGCACAATTGATATGTAACTAGCACTGAGTTGGCTAAAATTGTACACATGCGTACGTATGTATGTACATTAAGGGGATAACTTTTTTGAGACGTCATTCTCCCAAGGGTCTATCTTACGGGCAATATTGTTTTGATAATAAAAAAAACATTGTTTTAGTTTAATTTGGTAAAAACAAACTTCTCGCGATTTCTAAAATGCATTTTATATTTTTTTATTATTTTTTAAATAACTTTTTTTAACTATGGTATTAAAGGAAATAAACTTGTAGTTATTCTATGTATTTCAGCTGTTGTGTAACTATCGTCAGTTTTATTGTCAGTCAGAAGAATCTGTATTAAAGGATGCACTTTGCAGCCATGGCCAACGCATTAAATCTTAGTATTATAGCTTCTTCTTTTGGTATTCTATATCGGTGTATCAAAATCTCATATCTCTAAAGTTTTAACAACATCATTAAATTTAGTAAAGTTTTTGCTCCAATATTTATCACTTTTTTCAACACTTATTTTGCTTTTCTTATAATTCATTTTCACCAAGCCGATTTTATTTTAATTTTTAACTACAACTTTTGCGAGCAAATAAGAAACAAAAAATAAGAATTTGGACATATGTAAATGTTATATGTGACCTGCTCCACGAAAAGTTTTGCGCATGGTTATGCAACTCTTCCTTCAACCTGATCATCTGGCGATGTATTTCGACTCTCTGGTACTTTGTACGATGTTCACTATGCAGTGTTGCCTCTATGAAAATTATTTCTAACAGTTAAAAACCTGTTTTTGCTAATTTTGTTTTCAAAATTACTAGAGCTGTTTTATTCTATTATTTATTATTATTTAATTTATCTATTATTTAATTAATTTCAGGTTAAAATTTGTAAAAAAAAAAACTAAAAGACATACAAGAGCATTTGAAAGAGCGTTTTTTTCCTATAAGAATCACTCAAAAAGTAAAAAAAAAATTTTCGGCGCAGAGGTCCCTTTTCGTGGAGCAGGTCACATATAATTTCAGTAAAAACACACTCTTTTATTAAAAAAAAAATCATCGCGTGCGCAATTTTTTTGGACGATCGTGAAGAATTAAAAATGCAGTTCGTAATATTTTTGCATACACAATTTTTTTTAAGAGAAGTAACACACACGCCTACTAGGTGTTACCTGCTTTAGGAAAGGGATATGATAGAGAGAGGAAAGCCTCATTATTTTACAACTCTACTTTTTGCATTTTTTTTTAATAAAGCAGAGTTTCAATGAAGCATATTAGATTTCTCGAAGCTGTGTTCAGTAGCCATTTTATTGGTTATCTTACTTCGCCAATGATTTTGCTACACAATACATATGAAGGACAGCGCTCTGATGCTACATTAGGATTAGTATCTGTTGAAGTCGGTATAGTTCAGTCAACAGTGAATATGCCTTCATCACTTGAAAAATACGTGGTGTTGTTATTTAATGACTGTCGTTTTTTAGTTAACGTGCCAACTACTTCATCCAACGCCACACCCGATTTTAACGTGGGAGGTGTGATATTTACAAAAAAAAATATGCAAAAAGTTACCCCCCTAATGTACATACTCGTATGTACGTATTTACAAACGCTGCTACTAATTAATTCTCATATGACAATATGACATTGAATGACATTGTTTATTTTGAAACTACACGAATTAGCGAGAGTAATTTTTTCAACTGTGTGACATATATATACCTGCAATTATTTTTGTATAAATGAATAAAAATTTACCCAAATATAAAATTTTTCAATCGCCAGTTTCTTTTTTCTTCAGTTCATTTAATTTTCTCTGCGGTTGACAAAATCAATGAACTAAACCTGTAAAAATAAACTAGAATTCACACTATGAAACCAACATGTAACCAGAAAATGTCGAATCTTTTCATACTTTTGAAATCTCGAACGCAACTCGAAATGAAACTATTAAGTGCTACTCAGACTATTATGCAACTATAAAGACTTTCGCTACATTTATGGTTTTTTGCGTTCCTGCACTTTTGGATAACTTTTGCATATTCAGAGAGTAATGTTCTTTTTTCTCTCATTTGTCCGAACTTGTACGAAATCTTGTGGAACACGCCTAATAATTCGATCAAAAAACTTTTCACTCTAAACCTTCTTGTCAAATCGCTACTATAGATTCTCAAAAGGTTGCAAGTTTTACGGATGGCCTGGAAGGTTTACCGTTTGCCATTTTTTTTCAAAAAGAGTACGACGTATATGAAAAATTAGGTGTTTTAAAAAATTTTTTGGAAAGGTGCTCTTTGAAGAAGTATTTAAATGTATTTAGAAGTATTGAAAGTAAAGGCATTTTGCTTTTTGACAAACGAAGTATTCTTCAAAAAAATATCGGGAAATCCGCTAGTAACATAGAGGAGAGAAGTTGTGTATTGGAAGGTTTACCATGTTGCAGTAAAATCTTTGCGTTTTTCATGCGTCCCGCTGAAGTTGGGAATATGCAGATATTGTACTTTGCTTTATAGTGGTATGTCTAATAATACGATTAAAAGAAATGGTATGCAACATTTTCGCTTGTCAGTACTCACGTTTTTGTAAACTTCCACAAAACGATTTTTTGGCGGCCGTCCACGCTTTCGATTAAAAAATCCGTCTATAGAAGTTATTTGGAATGAAGAACTTGCAACCGTCTGATTTGCTGCTGCTGCTGCTGTTATCGTACAGACATCATCATCTAAACTATCGCCAAAATGCTTACAGGACGGCAAAGACACCTTTTCAGATTTTTTCAACAGGGGTCTCTCCATATCACATTTTTTGGTTTGTTTATTTATTTTTAAATGTATATCACTTTTTCTCAAATATTTCGGCACTATTGTCATATTTTGCACTTTTATAACCTTACTAACCAATTGCTTTTTTAATTCTAACTTATTTTTAACTTCTTTTTTCTCATCACTATTGATATCACTAGTAGTATCATCATCATCACGATCACCCGTGTTAATATCGCTTTCTTCCACTTTAATCTTTTGGCGTGTAAGGGTTACACTCATTTATTTTGCTGAAACAAAAAGCAAATAAAGTCACATATCATATTAAAAATATATTTTTAAATTTGTGTGTCTAGTGCAGTTATTCAATACTTTAGTTTTTATAAATATGTATATACATTTGTTTATATGTATGTAAAGGGTGATTTTTTAAGTGCTTTCGGATTTGATTTATAAAAAAAATATAAAATTTTGAGAAATGTATAAAATCTTTATTTGAATCGGTAGAATGATCTTTATAATTCAATATTTAAAGATGATTTCATGTAAACGTTGACCGCTGCTACGCCTGAAATGGTTCATATGCTGAGTCCGATTTTGACATACTCTCGCCAATATATCGGCTGGTATCTCACGAATAAATTCTTCAATATTGCCTTCCAGCACGTCAACCGTTGCGGGCTTGTCCCTCTAAACATCAGCCTTAACATAGCCCCATAATGAATAGTGTAAAGGCGTTAAATCACACGATCTAGGTGGCCAATTGACTGGCCCCAAAAGTAAAATAAACTGTTCACCGAACACGCCTCTCAATTGGGCCATTCTTTCGCATGCTGTGTGATATGTGGCACTGTCTTGCTGAAACCACATGTCAGCCAAGTTCAGCTCTTCCATTTTGGGCAAAAGAAAAAAAGTAACAAAGTCCCAATTGCAGCGAATGGCGCCGTATCAATAATTCAGGATCATCAACAACACTGCCGAATACAGCAGCGATGTTTTCCTCTGTCTGCACTCTGCAATAATGTAATTTTGGTGTGAAATTAAGTCACAAGATTCCGAATAGCCGCCTCAGAAGGTCGCCCAAACTGACCATAAAATGGAAGAAACACTTTCTTAACCGAGCATGAACTTTGATAACAAAATTTAATAATCTGCAAGCGCTGTTCATTTGTAAATCGGTTCATGGTTAAATTATAGAACAAACTGAACATATTTAACAGTAAAATGATACACGAAAACAGCTGAGTTGCCAAAAAGAAAGTTGCTAAAAATCACCCTTTATATATTTTTTCAATTGTGTCACTGAACTCTTCAATAAATTACGAGTAATTTATCAAGACAAGCTTATATTTGATTTTTTTTTCTTTTTTGTTAACATAATTATATATATACATATGTAATTAATATCTTGAATCAAATAATATCTTATTTTACCGACCGTATTGAGTACAATTAACAGCAACAAAAAAGAAGACTTGGAGCTCTGACAGCATTATATTAATCCGGCCAAAAGCTGTCTTTGAAATCGGAGATATTATGCAAATTTGGCGCCAGGTTTTTATTAGTTTGGAAAAAAGAAATAAAAAATTGTAATTAATAATTAGTTTCAAGGAAACTAGATACCCAGGCTTTGGCACAAAAACACTTGCATCGGGTGATTTCTTCAGCGAACGAAAAAGTTACATATGTATTTACTACACTGCAGTAATATTGACAATGTGCTCAAATTAAGCTTGAAAACATGCGAAAAACTCATTGACAATATTATTGGGCAAGAAATGTCATTGAACAATATTATTCAAGAATGAAACATACACATACTGAGACACAAAATGAACTAACACAGAGGCTATGAACTACATAAATGTGTTCAATATTTTTTTCCTGTCTGATGATACCACAAAAGCAATCGCCCTTATTCCAGTTGTCAACCAATACTCATAAATTGGGGCTTGTCTACACGCTCTCAAGAACGATTTTGTGCTATTGACAGTCTATTTCTTTTCTCTAAGGTCTAGAAAATAGCATGAGCCTGTCAAAAGTACTAATTTTTTTTTGACAATGGGTAGACAGGCCCCAATTTTTTAGTATTATATCGACGTGACATCGATTTGACAACTGGAATAAGCGTGAATGATTAAGTAAAACACATGTAAACACTTATAGCCAAGTTTTGACTTGGTAAACAACAAATGCATGAAAGTTAAAAATTAAAGGGTGTTCCAAAATGAGCAACGAAAAATTTTAAAATCCTATCTAGTACATATATACATACAATAATATATAAACACTTGAAATTTGCAAGGTTGGTGTATTTTTATACAGCCTACAACAATTAACACTAAAATTTACAGAATTAAAGGGTATTCTATCAGTTAATGTAATTTTGAACATGTAATTTTGAGAACTTGCTGTATCTTGGTAAACCGTGAGAGGGAAATTCTTGAAATTTTCAAAAACATTAAAACTAAAAATCCCAAAATTAAAGATTGCCAAACCGAAAAAAGCGCCAAAAACCAAAAAATCGCCAAGACGAAAAACTAAAAAAAAATCTTTAAAACTAAAATAAATCGCCAATCACGGAAAAAAATCCCCAATATGAAAAAACGCCAAAACAAAAAAAAAACCCAAAAATCGCCAAAACTAAAAAAACACAAAAACCGAAAAAATCACAAAAGCAAAATAATGCCGAATATACGAACTTTAGCCTATATAATATATAGGCTAAAGTTCGTATAGTAGTATGTAGATATGTAGTGCCTGTACGGAACCTTTCGTGTGCGAGTAAAAGTCGCACTTTACTGTATTTGTTATGTGGAAACCGCCATGCCAACTTAACGCAGTAAAAATTAATAGCCTATTGCTCCTTCTATACCATCAGCAATACGCTGTGAGCAATTCAGCAAGATCAGACAAACAAAAATTTTAGCTATATGAGAAGCACCACGCCTAATTTTTCAATTCTGAAATTGTTACCAGCGATAATACACGTTATCAACAGAATAGGTTAGGTTAGGTTAGCAGGCTGCTGGTAGGGAAGGGTGAAATTTAGAGTCCAGCTCACTTGGGTCCAATACAATTATCCCTTTGTGATACCTGTTCGTTGAAGAGAAGATAGTGAGAGAGATAGGGAAGGGATAGTGATAGAGAAGACAGGCGGTGAAGGAAGAGATGGAGGAAAGCTTCATTCTCTTACAACTCTGCTTTTTGCACGCTTTTTTTTGATAATGCAGTGTTGCAGTGCCTTCTGGTGTTAGATCAGGCGTATTAAATTTTTTTTTAAGCTGTTTTATTGGTTATTTTACTTCGCCAATGATTCTGCTACACAACGAAGGAGGGCGCTCTGATGTTACATTAGGATTAGTATCTGATGAAGTCGGTGTAGTTTTTAGTGACCAGTGCCTTATGCCTGCATCACTAGAACTTTTCCCACAACAACTGATACAAAGGAAACTAATGCACATCAGAAAAATGCGTGGTGTTGTTATTTTTAATGACTGTCGTAGACCGGGCTCGAACCCAGGACCTTAGGTTTTGTAGTCAACGTGCTAACTACTTCAGCCAACGCCACCCTCATATCAACAGAGTAATTGCTCTAAAACTTCAACGTTCTCCCTATATTAGTTTTCCAGATTTCTCAAAGTAAATATTTTCTCTTTATGGGAGGTGCTACAGTCACATGTCCAATTCAAACTTTTTTTTGTAAGACAACGCATATTATAAAAATCATTAATTGCACAAAAATTCACGTTTCTTGCTGTATTAGATGCAAAGATACTCCAAAATAAAAACATTTTATATGAGAGGTGCCACGTCTTCCGACTTTCTTTTTTAACAGCGTTTAAGGTCTATAGAGTAACTTCTACAAAATCTCAGGCGTTTTACCGGATTAGTTCCCAAGATATTTCAAAATAAATATTTCGTCGGCTTAGAGTGTAAACTCTCCAGCAAATCTTACAGGAGAGACAAAATACTGTTAACGGTTTCTATATACAGCTTAAGAAATCAGCCTAATACATTAAGTTTCTTCGACACATAGAGAATCAAATTAAAATAAATATTTTAGCAAGTCGATGAGGCGTCTATTTCTCTTTCGAATGGCATTAAAATATCATATTTTATAAAAACTGGATTTAGCAGGTTTACACTCTAAGCCGACGAATTGCTTTATATAGAAGGTGCCACGCCCCCTTGCCCATTCCTTAATAATATTTCTATAAATTGCTACGAATATTAAATAAAAAATAGGGAAATCGGTGCAACTGATATAACATTTAATTTTTATTTATGCATATGGATAAATATTTTTGTTTATTTAAAAGCCTTTGTTTTGAGTAGAAAACTGTGCTTGCTAAGTACATACGAAACTGTGTACATGATATTATAAATCCCGCTTTCAAAAAGATATTTATTTCTAAATCCCGCTTTATGCAAAATCCATCTGGTCACGTTCAGCATACCTAACTCTAACCTAGCTCTAAAAAGCGGGATAAAGCGGGGTAGAAATTCAAGGCCGGATCGACCTATGAAAAGCGAGGTGTCTGGTCAGGTTAAGCATACCACATGGTTTTGTGACTGTGTGTGTTTATGGAAAACATGTACGTGAACATCCCCAATTGGCTATCTGCCTTATTCATAAAAAATATTTCTGTTTAATAAAAGGTTTATGAAACAAATTTTCTATGGAAATTTTATTAATAAACCTTTTATAAAACTAAAATATTTTTTATGAATTAGGCCTTATGCCTTTAAGACATCTTAAACGATGGGTACAAGACAATAGAAAATCGTTGGTGACACATTGACGACAGTTCAACAACTCGTTGATGAAATTTTCGAACAAATAGCCACGAAATCAATCGCGTACGATCACACAAGCGACAATATCAACCACCATATCGGGTGAGTTCTTGAGCGACAAATGTCACTCAACAGAACAGACTTTAATTGATATTTTATACACACAGATTTCATTATTTTTGCTTACTTGTTTTTTCCGTTTCCTTTAAATTATTGACTGACTTAGCTGGGGTTCGAACAGAGGTTGCATGTTTACAAGTTTTCGTGATTACCATCTGGCTACAGCACCACTTAAAATTTTGTCAACAAGAATCCAATATATTGTGTTTGATTAAAGACAATACACACGACTTGTCGCTCAGATTGTCATCAACAAAGTCAAAAGTGTTTAATTGAGGGCAACATGCAAGACATTATCACTGTTGCTCAACTTATTTCACAAATTTGAACAGAGTACCAGGCTTAATATGTAAAACTTTAGATTTACGAAAAGTTTCACCATGTAACAAAATAGTTCCTTACTTATTGAGCCGATTAGAGCTACGACATTTCATAATATATGTATGTGTACAACCGACACTACAGTTTTAAGTTCTACGAGGAGCATAGGGCCGTACAGTTTTAGAGGAAATTAATACCTATATTTTGTGATGCGGTGCAATTTTTCATAAATTTAAAAAGAAACAATATCAATGCTCGTGTTTAGCAGCCCTGATATAAATATAAATATTATTTTATTGCTAGACAGTGTAAGTTTATTTGGTCATCATAATGTTCACAAATTACTTCGAATACAAACAAATTTTTAAATTAGTTTAACATAAAATGCCTGTTGATCTTTTAAGGAAATTAAACATTCCATAAACAGTATTTTTACCAATAATATTACTTTTATTTATTAATAACACCAAATATGGGAAAAACGTATTATTGAGTACTTTGTTCGTTGTACTTGTATGGTATTTATATGTTGAAATATTTTTTTTCTACCTTTTTGAAGCGCACGAATAGAAATCAAACCGAAAAAAGGAAATGATTTTTTTCGCACAATGGGAAAATAGGGCTTAATAAACACTTATTGTAGTAATAAAAATAAAATAGAGAGATTGCGATAAACATACATATATTGAGATTTTTAGTACTTAAAATTTCATAAAATTTATATTTGAGAACTTGCAAATATAGGGTATAGCCATCGTATGGTCCCATTTAAAAGGTAAAGTGGGGAATTGTAGAAAAAAAAAATGGAAATAGGTTTGGTGCAAGTAGATTTTCCTACTATTTTCCTACAGACATTGGGCCACTGTACGTCAATGTGCTTGCAACTTAAACATAAAGACGAGCATAATAAGATGAAATTTAATATTGAATCATATGCAATTTAAAAAAAAAAGTTTGTGCGCAAACTTTTTACGTTAGTGCATCTCAATATATCACTAGGCTCTTCCAACGACATTGAGGTTGCTTAACAGCGCTGTCAAATCTGGCGATTTCTCGCCAAGCATTGCGATTTTTCAACTTATTTGGCTTCTAAATTTTTAATTTGGTAACATAGCGATTTCTCTTTGTTAGCGGTTGAACTTAAAAATTTTTGTAATTCAGGAAAATTAGTTTGATGGGGTAGCTTCAAAAGTAAGCCCTACCAAAACTCGTCTGAAAGAAAATCAAACAATTTGATTTTGATTATTTTTCTTATATTATTTGGGTGAGAAAAATTTACAAGAAATAATTTTGGGCGATTTTATTTCTACTTTTGGCGATTTTCTGCAAAATTTTAATACGATTTTTTTTATAAAAATTCATATCAAAAAAGAGTTACATAAAAAATAAATATATATTAAAAACTACATAAAATTGATTTTGGTGAATTTTGGCGATTTTTAATATCAATTGGCGAAAGAGGTCGGAAAAAATCTAAAAGCCCAGTTGCTTAATGGTAATATTTGCATCGAAGTTCGTTTCTTGAAACAGAAGAGAGACGCAAATTGTTTACGACAAGTATCCAGTTTAGTATCACAAAGCAGAATTCAATATCTTAACATATATTTTGCTTACAAATAATTATTTCATAGAATTATTTAATTACAATTGAATAAAATATTTGATCAATCTCTCTCCATATAACTTAATTTTTGTAACACTTTCTTTATAATAAAACTGTACTGAGAGTTTCGCGTTGTCTTTTAGACAATTATGACTCTTATTAAACTTTAATTCTTTCGTACCTTTTGATTTTTCTTTAGCGATTTTTATCGAGACTGAAGTTTTTAATAAAACCTTTTTTAACACACATTCAACCAATTCGCGTTAACAATAAAAGTAAAAAATTAGAAAATAACATTGAGCAACGGTAAATTCGAAATTCACAATGCTTGTCTTATGATTGCTAATTAATAATTGATCATATTTAATAACAATTACAATACTTTTTTTTAAACATACTTTTAAAAAAAATTTAAACTTCCTCCCCACGAGAGTCGTACAACAAAATTTTCTCACGTTCAAAACAGAGCCATGACGTATCTTCCAACAAAACACAACAACGAACTTGGTAGCGTTCGATATCAAGACATGATGTTTGAACATAATTTGTATAAACACTCTCTCATACATTTATAAGAAATAAATTAATTATTCAATGTCATCATCCAATCAGCGTTGCCGTTCTAGTTACTTTAACCAAAATTGCTTACTTTTTTCGTGTACTTGTGCTCTTTTTTCCACTTTGGTTAATTTTTTCAACACAAAAATTAATATTTTTACCTAAGTAAAGTAGTCTAGAAACGCCTTCACAAGCAAAATTTTAAAATGGAAAACCATCAAATAAAAATTAAGTTGTTTGGAAATAAGTTTAGAAACTCTATTATTTCATATTCCAAATTTAACAGATGGTAAAGAAGAAAAAATTATATCCCAATAGAAACTGATCAAATTTTCTAAATGGATATACATAAGTACATTCGTATGTAGTTGAATTTTGGGACGCAGTTTCTAAACGTACAATTGTATTGAAGGAAAACTATTTTCATGCCGTTGCCACATAGTTCGGCTGCATCTATGCAGATATTTCCGCTGCTAAGTTTAGTCAAAACTAAATTAAAACCATCAACTCTATAATGCATATTTATATTTAAATAATTTATACATATGTAAGTATATCCAGTAATTAAATTACATTTTGTTTTTATTATTTAAATTTTTTTCCTTTATTACTCTAACAATAGGAGAGTAAAGCAGAAGTTTACAAAATTACCCTCACAAATACGAAAAAGTGTATGAATGTTTTACTAGCAAAAACAATCAAATACATTTTATTTATATATTTATATCGGAAACACGGACAGAATTGTACTTTTTGTTATATATTTTGGACATTCTTTGAAAATGACTTGTTTCATAATATTTTAAATTGCAAAATTTTTAAAAATCTATATTTAATATGAAATAATTTTATATCATGTATTATTTCCTATTTTTATGCATTTTCTTATTATTTTAATTTTATTCTATTAACACATATAAAAAGGCTTTTTTCAAATATGATAAGAAAGTCTTAATTAACTGTAGTTCCTTGGTCATACAATTTTATTTATGTATTTAATCAAAGAAAACAATAGAGTAACAAAATATGCTTTCTTATTGCATAGATTTCTTAATAAGAAAATGCACATTTTTCAAACAATTAATTTGTTCATAATCAAAAGCACAGAACAGCTGTTTGAATAATTCTTGTAAGTAAAAAATTGTACCAGTTTTATTTTGTGTCTCAATTTTGTACACCCTTTTGGCGTTTTTTTCTGGCGAGATTTTGGGTTAATGAACATTTTCCAGTAACAATAGTTACAAATCGTAAAAGAAATTTAGTAACTGAGCACACCCAATATTATTACCTGATAGCACACATAATAAAAAATCAAAATATAAAAGTTCATTTATATTAATTATATCGCTCCTTTTTGGCAACAGATTCATAGTTCAAAAAAAATTTGTTTTGCAGTATATAAGTTTTCGGTTTCCAATTTACATACAAATCAATGGAGATACCAATATATATTCTTTTCTCAAGCGAAGAGACATTTTTACACAAGATTAAATATCATATCAGGATTTTTCTGCATTATTAACTGCTAAAGCACATTTTTTTAAATATGAATATGTTGCAATTAAAGAGTGATATGATTTTATAACAATTGTATACATATATTTCAACTTATGTAAGTACAAAGAAAACAGTAATTTAAACAAATAAACATTTTGGATACTTTTTTCGCATTTTCTTACTTTTTTTTAATATATTGTTTACAAAAATTTTTGGTTGTGGCAACGCTTATTCTAGGTATGTATCAGTGTTGGGATATGGCTATTCTTAAATTGTACAATGAAAATGGTACAATTGTACCAAATTAACATCAATTGTATCAAAATGTAGCCATCTGCTAACTAAGCATACACAGTAAGAATTCATAACAATTTTTCATTTATTGAAAACAAAAACATAAAGAAATCAACTAATACTATCGAACAAAACAGTTTTTCGTATATGTTAGTATACATACAAAGTTTAAGGAACTGGGACAAGTGCTACTAAAACAAATGAAAAATATGAGCATAAACTACCAATGTTGCAAATTTTTATACTTATGATCAGTGTTGGGTAACTATGTTAGGAGAAATTATTATTAAGAGCCCGTAGACACATATTGCTTACAGCTACTGCCGATGAGCCCTTGGTATACGTGTGTGATTGATATTTTACTACAAACTTATCAATCATCATTTAAAATAAAAATTTATAAACAGGGCATTCATGAATAAAATGAAGCATGAAATGTCTCCCTTTTCCAATTAGAATTTCTTGTTTGCCCTATTACTTGCTATTAGTTGGAATTGTTTCCCGGAAAAATTTTACGCGGAATTTTATTCATAATTGCCCTGAAAATGAACATGCGTTTGAAAACAAAAAAAGTTATTGGTAGAATTCAAGAAATTAAGAAAAAACGTATTTTCCTTACACATTTTTTTTCAAAACCTAATTTTTGTTTGTTTTTTCTTTTTTTTTTAGTAAAGCGTCAAATTTAAAAAAAAATACATATCAAAAAAATGAATAAATTCATTTTTTGTTCATTTGAAAAACTGTCAGCAGTATGAGTTCATTTAGAAATCAAAAATATTTTGCTTTTTCATTCTGCATTGTCTGTGTGACGAATATTTTAACAAAAATTTAAAATTTACCAACACATGCTTATTGCATGAGCATGAGCAGATTGTGTCTATGGGCCCCTTTACTGTATGGCAAAGTACAACTTTTTTCAAATTGTACCACTGAAGTATAAAGTGTACCAGTGTACCAATGCAGATGCAATTGTACCAAATTTGTACAATTGTACCACAAACAGTGGTATATGTGTTTGTTCTCATGAGAGCTCTCTTATGATTGTAATATGAGTTTGTGTGTACTCGTATACATTTTATTAGTTGACAGTTTTGCTTACAAGATTAATGATAGCAGCATTATCAACAAGTTTACGTTTCTTAACACTGACTTTGTTTAAGTTTGTCATTAAATATTCTCGAATAATCTAGTAAGCTCTCGTTAGTATTTGTGGAAGTTTCCGGAAAGTTCCGTTTCCGTTATTTTGATTTCTATCATCTGTAGTTTTAGAGTTGGCAGCGCGGTGATTTTGACAAACATAGGCAGATTTGTATTGTTGGTACTAGAGATGGGCGCGTGTCGTGTTTTTTTCGTGACACGAACACGCACGACTCAACACGAAGTGCTCATGACAGAAAATTTGATTTCGTGCGTGTTCGGGTCGTATCGTTTTGAACAAAATTGACACGATAAACACAAAACGATTTTTGGTGTTAAAATATGTATGCATGAATTTCCAGTAAAGAAAAAACGTAATATTTTGTATGGTCAAACACGTAAAATTTGTTGATAGTGTAGGGGTCTCTTAAGCTTAAAGTTCTGAAATTAAACAAAAATATGTATGTATTTCAATACAAAAAATTATTATTTTGCTATTCCATTTGATTTCGTGCGTGTTGTGCAGTTTCCTGTTTTGAAAAAATTACGCGTGCGTCTTTCATACGTATTGGTCATCTTGTTGGAAAAATTCAACACGCGCCAATCTCTAGTTGGTACTACCAAGTTCAGTTTGTAATTAGTGCTGCCTGCTTGCGTCGTTAAATTTGAATGTGCACTGTTCAGGTTGTAACAATATGCAAGGGATTATTGTAATAACATTATAAGCCACGCGAATTGAAAAACTATGTTAATGTGTTTTTTTTTTGTTGTTCTTTTTTCATAATACCTACTATAATATTATAAATATGAAAGTTTGTATGTTTGGATGTTTAGATACTTGCGTGTTTGTTACCTTATAAAGAAATAACCGCTGGAGGGATTTTAATAAAATTCGGTACATAGACCCCAGTTACACGCTAGATTAAAACATAGAACCCATTTGGGCCTGTATTGTTAAACTTCCAATCAGACGCGTATTTTTAGTAACATAATGAAAAAGATCGATGAGAAAAAATTTTTTTACACAAATTAACTTATTGTTGCTTCATAATCTTAATAATATTTTATATATGAAAGCTTGCATTTTTGTGAAAAAATCGGCTTATTATATGTATATGGATGAAAACGGGTAAATATTTTTTCTGTTTTTGCTATACTTGGTATATAAAAATGCAGTTTAAGAAACAATTTCTGTTCTGGATCCGAACGAAGTCGCTGGAAGGTACTAGTAAAGTCGAATGAAATAAACAAGAATAAGAAAAATATTTAATCTGCATGAAACGCACTTTGGAATCTATTTGCCGCCTAAAAATATCGCAACTGAAAAGAAATTCCATACATAATCAGCAAAAAATAATCGAGATTTAGAAGCAATAAAAGTCTCTTTTGCATTTTTATAGCTTCTTTTTCTGCAATAAAAATTTTATTGCTTACCAAAATAAAGCACAGAAAATGAAAAATGAACTTAGTTAAGCAAGTTGAATCAAAACCGGCAGAAGTTTTTCCATTTCAGAGCGCTGATTTTGTTCTTTCTTTTTAGTTTCATATATCCCTTCCTTCCTTCCTTCATTTAGAAGCACTTTCCGTAAAAAAATATAGACTTACTAAAACTAAATAGCGAATGGGAAACGAAACTAAAAGAAATTACCGAAAAAATTTTATTGCTGTGGGTTTAACAACGGAATATTAATATTTCAGTCTGAAGTCAGTCAGACTTTGCTTTACAGTAGAGCTTCACCGATGCATTATAAAGTTTGACATTATAAAAGGCATTTCTTGCATCAATATCCCAGCAAAAATACATTTGGTACAAGAAAACACTTGTACGCGCGCTTCGGAAACGCGGAAAAGTAATCAGTGCATCCCGTCTGCCTTACGAGGATGCAATAACGTATGCGAATGACGAAATTTATCACAAACACTACGAAGTCAGTCGGCTGTTTATACTCAAACTCTCAAAGTTTTTTATAATGCATCCTCTCGCGCTTAGCTGGATACAAATTTGGATGCGAATGAAATGTTTACTTCGAGTTTTAATTTTTTTTTTAAATATGTGCTTCGGTAGTTCAGTAGGTAGTGTTTTAGCCTAACATACGGAAATCCTGGGGTCGACTCCTGATTCAATACGGGAACAAAAAGTATTTGATTTGATATTGTATTTAATATATAATAAATATAAAAACAAAATAAAGTATTGGAAGTTAATGTAAGAGTAGATATAAAATTCTGTTATAAAGAGGAAATTTTTTAATTATATACATGTGTGTTGTTGCCTGATATAATATATTACAAAACGGTACATTGCATGCGCATTCTTTCCTCGCTGAATTCAGGTCACTCCGGCAGGTATGAAAGAATCATATTTTGGATCGACGTGGCAGAGCTTCTATGCGAGGAATCCCATATAAAAATCATGTAATATTTCATGCAACACTTCCCTTACAAAGCTGCTTCGGCGGAAGCTCCATTTTTTGCTGGGATATCTATACAGTGACGAGCACTTGTGGATATATACTTAGCAAATACGACATAAAACCGATTTAGAATACATAAAATAAAAGAAAAATCCATCCATGTGGATATATACTTAGCAAATACGACATAAAACCGATTTAAAATACATAAATTAAAAGAAAAATCCATCCAATTATTTAAACGATACAATGAAATAATAATTAAAGAGTTATGTCAAAAATGATCTAGTGACGCGTTTGACCCAAGTCGTATGTATATGTATGGAATTTCTTTTCAGTTGTGTTATTTTTAATCGGTAAATAGTTTCCAAAGTGCGTTTCACACAGACTTAACTTTTTTCTTATTCTTGTTTATTTCATGACATTAGAAAACATTTACAAATGCAGCAATGGAAACTATTCAATTAGTTGGTTTATTATACTGATTTCAATTGTTCCCGTTTTGCTAGAAATACGACTTGTGTAATAATATATTTTTATTTGTTGATTAGTAACTTACTTCGACGAGCATATTAACAAAGACCTCCACTCGTTGTAATGAAACATACCAGAGTCTTTGGTGAGAATCGAACCCACGAAACCCGAACTCATGGTCTAGTACACTATCCACCAGGCTACCGGGCCGGGGCACCAAGTGTAATAACACTGTTCTGCAAAAAAAATTATTTTAAATAAAAATATGTTATATATAGGGACATTAATGCCCTATCTCGTAGAGATTTTTTTAATGGACTTGGCTAATATGACTCCCTAAACAAGGTGGTCATGCTAAATTATGGCAATATAAATCGATATCGGTTTGTTCGATTTTAACAAATTAAATACTGAAAGATGCGAAATAAAATTCCCTTCAAGTCAAACTGATATAATTTTTTTTCGATTTTCAACGCTTTCGGAGTTATTCAGAAACTATTGGCGAAAAAAATAATTTTTAATGCAAAATTAAATTTTTGTTTTGTCTTCAGAAATTCGTAAAAAATCAAAACGGCAAATATCTTGCATATTTGTTATTTATCGAAGAGCTAAGTATGCTGGAAATAAAATAAGCTATACGTATAAATTTATCCGTAACACACTTGCACCTTGTGGTTCAATTGCACAGCCATACCAAATAAAGGAATTGTTTTTTATTGTTCCTGGAATTAAAAAATATAATAATAATGGGAATATATGCATACAATGGCTCGGAAAGCAGTGTGGCTACATAACGGAAATCAATATCCGTGCGTAAAATTAGCTAATGCAGTAACTATGAAAGAGAGCTATGAAAATATGAAAATTTTGTTCAGTAGAATTCAATACGATCGCTTTTTGTGGAATATATTTGCCGATTTAAAAGAAGATCACATGCGATTATGAGAAGCAAAAACATTGCAAATTAGCCTTTAGTAAACGGGTAAAAAATGTTTTTTGCTGGCACTGTGTATCAAATGAGGCATTTAAACATGTGAAAAGTATATTTCCAAGTGTCAATGGGACCAAATCGACGGAAGGCACATTTATTTGTTGGTCCCCATACATGAGAAATCTTTTGTGTTCAGGTAACGTTTATCTTACGAAGACGGCTTACACGGAAACACCACATTGACTCAAAGCTTACACAAATGAAACTTAAACTAACTCAGATACATTGAATAATTGGTAGAAATTCAACCATCAGTCTAGATTATAAGCTTTTAATATACAAGTTGAAACCTACATACTCGTATATGGTGCTACGGAATTCAACTATGTGGCACTGCTTCAGTTTCCAATGCAAAAAAAAATAAAGAAAAACCAACGAAGACAAAACAAAATTTCAGCTGAATAACATCGGCTCCATAGTACACCAAAAAATCCATTTTACATCGTGATCTAAATATGCCACTAGTGACTGCTGAAATTGCAAAATACGCAGGCAAATATTTAACAAAACTCGAGTCCCATCCTAATCCCCTTGCTCGTAACATCTTGAACTTTACTGGACACATCCGCTTAAAAAAGAGGGACACTAGGGCCCCAATACACAATACTACAGATGAAATTTCTTGAAAGTAGTTTTAGTTAAGCCTATAGTACACGGCATGTAAAAAACCACATGTGCATATGGTTCTGACGTAATTTTGACGTCATCACGAAGCTACATTTGCTACATGCCGTGTACTGCTCACACATGTACATATAGATATGCACATGCTTACAGATGTGCTGCCTCAGAAAATGTGTTCAATTCGGCTACATGTGTCACATTTTTATATTGGAACAAAAATGCTATCAAAATTTTACGGCATGTAGCCGCTACTAGTAATTTTAAAAAATTCAACCAACATGCTGAAAATTCCCGTGAAGTCATTGCCACATACGCATGTGGCGTTTTACATGCCGTGTATTGTAGGCTTTAGTTTAATTTTGAAACGATCTATTACTGCGGGAAGGTGGTGGGGTCAAAAATCGGGAAAACAGCTTTACGTAATATGTGAACACTCCAACTTATGGCTTTTTTTAATTTTAGGTGCCATATGTACATATTAATATTATTTAGAAAACTTGAATCTTTTATATTGAAAAAAATAAAGTGTATCATTAATTTTACAATTCAAGTCGCAGGACCAAATGTTTGCAAGACTGTATTGTATTGCTTTCTGGTAAGTTACTATTATTTTCTTCCACACTGTAGATAAACATGTGCCGAGGCTTAAAATTTAAAATCCCTCAAGAAACGCTATTAAATTCAATAAACTTACATACATAAATGTGGATGACATTGTTATTTTAATTGATGAAAACATTTAAAATTCGTTAATGAAAAAGTTGGTAAGCAAACACTACTTTAAAAGGGTATGTCTGTATGTATGTTAATCAATTATTTGCCAATACTACCTTGTATTTGACCCAAAATCGATTAACGAATACAAGGCGTTTTGGCATACTTATATTGTTGACCAATTAGTTGCCAGAAACAAATATTTAATTTTCTTATTTGCAATTTTTGTTTTAATTTTTGATATCACATTCTTTTATGTAATAATATTTATGATAATTGAAACTTTTTTCTTTGTTTTACTAAATTAACATTTAAACAATGACACTTTATTTATAAAAAAAAATTGTTTGCTGTCCAAATTTGATTAGTAACCGCAAACTATGAGCGAAGTCTGCGTGAGTACATAGACTAGGCTTCAGTGCTTGAGTAAAAGAATATCTATATATCTATCTACTGTAACAGAGGTTCGAAGCAGTCATGGATTTTGAGTTTTTTGTGTTTAGGGCCAAATCAACGATTTAAAAGGGCCATAATACCTTTGATAGAGCCAGACATTAAAATGTGTTTGATTACATTTTTTTTTTTTTAATAAAAAAAGTATTTAATAGTAGTATCCTATGTACATGTGTTTTATTTCATTTAGAACAAAAGTAAAACTTAGCGACAAAAATTTTATTTTTTTAAAATAATTTCTTTTTAAAAGGCTGGTACGAAGTTCTTATGGAAATTCAGGTTCCCATAAGGACTTTGTGTAAAAAAAAAACTTATGGAAAATCAGGTTGGTAAGTTTCTTAAACAAATTTATTTTTAGTGTTTAAGTTTAACATTTGTTAACGCATTAATTATTGGATTTTATTTAATAAAAAAACAAACTTATTTATTGAAAGATTTAAAAAGGAATGAATCTTCAAATGCATTTAAATATTTTATAAATGTAAAGCAATGAAAACTCGATTTGAATAAAAATAACGACAAGAGTATTTGAGAAACAGTGTTACCAGGCAATTATATTACTATTATTTATGTGTGTGTGTGCGTTTTAACACTAATAATACCAAATTATTATTTTACTCATTCAGTAAAATATTTTTTGCATGAAATACCCAAATATATTTATTTCACATAAAGTCTTTATTTATTTAATTTCAAATTTTTTTTCTTGTTTTTATTGTCTATCTGCATTTCGTTCCCGCTTTTGGAACTCATCAGTAGACTTTAGCTTAGGGTTTCTAGTTTCCCGGACTTTTCTCATTCCCGGGAAACAGGAAAGAAACTTTCTTATTCCCGGGATTCCCGGGAATTTTTGAATATTAGTGATAAGAATCAAACATGATCAAGACAAAAATAAAAGTTGTTTTTTCAAAGCAATTTCATTAATTCTAAAAGTGTATACGTGCATAGATATATTTAAAAAGTATATAAATATTATTAAATTCATGTGTATGTATATGTATGTATGAACGTACATACGAGGTGTGTTCAAAAAGTATCGCGAATTTTGTGTTTTTTCACAAATTATTTATTTATTCATGAATATATATTTTCCCCCTTCAGCTCCTCCTTCGATCGTAGCGTAGCGTCGTCCTTTCATGGGCCTCTTCAGTTTCGGGAGGAAGAAAAAGTCGCAGAGGGCCAGATCTGGGGAATACGGTGGCTGCGACATCGTTAGTGTGTTGTTTTTGGCCAAAAAGTCGCGTACAAGCAACGATGTGTGAGCAAGAAATTGAGCAATCTCATGGCCAAATCATTTATAAAAATCGAATGGCACGAGCCAATGGTTCTGTATAGGTTCTCAGCAACTTCTCTAATGGTGATTCGACGATTGGCCAATACCATTTTCTTCACTTCATCAATTTTTTCTTCTGTTGTTGAAGTGCTCGGGCGTCCGGCATGCTCTTCGTCGTTCACATGTTATCAGTCTTCTGAAAACTTCTTAGCTTCTCCGTATGCCACAGTCAACATTCGGAACTTTATTTCGTTTTTCACACAAAATTTTATGCAGGTTCTTTGTTCCATTTTTTTTAATAGGTAAAAATCGAAGACGAGCCAAACCACATACAAGCAAAGCAGCTGCACTTGCTTTTTTCAATAAAAATCTTTCTCAGTCGTAAAGCAGCTCTGGGCGAGTCAACATCAAGCGTCGTTGGTAATTATCTATTAAGTGCAACCAGACACTGTTGTTTATAGGTCTTCAAGAGTTTTGCGTATCGCTCGCACTGGTTGACTGATCTGCCACGGATAACCGTATATTCTTGCGGTTCTTCTGTGAAATTTTTTTAACAACCACGTTGCTACTTCCTATGTAAAGGTATAGGTCGTGTATAGTCAGTCACAAATACTTTTTTAAAATAGTGTTAATACCATCTTGGGTATATGGTCTAGTTACCCCGCCCATATTTGTGCAATAATACCTTGCAAATTTACTTTGTAAAGTATTTATGAAATACATAAACAAATAAATAAAATCTTCCTTACATAAAAACATGGTTAATACTCCATTAAAACAAAATTTATATACATAAACTTGTATTTTATAGTTCTTTTATTTCGAAAAACACAAATAATTCCCAAATCATTTATAAACTTTTTTTACATATTTTTTCAATTTGGTGAATTTTAATAATTTTGTTTACTCTCTCACTCAAAAAAAAAGGAAGAAACAAAATGTCAACAAACAAGCAAAACAACGAGCTTCATAATGCGGTGATTCCAAGGGAATTTATGATTGGAGGAATGTTTTCTCGAGAAAATTATTTATGATTGGGCTGAATATTTTCATACAACTGATTGGGGTAACTGTTGTATTTGTTTGTATGTACGTATATAACATAAGAATTTGTATTTGTATGTAACAAAATAAAAAAATAAACAAAAACATCAATGTTACAAAAAGTAAACTCCAAAAAAGTGAAATTGAATTTCCCGAAAATTTCCGGATGAAATTTCCCGGTATTCGTTCAAAAACAATTCCCGTTATTTACCGGGAATTTTTTCCCGCGTAGAAACTCTACTTCAACCCAAAAAATTTTTTCATTTAGCTAGCAAACTTCGTATAGTACCTATTAAGAGTCTAACTATAAACCTACGTACTTTGTTAGCTAAATTCCAACAATTTTTGTGTTGAAGTCTAGTGGCCCATAAAAACATATGGGCAATTCCCAGGCGACGGACACGACATTCGTGCACTTTTAGTTGAGCAAAAATCAAGAAAGGAATGGAAGGATGCAATATATAAGTGTTTTAAAGCAATGAAGGAGAAAAAATTTTGGGCGATATCAATAATATCGTAAAATGATATAATATGGATTTGGATATTTGTTTATGTGTACCTTCTCAAAGCTTATAACTATATTACATTGAAAAAATTAATATCACTTCAACAAGAAATTTCTAATGATAGCTAAAAACAAAATATTCAAATAAATGTTTTCAAATTTATATCGCATTCAATAAACATAAAATACTTTGTGTGCCCTCCTTGAGAATAAATTACAGTTTGTAAGCATCAAGACCTCGAATGAATTAGCTTGGGTATACTATATTCTTCAGGTATTTGCTCCCACTCCTCCTTTATAACCCGTATTAACTGTACTTTATTTTTCCTAGAGCTTTTTCTTCAGGCGAGCTCACAAATTATCGACGGTTTTCAAGTCAGGACTTTGTACAGTACAAAGTGTAAATAACTTTTCTGCAGTTATATAACGACCATGTCGTGATAAAATTAATGCCACCTAAAATCCGCATGTCACCAACTCCTTTGTATGATATACAATCCTATAGTAGGGTTGTTATCCGGGAAAGTCCTATTTTTTAAGGAATTTTTTTCGCTTTTAAATTGATTTAAAAATTTTTTTTAATAAAAACAAAGTTAAAAAGGGAAATAATTGCTATTGAATGTCCAGCTAATCTTATAAGGTAAAAATATTTCAGTGGGGTTGCGTAAAAAGGTACAAAATAATATAGAACATAGCTTGAAGCGAGAGCTCAAAATCTTTATTTTAAGAAGAAAAACGACATTTTAGCCAAACAATGAAAGTTTATTTAAAGTTGGTAGCCCTACATTAGAGACATTTGTTGTGTAATCGATTGAACTTTAAATAATTTTGGGGTTTCAGTTGAAGAAGAACTACTTCTCAATTAATTCTTATGCTATAAAAGTCTTTGGTAAGTATAAACGACAAAACTATAAGTTTAAAGGAATATTTCCAACATATTAAATGATATTTGAGGTGATATTTCTAAGCATTTATGTCTGCAAACATTCTCATTTGTGTAAACACGTAACTACGTAGGTAAAGTTTAATGTAAGCATATCGATAGTGTCAGATAGAAATATTCCATATAAAATAGTGCGAGATTGACCGATTTTACGCAAAACCATCTATATTTATTTAAGATTTTATTGGTAGCAATATTATGGGAAAAAATCAATTTCGTTTTATTTTTGAGTTCTACTTTTTTAATCAAATGTCCGGGTTTTTTCCCTCTGCTGTCCTCTTTTTATAAATTTCGAGATAACAACCATATCCTAACTCCATTGTGACAGTAAAACATTGCTTTGTCTCATCACAGAAAATTACGTTATCCCACTACTCCAAATGAAAAAAATGTGGTCAATAGCTAATTTCGGTCGGTTTTCAATGTTTTGAGCTGGCAACAGCGCTTTTTTTTTGTATCTCTGGAGAAATATTCATGAATCGGCACGTTTCGAAAACTTTCATGTGATACACTTACCCTGCAGTCAGTATAGATTTGCTGTGATAGTCCTTCAGTGTTGGAATAATAATCTGTTTTTGTCTGCCTGGCGAATACTTTGGTTCCATTCTACCTTCTTTTTAAGCACGGTTAATTATATTTTAAACTGTCCTGAGATTAAGGGAAACATTTCAAAAATATTCCTTTGCAATTATTGAAATACGAGAAACGCTTCTGGTAAGCAGTAATTTTTGCTGGGATATTATTGTTAACCTGTTTTCCGGGCACTTTTTAAAATGAATTTCGATCGTCAATTGTTGTTTTAAACAAATGCAGACGCAAAAAATTTCCATGAAATAGCGAATTTTTGTTATTTGATGTTGAATTGAAAACATTTTTTTGACACCGCGTACTCTCTGTTGTTGTTTTTTTTTATGTAATGAGTGCTTATGTCTGCAGAACTTTGGCGCCATATTGTCGTCGACGAGCGGAGCTAACGATATGCGCAAAAACAAATCAAAAAGGAATTTATTTGTTGTTGTAATTCATGTTTGAATATAAAATTTCTAGAATTTTTGAGCATTGAAAACATTTTTTTGACAAAACTGTACATAAATCATCGAAATTTTATAAAGAATTTTTTTATGAATGTGAAAAGATTATCGTGTATATGCAGATTTATGAAATATGAAAATTTTGTTTATTTTTTTTAATGGGTAAAGTACAAATACGGACGCGACAAGGCGGGAGTTTTTTTTGAGGTATAGAACTTCGAATTGAAATAAAACACAAGAAAATCGTTTTAATGTCCATCAATTTGGCTTTATTGGAAGGATAATTTTATGCCATTAACGTTTAAATATGATTTCGGGCATGTGGCCGCCGCGGC
This sequence comes from Nowickia ferox, assembly GCA_936439885.1. Taxonomy (NCBI): domain Eukaryota; kingdom Metazoa; phylum Arthropoda; class Insecta; order Diptera; family Tachinidae; genus Nowickia; species Nowickia ferox. Next base: position 1,355,654 of record OW387028.1, read on the forward strand.
TGGCTCGAATAAAGCCAATTCTACAGGTCCAATTTTCAACCACTTTTTCGAGCATATGGGGCCGTATGTTGGCAATAACGCTACGAATGTTGGCTTCCAAGTCCCCTAACGTTTCTGATTTGTTGCCGTAGACGAGCGACTTCACATATCCCCAAAGAAAATAATCCAATGGTGTCAAATCACACGATCTTGGTGGCCAATTGACCGGTTAACCGAATTAATTGCTCTGATGGACGATTATGTCGACCATAAAATGGACGGAGCTTGCGGTAAACTTCGCGAACTGAACCATTATTTTCGAAATAAATTTGCACGATTTGCAAGCGTTGTTCTTTTGTCAACCTGTTCATGATGAAATGGCAAACCAAACTAAATATTAATCACTTGACAGCTGACAAAATGGCCGCCAGTTAAAAAAGTGATGCCAACTTAAATTTCTATACCTCAATAAAAAAACACCCTATATAAGTGAAGAAGCAAACTCAAAAAACTTCCCTTATTAGAAGTTCGTTCTTCTTCTTTTGTGCTAATGCGTAAGATTATTGTTAGTAGAAAATTTTTAAATTACAAAAAAAAATAAAAATAATGCCTATTACTTTAAAACAAAAATTTTTTCTTGCAGTCGCAATTTTCGATCAAAAATTTAAAAAATTAAAAACGCTTTTACATTTATAAAGTATAGAGCTTTTAGCTTTATTATTAAAAACAAACCAAAAATTTTTGAGCAAAAAAATTTTTTTTTTGGTTGACTTTTTCTGGAATTACCCATATGTAAATGCATACATTGTACTTGCAAGTAAGATTATTGTTAGTAGAAAATTTTTAAATTACAAAAAAAAAAGAAAAATAATGCCTATTACTTTAAAACAAAAATTTTTTCTTGCAGTCGCAATTTTCGATCAAAAATTTAAAAAATTAAAAACGCTTTTACATTTATAAAGTATAGAGCTTTTAGCTTTATTATTAAAAACAAACCAAAAATTTTTGAGCAAAAAAATTCTTTTTTTGGTTGACTTTTTCTGGAATTACCCATATGTAAATGCATACATTGTACTTGCAAGTGATTCGCATCCATTGCACATACTTAAATATTTGGTATGGATAACATGATATTTTTTTCTAGGTCTAACGTGCTTATAAATCTATGTTATACAAAAAGATAGAGCGCGGAAGCTGCTTAGTATTATTCTGGTAGTGATAAATTTTTATTTGAATTAAAACTTGTTGCGAAACTATACCACAAGAAAAAAGTCATTCGCTTACCACAACAGTAAACGCCACACTTTAAACCTGATGAGTCTGCTGTATGTTATAGTAATAAACAAACCTTCAAATGTACTTATGTATGTTTAAACTATATACAGCTGCAGAGCTGCTTCGTCGCCTGCCAGCCTGCATGGCCAGACTTGTAAATATTATAGGTACATATTGTTCAGTTAAACTAACAACGTCATAACTCAAAAAAAAATGGTTTGCCAGAACACGAGTTTAAAGTTTTCAATTTACATACAACTTAATGGAAAAAGGAAATTATACTTTGCTTTCAAGAGTGGAGTAAACAAGATATTTGTATGAAATTTTTCCACAATATGAAGAACGATATGAGGATTGATTCTGATTGATTAACTCAAAAATTCTATTTTTTGAGCTGTGACGTTCTTTCAGTAAATGAGCGATATGTACATACATAAGTATGGGCATATGTGCAAATGAGTATGTGGTAGAGATGGACTCGTGTGGTGTTTTTTTTGTGACAGAGGAGTATTTGAGCCAAAAAGCTGCCCCAAAAGCAAAAATGAATTTAAAGAAATCTTAAGAAGTAAAATTTTACATCATATTGTAAATTTTGACGACTTTAAATTGTGAGTTTTAGCTCTGAGATACTGCTAAAGTCAGGTTATACAATTACATCAGTTTTTAATGTTTTTTTCCTTTTTTAAGATGTTTATATGATATTTGTTTAGTTTAGTGTATTTGTATTTTACCATCAATCAAAATTTTTTACATATAATATTAATTTCCGTTTAAATTGATAACTATTTCTTTCATTTTTTTATTCTAAAGGCATTTCATTGTACATTTTAAGACCCTTATAAAATAGTATGTTTTGCAAATAATTAGTTCTACAATAATTCAGTCTAAAGTCTCCCATATTCCGCAGATAATAGGGTTGCGCATCGGCCACGTATGTTAGTTGTTTCTCTAAGTATTTCGGCATCTGACCATTTTTCATCTTAAATATGAAAATTAAAACGTTCATAACAAGTCTTTGATTTACTGACATCCATTGCAATGCTTCTAGCATGTCATTTCTGTGTGTTAATCTACTGCATTTAAGAATACATTTCATACCGCAATTTTTCAGCTTTTGTAGTCTTTTTTTCATCTGAAGGTTTCCAAGAAACAAAACTGTTGAGAAATACTCAAAATGTGGTTTAATTGTAGTGTTAAATATGTTTACTGCTGTGATACCTGACACTTTATTTCTTATTCTCTTTAGGAATGCAATCTTTTTCGAAATTTTTTTACAAACATTGTCGTAATGTAGGTCGAATTTAAGTTTTTTGTCAATTATAATACCAAGATATTTCATCACTTTTACTTCCTCTATTTGTTCACCATCAATCACTATATTATCCGTGGTGTTTCCGTTTAAAATCATGACTTTAGTCTTGTTCTTATTTAGTTTAAGTTTGTTCATTTTCAAATATTTATATACTCTTTCTAACTCATTATTTAGCTTTCTTACACACTCTGTTGTGCTGTTGATTTTCCGCTTATATAAATAAGTGCATCGTCTGCAAACATGCAAATTTTCGCCTTTTCAATCAATTTTCCCATATCATTTAAAAAGTATTACGTTGTTTTACTTTTAGCATTAAAACAAAAAGTTATCTTAAATATTAATGTTGAAACAATTCGTTTAAAAATTAAAAAAAATTTTACACTTTTTTTGCAAAAAAAAAATAATAAGGTTTTTAAAAGTGGAGTTAGTTAGATTTAAGTTATGTTTTATACCACAATAAAATTTAAAATCTCTTATTTTAGACGCGAGAAAAAAGTTTGTGCAAGTTTGTTGTGATTTTTTTTTTAAATTTCACCTTTTTTCTGTTTTTGGTCCTCTTGCATAGGTAAATAAGAGTAAGAAAATTTTGACAGGGGCACTCTGAGGGAGGGCTAGTTCCCCTTGCCTATAATAGCTCAAGAGTTTAATCTTTACGATATTAAGTAATAAATTTTTTTAATATATACATTATTTTTGCAAATAATATTATAGTCACCGCCCAGAAAAGTAGGCGGGGACGAAAATAGAATTTCATGGTCTTCTGGGTACAAGTTTAGGGTTTTGAACTTTTGCCGACGTTAAAAGTTGCTAAACAAAAATATAGGAAAAGTTAAGAAACAAATTTAATTTCAATCTATGACTATTAGACATATTTCTGCCAAGTTTCATTGATCTAGCGGCACTCAATAACTTTTCTTAAGCAATATAAACTAAAAATTCCTTTTTTTAGACCAGCTTTTTGGCTCAAATACTCCTCTGTACGTCTTCCGGTCGTGCTGTATTGAGCAACTTGCAACTACTTCAACCAACGCCACCCTAATGAAACATTCAAATTAAACAAAAATATGTATTTCAATATAAAAAAATTCTTGTTGATATTCAATTTGATTTCGTGAGTGTTCTGTCGTGTTGACAAAATCTGTCGAGTGCGTGTTTCGCACGTGTTAGACATTTTTTTATTCGTGTTCGGGTCGTGTTGAAAAAATTCGACACGCGCCCATCTCGTATATGTGTGGCTAAAGTTGGTTATGGATATGCAGCGCTTAAGACTTTCCTACCTACATAGAAATGTACACATTTGCTGACTTTTTTAAATCATTAGAGTTCGGTAAGACCCAGTGGACATCAAAGATAGTAGACATAACTTAAACGTACATTGGGACGCAGTAAACTAACGGACGCTGCACAAGTTAAAACAATTAAAAAGACTATTTCAATTTAATTCTGTAACTGTCAAAATAACGCCACTTGCAAAACAGGTGTTAACGAAGAAATAAATAAATAATGAACAGTGCGATTAATACAGGCAAAGTAAAATAACGTTCAAGAGACAGAAACATTGTTTGAAAAAAAAATATAATAATACAACTATATGTACATATGTGCATTGATTTATTTACAAGTGTATATTAAATTAAAAGTGCTAAAACTTTGTGAAAAACAAAAATACCAAATTTTTTGAATTTTGCACAATGTTAGTTTAAAAGAAGATTGTTACAAAAATAAAAAATTTAAAACAAATAATGTCACAGAGAAACATTTTAATTTAAATTCAAATTTTTACCAAAAATAAAACGAAATTAATAATTTCAAAAGTGCATCATATTTTAATTTACCGGTTTTTCAATTAAAAGGCAGCAGAGATATTTCTTGTCTAGATTTATTTTTTTGGAAAATATATAATAAATATACAGTGTTTTAAAAAAAATTTTTAACTTAAAGGAATAATAATTGATTTTGTAAAACAAGCAGGTAATTAATAACAATAATTTTAATATTGCCTGTTTCTTCTTTTGGCTCTTAACTTAAGTTGTCGTAATAATATACATATTGTGGCTCGATTTTGCAATCGATATTGCATGGGGAAAAAAAGTTCCACTGCAACATATCATTTTCGTGGCGCCAGAATTTAAATTATTTGATTATTTAACGGACTGACAGAAAACGTAGCGAAAACAATTTTGGTGTACGCAACTATAAAAATAAAATAAATAAAAAAAAGCAATTAATCATTATCAGGTCACGAAGAAATTATTTAAAATCTTAGAGAATTCTTGCTTAAATTTTTTAAGAACATCTCGAAATTTAACTTTTTCAGCAGTATAATACAAAAGACTTAAGAAACGAACGTTCTCGGTAAAAGTTTTGTCGGTCTCTCAAATAACACATATCGCTGTTAACAAGTAGAAAGCCACTAACTCGTATTTTCACGAAATTTAGTTTTTCAGTGATTCCAATTCATATCACACAAAAATTTATTGCAATAGTGTAAATAATAACGCTTTTACAGGCAGTTTTTCAAAGGAGTTGTACAAGCACTTGAATATTCTTGTTTAGTTTTTCTTTGTCGTATAAAATTTCAAAAAGTTTAAAATTTTTTGATGCACTAATAATCCCAATTATTATTATACCTACTTATTCAGTAAAATACTTTTAATAAAAAAAAATATTTTATTATTTAGCTAGATCCAAACCCCTCAATTATCAATTTCAATTAAGTTTTAACAAAAAAATATTTTACTGAATAAGTATAATAATAATTTGGAATTATTAGTGCTTTAAAAAATGTTAAACTTAAATTGTAACAATTACCAAAAAAAACACTAATAAAAAAAATGTAGTTTTTGCGATTTTGTATTTCAGCTAACGATATGTGTGTGTGCATTATTATTACATAAAAACCGAAATTTTATAATTTTTATGACTAACGTGCTTATAAAAAATGTTTATTTAACACATGTCATAAATTATTATTTGTGTTTTATTTTATAAATTAACCTAAATAATATTTTGTATCGTCCTGTACTGGACGGCAATTCCCGCTAAATTGAAAAATCATTCCCGCTTTCCTGAGAAGTTAAAAAAATCCGGGAAAAGAAAAACTCTAGTATATATGTACTCGCATGTATGTATCTGAAAAAACTTTATGTACAAACAATAACAAAATAATTGTGTATTGTATATTGATAAAATGTTCATTCATTAATGCTAACTAGTAGTAGGAGTAACAATCAATGTTCGACCTTGACCGAATAAACAAACATACATTCATGCCCACATCCATATGCACATACTCCTACATGTGTATGTGCCCTGTAGGAAATCAGTACTGATTCACTATTGAATTTGTCATCAGTACTAACTAGTGACGAGCTATACCCCAGACAATGCTTTTAGCTATAGACATTTAACATGTGCGTGTCATTGAAAAGCAATTGCAGACGTTATTACAACTGGCTTTGGGATTTGGTTTGTCGTTTCTATTATAAATATAAATGACAATTCAATGTTTCGTTGAGTTAGTAAAGTCAAACACTTTCTTATGGATCTAGACGTGTAGCAAATTTTAAACTAATTCCACAATTTCTTTTAAATTATTTCATTTTCTATTTTTATACCTACAAAGTGGATTTTATAGCTTTGCTATTCATTGTGCGATACAGGAGATAGGACGTGATTTTCGTAATAAAAATAATCGAGACTATTACTGTTATAAATTTAATTTTGTTTTGATTTCTCTGTACTTAAAAGCAGAGTACGAAAATAAACGAAACAAAATGTTTAATTTTGTTTTGTTTAATTTTCTGAAGTGAGTGAAACAATAACAAAACAAAAACAACGATAACGATTGCTCAATTTGTTTCTGTATTGTTTTTGCATATGATCACAAACCAGAGAGCACAGATCGGCTTTAAAACCGGCCACAAACAATACATTAATTTAGTCGTATGCCGCCAGAAAAGAAAGTAATGGGAAATAAATGGAAATGTTTTGCAATATTTGCGGCGAATTTGACATCATAATATAATATAGTTTTATTGCATTGTTATTAAACATATGAAATTTGTTTTGTATAACTAAAGGTGTCTTTACATTACGAATTTGTAGAATCAAAATATTATGAATTTCTCTCCGGGTTAAAAAAAAGAGAACAAAAATTTGTTCTAGGTAGAGAGAAAACATTTTATTATTTCAATGTAATTTTGCTACAAAACATAATTTTTTATAGGTTTGTTTATTGTGGCTGTACCATCAGCTACTTGAAGGTTGCAGTTGTACAATATTTACAAAAACAACATGAAAATTTTCTAAATTAATTTTGGTTGTTTTTGTAAAAGTGTTAACACCCTCAATAAATTCCATTAGTGCTGCTAATGTTTACTTTGAAACACACCTCTGGTGTAATGAGAATACTTAAGTTTCTAAAATGGTTTAGAAAATAAACATTTACCAACCGCTTGTCAAATTTTTTAACCGTATTCTCTCCTACTCGATATGCGTTTACATGATAAGATTTTGCACATTTTACAGCATTTTTTGACATGTCGTAATACATTGTATAACAACTATAACAGGGTATCCTAAGACACTTATCTTCTTTTATTTTTTTGCAATTTCTTTTTAGTTGGTTCTTTGATTTATTTTTTAATACATTTCCATTTACACTTGAAATTGATTTGGTAAAATAGTTTTTACAAAAACTTAAATTTTGCTTGACGAAACTTGTATTTTCAACAAATCCATAAAACACTAAGAGGAAGCATATATAGTTGTGTGTATCAGAGAATGACAAATATATCGTTTTAAGTACTCTTTGAGTATTGGCTGTCATACAAATATGAATGTGTGCAGATAAAAATAAAAAACACCCAAAATGCAAACACATTTCCCATCACTAATAGTGACTGGTCATAGTTGCTTGGGAGAAAATATGTGCGCGTGGAAATTTTTTGAGCTACAATAAGGATTATGAGCAGTTACTAAAATTACGACTATTTATTTATGGATATTTTTTTTTTAGTAGTGATTGTCATTCTCTGGTGTGTATATGATAAAACGTTTTCCAGAGCAATATTAATATGTAGACGTACCGTTGACAATGTCACTAAAACATCACAAAAATAATTGACAAAAGTGATGATGGGGTTTCTTAACCCTCATGGTATGTACATATACGAGGTCTGATCAAAAAATAACCGTTATTTTAAAATTTCGTGAGTTACGTATGTTCGATTTTCGCATTTATTTTTCTGTTATGTTGGTACACGTGTCTATTATGTATGTTGGCAATATCAGCCATTTTGGATTGTCAGTTTGTTTTTGACAGATACAAATGTTAGTCGTGTTTTGGTGTGCTCTTCGAGTTTTTACTATTCGAAAAAATGGATCAAAGAAACTGTATTAAGTTTTGTGTAAAAAATTAAATTAAATGCGCAAGGACATTTGAAATGTTGACTGTGGAGTTTGGCGAGTCTACTATGAGCAGAACACGAGTTCAATTGTGGTATAACCGGTTTAAGGAAGGGCGAGAAGATATCAATGACGATGCTCGTCCTGGTAGTCAAGTTCGGTCAAATGTGAAGGTTTTGCTCACCGTTTTCTTCGACTGCAATGGCGTGGTGCATCATGAATTCCTGCTACAAGGTCGTACGGTCAATAAGGAATACTACCTTGAAGTTATGCGCCGTTTGCGCGAAGCAATTCGTCAGAAACGCACAGAATTGTGGAAAAACAATCATGGATTTTGCACCAAGATAACGCACCAGCTCACACATCGATGCTTATGCGTGACTTTTTGGTCAAAAACAAAACCGTTATCATGCCTCAAGACACCGATGAAAGGAAAGCGTCTTGCTACGATTGAGGAGGTAAAAGAAAAATCGAAACAGGAGCTGTTGGCGATACCAAAAAGCGCGTTTCAGAATTATTTCGAGGATTGGAAAAAACGCTGGCATAAGTGTATTATATCTGAGGAGGATTACTTTGAACTGGACAAGATAGTTATTGATGAATAAATAAATACTTTTTGAAAAAGTTGAAAATAACGGTTATTTTTTGATCAGATCTCGTATATCTGTGGTTTTGATTAATAAGAGCGTATGTCCAAAAATCTAATTTTTCAGGAGAGCCATAGGTAATGACAATATTCCAAGAGTAATTAGAAAGAAAAAAAAAATATTATAAACATTAAAATTGTGTTTTGACAAAATAATTGCGGCTGAAGAAAAATAATGCCCATGCAACCCCAAAATGATATGTATATGTAGGTATTTTTGTACCTACATATGTACATGCGGGATATAAATAACATAAGACTTAAAATAAGCATAAGAACCGTATAAAGCTTAGTTATCCCTAGGAAAGACAAAAAAACAAACATAAAAGTGATTATGAATAATTATTAACTAACCAAATATCAAAAAATAATTTTCAAATGTGTTCAGATAACACGACGTAATTCCCCTATACCACATGGAAAGTTTACTTTGCAAAATCTTAATTCAGTTGTGCGACATACTATCTCTTTCTGTCTTTCTCACAGCTGAATTAAGACTTTGCAAAGTAAACTTTCCGTGTGTAAAAGGGGAATAAGTGGCGCTGTGTTTCTTTGTAACACCCCTTTTAGACACGTAAAGCAAACTTTTAGTGTCTAAAAAGGGTATAAGAAAATACGTCAATGTTTATCAACATGCTACGGTATGCTGGGTACACATCTAGCACTTCTTGTGTTGTCATTTTCAAAATGTGTGCTACGCCGTTCACATTATGTTTATTATATGGAAATAACAAACGTTGCCACTAGTACACACTATTGCGATGTTGAAACTTACGGCTCAGTTAGCCGATTTTAATGCAATGTAACTGTAATGTAGGAAACAGCTGATCGGTATTTTTATATGAAAAGTAGGTTACTTTACATTAGATCTCTATAACCATTTCCATTACTTTTCACATAACAATATCGATCAGCTGTTTCCTAATGTTGCAGTTACATTACATTACAGTCCGCTAACTGAGACTTTATTTGGAAAAACGTAGAATTGTGTTGTTGGGTTAGAAAAAAAAATATATTGTGGGTCCATATTTAAAAAAAAAAGTTTAGACCTTTATAAAAGCATTTAAAATATAACAATTTGGCATCATAAACTCGAAATGAGAAAAATTGAACATAAGTACGTTGTTCTTAATGAAAACCACATACTACTCTCTAATTATTCCCCATACAATATTTTGTGCTATATACATTTAACATGTGCTTGTCATTGAAAGTCTACTAGTAGCACTAGAGCAATTGACCAGGTAGTGACTGCGTAGTTCTTATGGGAAATTGTAAGATAAATTAAATTAAAATTGATTTATTAGATTAAAAACTAAAAATGAAAGAAAAAATTGAGAAGGCATTAACAAATGTAAGCATTTGTTTGCTTTTATAGGTTATGCCAAAAAAAATTATAAACCATATGTTTTTTTAGAGGTATAGAACTTCGAATTGAAATAAAACACAAGAAAATCGTTTTAATGTCCATCAATTTGGCTTTATTGGATTGATAATTTTATGCCATTAACGTTTAAGTATGATTTCGGGCATGTGGCCGCCGCGGCTGGCTCGAATAAAGCCAATTCTACAGGTCCAATTTTCAACCACTTTTTCGAGCATATGGGGCCGTATGTTGGCAATAACGCCACGAATGTTGGCTTCCAAGTCCCCTAACGTTTCTGGTTTGTTGGCGTAGACGAGCGACTTCAGCGGATGCGTATTATCACATAGAGTAAACGTAGTGCGAAAACGATCCATGGTTAACCGAATTAATTGCTCTGTCGACCATAAAATGGACGGAGCTTGCGGTAAACTTCGCGAACTGAACCATTATTTTCGAAATAAATTTGCACGATTTGCAAGCGTTGTTCTTTTGTCAACCTGTTCATGATGAAATGGCAAACCAAACTAAATATTAATCACTTGACAGCTGACAAAATGGCCGCCAGTTAAAAAAGTGATGCCAACTTAAAGTTCTATACCTCAATAAAAAACACCCTATATCATGTGTATAAAAAAAAGTGACATTCCATGAGGCAAATACATATGTATGTATAATACATATGAACACAGCTTAAGTATTCATCCAAACAAATGCACATTTGCTAATATTGTTTGTTTGTTTGTATGTAAATTACAATAGTAATTTAGCACTTTGTTTTTAACGCATTTACATATCAGTAAAAAGAAATTTGTTGCTGTTATCTTGTAGGCACAAAGCTTATACAAACGTGTGGATGACTGACTTAAAGCCATGCACATGTGTATGTACATATGTATGTATATAATGTGTACTTGTTTACATATCGATGGTCACAAGTAGAAAGGCCCAAACTCGTATTTTCACGAAATTGAACTTTTCAGTGATTCCAATACATTTCACACAAATACACCTTGTCACAAAAATTTATTGCAATAGTGTAAAAGAATAACGCCTTTACAAGCAGTTGTACTGTTTATTATTATGTTTTTAACTTCTGTAAAGTTACAGTTATTTGCGTTAGGGCCTTTCTACTTGTGACCAACGATATGTATGTACATAATAAAGTTGGCATGTGCAGTGTTGAACCCGTTCTCTCTTAAATGTGTAGTGTGGAAAACAACAACAAAAACAAATGTATATTCGTATGTATTTACATATGTATGTGTGTATGTATGTATGCATAAATTTAAAGTTATGTAATATTTAATTTTGTTTCCTTAAAAACTTTAACTTTTGCATAGATATCGTTTAATTGTTGTAGCTTTTCTTTTCATGCATTCATTCATATACATATACATACATATGTACACACATATGTATGTACATACATATGTATGTAGTTAAGTAAACGCTGATATATATGGTAGCGTTTAAAAAACAAAAAAGTAGATTTCTGAGTAGGTAAGAGTCTGCTCTAAGTGTACTTATAATTAGAGATGTGCAAATGTCGTGATTTTATCGTGTCACGCGAATTACGTTACTACTACATATAAACCTTCAATAAAAAAAACACAACTTATTTCTTGCACCACTGAATAACTACTGACTTTATTTAATTAATTCTTTTATAATGATAACTTATTGCCTAAATACAAAAATGCTTAATATTAACAATTGATTTTTATTTAATAATGAATACAAAAAAATGTTTAATATTATATTTCCACAGAAGTGTTTAATAGTCTGATTTTATATTTTTAATAAAAATGTAATTTAAATTATGTCAATTGGATTTCCTTTTAATTTTATTAATTTCTTATTTGCTTATTTGCTTTATTTAAATTTCCAGATAATTTTATATTCTTAATAGCTGATTCAGCTATTCTGCCTTGGTGGTTTGATGGGTGGTTGTGTTGTTGTCGTTGTGGTTGCGGTGGTTTCCGTAACTCCTCCCCCCTTAGAGTATAGTGACGGCCACAAGGAAAACGTAGGGGCTGGAACGTCAAAAGAGTAATTTGGGATGTATCTGATGTTGGATTTTTTATGATGTAAATGATAATAGTGGTGAATATGATGCTCAATAAACAGATTGTTAAGAGTATACTGTTGCTTTTTGTCAGTTATTGTTTTTGCTTTGATTTCGGAATAGGTTGTAAATGGTAATGAAGATTCATCTCTGTATATCATCGGCATATCTCTGTAGTTTTACCGTTGATGTTGACTGTACAGTTGTTGTAGTAGAGAAGTGTTGTACCATCAACTTCGTATGGATCGTTGCTGCAACTTGTTATGACAACAGTTTTGTTTGCGTTGATGAAAAGAATGTAGTTCGGTTCAGGTTGTATAATCAGGTTTATGTTGCCAACATCTTCTAGGTCACACAAAGCATCTGTGTTGTTCATTATTCTTGCGATGCAGGTGGAATTAGTTGTGATTTCGGTATGAATTGATTTCTTACAGTAGTAGGAGTCTTCTACTCTTGGGCAAGGTTCGTCGAAAAATTGAATGTGGTTTTTATTATATGTTATATATGGTTTTATTTTAATTTTCTTTGTGTTATTTATGGGAAGTGGAATAATGTGGAATAGTTCATAATTTTCTTTTGATATGTTGGGTATTTGTATATTGAATATAATATTTGAATTATTGTAGTATGCTTGTAGTCCAAGTTGTTCATATATTTGCTCTTTAGAGCTGATCTCTATTGACTGATTTTCCATATATTTATGAATTTCCTCTAGTTCTGCGGTGCATAGTATGAACTTAGATATCACATTTAATTTTGCTAGAATAACTGCTTCAGCAATGTTAGCTAAGTGGTTATTTAAAAGATCTATGTTATAATTGATTTGACTAATGTATTGAAGTTCAAAAAGTTGGTCATCTTCTTTTAATATTTTATTGGCCAGTTTGTTAATATAGTTCTCTATTCTGTCTTGTTCTTTGTTTATGTGTTCAGTGACGCTTTGTAGTCTATTTTGCATAATCGAGTTCAATTGGTTCTGATTTGTCAGTACTGTCTCGATATGTGTTGTATTCGTTCTAATGTCTTGTATTTGTTTGTTAATAGAAAGTGCGTCATTGCTGTCCATGTTGCCTGTTATAAACTTGATGGCGGTGCCAAGTCCATTTAATAATCCGCGTTTATGCCGTTTATATGGCATAAGTGTTTGTATTTTACTTTCTAGTTCCTGAAGTTTTAACCGAGTTACTTTTGTGTAGCTTGTAAATTTGTGGGTTTGCTCAAATGTCGAGATAGTATTTTTTATATTGTTAGCGTTGTTTGCGTATTCTTCGAGGTTAATAATGTGTATAAGATTATTGTAATTTGTAATTATCCTTGTAGGGCCTAGTCGGAATCTAACTACTTTCTGTTGTTTATTTATTTTTTGTATGTCCACCGTTTGAGAAAATATTATTGGTATCATGCAGATAGATTGGTATACTAATTAGATATTTTTGGTATTTTGTGTATTTTTTTTAATTTTGATTTGTGAAATTTTTTGTTTCTATCTGTAACTATCGTTACTTTGTTATTACTTTTGACTTTGTGTTTTGTGAATCTAGGTGTAATTTTATTACGTTTCGCTTCTTTTCTAAATATTGTTTGATTTTCCAGGTTTTCGGGTTTTGTACGGCTTTTGTTGAGTTTATCTATTCGGAAATTTGTTTCTTTTTGCATTTTTTCTTTAATGCGTGGGTACAAGGTGTTTTGAAATTCGTTAAGTTTTGTTAGGTATTCGTGTTCGTTATTGAATGTGACTGTGTTATTAAATTTGAAGGTTCTACCGAAAAATAATTCGAAAGGGGTTAATTTAGTAGCAGAATGTATTGAATTATTGTAAGTTATTAGGGTTTCTGTTAGTATATCCTCATGGTCTTCACTAAGGTGGTTTTCTTTCCTGGTAATTGTTATGATTCTGTATATTTCAGTTAAAGTGGAGTGTAGTCCTTCAACAAGAGCGTTGCTCGTACTCTGTTGAAATGAGGTAATGTGTAGGTTAATTTGGAACTGTCTACAAAAGTCTTTAAAAATATTAGCTGTAAACTCGGAGCCCTGGTCAGCAACTATTTTTCTTGGGATACCGTATAGATTAATAAAATTTTTGAGAGATTTTAGTATACAAACAGTATTTCTAGATGACAGTGTGTATGCTGCCGCAAATTTTGAGAATTTGTCAATTACTGTTAAAATTTGTTTGTTATTTATGCTGTAAATGTCTATGTGTAAGATATCTAGTGGTTTCAAGGGGGTTTCTGGTTTTTCGAATATTGGCTTTGGGGGGTTCCTGTCATATTTAAGGGTTTGGCATTTGTCGCAGTTGTTTATTGTTTGTGTTATTTTATTTTTCATGTACGGGAAATAGAATTCTCTTTTGAGGTGAAGTAGTGTTTCGTTAATGCCGCGGTGATTGTTATTTTGATGGTAGGTTTTAATTAGTTCTTCCTGTTTATCTGTGTCTGTTATATCTTCTAAAATTTCTCTACATCGTATTAAACGGAACATTTTGCTATTTGAAAAGAAATTTGAATAAACAGATTGGATTATGCGAAAAGTGTCTTCGTCAGCGAATATAGCGGACAATTTGTTTGGATTAAGAAATTTTTTGAAAATATCTGTTATTATTTCTTCTGTATATAAGGGTTTCCGAAATATACGACGTTGTTTATTTTTAAATGGCATTATTACCAACATTTCTGGAGTATTTGATGATTTTTCAAAAACAAGTTGCAAATTAAATTCGTTTAAGGGTTTTTCTAAAATGTGTATACCGTCATTCAAGTTTTCTTCTGCTGAATGTACGGTGCTACGAGAAGTACCTTGGATTGAAGCTGTATCATTTAGGTTTACATCTATTAGCTTGGGTGTATCTATCCTTATTCTGCTCAAAGCGTCAGCATTTGTATTTAATTTCCCTTTCTTATAAATTATCTCGTAATCAAATTCTTCGAGTTTAAGGCGCCATCTGATTAATTTTGAATTTGGCTCTTTTAAACTCATTATCCACGTAAGAGGTCTGTGGTCAGTTATAATAAAGAATTTTCGTCCAAACAGGTAAGGACGAAAGTATTTAGTAGCCCATAATATTGCTAGTAACTCCTTTTCTATTGTTGAGTAATTGAATTCGGAGTCTGATAATGTTCTACTGGCATAGCAAATGGGCTTATCATTTCCAATACGTCCCTGTGAAAGTATTGCCCCTAGTGCAAAGTTACTTGCATCTGTAGTTAAAATAAAAGGCTTCGAGAAGTCAGGGTATTGCAAAATAGGGTCGTTGGTTAAAATTGATTTACAGGTTTCAAATGCGTTTATATAGTTGTCACTAAAATCTATTTTTTTCCTTTCTTTAGGCATTCTGTAAGAGGTTTGGTTAGTTTAGAAAAGTCTTTAATAAATTTTCGATAATACCCTATTAGGCCAATAAAGCTTTTAATTTCTTTTTGGGTTTGAGGTATTGGAAAATTTTGTATTACCTTGATCTTTGAAATGATATGACCGAGAAAATTTGTCTCTTTGTGGAGGAATTCCGACTTATCGGGTTGAATTTTAAAGTTGGCCTGTCGAAGTTTATCGAAGACCACTTGAAGGCTTTGTATATGTTCCTGCAGGGATGTAGAAAAGATAATTATGTCGTCTAGGTAAACTAGGCATATTTTACCTATAAGTTCGCCTAGAACATTATCCATGACCCTTTGAAAGGTCGATGGTGCATTTTTAGGGCCGAAGGGCATTCTTACGTATTCGTAATGTCCACCTTCTACCGTAAATGCGGTTTTTGGAATATCTTTTTCCTGCATTTCGATTTGGTGAAAACCGCTTGCTAAATCCAGTGTAGTGAAATACATGCATTTCCCTAATTTATCCAGGATTTCGCTTATATTAGGCAGGGGATACCTATCAGATATTGTTTTCTCGTTTAATTTCCTATAGTCTATTACTAGACGCCATTTTTGGTTGCCAGTAGCATCTAGTTTTTTGGGTACAATCCAAACTGGAGCACTCCACGGAGAGTAGCTTGGGCGAATTATTCCCTGATCTAACATATCTTTTATTTGGCGTTGGACTTCAGCCTTGTGTACATGTGGGTATCTATATGATTTAGTATGTATGGGGATGTCATCCGTTGTTGTTATTTTGTGTTTTATTTTGTTAGTGAATGTTAATTTTGTGTTTCCTTTAAAAAATATGTCCTTGTAATTACGGCAAAGTCTAATTAGTTGTAAAATTTCTTCGTCATTTAAGTGTTCGGTTCTAAGTACTTCTTCACAATTTGCTATTTGGTTTGTCTCAAAATTAAAGATTTCTACATAATCTTGAGTGTTATATGCAGTGACTTTTAATGGCTGTTCTATGAATAAAGTTTGGTTTTCGTCTGAAATGTTAATAACTTCAAGAAGACTTTTCCAATTCTCTGCGAAGTATATACCTTCTGGTATATAAAGAGAATCAGTAATATGAGTTCTTTTTACATAGATATTTTTTATAACCTTAGAATTATTAGGTATAACATGTTTTCCCGAAGAAAAATTAGGTTTAAACTCTATAGGAATCACTGCATTCTTTGTCACGACCTTATTATTCTCTAAATCTATCTTGGCTTCTCAATGTGACAAGATGTCGAGACCAATGAGTCCATCAAAATAATTGTGAAAGTTAAATAAAAGAAATCTTAATTCCCCTGGTTGATTAAATTCGACAAAAGTTTGAAGTTTTACTTCTTTGTCTAGTTCGTATTTATTTAGAATTGTTGTTATTATAATAGGCTTGCACGGCGTTTGGTCTAATGGGTTTATATATTTTGGGTTTATAAACGATGAGGAGGCTCCGGTGTCGATTAGAAATTTGAGGAGTTTTCCAAATGGGGACGAAATGTTAATTTAAGGCAAGGTTGTGAAAATTTGGGCTGTCCTCAATATTTAAGCGATCCCGTTCTAATTCGAGGTACCGGTCTAAATTCTGGTGACCTGAGGTTGGTGGAAATGGCTCTATAGTATTATAATTTTGGAAGTTGAATAATTCTCCTCTTTTATATTGGTTTCCGGCTGTTCTCATTGTTTGGTCTGTTTTGAATGACCTCTGGGTTATTGTGGGTATTTGGGGTTTTATATATCCAGAACTTACATCCATAGGTTCAGGCTTCTTATAAGTCCTAAATGTATTTCCTCTAAATGCATTTTGACTATAGTTCTGATTTGAAAAGTTAATGTTAGTTCTATGCTGTAAGGGATGGGGGTTATAACTAACTAATTCTTTTGATTGTTGGGGCCGTGTATATTGTTTGTTGTAAGCTATCTGGTTCTGGAGTGGAAAAGGTGTGAATCTATTATTGTACTTGTTTCCACTATAAGAAGGATAGTTATTAGGTCTGGGTTGCCAATTGGGTTCAATTCTACCGGGGTTTGATTTCATATAAAATATATTTTGTTCATTAATGCATAAGGAGAATGCTTCTGCTAAAGAGTCTGGTTTGGATGCTCTTATAGTGCAGCCTAGAGGTTCTCTTAAACCAATTAGGAAACTGTTTAGACACATTTCAGAGTAGAGGTCCCTTTTTGATTTGACTACCCTTTCGTCGCGTTCGTGTATTTGAATATTATTGAAAAGGGATGCTTGAATTTCTACTATCTCGCTGTAAAATTTTTCTACATTATTAAATTTCTGGCGAATACTGTGAAGATCCCTAATTAAAGACGTTTCTGTCCTTTTGTCCGAATAGTGTAAAATAAGGTTTTGTTTGATGTCATCCCAATTAAGGGAAGTTCCGTACATACTTAGGACTTCATTGGCTTGTCCAACAATTTTGTTGCGGATAGCACTCTACAGGATCTGACCTTGTGGTGTCGCATCGTAAGCTCTAATGTGAAGTAAAATTTCTTCAACATTATTAATAAATTCGTTTAGTAACCGCGGATTGCCTTCATATGTTGGCAGATCCTTGATTGCATCAGGGATGCGAAGTGATTCAAATGACGGAAAATTTGGAATGGTGATCAATGGAGGTTGTTCATTTGGTGGGTTAGACATATTGGTTTGGAGTGATATACCCGTTAATGTGAAATTTTCAGGTATTGAATTTAAGCTTTTGCTTTTAAATAATCCACTTAAAGCGCTTGGATACGGTTTAAATGAGATATTTCTAGTTGATTTTTGTTTGCTCATTTACAAGCACCACACGGTAAACTATTGGTTAATTTATTTCTTATTTTTATTTTTATATATGTATTGAAAATCAATCACTTGAGTTGGGTTTTATATAATTTGGTTAAAGCAGGCAATAATTAAAATATAACACCATAGATAGATTCAATTTTTCCTCTCTTTTTTATTTATTTTTATTTTGATTTAATTAATTAATATGTGTACATGTAAGTATATGTAAGGTAACAGTTCTTATTGTTTCTCTTTTATATGTATTTTTATAATATTTTCTAATTCCGCCTACAATGTTTTATGTCTATTGTTGGCTAGATTGATCGGGATATGTCGCTGTATAGATATTCCCTCTATACTCCTGCCAAATGCCATTAAGGTCTTTAACAAGGATGGACTTCCAACTTCAATTTAGTCGCATAAAACTTATTTAAATTTTTATATAATATATATATATATAAGTATAACTATTTGTATTTAAAAATTTCATAAGCTTTTCCACTATTCCTTTATTATTTTGTTATCTTTTTTTTTATTTATTATTTACTCTTTTAACCTGGAGGGTCTGGCTTTTGGCTACAGAATCGCAGATTTGAGTTTTATTTATAACTGGAGGGTCATTCGATAGGAATCGCAGTTTATGTTTAGTATGTTAAGGCTGTACAAGCCTATTATTTATTCATATAATTTTTGTGTTTATTTTGGCTGTGCATACATATGTGCAAGCGTTACTTATTATTTATTTATATTAAACACACATTACAATTTTCGCTTACCAAATCAAGATTATTGTGAAGAGCATTTTTGGTCCCTGGTGATGAGGAGTTAAAACTCGCCGATTTCGTGTTGTTTATTTCTTCCAGACTTCCTTCGATATTCCCTCGAAGTTATTTTGGTTGATCTTATACCTTTTTCTGTGATATTCCTTCACAGTTTTGTAGATTAACACTTCACAGAATTCGTTCACTCAGGCCTAAACCGACTGAGCCAATTACGTTACTACTATAAACCTTCAATAAAAAAAACACAACTTATTTCTTGCACCACTGAATAACTACTGACTTTATTTAATTAATTCTTTTATAATGATAACTTATTGCCTAAATACAAAAATGCCTAATATTAACAATTGATTTTTATTTAATAATGAATACAAAAAAATGCTTAATATTATATTTCCACAGAAGTGTTTAATAGTCTGATTTTATATTTTTAATAAAAATGTAGTTTAAATTATGTCAATTGGATTTCCTTTTAATTTTATTAATTTCTTATTTGCTTATTTGCTTTATTTAAATTTCCAGATAATTTTATATTCTTAATAGCTGATACAGCTATTCAGCCTTGGTGGTTTGATGGGTGGTTGTGTTGTTGTCGTTGTGGTTGCGGTGGTTTCCGTAACTCGGGTGAATCACGCGTGATCGTGATCAAATTTATTAATAATCACGCGTGGGTGCGTGAACATAACTCAAAAAAAAATTACTCGTGCGTGATCGTGCGTGAGTAATTTTTAAGAATCATGTACGAATTCTCACGCTCTCACGAGATAACATTCCTGCGTAGGTACATATGTAACTGTACCTATGTATGTTTATTAGATATATACTACGAGTATGTAAGAAATATCAACTGAGAAACACTACTGATTCACCAATGCTTTTTGCTCTAGACATTTAACATGTGCATGCTATTGAAAATCAACTAGGTATTTTTTTTTGGACCATATGTAGACATTGACTCACTAGTACATTCACATTTGGTGTTTTATTAAAAGAAAAATACTAATTGAAAAAAATATTTATATACATACATAGGTACATAATATGTATCGGTCAAGTAGGACATGAAATATCCCCCGCCCACTTTTTTAAATGCCAGAACGTAAAATTTTTACAACCCAGTGTGTGTGTCAAGTTTCGTAAAAATCGGTTAATTAGAAGCACGTGAAATATAATTTTAAATGGGCCCAGCTGTATTGTGTCATTATAAGCGTGCAAGGTGTATTATAAGTATCGTAGCAATCCCATAAGTAAAAGTAGATCAGTGTTCCCCCCTCTTTTTTAAATGGGACTAAATTGGAAGCTTCTTTCTAGAAAAAAAGGAATTTCTCAAATACGTCAAAAAATTACTAAAATACAGGCGAATGGATAACCTCCTCGTTTTTTCATTCATTTCTTCAGCGTTACCAGTAAGTAGGGATATTAATATATAGGCGTTCCGTTGACAATGTCGCCAAAAAGTCAACAAAATAGTCGACAAAACTGGGACTTGGAGACACCTAACCCCAACCATCCTACAGGGTAAATATAATTGCCAAATGTGCAGGTCATCTGTTTTTCTCAGTTTTTTTAATTATTGAGCAGTCGTGCAGTTTTTTGTTTCAAAAATCCGTTTCATTTCATATAGTTTTTACAGTTAACAATAATTGTTTATATTATTATGACCAGACAAAAACCTTCGAAAAACAAAATTAAATTTTTTTTAAACAAAACCATGATGCAATGTATGTGTAAGAACCTGTTTTTCAACCCAAATAACATACAAATTGAACTATATACTTTTTCGAAAGCGTGCGTGAACGTGATAAGTTGTAAACTACTCGTGCGTGAATAAGAATATTTTATTCGTGAGCGTGTGTGATCGTGAAAATTTTGTGCGTGAGTAAAATATTTTTCTGCGTGAGTGTGGGTGTCGTGAGTCAAAAAACGCACACGTGCACATCTCTACTTATAATACTGTGTGACAAAAAAAAATACCTGGAATGTGATACTATTTTTCTGGTAGTTATTGTCAAGTACAAGAATCTGATATGAAAATTTCTACACACTTTAAAAATCTTGAGTTACGAGTGAAACCTCGGTTTTTCGTACCCGTATGCACTTATCAACCTGTGACTGAGTTAAATATTAACCGATTTTTAATTTGTAAAAAGACTTAAAACGAAAGGACTTAGACCTTTTGAACGATATAATTTTTATTTCAGTAAATTTCAGATATATGGGTGTATTTTTTACCAATTATACTTTTTCGGTTGTTTCGTTAGTTTTTTACTTTGGGTTAGTTCTTACACAATTTTTTTTTTATATATAGGTACTATAGTATTTATAATTTTGTTTATAAAATATAATTGATTACGAGTAAATAGCAGGTTTTGTGTTAAAAAATTATTTAGAAATTGACTGAGTTATTAAATATTTTATTAGAAGACTTTTCTTTTAAAAAAACACCTGCATAATGTTCATCGTGTTCTATTTATACGCTTCCGGTATGATGAAAGTAGAATTTAATAAACATATACCAACCCATAGTAAAACATTGGTGCAACAGCGGTCGCCAAACTGTTTTCCTCAAAAGCCACATTTTTCATATACACCAATCTTATATTCAGTGCATTTGTATTATTATTTAAAAAAATACAATAGCCCAATTCACAATCTTGTGCAAATGGTCTTGCATCGTAGCATGTGCAATATGGTATAGTATATTGATACTCACAACTTTACAATTCTTAGTGGAGAGTATCAATATACTATACCATTTTGTACATGCAACGATGCAAGACCATTTGCAAAATATTGTGAATTGGGCTAATATAATGCGATCCACAACCATATTATACGTATGTATGTATTAATTTTTTTTTTTAATTTTCAGAAACATTTGCCAGTTCAGTGTTTCGTTTGTAAGCTATCGGTAGTGCGCGTGTAGTACCAAATAAATAAATAAAATATAAACAAAAGGGTAGATCAATAAAAATATATATAAACACATATCGTATTTCTTTATAAAGACGTGTCTGTATTTCGTGTATAATCACATATGTTCTGCTCGGCTTAGAGTGTAAATCTGCTAAAGCATGCTTCAGCATGTTGGTTGCATTGTTTAAAATTACTAGTAGTAGCTAGATATCGTAAAATTTTGATAGTATTTTTGTCCAAAATAAAACTGTGAGACATGTAGCCGAGGCAGCACATCTGTAAGCATGTGCATATCTACATGTACATGTGTGAGCAGTACACGGCATGTAGCAAATGTAGCTTCGTCAAAATTACGTCAGAGCCACATGCGCATGTGGTTTTTTACATGCCGTTTACTATAGGCTTAACCGTGATGAAATAAACAGGTGGCATTACTAGGGCAACAAATGTACAATTACAACAACAAAAGGAATTTTTGGTTGTGTAATGTCTACGCTTATGTCATAAATTTATATAAAAAAAAAGTCAAAGCGACGCGTAAAACCACAGAAAAATCAACAATTTTGTCTATAAAGAGCAGGAATCTGCATAAAATTATTTCATTTTTATAAAATGAGTCTTGTGTGGACTTTGAAAGCTGGTTTTCTGTATGCCGAAATAGCATTACAAATGGAATCAGTTTTTTAAATCTAAATTTTTGGCCATGTTGGCACAGCAGGCTCATTTATATTTATTCCTCATTATGTGTGTTTTAGGTCTATTCTGGATGCTATTCGTGAAATGCGTAAATATTCCCTTCACGACCATTCATCAGAAATATAACACAGCATGCGTCTATTTCATGCGCAACGAAACTTTTATATATCTGGATTCGCAATCTTGGTTTTGGTTATTCGACGTTTGGTAACATTTATTTCAGCCCAAGCAAACCTTTTGGCAAAAAGTGTACCTGAACCAGTTACTGTTAATGATGATCAGCCTATAGGCGCTATGATAGTTACAATGCCAGCCATAGATGGTGACGGCTCTTCGCCAGGTAATGTGATTCGTTACGAAATGGTGGACAGAGGTAAGGCGTCGAAGTACTTCCAAGTTGATCCTGATACCGGAGCAATACGTATACGAGATGAATTGCGTCGAGGGAAGACACGGAGTACCAAGTGGATATTAGAGCTTATGATATGGGAGAGCCTCAATTAAGTTCTGTAGCTACGTTGCCTGTATTTGTCAGGCACTTGCTAACTGATGCCAATGAGGACAACATGATGGAGGGTCGTTTAGACAACGGCGTGATAATGTCTCCCGAAAGTTTGGGCTTGGCCTTCAGTGATGACAGTTATACTACTGGAGTACCCGAAACTACTGGTACCAATGCCACCATTAAACTTATACAGGTCATTAATTAATTTGAATAATATGTCCGCCAACAACAATATAAATAATCACAAGATGAATAATCGCCAGATCACTTTTAATCGTACGTTGGAAATGAATGTACGCTACAATGCCAATCCATTGGCAGCGAATGGTACTCTACGGGGCAGTTCAACATTGGGTCGTATAAAACATCAAAACTCCAACTATTAATAAAATGGTGGCTATAAAGTGAATACGGTGAGCCGTAATAATTGGCGAATGTACAAAATAATGGCTATAGTACGATGGGCTGAAGGGGAAATACCTTACAATAGTAATGCAAATAGTGAAATAAACAATGGTGAGTTAATGACGAATACTTTAGGGAGGAATCATCAACACAATAATGCCACTAACTTAACTTAAAAATATCATATTAACATGCGAGTTTGGCCGAACAAATTAATATAATTATACCAACTGAGATAAACGATTCTTAAATTTGAAATTTAGTTAATTAATTTTAAATTAATTTGAAAATTGTGAATTTTTGTAGAAAGTGAAATTTTGTAGAAATTTGTTAAAACTGGTAAAATATATATGTATATATAGTACATGTATTTTTTTATTTGCATATTATTTAAAAATAAAATTAAAAATAAATAACAATTGCTACAACCTTTTTATTTTTTTAAGAAATCTGCTTGTTCCGCTTTCATGGTGCCTCCCAGGGGTAAAATGTAGGACCGACCCAAAGTATTTTTTTCTTTTTATTGTATGAATACAAAAAACCCAATGTCACAATTTTCTCACCTGTCTCACCTGTAAACTCAAGAATTCAAGAAATTATGCCACAAATACTTATTGTTTTTCATTTTTTATTTCTTCAAAAATTGAAATCTTATAAATAAAATAAAAAAAAATAAAAAAACTTAAAATGTAAAATGTAAATTAAAAAACAATAAATGTTTCAAATAAGTTTAAAAAAATAATAGTTAAAGCTGTAAGTTTTCCTTCAATGGTTTTCCTTTCCTTTGGCTTATCTGTTGACTCAAGGAGGGATGGTTTTAAAATATTTTACCAGTTATAAGGCTAAAACAATATTTGTTTTTATCAAAAACAAAATTTTTTTGTATACTAACCACTTTATAATTTAACTTTAAATAGCTTTTTATTTCCCAAAATACGCTGCTTACACTTTTGCAGTTTCAGTCGCTTATTCAAATCCTTTATGCGGAAATAAATTCGACATTTAAAAAAAAAATTTTTACATCCAAAGGCAAATCAATAATCGAGCTTTTTTCGATCAATCTCTTATGTATATTGAAAGAGTGCGATATTTTGGACCCGTTCTCTTTATAAAATATGGCCTCGTTACGTGGTCAACGTAGGTATGGGAATCTTCATCTTCGTAACATTCGTATCCTACTAGTTTAAGCTTCCGAATTATATAGCCAGCTATATATTCTAAAGCATCCTTTTGTAGTATACCAATGTCCCGAATATTACAACCACCCAAACCGTTCAATATTTCTTGCTCTTCAAAATCTTCTTCTACAAACCCGCTTTCACGGAAGCCATCTTCGTATATGATGTCTTCTACGATCTCGCTTTCACGTACGCCGTCTTCACATATGATGTCTTCATCGAAAGCTTCAGAGAAAATACGGGAATGATCAGCAAAAGACATGTTGACATCACTAGTATTTAACCAGACAGTTTCGTCATTTTCAACGTTTCCATGCCCTTGTAAATACTCAGTATTTTTTGCTAAATTTTAAATGTGAAATATAAGAGGGTAAAAGCTATAAAATATATATTATTATTCTATCAATCGTTGTCAAACTTACATAAAATATATTTTCGGAGCCTATATTTAAATTGCATTGGAGAAGGATGGTCATGTAACCCTCCTTTACTCCGTATTGCACCAAAAAAGTGCTCCAGCACATCCTGGTTTAGTCGACTGGTTACCAAATAGCGCATGCCGTACTTTGCTACATACTTGTGAAGCATATCCAGTGCATTATTTGTAGTTATAATATCTTTTTGAAAATGCTGTGCAGTCTTCTTTCCTGGAACTATGTTTTTAGACATAAAATCTGTCATACGGTTTAATCAGCCTTATTACGGTTGTCGTATTCGAGCTTTAAATTTCTCGTTTTTACACTATGGTACTACGTTTCTCGAAAACCATAAAAATACAACCCTGTTAAAAAATTCGTTGTACTACGTTTCTCGAAAGACATAAAAATGCAACTCTGTTAACAATTCTTTTACAATTTGTTGTACTACCATTCTCGCATTCGCATGTCAAAAGTTGGAAAAATAGTCGTGCATTTTATTTCATTCGACAAAAAAGAAAAGTTAATTTAAAAGAAATGAAAGCATCAAAAGAGTAAGTATTTTCATTAATAATCATTATGCAAACTGTTTTTATCTGATGAAAATAATTTTAGATTGAAAATAACCACACGGAAGCAGTTCGAAAAAATGGTGGAGCTGCTCGAAGCAAAAGCAGAATTGGCGCAATCTTACCACAATGGCCTACACAAAGTGGATACAAAGGCAGAATGGGCAGAAATCTCGAAAAAGCTTAACACTTTAGGACCACCTTCACGTACGGGACCTGAATAGATGAAAGTGTGGGCCGACTATAAGTGCAATTTAAAAAAAAATTCTTCATAACAAAGCAGAATGTCGAGCAACGGGTGGAGGTTCAAACAACCAATATATATTAACACCGATAGAAGAAGCTGCTTCTGCTTTGTTACAATTGGACAGTATTATTAGTCCCGATGGCGCGGAAATAGGTATAAATTCTTCCAAAGATTTCGGAAATGTTTCTTGTGTTGAAATCAATGAAAGTGATGAAATATTTGTACCAAGCACGTCAAGAAATATTCGAAGAAAAACCACCAAAAACTTTTCCGCTAAACAAGATCTTATCGAACAACAGTTAAAAGTTCAAACAGACTTGTATAATGAGGTGAAAGATTCTTTAAAACAAATTGAAAGATATGCTCGAAAACAACACAAAATAAAGGAGGAAAGTCTAAGCCTTTATAAAAGTGAGCTAAAAGTAAAAAAAGAAAAGTTTGAATTGTATATATAAGAAAGAAATTAAGAAAGAACGAATACAAAAGTTTAATGCTTCAATTGAGAAAAGATGAAATCGATATTAAAAAACGAAGAGTTGAACTCGAAGAATACAAAAGTCGTTTTAACCAGTAGGTTTAGATTTTTTACTATTTTCAAACGCAAAAGACGTGAAATGTAATATTAATTTTTATTTTAACTTTTTTATATTCATACTTAAACCAAATGAAAGAAAAGTGATTTTAATTTTAAGTATATTCTAATATTTAATACATAAATTTTATGTATAATCGATATTTGAATAATTATTTTTATACTTAGCAAAAAAAGCTCATTTTAACTTAAAGTCATGAATTTTTTAACTTAAGAGTGTTTGATCTCAAATGAAATGTGATTTAAGTTATTTTAAACGTAGAAAAAATACTTACATACACAAGTACCTTGAATTAAAATAAATAACTTTGAAATTTTCGTAAATCAAAAATGAATTTTTGTATTTAAATATTAACAGTTCATTGATTGCATTATTCTTATTCTTATATTTGAAGCTGTTAAATCTTCAGTTGTTTCAAAATTAAAACTTTGTCCAGTATCATTTTCAATATCTATTTCTGGGACATCCAATTTATAATAAATACAAATATTGTGTAAGGCTGCACAAACATTTGTAATTTTTGCTGCCATATTTGGTGGGTAGTGCAACTGTCTAGCTCCTAATATGAGTACGCCTATTGTACGCTCTACAACATTTCTGGTTTGGGAATGTATATGGTTAAATCGGCTTTCGGGAGTACCCTCTCCTGCTGATATAAACGGTGTTATTAAGAATGGCTCCAAGGGATAGCCTGCATCACCTTTGAAAAAATATTCATAAATTCTTTGTTTGAAATTATTTTACCCAATTACTATATTGGTAGTACCTAATATCCATGTATTTTTATCGCCATTATTATAATTGCTTTTTAAAAACTGCTTTAACTCGCTTGCGTTCCATATCAATGAATCGTGAGCTAATCCTGGATAGTGAGATGATATACTTATATCTGATTTACATCTTATGGTCACAAACCTGTAAAAAATTTTGTAAATATAACTATTCTTTAATACAATTTATATTAGATTTTATACATACCACCGTTGCATTCATACTGTAGAAACCTTTCCTGTTGTAGTACTTAAAACGTTCCTGAGTTTTTGGCGCTAAAATTTTAATGTGTGTGCCATCAATGCATCCTATGACACCAGGAAAACCAGTTTTGTTATAGAAATATTCCTTAAATTCGAACTTTCACTTTCACTCATCTTAAAAGAAATCCACTTCTTGCATAGTTCGCTATTCATTGCATTTATGCATTCTTTAAATACTTTGCTCACAGAGGACTAGGAAAGACCTACATTGTAGTCGTTACCAGCTCCTTTCTAGTAGCTTCCTTCCGCATTGTTGCTGCAAGTTTCAGTATATTTGGAACGGCCGATATTCGTTTCGATTCTTTTAATTTAGGCTCAATAATATCCAAAACGTATTTAAAAGCCGATTTTTTTAATCTAAAATAGCTTACAAATCTGAAAAGAATTATTATTAACCTCTTTTCGATAAATCTATATACTTACTTTGAATTCGGCATTGAAAATATATTTGACGAATTCCTTATTTGTCTTCTCAAAGTATTCAGGTCTGCTACTGTATACTCATCTTCATCATCAGAGGATAGGTATTTTTTCCCTTTATTGCCGCCAATTTCTTTTCATTATTATTACTATTATTTTTGACATTTCACAACAGTCTGTTTCATAATATTAAATTATTTTTTATATTTTGTGTCACCCTCTTCCTTTAATTCTGTTACAAATTTCTTGCGGTCGAAAATTTTACGTAGTACCACAAAGAAAAAACTTCGAGAACCAATACGACAATACTCGAATCTCGTTTTCGAGAACCGTAATAAGGCTGAATATGTCAGTTTGCTCTTTGTATTTCCGTCCAAAGGGTTTCTTGTGGGATAGAAACAAGCAATATAATTTTGTTATGGAATACGTATGTATGTATGTATATATTAATAAAATCAGAAAGTACCTTGCCAGGGTAATTAAACGTATTCATCTTTGAATTTAATACGTCGAACCAGTCGTTCACTAACCCGACAAATTCGGCGGTTTTTGGAGCTTGACATATATCCATGCCACGTGAGTGGCACCATGTGACAGCTTTTGCTGTGGTATTTGAAAACAATTGAGCTGCTAATTTGACCTTTTGGTTTCCTTCAATTAAATACATACATATATCGGAGAATTTATTTAGTATGTATAAAACTAGAGACTATTAATGTACCAGGACCTTTAACAGTAAGGTGATCTTCGCTCAATTTATAAGTTATTGACATTTCGGACTGTAGAAAGCAAAAACAATGTAACATAATATCCACTACATTAATACTTACATGTATATATGTACCGACGGTACATCGAATAAGTAAAAATAATTAATGTGATGATCGTAAAAGATAAGCAAATGAAAGATGTAAGCAAGTGTACATCGGGACAACAAAAAGAAATTTGGGAGTAAGAATTGCTGAGCACGAGACAGATATCAAAAAGAGCAGACATTCTACTGCATTATCTCAACACTGCATTGACAATTTACACACACCTGACCTAGAAAACTTCAAAATACTTCATAAAGAAAGAAGGCAAAATAAACGTTATACTTTGGAAAGCTTAAGTATACAACAAAAAATGGACATAGCAATGAATAACAAAACAGACAAAGACAACACCAATGCAAGCTATAGCATTGTATTAATTTAGACGTTAGTGTAATTCCAACTGTGATATTAGAAGTTAAGAAAAGACTGTGATATTTTATTTTATTTATATTTGCAATTATTTGTTACGTTATGTGTTTTATGTTGTACATTTTATGTCCCTGTAAAATACATCTCAAGAACTTGAAAGTAAATTGGAATAAAAGATAAAATATGTAAGTCAATGTTTATACTCTATTATCATAAATTGTAATTACATACATCTGTACATATATTAAAGTCGCTTTTTTTTTATATATTACCAATGTTACCAGATTTCAATAAAATAATTATCCCTGAAGATGTTGGAAAACCCCAACGAAACGTCGGATACATTAAAAATGAAATAAAAACATCTTTTATTTTCATTTGAAGAAATTGAATGACCTTAAAAGCCTGAATAGATACAATATCTATAATACAACATTAATAAGCAAGAATAGTTAAACATACTTAGGTAGAGTCACATAACTTCGTGCTAATCTGAATAGAAAAATGAAAAAAAAAAACGGATAAACAGAAAATGCATAGTGATACTTACAAATGTGTTTACCAAAGGTAAATCAATAATTGTATACACAATATTTCTCATATTCCATTTCATTGAAAATTGTCGTTAAATAGCTGATGTTAATAACAATCTCTACCCCAGTAGATAGACTTGGGTGCTGATGAAGTGCGTTGCTGCACAGAAAAATATCGGTATTTCCCCCAGCTTATAGTCTAATTTAATTTTTCTTCTCTTCTTTAGAAAATCACATTAATTAATAAATATATTTCATTCAATAAGAATTGAAATTACTGAACTTAAGCCCGACTAAGAAATTATTTCTGATTAAAATTCACTATAGTTCAACTAAACATTTAAAATTGTTTCATTTTAAAAACATGCTGTTGTGAGACGATTGTCAAGTCTTAGAATACCTAAATTCATATATATGTATATACATACATAATATTATTATTGAGTGTCAGTTGCTATGTTTGGAATTCTTTTCCCTGGACATTTTTTAAAAGTTGAAGACTATAAAATATAAGTTACCAAAGTTTAAAAAAAATTCTATTTTCAGACGTTTATAATCTTACTATACATAAATACATACATATGTATATGTGGGTACATACCTAAGATTTTTGTTTAGTGTCACTTACTCAGTTTGAGATTCTTTTGCTTTGAATTGTGGTTCCGGACATTTTGAAGCTGCAGTGGTCGTCAGTTCTTCATAGGTGAAAAACTGCAAATTGTGCGGAGATGTCTCATTTGACCTCGATTGGGTATGACCGTGCGTTTGGTACACTGAGTTGTCTGGGAGCTTGGGACTGTTGGCTAGTGTTTTCTCTTGCTGTGGCAATATAGTCGTAGCCTTGGGCAACAACATATACCGACTACCCAACGTAACAATGTCGCTTTTAGAAAAGTGATCAATACAAATACGGGTACTTGTATTAAACTCCCTCTTACACAACTTAGCCCATTCGCTTCTTTTGATTTCATCACGAGGAGCATTAAAAAATGTGCCATTACCGGGTACTGCTTGCTTCCGACATAAAATGCAGTAACGCATTTTCACTTTATTAATATTTCTTTTTTATGACACGATTTATAACAAACACATCAAACTTTCACGACACAGAATTTTCACGAACCGATGTACTTTTTCCACAGATATTTTTTCAATAACAAACTTTTGACATAAGTTTAGACAAATAATGTAGAACAAAAAAGCTGTCATCTGACGTACTAATGCCACCTGTTTATTTCATCATGGGCTTAACTCACTTCAATCAACTTTTACAGGAGAGATAAAATACTGTTAACATTCTCTATACATAGTTTACCAACTAGCTGAATACGTTAAGTTTTTTCGACTGTAGAGTTTCGAATTAAAACAAATATTTTTGCCAGTCGATGCGGTGTCTCTTTCTCTTTTGAACGGCATTAAAAAGTCATATGCTATAAAAAGAAAACTTAGCAGGTTTACACTCTAAGGGGTAGTTTTTTACTAATTAGTTAAACTTGGTTTAACATTCGTTTGAGTTAACCAAGAAACTAATTTAAACTGGGTTTAATCGCCTATGCTGTTTTTCAGTAATGGATTAACAGTTGTCAATTTAGCTAGAAATTCCATACTTTGTTTTCAATATACATACATACGTAGATGTGGCATTCTTACAAATATTTTATGTAAATAGCAGCTTTTAAAAACTTCCTATTCGTGTATTTTCGTTTGTTTCTGCTCATACTCCTGCATCTGAAAATTCAAGTGTCGTTGTAGAAGTTAAAACAATAAACGAATAGTTATACAAAACGAAGAGCAACAACCTTCGACGTTTTCGAAAAGTTTTCTGTTTGTCTGACTGCTGTTTTAAATAAATTCTGAAGCTATCGTAGTAGAGATGTTATGTGTTTTTTCTTTTCTTTTGATTTTGCAGTTTCAATTGCGTATTTAATCGCTTGCTGGAAGGTATGTTGTTGTTGTTTGTTTTACTATTATATTTGTACAGAAAAAAATACTAATACACACACAAAACACACATTCAAACACATACACACAAAAATGTCTGCTTCGTTAACTTCGTATTTATTTAATGCAGTAGTCAGACAAACAGAAAACTTTTCGAACATGTCGAAAGCTGAAGCTCTTCGCTTTGTATAGCTAGCTATTCATTTATTGTGTTAACTTCTACAATGACACTTGAATTTTCAGATGCAGGAGTATGAGCAACAGGTTGTGATTGGGCAGTCAAAAAATAAAAAGGTCGAAGAAATAGCACAATTTTACGACTTTTGCTATTTCGACTGCAGTTTTTTAAACACTGGTAAATACGACAACATTTAAAAAGCGATGTGTCAATTCTTTAAATTTATTTAAAAAAAACTTCAATAACTGAATTCTGAATTTTCAGAAAATTAAAAAATAAATAATATGGACTTAAAAAATAGTGAAGCTCGAAAAATAAAACCAAGAAAGATGATCAAATTTAAAATCCACTTTCTTTCCAATTAATTCTAAAATTCATTAATTCATACACAGACCTCTTTATTAAACGAAATCTTTGCAAGAATGCCACTTCATAAATGATTTGCACATATTTTTATATCTTACTCTTCTCATAATTGTCCTATCCAAGTTATTCTGGCTTCATAATCATTAAAATCTTCGCCATCATAACAAATATCCATTTGATTTATGTATGAACTTATTTATTTACTAAACTTTTTAGTAAAACTGTTTTATTTTTTCAATTGCCTGATATTTATTTCATATATTTATCATTTGACAGTTCTAACTTGAGTCGAACTGAGCAATGTTGCTCGGTCAAACCTAGATTATTATTTATTATTTGTATGTATGTATATTATTATTTATAAAATGTCATATGCTATAAAAAGTAAATTTAGCAGGTTACACTCTAAGCCGACGATATGTCAGTATACATGTACATACATATATACATACATTTTATTTCAACAATATTATTTGATTTTTATTTCGGATTTAACGCACAGTTGTATTAAACAAAGTATCTACCAATAAATATATAATTAAAAAAGCAAAATATTATTATTATATGAAATAATAGTGTGGTTGTATTTAACAATATAATTATAATATTAGAATATGGTATTTACCATACCATGGTCTCAATTATATTTTAGTCAAATCTAAAAATAGTGTTGTCATATTTAACCAAAATGTAATGATTTTGTAAAATACAAAGACTAGGTTAATAGAAATTTATTTGCTGGTGGTTAAGCATTGTCTATATATTTCATTGATGCTTAGCCAAATCATCAGTAGACTTCAACCAGATATTTTGAATAGTCACAAACCTCTTATCTTATGCACAGACTTTCAAAAACTATTTGAGAATTCACAAATAATAATATTTTTAAATTCACAAAAAAATATTAGCGTAGTAGGCTTAGAAACTTTAACAAAACCCAGCAAATAGTTTATATTCGATATGAACCTGTTTTAGTTTTCTACTGATGATTTGGCTAAGCATCAATGCAATACATAGACAATGCTTAACCACTAGCAAATAAATTTCAATTAAAATAAACTTATGACAATATGCCGAATAATAAATTTCTTAAATAATAAGATTAGGTATAACAAATTTGATTGTTTTTGTAGATAATATTATTATTAACTCAGATAATAATATTATTTAAACTTTGCTTTTCTATTGATAATATTATGGTTTGACTGCAATCATATTATTTTGCTGTTTGATTGTGGTTACCTAAGAATTAGATATTATAATATTACTTATTTAAATTATTGTTATTTTATTTTAATAAAATTATTTGTCAAGTCATTTATTACAAGCTAAATTTTTTTTTCATGCGTATATTTATTTATTGTATCTTCAAAAAATTAACTAACAATAAGTAATCAAATCTTAAATCTAGATATAATAATTAGGCCCAACCAGTGTCGGACACAAACTTAGTGATAGTAATCAATAATACATAAATATCGTATTAAGCACAAAAATATTTTCAAGCTGTTTCATCTGGAGTGTTGAGTATTAGAGCCATAGTGTCCCTCTTTTTTAAGCGGATGTGTCCAGTAAAATTCAAGATGTTACGGGCAAGGGTATTAGGATGAGACTAGAGTTTTGTTAAGTATTTGCCTGCGTATTTTTTAATTCCTTCAGTCACTAGTGACATATTTAAATCGCGATGTAAATTTGAATTTTTGATGTACCATGGAGCCGATGTTAGTAGTCTTAAAATCTTATTTTGCGTTCGTTGTATTCTCTCTTTTTTTTAATTCTCTATTCGAAAAAGCCTAAAGGCCGTGTCAGATACAACTTTGTTTTTAATAGGACCAGCACTCAGGGGATAACCCCTACTCATGCAATGCATTGTGCTAGAACTAGGAAAATAGGTTATAGGGAAGGAGGATGGAGGGAGTAGTGTCCATGTACATTTGATTTAAACTTTCTCACGCTGGTAGTGGCAGGAAAGACCTCCGCAGGTAGTTGGTTCCACATACGAAGAGTGCGGCTAAAAAAGTAATTATCTCTGTAATGCGTACTGTGATTTATTGGCCAATCGACCACAAAGGAATGTGATCTGAATGAGGTACGTGTTGTGCGTATAAATGTGCGGGTTTCTGGAACAAGTTCCCTAATTTCATTAGAACACATTCCGTTGTAGTAACTATAGAACAAGGAAATGCACCCCACATTGCGTCGATGCTCCAATGAATCAATAGAGATGAGCTTCTTCGCCCTCTCTTGTACGTGGTCGAGCAGCTCCAAAATAGACTTTGAAGCGCCGGCCCGTGCATGAGAGTTATATTCCATTTTCGGTCGGATATAACTGGTATAAATAGTAAGGAGATCGGATGCGGTGAAATATCGTTTGAACTGTTTCAAAACCCCAAGGCACTTGAATGCTTCTTTTGCAACTTGAAAAATGTGTTCAGTCCATCAAACATAACTATGTATTTTTAATGCCAAGAACATCAAGAGCATCTGATTCCTTAATATTTATACCCCCATTTTCGGATATGCGTCTATGAGTAACCATACAACATTGCGTCTTACGGGCTTTAAAGCCGACCCCATTCAGAAATTTTTGCTAAATCATAGCTTAAAGTCTAATTCATTGTTTGTCGCATAGTCCCAACCTATGGCGGGCTAGGTCTATTGCTGAATGAGAAAGAATCGCGAAAGCTGCTGTCGTCCGCGAAAGAATAAATAGGGTTAAAAGTTTTACATAGAAGGTCATTTATAAAGATAAGAAATAGAGTTGATGAAAGAACGGAACCTTGCGGTACCCCTGCATTTGATGAGATCCCATCTATAACAACTGTTATAGTGCTATCCCTGAGGAAACTCGATAAGAATCGAGAGAAGTTATCACCGACACCAAGGGCAATACATTTTGACAAAAGTGCACCATGACAACGCTTTGCGTGACGTTTTTAACTTTGGAAAAAAAGCGTGAAAGAAAATGTGTATGACATAATAAAAACTTTGACAACATTCACTGTTTGTGTCATCGTTTTGTTTTAAGCATAAAACACTGCACAATTCGATTACTCTGATGTAAATTTACCAAAAGTTTAATAAAACTCCATATGTACATACAAGTTTGGTTAAAAAAGTTGAGAGTTGCCTATCTATTTGCTTCGCTTTGCGTTAAAAGTACTTTATGTGACATGTTTCATATAAGAATCTTCAATGCAACACGAAGCAAAAGTTTTATCTGACAGGGCCTTAACTGTCCTGTAAATCATAAATATGTTACACTTTAAACGATTTCTTTCATTTATACAATGAAAGTGTTGTAGCTTGTTGAAATAAAAGAAGTATCAATCCAGTTAACAATGTTTATTCAATTCAGTTTAATAATTCAGAGGTATAACAATTCACAAGTAAGAGGTTCTTAACAATCCAAAAGAAAAGAGAAAAAGCAAGTAAGATACAGAAACAGAAAAATGGCATTAACCAATGTTGCTAATTAAGCGGTTTGAATAATGTGTTGCCCTATTCGCGGTTATAACAATTCTCCCCCACTTAAAATGAACATAACACAAAATTTTAATGACGAACATAATCGCCCAGGTAGCGAGGTGATCTACGTTGCCTTGCTGAGGTACGACGGCTGGGTGTTGCCTCGACCACAGGTCGTCGTTCAGACGTTGATGGTCCCTCATTTCCGAATGTATTTTGAGGTTGTGTTATAGTGTCGGATAAGACTAATGCCCCAAGTTGATACGGGAGAAAATCATGACCACTTTGGTGCATTTGGTCGGAACCCACCTTGGGTTGTTGACTATTTATTAATTGCTGTGGTTGTACATTCGTAGCACGCAGTTGATTTATATGTCGTTTGAGAATAAATCCGTTGTCGAGCTTGACCATATAGTGAAGACACCCCAACTTTTGCGTGATAGTACCAAATTTCCATGTCAGCTTGTTTGAACAATAATGTCTGACTTGAACTCGGTCGCCCTCACTAAATTGTCGAATCGTGGCTTGAAGCGTAGATGGCTTTGTTACGTTCCCTGGCTTTAACCCATTATTGCCCGCTACCCGAAAACGTGAACCGATTTCGCTGAAACTTTGCACAAAGTAGTTTTTGGGTGCAACTAAGATATATTTAAAGTTTTGAGAAAATGGAACAATTGGTTTCTGAGATATGAGATGGTAAGTTTACTTACCAGTGGGCAGATATGTTAAGTGTTTTTGGAATAATACAAGAATTTGATTTAAAGTTAAAATTCTTATTTTAGTAAAATATATTTATTAAAAATTAAAAAATTCATTAAAAAGAACAAGTAAAATAAACATTTTGATTAAATTGTTTTACATTTTAAATTTTTGGTAGCTTTTAAATTTTAATCCAAGTGCTTTGAGTATAAAGAAAAGCATTTTTGATGCAACCGCACTTTGCATACTTGACATTCAAAAGGCGTATGAGTATGACAAATTACGCAACGTCTCGGGTTTCCAGAACATCTTAAAATACAATGAACTGTTGTGTTAAGGTTTGGCAATTTTTCTCTTAAATTTGATGAAGACATTGAAGGTTGTTCACTTGTGGGTGATCTTGTAAATGTAAGTAGTTCATTAACCACAGCTGCACGAAATTGTAGTTGCGATAATGGTTTTATTTGTTCAATTGTTGATACCAGCACATGCAGCTTCCATGCATTAACCATCATATTACCAAGCAAATTTATAAACAATGGCCACCACCATTTTTTGGATCGTACAGCAATCCGATAATTAGCCAACGCGTTGTCTGATAGATCAACTCCCCCCATATACTTGTTATATTGCCCAATAGCGCCAGGAACTTTTACGTTAATATGCGTTTTGGTTACGCGATCATAACGTTTTGTGTTTGATTTTGGATCCATGGCACCATGATTTGTAAGAACAGTGACAAGTGCATTGTCTCTCCACCGTATGGCCAACACTTCATTCGTCATATCAAAAAGAGCTGCACTTTCACCCTTGGTCATTTTTTCTGGCAATTGGGCTTTACCGATTCTATTGCATCGAACAGTTCCTGTTAAAATATAGAAATTCAAATACAACAGTTTTATATATGATAAAAGTAGCAAATTACCTGTAGCAAAAAAATTTTCTGTGCTTAGTAAACACATAAGGTGGTATGATGTGAAGAAGTTGTCAAAGTATATTGTATGACTCGATGGAGATTCTACAACTCTTAGCAAACTGAGAACAGTATCAGCTCCTAATCCAATGGACTTGTCATAATTTGATGACGATCCACCATACAGTTTTAAATTGTACAGATATCCATTTGATGAAGTCAGACACCATGCCTTAAATCCAAAACGGATAGGTTTCCCTTTTATAAACATTTTACAGGAATGCCTTCCGAAATAGGGAATCATTTCCTCATCAATAGATAGATTGTGAGCGAATACTCCAAACTGTATAAAACGTTTGTTGCACAAGTCTACCATAGGTCTCACTTTGGCGAATTTGTCTGTTGGATCAATTTTAGTGTTATCAGCTAAATGAATGAATCGTTTTATCATTTCGGCGCGATTTCGTGGAAAAGCATTACGAATGATTTCAACACCAAAAGATGGATCATTTGACCAGTATAGTTTCCATTCTGGTAATTTATGATAGCCAGTAAAGAACAAAAATCCAATAAAACGTTTTATATCATGCGACTCAACAATAAAAGGCACGTTGCACTGAGAGGCGTATATATTAGTTTGCTCAATAATCAAATGAAGCATTTCATCATCAAAAAAGAGATTAAATAGTTCAATTGGTGATTTTCCACTTAGTTTTTCAACAACATTACGAACACGTTCTTCTTCAACATCTACTGGTGTTTTATCAAATGATGAAATTCTTCTGGTCCATTTGGGTACATTAAATTCGTTTATAGATTTATATCGCTTTGTGGTAGGCTCCGCAATTTTATCATTTTCAGATTCGTCTTCTGATTCATATTCAAGCTCAACTGTGCCAGCAATATCCACATCTATTGCACCATTATCATTCATAACGTTATCATCAATTTGCTCTTCATCTGAAATTTCGTCTGCGTCAGGTGGAATATACACAACGTTGACATTTGAGGATGATGCAACCGCAGCAATTTCTTCATTTTCATCTTCATCTTCCAAAATGGCAATTACTTCTTCAATTCTTAAATACTTTTTTGATGGCATTTTCGCAATAAAAAATAATTATTTCACTTTTAACACTCTTACACTTTTGTTACACATGAAAAGAAAAGCAAGACTAAAGTCTTGAAACAAAATATTTATTACAGCATGCTAATCTTGGGATAAAAAGGGAATTCCCCATTTTCAATTCGAATGAAATTTGAATCAACAAACCCCAGGCGAATCGACAACCAGGTGGCGTTACCACGTCAACACCATATACAAAAATTAAAAACCAGGTGGCGTTACCACGTCAACACCATATACAAAAATTAAAAACCAGGTGGCGTTACCACGTTTGTTGAACACGATCTAAACAAATTAAAGACAAATTTTGTTTACGGCGAATTGACTACGACGAATCGAATTCGCCGTTGCCCTCGCCTTATTTAATGCTCCTTGAACCAACCATAGCGAGCCAATAAGAAGTATTAAGCATACAGCGCTTAATGGCGGGTATATTGTGCTTTTGTTCGCGATTTTATTAAATCTTGCCTAATTTGCTATATGTTACTGCCCAATGGTAAGTAAAATTACCACAAGGATAATTGATGTTATTTCAAACATTTAGTCGAGGTAAATAAATTGAATTATGTACATAATAAAAGTAGACTTAATGAGGGTTTTGAACCAGTGTGTAAAAAAAAATTAAATTTTTTTATAATATTTTTATAGTTGTTTTAAAATATGATCTTTTTTGGAGCTTGGCGAAAGTCCTTCCCAAACGCGAAAGGATAACAAAAAATAAATATCATTCAAATAGTTTTCTTAAAACACATTAAGTTAAAGTATACACCAAAGAAAATTTAGTTTTTTTATATAATGTAGGTTTTACACGTGATTAAAGTGCTGGTAAGTTAAATTACCGCCTGGGCAATAATGGGTTAAGGCGTCTAAACGAGTTCTTATTTGCCTTCCCAGATACATTTCTGAAGGTGACTTCCCGTTTCGAAGTGGCGTTGCTCGGTATTTGAATAAAATTTCTCGTACTTTGTCTTGTATTGACGATGGCTCATTGTGCATAGCCGCTAAACGCTGTTTCAAAGTTTGGACATTCCGTTCCGCTAGACCATTCGTTGCCGGATGGCCTGGAGCGATAAATTTTTGGAATATTCCGGAACTTGTGCAAAAATTTGTGAATTCATCACTTTTGAAGATTGTAGCATTGTCGGATACCAGCACGTCAGGATAACCGTTCCTTGCAAAGATGTTACGCAATATTTCAATTGTTGATGTTGATGTGGGTGCAGAAGAACAAACGCCTACTTCAACCCACTTTGATTTTGAATCGACTACTACCAGGAATTGAAAACCTTGGTAGGGCCCAGCATAGTCAATATGGACACGCTGCCAATTACCATCTGGTTCCTCCCACGGGTGTAGGATGACTTTCGGTGGATTTTTCCTTACAGAAGCGCAAGCAGCACAAGATCGTACGAACCTTTCGATGTCCTTGTCGATTGAAATCCAGTAGACATAACGTCGCGCCAGCTGTTTCATCTTTGTAACACCAATGTGTGTTGAATGCAGTTCTTCCAAAACAATTTGTTGTAGGCTAGATGGTATGACAACCCTTTGATTTCGAAACAAAATGTCGTTGTCAATGGTGTACTCAGATTCTATACTTGAATTTCGCAATTTGAAGATTATTCTTGCTAGCTCAGGATCGTCTTTCGTCGCATTTCTAATTGATTTAAAATTTAGTTGGCTAGAATTGATTTGGTGTAAGGTCGAATCACAGATGGAGTGTACTTCCTGATCGATGAAACTATTTTTATCTGACTCTGACTTAATTGTGGTTCTAGATAGGAAATCTGCATTTGTGTTTTGGTCGCTCCTTTTTGTACTAACTTCGTAGTTATAGCCAGTTAGGAAGGCTGCGTAACGTTGAAGACGGGAGGACGTCATTTGAGGCAGTTTTGAATGCTGATGAAATATTCTGGATAAAGGCTGGTTGTCCGTAATGAGTTTGAAACACCGCCCGAAAATGTACTGGTGAAAATGTTGAACGGCGTAGACAATCGCTAAAGCCTCTCGATCTAGCTGAGAATAATTTTGTTCGGCCGGTGTCAGCGATCTTGAAGCGAATGCCACAGGTCGCTCTTCATCGTCTACAATGTGAGATAAAACTCCTGATATTCCCGTGGGGCTAGCGTCGCAAGCGAGTTGTACTGGTAGCGTCGAATTGAAAGGCATCAACACGCGATCACTGGCAATTTCTGCTTTTAGGGTGTTAAACGCTTTATCGCACTGTGAAGTCCATTTGAACTTTGAATTAATTTCAAGTAAACGTCGTAGGGGTGTAGTAATTGTAGAAGCATTTGGTATAAATCTGGAGTAGTAGGTCACCATACCTAAAAACCTACGCACATCTTCCACACAAGCTGGTTGAGGAATTTGCAATATGGCTTCGACTTTTGAGGAGGACTTCTGCACTTTATTGTGTTGAATCACATGCCCCAGAAATTCTATTTGATTTTCAAAAAATTTGCATTTCGAAACATTTAGATGCAAATCATATTTTTGTAGTTGTTTTAAGCAGGCTCTCAAATTAGCTTTACATTCGTTCATTGATTCGCCATGGACCACGATGTCATCGAAATACGATTCGGTTTTAGGGATTTCACGTAAAATCTCGTCTATGATT
This sequence comes from Nowickia ferox, assembly GCA_936439885.1. Lineage (NCBI taxonomy): Eukaryota > Metazoa > Arthropoda > Insecta > Diptera > Tachinidae > Nowickia > Nowickia ferox. Next base: position 1,396,621 of record OW387028.1, read on the forward strand.
TTATTAAATTCGGCGGGTGCTGTCTTTATGCCGAAAGATAGCCGATTCATGCGGAAGGTCCCCTTGTGTGTTGAAATCGTTTGTACTTCGCTTGATTTTTGATCCACTGGCACGTGTAAATACGCCTTATACAAATCTAGATGACAGAAGTACTTAGAGTCCTTGAGACTATTGAAAATTTCGTCCGTTCTCTTTATCGGGTAGTGCGCGTCTACTAAGCGCTGGTTTACGCCGACTTTGTAGTCAACACATAGGCGTACCCCACCATCTTCCTTTGGAATAACGACTAGAGGTGACCCCCAGTCACTGTGTGCAACCTTTGTAATAATGCCAGCCTTCTCTAACTCGTCGAGTTCTCTATCAACTCGTTCTGTTAAAGCATACGGAATGTTTCGTTCTTTTGTATATATAGGTGTGGTATTTTCGCGTAATTGCAGGGAAACTTTAAGGTTAGGTATGCAACCAATCCTTTGTTGAAAAACATTTTTGAATTCTGAGATAATTTCCTTCATTTCATTTGATTCATTAATAGAATCTGTAATTACGTAACTTGAGTTTACTTCGTCGAGTTCCTGCAGGTTAATCCCCAGTCGGCGAATCCATGTTCGTCCTATAAGGGCTGAGCAACCACTAGGTACAATATACAATTCATCAGATATTGACACATTTTTAAATTTGATATTGACCACTACTTTCCCATCTGCTCTAAACGTGTCCTGAGTGTACGAACGGAAAACAGTTTCTGTTGGCACTAATTTGTTGTATAATTTTAATTTTTCGTACTGGTCTCTTGGCAAGAACGAATATCCAGATCCAGAATCTACTTCAAACTGTACTGTTTTTCCTTCAACTAATATATTGGCATAGTAGCGTTCTGATTTTGAATTACAGTATACATCTACGATTTTTAAAATTCCGTAAGAGTCATCACTGAGTATCTGATTCGTTGTTCGCCCAAATGCACTGCTTTTAAGTTTTTGTCCGGCAACAGGACCATTTGCCAAAAGAGAGGTGATGCAGACTTTGCCTACATGCCCTTGTTTTAAACATAAATTACATTTTAAATTTTTGCTGGAACGACACTCCGTCGCGACATGGTTGTTCCTAGCACACCGTAAACATAATCCAGCAATACCCAGTTGTTCATAGTTAACTTTTCGATTTTGTTGCCGCTGTTTGGAATTAGGGATTTTCTTTGCTTTCTTGTTGTTATTGAAAATTTTATTAACTTCCATCGAATTATTATTTGATGTACTTGCTGCAGCTTGTGACAATTCTCGAGCGTCCGTCTTCGCAGCTTCTAACGCCATAGCCTTGTCCACAACTTCTTCAAACTTCGACGTACTTGACTGAAGAAGTTGTTCGCGTACATTATTGTCGCGAATGCCTCGAATGAATTGGGCTCTTAGGAACACGTCCGCAATTGACGTCTGGCATTCACATGGAGAAATAAATTCACATGCACTGATATCACTGCGAAGCGCTGCTACGAACTCGGCAACTGTCTGCCCTTCACTTTGGTATATTGATAAAAATTTGTGCTGTTGCACAAGCACATTCCTCTTTGGCGCTAAATGATTTTCCAAAAGCTGTAATAATTCTTTGTAGGTTAGCTCTGTCGCCGCCTTCGGCGCTGCTAACGCTGTCGCCATGTTAAAATATTTTGCGCCAATTGAATTTAGAAGTAATTTTGCGCAGTAACTTTTGTTTTCAGCTATGCTTTTCATGGTTATGTTATTTGAAAATCTCTGCATATAATTTTTGTATGTCTCTTTTGCCGGATCGAAACATTCGAAATTTGGAACTAGCGATGTATTTAAGCTAGTATCTCTTACTTGTGTTGCACTTGAAGTAGCCCCAGCACTTGCACTTAAAACCGCCAATTGCTGAACCAGGGCCTCTTGCGTTTTGATAAAAGTTGCGAATTGGCTTGCATCCATTTTTGTACGTGTGTATGTGTTCGCAAAAAAAAAAACTTGCACTTGTTTTCTAGAAAATATAAGAACACGAGAATATTATTGGGTACGATTTTTACTTTACTTTTACGCTCGTCGCCAATCTGTTGTAGCTTGTTGAAATAAAAGAAGTATCAATCCAGTTAACAATGTTTATTCAATTCAGTTTAATAATTCAGAGGTATAACAATTCACAAGTAAGAGGTTCTTAACAATCCAAAAGAAAAGAGAAAAAGCAAGTAAGATACAGAAACAGAAAAATGGCATTAACCAATGTTGCTAATTAAGCGGTTTGAATAATGTGTTGCCCTATTTGCGGTTATAACAGAAAGATAAAAGTTAAATTGATTACTTATCTCCAAAAAAAAACTCGAATGTAAAGTTCGCAATAATATTATATGAAAACTTAATACTACCGAAGTTCGTAAAATCGAAACTCGTATTTCCTTAAAAAATTTAACTAGAATTTTTCAAACTATTTTTTTCGAATTCAGCACACTCAAAACCATATATACTGACCATCAAATAATTTTGTCCAGCTAGATTCGGGATTCGTCCCACTGTGTGCTAAAAGACTGTATTATTTGAACATTAAACTATTTTAAACCATATTATAAGTTTAACAAATTAAAGGGCTTTGCGCCACCTCAAGACCTTGACCTACGCAGCTTAAAACTTTTCTCAATATACAAACTTTAGTCTATGGAGCATTAATTCATAATACAGAAAAACGAAAATTTCCAAAAAAAAACTTTCGCTCTACCCTAATAGATACTCACATACCTAGTGTATCATTTTCCATGTAATAAGTTTTTATTTAATTTATGTTTTCTTTTTTGACTTTTGAAACTATTCTTCCGTTTTGGAAAGTATTCTAACTTTGTTTTTCTAAATCAGGCTTTAAGCAATAAATGGTGAATTGCACAATAAAAAGACTGCTGAGTATTATACCGTTCCACAAAGCGTTATCGAAAGGTTCTTTTACAACTCTCCCATTGTCTCATATAAGATTATGAGAAGTCTCATACAATTCCTAATGTTCTTCATAAAAGATTTGTAAGATTATCTCTAAATAAATCTCAAATGATTGCATCTACGACTAATGAAAGCATCTCCCACAGTTCTTGTATATGAATCGTATACATGTAACAGTTTCTCCCGTGCGAAACATCTTCCACGATTAAAAATGCGTTCGTCTGCGATTATAAATTCTCTGCATACGATTCACAATAGACTCTTCCGCGATTGAAAAGGCTAGCTGGGCATGGGCTCATGTGTTTGTGTGGTGGTTTAATGTTCCTTTACAAGCAGAAGGTATTACACAGTGTTGCCAGTGAAATTTCGAGAAAGATACATTTTGTAAAAGATTTTAAAGTCCATTTTTAACGTTTAACATTTATTAACATAACATTTTGATTTCATATTTAATGAATATTGTAAAGAAAATGATATCATATAAATTAATTTTTATATTTATTTAAGTCATAAATATTAGGCATGTAATTTTTAAAAATACAATAAGCAAACTTTAAAATTAGATATATGTATCAAAACAAATTCATTTTTGTACAAATTAATATACGAGTTAAGGCGCTTATACTAAGGCGATTATATCAAAAAGTTCATATAAATTTCCTTAAAATAAAAAATATGTTCATATTTCATAAAAAAAAAATTTTTACATATATTTTCTGTACATTTTGCGTACAGACTCAAAAGAAACGAAAAATCTCGGGATTATACATGGTACCTGAAGTCATCGAAAGATACGAAAAATGTATATTTCGTATCCTAATGGCATCACTGGTATTACACACTAATTGTTGTTATGCTGTTTGCTTGAGGTGTGTGAGCTTTCGTATTATTTTCTTTAACTAATATGTACATGGGTCATTCCTTTTGTTTGCAAATGCTTTTATAGAAAACATTTGCATTAGCTTTGTTCACTTACATTTTCGTAACAATATTAATGCTTTATACACTTTACGTCAAATAAATATGTATACTTCGGTATTTTTATATCAAAAATTTATTAAAATGTTTATTATAGCTAAATATTAAAATAAAATTGAAGGGATAGAAAATAAATTAAAGTTTTTTATTATAGATACACTATATTGGAACAAGATGTGTTACAACGATACCGAAATCGATGAAAAACTAACAACAATACAAACATTTTACTATGGCACAAATATATTTATCACCGGGGCTACTGGATTTTTAGGAAAAAGTAAGTACAATTATTCAAAATCTGAAAGCTTTTTTAAAGTACCTTTACATATTTCTGACGCTCTGTGTCAAAATGGACCTCATCTAGAGGGTATCATTTTCAGTATCGCTCAGATTTGTGTATTGTTGTCCGTTGATTTTTGGAGTAGATAAGTATGAGTTTGATTGAGGGGTCCTAAATATTTGGTATACCGTTGCATTTTTCGTGGAATGTTTTAGATTAAACCTGCTTTCTTTATGTAATTAAAAAAGTATTCCAAATCAATTCGGTGATTAGGAACCATAAAAGAGAACTTCCTACAATGTTAAGCATATATAAAGAGATAATCCAAATTTGAACTACTTCCGGATCGTAAATTCTATATTTTCATGACTTCTTGGGAATGTTTTTTTACGGGGATATTCGTTAATCTGTTGGCCTCGAATAATGGTACCGAGTTACAGTTTTTTATGACGTCATTTTAACCACATGCATTCCTTATGTAATAACCAATTTTTTTATACGTTTGTAAGCAGTTTGGATGACCTAACCTGTTTTCGATAAGACATTAAGAGAATCTTGTTTTACACTTTGGAACTAATTGAACTAGGTGTTAACAAGTTCCGGCACATAATGCAGTTTTTTGTAAATATTTTTGGAAAGACTTGTTCAGACCATATTCAATTTTGCAGCTTATGCTAACTTCATGCCAGTTTTATGTCACAGGGTGCCCATGTGGCTGAGTGGAAGCGATGCTAGTCTGTCAGTCCAAAAATGGTGTGTGTTTTCCGCAGCGATTAGCTTCGCTTCGCGAGTTGTGTTTGTTAAAAAAAATTTATAAGGCTGTTGCTGTTTTTTCAGTCTGATAATACTCTAGCAACTGTAGTAACTAGTGGAAACCAAACATTAGACCGACTCACACTGTGTGAAGATGAAAAACGCAACTTTGTTAACCCTATCAAATCAAATATCGGTCTTTTGAATGAGGACTCCCAAAACATTTGAAGGGTCTGGCTGTAACCGTTCGTGAGCTGGACCGTGTCTAAAACAGATATATTTTTGAAGTTATTTTTTGCATATTTTCATATTTTCTCCCAAGACAACATATTAAAAAATATGGGAATCGGTTGACCTTCAGGCCATTCCTGAAACTTCCCGCTTAGCTGCAGATTTTGGTCTAACTTCTATTATCCCATACAATTTTTAAGTCTATAAAAATTAGCCGATTAGTTATGCAAGTAAAAAATTTTAAGTGATTTTTAAAGAATTAAATTTTCATTGCTTCCAAAGAATCTGCATAAATATATATGTATGTATGTATATTAAAAATATACAGGTAATAAGCAGAAAAGGGAGCTTATATGTATATGTCATTCAACAATATATAATTCCGTTATAATTTTAGAAAATATGTACTCCTGATATATATTTTCAGATTTAATTTTTTTAATTTTAATTATTTTTTTCGAACTTCATTTGTTTCAATATTTGTGCTTTGATCAGGCTAAAGTTCGTATCGCTTTGTAAGCCAAATTACATGTGATAATTATTAATGAACAAATAACGCCAAATATATATAAATATTCTGACAAACACATAGTTGAACGGAACAACTAGCTGTTTTCGAAGGCCACTAAACAAACCTTCATCATCAGCGTTCTTTTGTGTTTGGTCCACTGTGTGTGCTGTCAGTTGATGTAGATTTCTGCTTTATATACTCAGCCATTATTGCAAATGGAATATGTGAATTGTTTTGATTCATCGTATTTCAATTTGCTGAAAGCTTTTTTGTAATGAAAGCTCATTTTTACCATCTCTAAATTTACAACAGTCTTGCCATTTACAACAGTCTTGCATTTAATTTTTTTATTTTTCTTACATTTTATATTCATCAGTTTTACATAATTTTTTAACAACGACTGGTTTCAATGCATTACACTTTTTATATATGCTGTCCGAATTTCCGAATTCTTTTCCTCTTTTTTTTCTTTAATTTTTTTATAATTATTATTAGCTCTCAGTTTTTTAACTAGACAATTTACTCTTCCTCTCCTTTCAGTTAGCTTGTTTATTTTTGTTTTTTATTATTTACTGAGATATGTTTATTTACAGTTAATAACGTACATATGTATCACGTAATTTATATTAAGCATTTTTTCATGAAATTATCTGTCTGCAATTAAAAAATGGAAAAGTTTCGTGCAAAATATTTCATTGAATATCATAAAAAAATGCTTAACGTAAATTAGGTATTACTTTGCTTTGCTTGCACTTTGCTTTGGTTGCACGTGTTTTGGCTTGTCTTCGATTTTTACCTATTAAAAAAATGGAACAAAGATCCCGTATCAAATTTTGTGTGAAAAACGAAATTAAGTGCGCAGATGCATTCCGAATGTTGACTGTGGCACACGGAGAAGCTACCTTGGACCATAGCAACGTTTATCGATGGTATAAAATGTTCTCAGAAGGCCGAAGACGAGCCAAAACACGTGCAAGCAAAGAAGCTGTCAACTATTAACTGAACATTCAAAATGGCCGAAACTGTCGGCACAAAAAAAATCAAAATTCGAATATACGTGACCCGCGAAAATTCAAAATTCGCGATACGTTTTGAACACACCTCGTACATATATATTTTTTATAATTGTGTGCTGCATCATCATGTGTTAATAAAATCTTATGACAGACAAAATTATACAAAATTTATAAATTATACAAATTATAAAAAATAGGTTCGTTTATTTACTTTTCCAGTAAATCCAGTAGTTGAGTAAATTTTGGGTAAGTTGAAAACTTTACTCTCAGGAATGTCTATTGCACAAAAAAGTACGCGAACGGAAAAATTGTACGAATTTGCAGGTTAATCAAAACAGCTTATCATAGTGTTGAATAATATGTGTTGTTTTGACTACCCATCAAATACATTTCTAAAATAGAAGTTCTGTGAAAGCTTTAGCTTGTATTTGGTTTTTAGATTTTATTCTGGGTAAATGGCATATGAAAATACTCGTACATCAATATTTGATTTCTGATAGTCGTTACCCTGAAAAAATAAGTATTCACATATATGTACATCTCTAAAAAATTAAAGTAAATAACACAATTTAATTTAATTTAAAGACTGATAAATTTAAAGATTATTATTCTTTAATTTGTTTCACCTTGAACATAATACTTTTCAGTTTTTTTTTTGTTAAACTTTTACTTCAACTTTTCTTCCTTTAAATGTTTTTTTTTAATTTATACTTTGCAATTGCTTACTTTTGTACTGGATTTTACTGGCAAAAATTTGTCCAGTAAAAATTTGCAGACTCTCAGTCAACAACTGTCAATTTACTCTCTCAATCGGCACTCTCTTTTGCAAATTTTATGTGTAAACGAACGCATTTCAGTAAAATCCAGTACAAATTTTGGGATAAACAAACGGACCTAATATCTAATGTTTTGCTCTGTTTTTAAATGCTTTTCTTGTAACTGCTTAAAGATTTTTCTGATTTTTTATATTAACAATAGATAAGTAATGTTTTTTTTAACGTTTTTTTAAATTTTTGATAGAAATTTTTCCTGAGCCATTATGATAAAATTTGAAAGTTTAACTTAAGTTTAAACACGTCTATAATATTACCAATTTATTGTTTTACTTTATTAAGAGTTATTGAAATAAACCACTTTTTTAAAATGTTCGCCAAAGACAAAAAGCTTAAAAATTTTTGGAAAAAAACTTCTTTCTGATTTTTTTTGTTAAATTCTAAAATTTACTGACTCTAATCGGCATATTAGCGTATTAGATCTAAGTGTGTGCAATGAGATTGCTTATAATTTGGTTCCGGTCGGCTGAGCCACTTTTACATTATGAGTTACATACATAATCAGGGCTATTCGAGAATACTCGCTTCACTTCTTCGTCCTCGAACGTTCACTTCCGACAGTTCGATGTCGACAGATTCTAAAATACGTAATCAGTAATCGATTTATTGTAATCTCTTATAAATCGACTTCCAGGACATTAAAACGCCGATATATAATGAAAACGCGAATTCGAAAAATGGGGTAAAATCAGTAACTTCCTATAGCGGGAAGTTAAAAATTGTTCTTTTCATCTCAAAAAATGTTGGAATAAATTTTTGTCAGTTACATTTTAATAACTCTTCAAGGTACGATAGAAATTCGAGGCGGAGTCGACCTATGAAAAGCGGTATAATAACGCCTAAAGCACGATGTCAGGTCAGGTTAGGTATACTTAACCTGACCAGACATCCCGCTTTTCGTAGGTCGATCTCGCTTTGAATTTCAATCCCGCTTTGAATTTCAATCCCGCTTTATCCCGCTTTTTAGAGTTTTGATCTTTTCAATATTTTATTCTATTTTTATTTTTATTATTAAAATGTAAGTCATGAAAATCCAAATATTTTTCTATAATAGGCACAACCAGAAGGAATTTAAAATTACCAAGATATTAAAAAATTCATATTTAATTTACTTAGGAGGTGACACACTTTTTGCTCCATTATTTACTCCTTTTTTATAATACTATTAAGGCTGGTACTCTGTTCACAATTTCGTGCGAAATGCTGTCAAACTACATGTTAAAGTATTTGGTATGAAATATTTGCGAACTAAACTTGCAAAAGTAGTACCTGGCAGCATGTTTTTTCATGCAAAATGACTCTGCCATCATTTTAGTTTCAGCTGCAAAACAACACGAGCAGTACTTTTTTCTCACCAATGTTGCAATGTTGCATACTTTCAAGCAATAAAAGCGAGACATTTATAAAAAAATGCAAGTTGAGCTACATTTACTACATGTAAAATTTTTCACGCGAAATAATCAATGTTGCTGAAAATTTTTCACGACTTCGAACAGAGGACCAGCCTTTATCTGAAATAAACGTTGCTTGTATATGAGAAGTGCACGACAACTTTAGGCATTAAAAAATTAATATCCTATTGCTATTGGCAAATAAGCAAGATCAGTACACTGATTATCATCAGAGTAAGCTCTACAAAATTCCACCCTTCTCCCTGTAGTTTTCCAGATATCTCAAACTAAATATTTGTTCTTCATGGGAGGTTTCACACCCAAAGGTCTAATTCGAACTCATCTGTAAGAAAACGCACATAATAAAAATCGTTACTTACACAAAATTTCACGTTTCCTACTGAAAGATATCCCAAAATAAAGAAAAATTTTATATGGGAGGTGCCACATTAAAAAAAAATAGCGAAATCGATGCAGGCGCTCTTAAGTTATGCGATTATCAACAGACGAAATTTGATTTTTATTCATATAGATATGTATATATTTTTGTGTATTTAAAAACGTTTCTTTTGAGTTGAAGACTATGTACCCTAAGCAGATACGAAACTGTGTACTCGTAGGTGCATATTCCACATCCCGCTTTCTAAAAAGTAGTTGTTTTAAAATGCCGCTTTTTCGCGGTATTTTCTTCGAAATCCCGCTTTTTGATCGATCATGTCTCGCTTTTTGCAAAAACCATCTGGTCACGTTAGGTATACTGTATGTCTTTAAAAGACATTATGATGCTTTTCACAGCGATATTCATAAGTTTACTGGTAGGGAAAGAGAAAACATTTGAAATAAAAATAATACATTTATTTGGAAAATAGTGGACTATGGTTTGCAATTAATCGCAGATTTTCATAATAGCGATTACGACTAAAAAATATGCGATTAATCGCGATTATCGGTTAATCGCGATTATCGGTTAATCGCGATTAAGCAAGAAAATATAGTACTCATATCATAAATTTTGTTAAAACAGTTAAAGTCTTGGTTTTCTTATTTTATTTTTTATTTGATTTCGTATTATTATCGATTCCATTATATAATTTTTTTTTTAATATTTTCTATAAGTTTTGTAATGCGAGGTCCCGAGACAAGATAAAATGCACCTATCTGCCAACCTAGTGAAAAATATGTTTATCAATCACAATTGAAATGACCATTGTGCATTTACATGTATCTCTGAGAAAATGTATAGTATCAATCCACCTACATACAAGTACATACTTAAAATATGGAAACTTGTTAGAAGCGACCGGAAAAAATATGCAAATCAACGTTATTTTCATTTCATTGAATAGATTTTGTTTGGCTACCAAACTAGTGAAAAGCTAAGAACAATTTAATTAAGGATGGACAAAATCTAATTGTATTTTATAAGTGCTACGAAAGATATTGTACGTGATTTGAAGACGGTAAAACTTTGTCTTACGTGGGATCTTAGACTACAAGCAGTTTAATTTGATTGCAATATGCTCTGAAAGTATTTTATATATTTTATATTTAAACTTAAAATTTAACATTTTTGTCAGTTAAACTTGCCCAGTATAAAAATTTAAACAGTTTAAATGAGTCTTAGATTAGCAAAAAGTTCATTGACTTTTGACATAAATTATTTGCTTGAAAAATGGTAATCGATGAGGATTAAAGGGTGCGATTAATCGCGATTTCTATTACGATTATAATCGCAGTGCGAACCATACAGTGGACCATACCAAAGTAAAGTTTGAAAAAAATTTTTCACTTGACTGTTTACTTAGAAAATGTTTTATTTTCAATTAACATTTTAAACAAAAATAACTCTATCAAAAAAAACCAACCGAAAAAACCTTTTTCAACTTTAAAACCAGCGATGCCAACTATTTATAACCCAAACGCGCTATTCCCCTTCGCAAAACGCGTTAGAACGCACTATGTTACAGCATTGTCAACTACTTATAGCCAAAATGCGCTATTTTACTGCGCGCTAAACTAAATTTTAATTCTTCGAAATTATATCCTAAATCACTAAAATCATTTAATACAGAATCACAATTGCCTTTTATTTTTATTTTATTTGTCAAACTTTGTAACAACTTACATATATAAATTGTCGAATAGTTTTGCGATTCAAATGCTTTTTGTACTTCAGCTAAAATAGATGCTTAATAAGTTATATAATTTTTTTTGGTCACGAGTACGAGTACATATTTTTAGATGTGAAATTTCAAAATATTTTCCATTTACAGTATTAAAATGCGTTTTTAATTCTAACCACAGTCAACAGCTGAATCATTAACCAATTTAAAAAATTTTATGAGTTTTGACTACTAGAAAATTGTTAAATTTATGCAAAAAAAGTAAAAAAAAAATTTTTGAACTGTTTTAGTAAACGCGCTAAGGCGAAAAAAAACACATTTGGCATAGTTAAAACGCGCTAAGTCCAGCGCGAAACACGCTAAATTGGCATCGCTGTTTAAAACTGGGTAATTTCAAGAACCAAAGAAAGAAAAAATTTTTACAATCGGTATAATATGAACCAAGTTATGAAGTAACACTGCCAAAAAAAATTGAGATGAATTGATAACCTCATCCTTGTTTTAAAGTCCCTTAAAATAATATATTATATTTTTTTTCTTCCTTGAAACATTTTGTAGGTGTTAGCTTATAAAAATAAATTCTTGGCCTTAAATATTTTAGTTGGCAATAGGTGATTGGGTAGAATGCTTGAGTTCAAATACAAAAAAAACGAAAGTTCGTCGGTCGCCATTCCCCATATGGCAGGAAGTTTTTTTTTAAATTTTGTATTTTTATTTTTTGCAATTTTGCAATTTCTTCAGTCACTAGTGGCACAAGCGCGCAGGTAAATATGTAACAAAACTCGAGTTACATGATAATTCCCTTGCTCGTAATGTCTTGAACTTTACTTGACAAATCCGCTTACAAAAGAAAGACACTCATCTGGAGTGTTGCTTATTAGGCTCTAATAAATGCCGTGATACACTACCATACAAAGTCGTGCGGTCTACGAAAAAATACAACCCTGGTATGATGTAGTTTATGAAAATTTTCAAAAGACAATAACAATTCATCACACCAGGGTTGTACGTTATCGTAGATCGCACGACTTTGTATGATAGTGAGTCATGGCCTTAAGCAACACTCCAGATCAAACTTCATATTTGCCTAATATAATAATTACTATCACTAAGTTTATGTCCGTCACTGATTGGGCCTAATATTTACAACTAAACTTAAGATTTAAGTATTTATTGTTAGTTAATTTTTAAAGATACAGTGAATAATAGATATATATGGTCATTTCCACAGAACAATTTAGTTTGTATTTTAGAGCCTGTTGATCCATTTTTTTCTATTTTTACTACACGATGAGCTACTTACGTTCTACGCCAACATTTAAAAAAATACATAAAACACAAGTTCTTCAAGCTATGTCATAAATTAAGATAACGTGACAAAAGGTGAACTTTTCTATGAAAAAAAATAAATAAATATACAGAGATGGATACATATTATTAATATTAATAATCACCCTTATCGCGAATCTCAAGGGAATAGATTCTTGGAAATAATTTTTTTATTCCCATGAACAACAAATTGGCATCCCAAATTGTTAAGGAATACAATAAACATCTGTTGTGATTTGAACATGCTATTGTGAATTGATGTAATTGTATTTTTTTACTTTTAACGTGTTTTTATAATTTTAATAAATTGTTATTATTCAGCAAAATGAAAAGCATTTTGCTCCGATTTATGTTATTTTTAATGGAAAAAATAAAGAGACTAAATTTAAGAGATGCATCAAATCCATTGTGTTTATCGGAAGAAATGTATGTATGTAAGTGAAAAGCATGAAGAATTGTTGGCAGTATGTACTTAAGGCCGTGATACACTAGCATACACGATCGTGCGATTTTTGAGAAAATACAGCCCTGGTATGATAGAGTCAATGAACATTTTCAAAAGACAAAAACAATTCATCAGATCAGGGTTGTATTTTTTCGTAAATCACGCAATTGTGTAGGATAGTAAATCATGGCCTTTAATGAATATGAATAAATTAATGCATTTTCAATCCTTTTAAAAATAAAATCAAACAAGTTTAAAAAACATCAAGAAAACTACTTACATTGTGCTTCTTTTTTTATTCCCAAACAAAACGCTTGTGAAAAAACACACATAATTTTTTGGGAAAAAACTCTCATGAGAAGAAATCGGCGATGCCATATTTGCAACTTTAGGCAAAACGGAAACATTTCCCGTGAATAAATATTCACGATAAGGGTGAATACTCGTACATATATATTCTACGAAAGTACTTCGTATAGCGAAATTTTTCGTAAAACGTTCGATAGGTTTCGTACATACATACATATGTATGTATGTATGCGTATATTTTTTTCTTCTTTATTGTACGTCTTATTAATTATTATTTGCTATTTTTGCCATTTCTTGTTCTATTTTTATTATTTTAGTACTTCTTAACAAATTATTCACATGTTGTCCCGGCCTTGAGACGGTCTATTTGTTAGTTCGAAAGAAGAAAAATAAAGATGTACACACAAGAGTTGAAGATATATTTGAAGATCCGGTAAGTAGATATATTAACTTGGGCTCATTAGTATAACTTCCCAATAATTAAAGTTAGGATGTTATCGGACAGATGCATATTTGCTGGTTATCAAAAGTTAACTTAGACCTTAGAGTGAGCGATAAGGTATCGGCAAGTTTACTCTTCCAGTGATGTCATTTATTCTGATCTAGATATTATAACTTCAATTGTATTAAACTATCATCTTACCCGCTACTTTGATTGATTTGATTTGAAACCCACATATATAAGCTTTAAATATAATAAATTCAGTAAATTCACACCAAGGGTTACGTACGAACACTACATTAAAATTAACGTTTCATTGTTTTGTGGTTTCTGATATATGTATAAGCAATAAACGTGGGGGTACTCTCTATTGCGATGCCAAAGAAAAGTGGTACGAAATCGAACGATTGGTACATTTGCCTTTCGCATCTATTATTTTCCTTTTCGCAAGTTTGGTATCACCACACTCTGTAATGCGAAAGCTTCTGTCAAAATCGTTCGATAAGCGCAAATATCTTGCGAGAAAAACATATAAGTACGTTAAAAAAATATTTATATTTGATATTTAGGCCCGTACTATGGTTTACAACTAAGTTGATAGTTAAGTTGTAGTTTCCAAATTTTTATTATGGATTACAACTTTTTTCACCATGAGTCAACTACTTTTTATCAGTTGTATTTTGGTTTTTATTTCGACTATTTTATTAGTTTTACTTCATTATTCCAGACGCCAAGCAATCCTATTTGTCAACCAATATTGTCGCCATGTTCATAAAACACAAAATCTCAAGAATTTATTTTTAATTTCTTCACTTATTCTGCTTTTCAGAGCACACATTTTCTTTTAACGCATCTTCAAGTAGGTCAACGAGGTTTATTAAAGAATCAAGATCCCCTAATTGGGCTATAGTGTCAACAAGAAAGCCATAGTCTATGTGCACAAATATCAATTCAGTGCTTTCAAAAACACTTTATATCCACATGAAATTAATACGGAACCAGTAGAGAATACTTAAATTTCAACGGTTTCAAAGCTATTCTTGACTTAACCCAAGGTATTAAATTTTTCAAATGTGATGAATATCGAATTATATCACAAAAGTTGCGATCGCAAATTTTCCATTCCATTCGTTTTCCTTTTTTGTTACAGCCGTACCAAACACCAAAAATTTTGTATATCATGAAAAAACTAAAAAATTTATTAAAAATATGCATTTATAATGAAATATGAAAGAATATGTATTTATTTCAAAAAATGCAAAAATATGCATTAACAAATCGATTCTATTTTGTCGCAAATTTGTTAATCTGCAAAGATATGTTATTTACGTTGAACTACGACCAACGACAGAAAACATAAACATCTTATCCATAATTATAACTTATGTACAACTAACATAAGCTTCGATTGTGGCTCACAAAATTAAAATAATTGTTTTATTTATGTTTTTTAGATATTCAATGTTATGAAAAAAATAAATCCGAAATTTCGCCATCACATAAAGAGTGTAGCTGGAGATTGCATGTTGCCCGGCTTGGGCCTTAGTCATGAAAATCGACAGGCCCTAATCGATAATGTCAATATTGTGTTTCATATGGCAGCCACAGTACGTTTCGATGAAAAACTCAAGGTAGCGATGCAAATAAATGTTAAAGCCGCGCGTGATATTATGCTTCTTTGCAAGGAAATGCAAAATTTAAGAAGTATTTTGCATGTGTCCACAGCATACACACAGTGTCCTTTGAGGTGCATAGATGAAAAACTATACCCCCCACCGAGTGATTCTAAAAATTTAATTCTCCTAACCGAATGTACTCCGGACAATTTATTGGAGAGTATGACGCCCATGTAAGTGAAAAGCTGATTTCTTCCACAATTGCTTAATAGTCTATAGATATGTATCTGGCTTTTGTTTCAGTTTATTAGGGAAGTATCCCAACACTTATACTTTTACTAAGGCTGTAGCGGAAGATGTAGTTAAACAATGTGGACAAAGTTTACCAGTTGGTATATTTCGACCCGGCATTGGTAAATAAAATCAAGTACATACATATGTATATAATCTTGTATCAAGTATCGTATAGTACTCTATTTGAATTCACAGGGATAAATCAGAGAAACAAGCCGATCGATCAGTCCAGAATAATATGGGGTAAGCGCATCATCGAGCTGTTTCTGAAAAATTTGGCACTGCTATTACTATCAGCGATGTCAACTTCGTGCTTTTGGCACTAGTTTTAGTGCTTTTTGAAGACTCAAAATGCCAAATTTTGAGCATTGGTGCCAAACAAAGAAAAAGCACTGTGTTGTGCTTTTAAGAAATTTGTGGTCTTCTTAAAATTACTTTAATAAGAACTTGATGTATTTATTTTTTTAGTGTAAATAATACCTTTTTCGTCTGATATATTTCATTAAAGATGATACTATTTCCGAAATAGAAAATAGCTTAGAAAATATTAAACATTATTGAACTTCACTCGTTTGGATCTTCACTCGTTTTTCAAGTTAGTGCTCTTTACGCTTTTTAGATCTCAAAATTACGCTTTTTTGTGCTTTTTTTAAATTTTAATGTGCTTTTAGAGCCAAAAAATTTGGCATCACTGATTACTATCCTGCATAATCACACTACTTCAACCTTCAACTTCAGAGTGAATAGCCTTGGGGTTCAACAACAACACCACACTCTTTAATTCAGAGCGTGGTGTTCAGAACCTAGGAGATCAAGAGGCATGTTTGGAGACCTCCTGACACAACACTATATTAAAGATAGCAGCACTATCACCAAACTAGGCCAATGCCCTATTGGAGACGAATCAGTGTGAAATATTGATTTAACAAGAACACGAAAAAGAAATAACCTAACGACTACTTTGATGAAAACCAACGCACGCCACCGGATACGATTTGCAACATGGAATACTAATACACTTCAAGCTGGCAAATTGACAGCAGAAGGACATAGATTTAATATATCTGTCATTGGCATAAGTGAAATTAAATGGAACGGCATTCGCAAGCTAGAAGATCCTAACACACATGCCGTAGGAATTTTTCTAAACAGGCAAATAAGCAACGCCTTAATGTTGGTCTACTACAACCGAGCACATCATCACGGCTCGCCTAAACACAATAATTGGAAAAAATAATAATAAAAAAATTTTACGCACCCACAGAAGTTACTGATTACATCCTGAAGGAAAATTTTTAAGACTACTAACAACGAGCCCGAAACGATATCATGATCCTAAGTTGCGATTTAAATTCCATAAAATAATAACAATTGCTTTGAAAATATTATACGGAAACATAGTCCTGGGGTTAGGAACGAGAACGGCGAACTATTTGTAGAAACCTGCGCAATGTACGAGCTTACAATAAGCGGTTCATACTTCCCACATAAAGCGCAACATGTATTCAAATCGACCGCATCTGAATTTCTAAGAAATGGTTCAAAACTCTTCAAGATATCAGAGTGCTCCAAAGATCCCCGACCACTACCTAGTTGTGGCTGAGTTGAAATTAACTATGAAGACACATAATTTACAAACAAGTTTACAGAAACTATGTACAACGAAGACACCATACAACATGTCACAACTCATATCTTACGGCTTTAAAAGTAGATATGGAATAACTTTTCGCAATAATTACAACCGTGTTCATCACTCCAGACTGTAGATGTAAATGAAGAATGAAAAAAAATAGAGAGGATATTCACCGACAATCCCATTGATGCATATCAGAAGAGAAGTTGAAGAATGGCTGCCAATGTTTACTCTCTGGTGTGATGAGATTACATAAGTTTCTAAAATGGTTTAGAAAATAAACATTTACGGACCGCTTGTAAAATTTTGTAATCGTATTCTATCCTACTCGATACATTTTACTTTTACATGATAAGATTTTTTACATTCTACAGCATTTTTTGTCATGTAGTAATACATTGTATTACCATGTAAAGTCACCTTAACCAAATAAAATTCTATCAAAAAGGCCAAGCTGAAGACCAATACACAGCATTATTAAAAAAAAGTAAAATGCCAATCTAGGGACGATAAACGAAACTACATAGGAAACCTAAAAACTTTATTCGACATAATTAGGACACCAGTTCCCAACATACCAATCAAGGACAAATCTGATGTAATCCTTACTGCTATAGTTGACCAACTTAACAGGTGCATGACCTTCTCAACAGCAACAACTCTGAATATAACTCAGAAGAATACTACTCCCCATCTTAACTCAATCACACTTGACCACAATTAAATAGCAGCTGCTATTTACCAACCTAACAATAACAAAGCTCCAGGTATTGATAATTTGCCAGCTGAACTATTTCAGTCCAAGTCCCAAACTACAACAGCCAGGAAGTTGACGTGCTATCCAGCGGTTGCAAAGCAAATATTAAAATCGGTTTTTTATTCAAAAAGTACAATATAATTCATTTATTCAAAAAACATGTTGCTTATGATAAAGTTATAAAAAAGGAAGTAAGTTAAGTTAGAGCTATGACAAAACTGTTATAAAGTTGAACAGTTGTAAGCATTTCGATTGTATAATAAGATTGCATTTTTCTTACAATCTCCCCCTCAAACCAAATGTCATTTCAAAAATATTTACATATATGTAATTACATTTGTATGTTCAAGTAATTAAATTTACAATTTAAGTTTTAACAAGTTACAACAATAAAAATGCTTTTGTTTACTTAAAGTTTTTGTTAATATGTCTGCTGCGTTCTCATTAGTAGTAACATATTTTACATCGATCTCCTTGTCTTCATATTTCTCTCGTATATAATGGTAACAGAGGTCTATATGCTTACTTTTCTTCTGCACTGTAGGATTTTTCACCATAAAAGCTGCACTCTGATTATCGCAAAGAATAGGCGTGGGAGACGCGATATAATCAGCAAAGCCCATCTCACGAAGTAAACATCGAAAAAAAAATCGTTTCTTTTGTACCCTGGCACAATGCGATGTACTCTGCTTCCATCGTACTCAAAGTCACCACCGTTTGTTTTCGTGATTCCCATGAAATGGGACCACCTGAACGTAACAAATCCGGAGTAGGACTCTCTGTCGTTGGTGTCACAAGCCCAATCAGAATCTGTGAAACACTCAAAACTATTTATATTACTAAGGACATATTTGGCCGTTGCAAAATGTTCTTTATGCGGATGTGTGTTAAATTGTGATAAATTAGATACCACATGTATCAAATCTGGTCTAGATATTACTGCTAAGTACATTAACGCTCCAATCAAACTTTGATAAGTTTGTGCATCTAGATTCTGACACTGGTTTTTAAATTTTTCAAGTACCGTACCACTTGGCCATGGAGTAGCTGCAGGTTTGCAATTCGACATACCCCAACGTTCCAGCAATTCTTCTGTATATCGCTTCTGATGAATACTTATATCACCTCTTTGACCATCCCGATTGACTTCTATACCTAAATAGAAAGATATTGCACCTCGATCTACTGCTTTTACTTGTTCATTTAACTTTATAACGATTTCTCGCATTTCTTGCTCACTAGAGCATGCCAGTAGCATGTCATCAACATAGATAGCGATTAAACACAGTTGACTACCATTTCGCTTAACGTACACACATCTATCGGATCTACAGCGTTTGAAACATATTTCGAGCAAAATATCATTCAGCTTCTTATTTCATTCTCGGCCCGCCTGCTCTAAACCGTATAAGGCTTTTCTAAGTCTGCAGACTTTATTAGGATGCTGGCTATCTTCAAACATTTTTGGCTGTGGCATGCAGACATCATCTGTTAGATCTCCATTGAAGTAAGCTGCGTCTATATCGATATGGTTTAATAGCAATTTGTGTCTAGCGGCTAATGCTAAAATCAGTCTTATGGTAGAATGTCTAACTACCGGTGCGAAGGTTTCGTGGTAATCGATGTTATATTTTTGTGAACAACCATGTGCAACCAACCTTGCCTTGTATTTCTCTATTACACCATCAGGCCAACGTTTCACGGTAAAAACCCATTTGCACCAGATTACATTTTTATCTTTTGGCCTATCTACTAATTGCCATGTTTTAGTTTTTATCAATGAGTTATATTCTTCACCATCGCTTCCGTCCATTTTTCACAATTTTCTGAATTTAATGCCTCATTAATAGTATTTGGGTTTTCGATTACAGAATTTAGCATTTCGGGTCCACTTTCAGTAACATATACTTTGCGAGGTCTTCCCTTACTACACGTTCTAATTATTTTAGGTCTTCCTCCTTTTCTTTTATTATCAACAGTAATTGTATCATCTCTATCACTTTCACTACCTGATGGACTCACCTGTTCATCTTCTACTTCATCATTTTCTAGTTCATCATCATCTACTGCATCACCTTCTACTTCATTATCATCTGCTGCATTATCTTCTGATCAGAAATGCTTTAATTTTCATCTTTCAATTCATCACCAGTTTTAATTTCTGTGCTTATATTGCAGGTTTGTTTACATAAATTAAAGTAAAATTTTTCTCGTTCCTCAGTTTCTAAAGGCGTTCGCTCGAACGATTTCTCAAAAAATATGACGTCACGGGCGATAACGATTTGTTTTGTTATTGAATTGTACAAACGATACCCTTTTGTATGTAACTGGTATCCAACGAATATCATTTTGGAGCCTTTTGGTAAAAATTTACTGCCTTTTGGTTTAGGACTTTTGTTCAAAACAACTGCATCACAGCCGAATGTTTTAAAATGAAATACTGATAGTTGCTTACCTGTCCATCTTTCATACGGTGTAATATTTTCAAGAACCTTTGTAGGTGATCTGTTTCTTAGATACGTGGCCGTGTTGATAGCTTCGCCCCATAAACTTTGTGGTAACTTAGGCTGCTCTAATAAACACCTTGCCATTTCGACGAGGGTTCTATTGGCCCTTTATGAAACACCATTTTGTTGCGGTGAATAACTGACGGTTGTCTGGTGTACTATACCTCTTTTTGCAAAAAACTCTTTGAATTTATAGTTTATAAACTCTTTACCGTTGTCACTTCTAACAACTTTGATTTGGCGGCCTGTCTGCTTCTCCGCATTCGCAGCAAAATTAGTAAATGCCTCAAATGCTTCACTTTTGTTTTTGAGGAAATACGTTGGGATATAACGAGAATAATCGTCTATAAAAGTCATGAAATATGACGATCCACCAACAGATTTTGTGAAAATGGGACTGCATAAATCTCTGTGTGTACCACTTCTAACAAATCCTTTGTTTGAACACTAGAATAAATCTTGTAAGGTTTGACTGCAATTTTATTCACAGCACATGTAACACAATCAATTTTGTTAGGAATTTTCAGATTTAATCCTTTTACCATTATTTTTGCTGACAACTTATTTAGATCATTTACGTTTATGTGTCCATATCTATAGCGCCACTTTTTTGCCATAGTTTCTTCATTTATACAATTAACACTTTCAATTTCTTTAATTACTTCAACTTTTGCAACAAATAAAGCTTCGTTTAAAACAGCTGATAAAACATTGCCTTTTTGTTTACTTTTAATAACAGCTTTATTGCCTTGGAAGTTAACAGAATATCCAGCTTTTAGAACTTTGTTTATAGAAATGAAATTTGAATGTAATTTCGGAACATACTAAACATTATGTAAAGTGAGATTGCAGAATTGTGTATGTAATTTTACATCACCAAGACCTTCAGCGTAAATACTCTCACCAGATGCTAGTACAACTTTTTGTTTACATTCTGTTAACTTAATAAAATTGGTTTTTGTTCTGCACATATGGGATGTTGCTCCGCTATCGAGAATAAACTTATCTGTTAAATTATTTCATGTAATGAGCAAGCTAACTCAGTTTTATAATTACTTTTACATTGAGAGCGATAATGGCCCTTTTTTCCACAGCGAAAACCTTTTATGTTGTTAACATTCGTATCAAAAAGCTTTTTATCACTTTGATCATTTTTAGCACAATTTGACCTGTGTTTATTAGTATTAAATTTTTTGTTTTTATATTCGTTCCTGGAATTTGCTACGAATACGGTTTCACTTTGGCTACAATTTTTGTTTGACTGACGTAGTTCTTCTTCAAGTATTTTGGAAATTAATCTATCATAACTAGGTAAACTATCTCTGCTTTCAATTGCAATGACAAAGTTTTCCATTTCATCTGGAAGACTGCATAACAGCAAAATCGAAAGCAAATCATCATTGAAGACGATATTGATTTCTTCGTCAACGACAGAACTAAAATCATTTATTTGTGTGACGAATTTTTGGTTCGTGTAAAACTTAAACCGAACAAGTTTTTTGAACAAATCGACTTTTCTTGAAGCCGTGTCTGCCTTATACAGAGAACTTAAAACGTTCCAATTAACTCACTTGGCTTGACACTTAACGTTATAGTTGCTAGAGCTTTGGAATTATTGGCAATCCATGCAGTTTTTTCAGGATCCTTAGTAAGAATGTCTTCATTAATCGTTTTCCAAAGGTCCAATGTTATTAGTAAACTTTTTACCTGAATGCACCATGTAGCGTAGTTTTCGCCGCTCAACTTTTCAATGCATCCTACACCTATTGCCATTTTCAGACTTATTGTTTTTGGATGGACAAAACAATTTAAAACCTTCAAACACGTTTCGTATTTAACCTCAAAATCTTTGCAACTTGGAATCTGGGCCCATAACCTTTGTTGAGATTTTCTTTATCCAATTGAAACTTACGTGGAAGTTGACGTGCTATCCAGCGGTTGCAAAGCAAATATTAAAATCGATTTTTTATTCAAAAAGTACAATATAATTCATTTATTCAAAAAACATGTTGCTTATGATAAAGTTATAAAAAAGGAAGTAAGTTAAGTTAGAGCTATGACAAAACTGTTATAAAGTTGAACATTTGTAAGCATTTGGATTGTATAATAAGGTTGCATTTTTCTTACAAGCTTAAAGTTCTGAAATAAAACAAAAATATGCGACTATTTTAATTTAAAAATGTTGTTTGCTATTTTGTCTGGTTTCGTGCGTGTTGTGCATTATCGTGTTGGGAAAATTTTTCGCGTGCGCGTTTCGTATTTGTTGGACATCTTTGTATTCGTCTTAGGCTCGTGTCGTTTTGCAAAAATTCGATACGTGCCATGTGCAGAAAAAAATGGACGACTTTTCTTCAATGGCATCGAAATACGACCTGCGAATCAATGCAGAAAAAACAAAATGTGTGGTTGCTAAATCAAACCATGCACCAAATTTGTTAATAAACAACATGCCAATACAAAACTTTTTGCCACTTGGATAGTATTATAACATGAGACGGCGGCGCTATTGGTGACGTAGATTCACGTATAAGCAAAGTTAAAACTGTATACTACAACCTGCGAATTACATGGAAATCAAATGCCCTCTCTTCAAAAACAAAAATACAGATGTGCAAGCCTGCTTCAAAAGCATTCTGCTCTATGAGACCGAAATCTGCCTAGTAAGCGAGAGCAGTTAGCACAAAGTTTTAACCTT
This sequence comes from Nowickia ferox, assembly GCA_936439885.1. Taxonomy (NCBI): domain Eukaryota; kingdom Metazoa; phylum Arthropoda; class Insecta; order Diptera; family Tachinidae; genus Nowickia; species Nowickia ferox. Next base: position 1,419,700 of record OW387028.1, read on the forward strand.
TAATAACAGATGCTTACAAAACATATTAAAGATTTGGTGGCCTAGGGTAGTCACCAACAAACAACTACTTCAAATCACCGATGAAGACAATAGGTCCGTTTGTTTACCCCAAAATTTGTGCAAATTTGTACTGGATTTTACTGAAATGCGTTCGTTTACACATAAAATTGCAAAACAGAAAGAATAATAATCCTTAAATTTATCAGTTTTTAAATTAAAATTAATTGTGTTATTTGCTTAATTTCTTAGAGATATAAGGTGTATGTATATGCAAATACTTATTTCTGCATACTATTCAGGGTAACAACTATCAGAAATAAAATATTGATGTATTTTCGTATGCCATTTATCCAGAATAACAACTAAAAACCAAATACAAGCTAAACCTTTCACAAAACTTCTATTTAAGAAATATATATCGCTTCAAATTTATAATTATAAAAATGCATGCATCAATTACCAAAAATATGTATTTGATGGGTAGTCAAAACCACACATATTATACAACACTATGATCAGCTGTTTTGATTAACCTGCAAATTTGTGCGATTTTTCCGTTCGCGTACTTTTTTGTGCAAGAGATATTCTTGAGAGTAAAATTTTCAAATTACCCAAACTTTACTCAACTACTGGATTTTACTGGAAAAGTAAACAAACGGACCTAATATTAGCAATCAATTGGCTCGGACATGCAGTAAGAAACCCTGGAACACTGGTTCGAGGAAACCGGGAAAATCAAAGATAACATGGAGGTGAGCAATTTTTTCTAAAACCCGATAATCGTTCATCGAACTGAGACACATTGCACGAGACTTTTATTATATAAGTATATTAATAAAAGTATTTTAAATGTAGATAAGAAGCTTTTCTTATATCTGTTCCATCAGTTGGGCTCTTTCTAGTTCACATTCAGGGATTTGAGTGGAACGTATTCTTTCGGCTTGTTTCTCTGTGTTCTTTGGTTATATAAAAAAACATTTGCCTATTTATTATTTTTTTTTAAGTTCGTTAATATGAACAAAAAATTCATTAATGGTTGTTGGGACAGAGCACTGCATGAGTATATTCAATATTGACACATTTTCAAGGACCATGTTGATTTCATTTTGAAATAGTAAAGCAGGCAGTACACGGCATGTAAAAAGCCACATGCCCATGTAGCTCTGACATGCGCATGGACAAACTCAAATTTTTTTGTCTTAATATTTTCCAGATTAAACAAAAGATTATAACTATGATACAAATATTAAAAACTGACTTTGTTTTTTAAGTAATCAGTACATATCGTGATCCAGTGTGTGGCTGGATAGACAATTTTTATGGACCTACGGGTGCAATCGCTGGCGCCGGTACAGGTGTGATCAGGACATTACGCTGTGATCCAACAGCAGTGGCTAACATGGTACCAGTTGATTTATGTGTAAATAGTATTATAGCTGCATCTTGGGAGATCGCTGAGAAGCAAAGGTAAGCATAAAATCATACTTTTTATTTTATTTTTTCCTAATTTTTTTTAATTTGGTCATTTTCTAGCACTGTAGATATACATAAAGAAATTCCGGTATATAACTTCTGTACATCCAAGGACAACCAACTGACATGGGGAGATTTTACAACTAAAACGACCAAATATGGTCTGATGTATCCTACATTAAAAGCCATGTGGTATTTATGTTACGCAAACACTCCCAACAAATTAATGCACATGTTGTCAATATTTACTTTACATTATATACCTGCAATAATTTTTGATGCCATATGCATGTTGATGGGGAAAAAACCCAGGTATGTACCATGAGTAATGAAGGCGCGAATACAGCACAAGACTTGTTTTTAATTTTAAATTATATTTGCTTAATTCACAAAAAGTATGTGCCTACATTTGTTTTCATTTTTCGACATGTTCAGTCTTATTATGGTTGTCGTAGTCGTGACGAAACCGATTAAAAAAAGAGAGAATGCTTGGGCATATGTAACAACCGTAAAGGCCACTTGTTGTTGATCAATCGCAATTACAAAAAATCGTTCATAGATAAATTTAATAAAACAATAATATTTTTGCAACTTATTTTAATGAAAGTGAATCTAAACATTTTCGTAAGTCAACTTAAGCGCTCGTGTCAAAAGTCCGTAGATATGTATGTTCGTTTTGGTTTGGATCATAGAAAAAAATTATATTAAAAACAAAAACAAATTTTAATTTTTTTTACATGCATATAATTTATTTATCGAATCTTCAAAAAAAAAATTAACTAACAATAAGTATTCAAATCTTAAATCTAGATATAATAATTAGGCCCAACAAGTGTCAGGCATAAACTTAGGGCCTGGCCCACGATGTCGACAAGAAATTTTCTTTCGCTTACTTATATGGAAAACAAAAGCAAAATAAGAAAATTTGTTTTTGTTTTCAATTTAAGTAAGCGAAAGAAAATTTGTTTTTGTTTTCAATTTAAGTAAGCGATAGAAACTTTCTTGTCGACATCGTGGGCCAGGCCGTTAGTGATAGTAATCAGTAATACATAAATGTCGTATTAAGCACAAAAATATTTTCAAGCTGTTTCATCTGGAGTGTTGAGTATTAGAGCCATAGTGACCCTCTTTTTTAAGTGGGTGTGTCCAGTAAAATTCAAGATGTTACGAGCAAGGGGATTAGAATGGGACTCGAGTTTTGTTAAGCATTTGCCTGCGTATTTTGCAATTTCTTCAGTCACTAGTGGCATATTTAAATCACGATGTAAATTTGAATTTTTGATGTACCATGGAGCCGATGTTATTTTCCTTAAAATCTTGTTTTGTCTCCGGTAGATTCTCTTTACATTGGAAACTGAAGCAGTGCCCCATAGCTGTATTCTGTAGCACCATATTGGTTTCAAAAGCGACTTGTATTTTTGTTTTTTTTTATTGTATCTTCAAATATGAACTAACAATAAGTGTTCAAATCTTAAATCTAAATATAATTAATTAGGCCCGACCAATGTCGGACATAAACTTAGTGATAGTGAATTAATGATACATAAGAGTCGTGCTAAGCGAAGAAAAATAAAAAATAAAAGTATATTCAAGGAGTGTGGTATGCGCCTACACCGGCATGTTGTATAGAATTTAGAGTTGCATAGAATGTAGCCAAAAGTTAAGAAGAAGAGGAGAGTGAGAAAAAAGATGGCTGTCGAGCGGGAAAATAAAGAAAAAAGATGGCAGTCGATAGGTCTAGATGATTCGATGAAAATGGCGTCGTTTTGAGGAGACAGTGCGTAAACGACTCGAAGAAGAAGTCAGAAAGTTGGTGGTAATGAAATAGTGAACATAATAGTAAAAGAGTGCAAAAAATTAGCTCCAAAAGAGGTAAAACTAAGAAACCAACATAAAAGAAAGAGAACTTCCCGATCCAACAATTGATGGGCCTGAGGAACGTAAATTGACACTGATATCTCAAGAGTCACCAACAGCTACAACGCCATAAAAGACAAAAGAAGTCATCCATAACCCGCTGTACTTATCCGGAAAACGGACGAAACCTGGAATTGCCTACAACGTCGGCATACATACATATGCATCGGTCGATTCAAAAGGACCTGAAAGTGTAAGTACGGGTAAAATTTCCGTCGCATCATTGTTCACCCGTAAGTTTCAATACAAACACAAAATTTTATGCATCGTGCCATCCATACTAACTTACAAAAGCAGTACCCACCGGCTGAAAAGAAAACAAAAGAAAAAACAATATTTAAAACACATACATATATATATATATATATATATATATATATATATATATGTATATATATATATATATATATATATACATGTATATATATATATATATATATATATATATGTATATACATATATATCAAATTTTACTTACCTGCCGAAACAAACTTACCTGCAAATTCTACTTACCGGCAAATTCTACTTATCTGTTAAAATAAGTATACCTACAAATTCTAATTACCTGCTGAGTCAAATACATCTACAAATTATAATTACCTGCTGGAACATATACCTACATATATATATGAAAAAGTTACTTACCTGCTAAAAGACATATACTGGAAATCTCTAACTACCTACCAATACCAATACCAATATATTTGAAAAACTATGCCCACCTACAAAAATAAATACACTCGAGAACTATACTTACCTATTTTAAAACAAAAGGAAATACACAAATGAAAACTACATTTACTTTGAGCAAAGATTCTGAAATTATATTGTGTGAAATAAGATATCCTGGTGACCAAAACATATAAAACTCTACCCGAATCCAGCTTACCCGCTCAAACAAGAAAAGACATAATCGAAATATATGTACTATATAGTTACCTGCCGAGCCCGCATATAAAAGCCCTACTTGCTGACACAACTATATCAACATTCAGCAAAATAGTCAGAAACACCGTACCAGTAGACGTAGCTGCTCTTATTTCTTATTTATTTATTTCCCTTTGCGTTTCGATAAACTAACATTTAATTAATATATTTGCATATCTATATGAATATCTTGTAGAATTTTAACTAACTTATATACATGTACATACATATATATGTATATGTATCTATATACCCAATAGGAAATTGTATCTTTTTTTTATCTCTTTGAACGTACATATATATAGGGTGTTTTTTATTGAGGTATAGAACTTTAAGTTGGCATCACTTTTTTAACTGGCGGCCATTTTGTCAGCTGTCAAGTGATTAATATTTAGTTTGGTTTGCCATTTCATCATGAACAGGTTGACAAATGAACAACGCTTGCAAATCGTGCAAATTTATTTCGAAAACAATGGTTCAGTTCGCGAAGTTTACCGCAAGCTCCGTCCATTTTATGGTCGACATAATCGTCCATAAGAGCAATTAATTCGGTTAACCGGTCAATTGGCCACCAAGATCGTGTGATTTGACACCATTGGATTATTTTCTTTGGGGATATGTGAAGTCGCTCGTCTACGCCAACAAACCAGAAACGTTAGGGGACTTGGAAGCCAACATTCGTGGCGTTATTGCCAACATACGGCCCCATATGCTCGAAAAAGTGGTTGAAAATTGGACCTGTAGAATTGGCTTTATTCGAGCCAGCCGCGGCGGCCACATGCCCGAAATCATATTTAAACGTTAATGGCATAAAATTATCCTTCCAATAAAGCCAAATTGATGGACATTAAAACGATTTTCTTGTGTTTTATTTCAATTCGAAGTTCTATACCTCTAAAAAAACACCCTATATATACCCGATACAGCGTGATACCTTTTTTTTGTAGAGTAGTAGGAAAAACTTCGTGTTGGGCCGTACCCCAAAAATGCTGTTAGGGTTTTGAGCTCAAAACTTTAGGCGCAAGTGAATAATAAATTGACAATAACATATCCCAAAAACAACAAAAAGGGGGTATACGCAACATTTATATATATATATATATATATATATATATACATATATACATATATTTTGTAATTATAAATTGCTAGTAAGGGAAAGCTCGATGTACTAATTAGAAATAGTTGTACATCGGGTATTCCACAGTCTGACAAACTTTTAGTGCACCGTGGTCGAATAACGAGTACGGTTAGTTGACAAGTTTGTTTGGAAAATCCAAAGGTAGCAAAGACTTGTGAGAAAAGTTTTTTTTTAATTAAAGTATATATTACCTAATGGTAAGACAAATTAAATGATATAAATTATAAACATAATTACATGGAAGCGAAAAATTATATAGTTTTGTATTTGCTCCGGTGAGATTTATAAATTGAAATCATTCTTCTAGGCATTTTTCGTTAAAACGTTTAAATATTAAACCAGTTTTTGTTCACCATAGATATATTCAATACTATAAAAAAATATATACATATATATATAAACATATGCGATCAAGATATTAACTTTGTGTAATAAGTTAAGAATATATATACATATATATAGGTATATATTTATAAATATAAGAATATATTGTTTTTTGAATTGAAAGTAGAATTATGGCTACGTTTTTGTTTATTTCTTTTAATATGAGTGAATAATCGATCTGGGAGGTTATGGACGGGTGATAAAAGGGTAAAGTATTTCATATAGGGATGATTCGGTAATAGGCACTAAATCTGGGCCCGAGTCATCACGGTAAAGGAAGGGCGCAGCCCCTTGTGTCCTTCAGGGTGGGCAACCAGTGTTAGCCTAACATCAGCTAACTAAATTTTTGTTTTTTTGCCTCGTAAAGTACTGCTGTGAAGTAAGTATGTGCGTAAACAACAGTTATTGGATTTTTTTGTGTATTCTTGCTTTTGGGTTCCTCCCTCTTTTCATTTAATTCACGTTCATGTGATCCTATGTCACCAAAGGCTGGCATGTATATTCTTTTTTGTTATTGTTCAATAGTGGTAAGTCAGTTTGGTTAGCAAGGACCACATCCCAATACGGCGAGCCCAGCTGGAGCATCCGCCATCATGCCAGCGCGGCTAACAAACTGTTCAACAGCGTTCACGTTTCATTTTTGAAACTGGTAAGGTAACTAACACACATTCTTGAGGGACAAAGACAAAACCCATCTTGTCAGCACTATTAAAAACTTAAAACAAGGACAATTATAACAGGAGCTACATCTGGAGTGTTGAGTATTAGAGCCATAGTGTCCCTCTTTTTTAAGCGGATGTGACTAGTAAAATTCAAGATGTTACGAGTGACTCGAGTTTTGTTAAGTACTTGCCTGCGTATTTTGCAATTTCTTCAGTCACTAATGGAATATTTAAATCACGATGTAAATTTGAATTTTTAATGTACCATGGAGCCGATGTTATCAAACGTAAAACTTTGTTCTGTCTTCGTTGGATTCTATCTACATTGGAAGCTGAAGCAGTGCCCCATAGCTGAATTCCGTAGCACCATATTGGTTTCAAAAGCGTCTTATATATTAACAGTTTGCAGTCTAGGCTGATGTTGAATTTCTGCCAATCAACCAATGTATTTGAGTTAACTTAAGTTTCATTTGAATTAGTTTAGAGTCAATATGATGTTTCTATATAAGCCTTGGATCAAGATGTATACCAAGGTATTTCACTTGAGTATATTGAGAAATATTTGGATTGTTAATTCGAGTGGGGGAACAAGTATATCTTCTTAATGTAAAGGTTATATGGAATCACTTTTGCTCATTTACTTTAATTCTCCATAAGTTCCACCATCTTTCCAGCTGGGTAATATGTTCCTGGAGATTTCGGGATGCCTCATAAGGATTTTCATGCATACTCATACAGGCTGTATCATCGGCAAATGTAGAGGTATAGATATTATTGCTCATAGGCATATCACAAGTATATATTAAATACAACATTGGCCCTAAAATACTACCCTATGGGACACCGGAAGATATAGACTCGGGCACACTCATGAAGTCTCCTTCCAAAACAGTGAACTTCCTATCAGTAATATAACTTTCCAAAAGTTTTTGTATGTTTATTGGCAGATATGTCTTCAATTTTAAAATTAGGCCTTCGCGCCATACTTTGACAAATGCCTCAGAAACATCAATGAAGAGGGCAGAACAATACTTATTTTCTTCAAATGTCTTCCTTATAAATTGAACCAATCTATGCGTTTGCTCAATTGTGCTATGCTGACTTCTAAAACCAAATTGATGCTCAGGGATGCACCCATTATCAGCTAAAATTTTGGAAAATTTAGTCATGAGCAGCTTTTCGAAAAGCTTTGAGATTGTTGATAGTAAGCTTATAGGCCTATATGACTCAGCCTTGGTAGGATCTTTGCCCGGTTTTGGAATCATTTTGATCTTCGCAAGTTTCCAGTTATGTGGAAAATACTGCATTCCTAAAATGGCATTAAAAATAAATAGCAGGATTCTTTTTGCAATTAGAGGCAAATTCATCAGCATCTTGTTACTAATTCCATCAATACCTGGAGCTTTCTTCGGGTTGAGTTCAGCCATTATTGTTTGTACTTCACGCAGCTAAAACTTTAAAGGACGAGGGGGTAGGGAAACTACACTCGGCAAATCAACAGCACCCGTACATGAATAGGGTGTGAATACAGATTTTAAATGCTCAGCAAATAAGTTACCTTTCTCACTATCGGTTCTGGCTCATCATCAGGTTGAAGAGCGCAGTGGTGATTTCAGCCATAAAGAGTAATTAGATGCTGACGTGACATCGAGAGCTTCTAAATATTTTGCCAGTAATGCAGTTTTTTCTGACGATAGCAACTCTTCAAGTAGTTTAGTACATTTTTTGAGTCTGATTGTATTTAGGGGTGATCTGTGTTGTTGCCATTATATTTTAGCTCTCCTTTTTTCACATACAAGACCTTCAATATAAGTAGAATAAATTCTATTAAAGGCAGTCTGCGGTTGGGAGGTAGTGGCATGTTCAGCAGCCTGTTTAATATTTTCGTTAATATTGACAACGTTAAATTCAATATCTTCGGATGTTCTTAGCTTAATGTTTTCCGTACAATGACTACTGAGATACTTTTTGAACCCCAGCCAATTAATACGATTGATCATCTTCACGTATGGGTGAGGTAAGACACTTCTTAGTGGGCTACAAATTGTAACGATTGTGGGAGAGTGATCGGAGGAGAGATCTTTTTTTATGATTTTTTGTTTGTTTAGTATATGAAAAAAAAACTCCGCCAAGACGTCTGTTCACTCTGAAGGTTCAGCGAGAACTCGAAAAAGCGACTTGTATATTAAAAGTTTACAATCTAGACTGAGTGTTGAATTTCTACCAATCAGCCAATATACATATCTGAGTTAATTGAATTTTCATTTCTGTTAGCTTTGAGTCAATATGGTGTTTCCATTTAAGCCGTCGATCAAGGTGTATACCAAGATATTTTACATGTGAATGTTGAGTAACAACTTGATTGTTGATTCAAATTGGGGAACAAGTATCTCTTCGCACACTTTTGTTAATTTACTTTAATTCTCCATAAGTTTAACCATAGTTCCAGCTGGGTAATATGTTCTTGTAGATATCGGGAAGCCTCGTGAGGGTTTTCGTGCATACTAAGGCAGGCTGTATCATCGGCAAACGTAGATGTATGGATATTGCTGCTCAAACGCATATCAAAAGTATAAATCAAATACAAAACTGGACCAGTATGCTCCCTGTGGCACACCGGATGATATATGTAGATTCGGGCACGCTCCGTGAACTTCCAGATAGTAAAGTAACTTTCCAATGGCCTTCATGTCACACTTTATCAAATGCCTGAGAAACGTCAATAAACAGGGCAGAACAATACTTCTTTTCTTCAAATGTTCTTCTTATAAATTGAACCAATCTATGCGTTTGTTCAATGGTGCTATGCTGAATTCTAAAACCAAATTGATGGTCCAAGATGCACCCACTACCAATGAGAATTGGGAGTAATTTTGTCATGAGCAGTTTTTCGAAAAGTTTTGACATTGTTAATAGTAGACTTATTGGCCTGTATGATTCAGCCTTGGTAAGATCTTTGCCCGATTTTGGAATAATTTTTAGCTTGGAAAGCTTCCAGTCGTGTGGATAATACTTTAGTCGTAATATGGCATTAAAAATAAATAGAAGGAATATAATTGCAATACGAGGCAAATTCATGAGCATCTTGTTACTAATTCCATCAATACCTGGAGCTTTCTTCGGGTTGAGTTCAGTAATTAGTTTCTGTACGTTACGCATCTTAAACTTTAAGGGTCGCGAGGGTAGAGCAACTACACTCGGTAAATCAACAGCACCAGTACCTGTGTTTGGGGTAAATATGGATTTTAAATGCTTTGCAAACAAGTTACCTTTTTCAGTATCACTTCTTGCTCAACTTCCAGTAGAAGTGCGCAGAGGTGGTTTAAAGCCAACGGGCGTTTTAAGCTTTCTCGCAGCGCCACAAGGACTAATTAGATGCTGGTGTGACATCGAGATTTTCCAGATAGTTTTTAAGGGATGCAGTCTTTTTGCATATGCAAGCAACTCTTGGAGTCGTTTAGTGCACTCTTTAAATCTGATTTTATTTTTGGGGTGATCTGTGCTGTTGCCATTCCCTTCTAGCTCTTCTTTTTTCACATATGAGACGTTCAATATCCGTAGAATATATTCTATTAAGCCCAGTCTGCGATTGGGAGGTAGTGGCATGTTCACCAGCCTGTTTAATATTTTCGTTAAGATTCGCAATGTTAGATTCAATATCATCGGATGTTCTTAGCTTAATGTTTTCCGTGCAATGACTATAAAGATATTTTTTGAATACCAGCCAATTAACTCGATTGATTATCTTCACAACGCTTTAACTCTAGGTGTGATAGGCGCGAACTCCAGAACGTATGTTTTGCATTGTAGTCTCCAGCTGCTACGAAACAAGGTCCAAGCGATTTGTAAAAACCCTCGTATTGATCCTCAGCGATTGAGTATCTGGGAGGGGAGTAAATTGATGATATAACGAAATTTGTACACAAATTTTCGACACAAATATTAGTTGCTTGGGGATGTTCTGCACAAATGTTATCAAGGACATAGTGCTTAAGTCTTGACTTAATTATAATTGCTGATCCACTGCATGCTCTCCCTCTCGGGTCTTTTGAATCATATAGAGTGTAAACATTTATTTTAAATAAGCTTCTTGAGGTCAAATGAGCCTCAGAGATCAACATTATATCAATATTTTTTCCATAAGGAAGTGCTCGAGCTAGTTTTTGTGTTGGCGAATGCCGTTTGCGTTCCAGAAATATATTTTTAAACTGTTCATAGCTTATTTATAATTGCCTGAAGCAGTGTATTTTGCATTCGCAGCATTTCTTTCATCAAGCTAGTCATGTTTGTTGTAAAGTTGTTTATAGTTTGCACCAGATTATCAACAGTAGCTTCAAGGCGATTAAAAATAAAGCTTGAGTTTGTATTTTTTTTTTTTATTGTTTGGCCAAGAAACTTTTTGTGTGGGAATAGAATTTGATTGGCTCATTTGAAGAAAAGTGGCAGTGGCTAATTTAGGTTTTTGACCCATAGCCTGTTTAACGGAAGAATATACAGAGCATCCGCTGTAGTTAGCGGTGTGATTACCCCACAATTACTACATTTTTTTCTGGTTGATCTTTTGACTTACTACAGCTAGCAGAACCATGCAATTCACCGCAGATAACACACACTGTAGATAAATTGCAGTAAGTTTTTGTATGGCCATATTCTTGGCAATTATGTCACTGTACGGGACCTGAACGCTTACGTGGCTCTTCAACTGTGATTTTTCGGTGTAAGAGAAACTTTACGCTATAAATTGGATGGGCTTAATTTTTTTTTCAATTGTATGTCATTCGGCTCCAGTTCAACCCGAAATAGGGATTGGGGGACCTTTTCTCTGTTAATTATATTAGTAAAATTTTTACCTTAAATCCTTGGGGCGATAAGAGCACATTTTACTTCTTCGGGGTCAACATATCTATGCCATTTAATACTATCTGTAGGACTTTAGCACTTTTAAGTTGGTATGTGTAAAAAATTTTTTTAATTTTTTTCAAACTCACTAACAATTTTCGGAAATCCTTGTCATCATATATTTGGATTTTAGTTCCATCAATATTAGCTCGTTTAATTGGAATGATGTGAAAAGTATTTTCACCAATGGCTGACAGTAGTCTTCTTAGAAGCGCGTTAGAATTTTTTTCTCTCATATAGATAGGTGGTGGCTTTGAAGACTTTTGCGATGATGCAGAGGGTTTGTCGTTATTGTCTTGCAATAATGAAAAACGATTTTGACGATTACTAGATGATGCGCTGTTATCCTTGGACATCTTTGGAGCAGATGAAATTTTAGAAACTTTGGGCTTTGCCCACGCTTTACCACAGTTATATATCTGTCCATTCCGACTTGGACCTTAGGTTTTGAGCTACTGTTATCTTTAGTGATAGCTTGATTAGGTGATGAACACGAGCCCGAAGCGGATGATATCGCTGACTTATATGAAGAAGTACTAGGCGGTAACGGTAATGTTAACGAATCACTAGTTGGCATTGAACAAAGCTAAGTTGATCGCTGACGAAAAAGTGGCTTTGCCGTTAGAAAAATACTATCATCAGGTTTTTTATTTTTATTGTTTTCATTAAGAGCTTCAGAACTCACAGTAAAATAGGCATTTCTGCGGTTAGAACTCACTTTAAAAAATTTTCTATTTGAGGTACTCATATAGAGTATTCCTCAATGTCACTCTGTTTGTGGTTTTTTTTTGTTGTTGTTATTTCTTGCTTTTTTTTAAAATATTATTAAAGCAAATAAAGCTTATTTATCAAAGTCAATATGTACTACGAATATTTTTTTTATGATTTTTGTTTTGCTTATTTTTTGTTTCGTATGTATATATGTATGTAAGAAAAACTCCGCTATGACGTCCGTTCACTATGAAGGTTCAACAAGAATACGCGTATATGAAAAATTAATTTTCATTAATAACAATTTTTTATATCGGTAACACCCAACGGATTATCACTCTATTTCCAAACAAATATACAGGGGATCAACACGAATTTTTGTAACCAATTTAAAAAAAAACCTGGTTACGGGATGCGATAAATGCTAAAAATTTAGAACGCTGATGTCTATTGCAAACGATTCCTCTGTACCGTATTATTACAAAGGAAACTTCTTGAAAGTGTTCTGCTCTAGTTTATTTCAAAGCGTTTAACTATAAATTTAAAATCTAATTAGCATTATTTTTAAATTTCATTGCAGACTTCTGAACACGTACAAAAAGATACACAGATTTATGCATGTTATTGAATACTTTGCCATGCGGCAATGGGAATTTCAAACTGACAACATACGTGGCCTTTGGCAGCGACTTTCGACGAGAGACAAAGAACTATTCTATTTTAATATGGAAAAGATGGACTGGGATCTTTTTTTGCAGCAATATTTTAGAGGTATAAGACAGTATTTGTTGCAAGATCCTTTAGAGACAATACCCCAAGCTATTGTTAGATGGAACAGGTACGTACAGTTTCATAAATGGCAAAAAATAACAAAGTTGATGTGACTGATTATGGCAGAGGCAACCAAAAAAGATATATAACTGTGTGGGCGTTTTGAAAGTTTGAATTTTATTTAAAGCTTGCTTGAAGTTTTCCTACCCTTTTGCACGCTGCAATGCTGAATCTGAATAGGAAAACCCTTGCTATTTACGTATAATAGTTGTTCATCACACTTGAGCTCTAACCGGAAAGTCTTTTTGTCCCTTTGGAAAAACGGCGAAAACGAATATAGAAAGGGTAAAGATATTTTACAAAAATATCCGCCAAAAGATTCTTCTGTAAGTCTTTGAGTAACCTAAACACCAGAAATTAGTCAATTTAAAAAAAAAATCTTACGATGAAAATTTTTCTGAAATATTTTAACTTTTCAACGGATTAGTGTGGTCAACAATAATCACTTTTATTCCAGTTGTCGACATCGCCGTCACTTTAACACAATACCAAAAAATTTTCGAAAACAACTGACTCCTGTTGGCAGGGAACGGAAATAGATTGTCAGTAGCACAAAACTGTTCTCGAGAGCGAGTAAACATGCCAAAATTTTTTGGTATTGTGTTAAAGTCACGTCAATGTCGACAACTGGAATAAGAGTGAGTGTTTTTGATACGATTTTTTATACAACTTTTAATACCCTGCATCACAAACTACACAGAGGTGAAGAAAATGAGTGATGAAAAAAGCTAAAATCAGTTTTGACACAGGTTCGGAGAGAAAGGTGCAACTTTTGTACATTTGTTATTAAGTTGTTAACGATATAATAAAATGTGTAATTTGTGGAATGAACAAGATAACATTTTTACAAAATTAAATAAAAGATTTTGTAGTGTTGAATTAAAAAACACAGTGTGTAAAAGATTATTAATATTAAAAAAGTGATTAAAATTAGTTTCCAAAGGATTACAGACTTCATTTTAAGCATTTTCATAAAAAATATCAATTTTTACCATTTACTTCCAAAAAACATATGAGAATGATACCACAAAGCATAAAATGAAAATACATTTGAACAAATGAACATTTGTACAAAATTAAATCAAAAAAAATAAAAAAGACACAGACTCGGTGTGAGCGAGACGTCAAGAATTCGCAATTATATTCCGTCTCGTGACATCTCTGTATACTTTGTGACTGTAGCCCGAAATTAATCGTTAACAACAGAAATAAGTTAAAATTTAAAATGAGAATATAGGTGGTATTATACTCAATGGGAGAACTGGTGGTGACATGAAGGGTGAACTTAGTTTTTATGGAGGATGTGGTAGCTCTACTATTGACTACGCCATCTGCTCATACAACTTTTTAAAATTTGTTGATTGTTTTAGGATTGATTGCAAACCCTACTCAGATCACATGCCAATAATACCGCGCAACAAAATTTAAAAAAATTTAAATGATTTTAAAACCACTATATAATATAAAATATATATTGCATTTCAACCGGCTCAGTAGTTTCAGAGTTATAATAAAAAATTGTAGGCAAAAATATATTTTTTACTTAAAAATAGCAATTTTTTGTTTTAAAAAAATAATGAAAAATCGAAAACGGCAAAAATTTTATTGCTTTATCGCAAAGCCACATGTAATAAAAACAAAATGAGATATCGATCATAAAAATCGATTCAGTCTTTTCGAATTTATTCACATTTCAGTGAATTCACTCATTTTCACAAAATTGTAGTTTTTTGTTTGATATACATACATACAATTGAGTAGTTATTGTTCTTCTTTCGATTGATTGAATTTTGAAAACATTTTCTCCATGTTATGTACAAATTTTCACATCGAAAATGCATTACATAGTAACATTCTTGAATTTTTTTTTTGGCAAAACCGTGCCTATTCATTTGAATTGGGTGACTTTAAGTGTATTAATAAACAGTCGAAAACTTATATTTTATTAGTTAAATTTATTAGAGGAAATAAAATAAGAAAATAAATAAATAAATAAGTATTTTGTATTTAAATAACTTGTTTTTATTATAAACTATAAACGCTTGAATTTTCCTCCATTTGATTTTCTACTACTGTTGAATAACGAAGTGTTACTCTGAATACTGCAGCAATAATCAGCCAACATGTGTGCATCCCAGCGACTCTGGTATCGTTTGCAATAAATCTGAACAATTTTTGCCGTTTTCGATTTTTGATGAATTTTTTTTAAATTAAAAAATTTGCTATTTTTAAGTAAAAAATATATCTTTGGCTACAAGTTTTTATCATAACTCCGAAACTACTGAGCCGATTGAAACGCAATATATTAACGGATTAAATATTATGTAAATAGTAATTTTTGTAAATTTAGTTTAACAAAATTGGACTAGTTGTTTTTGAGTTATGACAACATAAGTGGAGACATGTCTCAAAATATTTTTACTTCAAAATTATTTTAAAAAAAATTTTCCATGATGCATCAAATCTATATAGTGGTTATTAAATAATTTTTTTGCTGTTGACCTGTGTAATTTTAGACTTACTGCCATATTCATAAAAAATATTTCAGGTTTATTAAGATCTTATTTGACGTATTTCTATGGGAAATTTGTCAATAAACCTAAAATATTTTTTAATGAATTAGACCGTTAATTTCTAAGGCAAAAGTTAATGCAAAATTACTTATCTTATAAACTGCGCTGGAAGGTCAACTCTGCAGCTAAATATTATGATAACATCAGATGTCTTACTAATGGTAACTAACCCCTGTCCAAACAATTCTGTTGATGAAATTGCTGCTGTCTATAAAAAAAAATTTGTGAAGCTGCTCTAACAACAAAAAATAAAATTCTGTTTCGAACCTAAACAAAAGTGGTTAAATTGGAAAAGTGCTCGTTTCCGTAAAAACATATTGAATCTACTAAAAAATATATTAGAAAGATCACTCAACGGAAAACTGCAAGATCAAAATATTTAAGTGTGTGCCGTAGCAGTAAACGTGAATTTTATAATTCTAACTTAATTAGACTGAATTCGGTTACATGCAGCAAAGAATGGTGGAAACTTACTAACGAATTAAAGCCACGTAATTATACATATGTTAAATAGCAATTTGAAAGCTGAAGATTTTCTAATACATTTTAAGTCATTATTGCAAAATACAAATAATAGCACTTCTATACTGCCGCACTATATTGACCCTTTTCTTGATTCACCGCTGGAACTATAGGAACTTACAAGGGTTTTAAAATCTTTAGAAGAAAATAAGGCACCTGGACGTGATGGAATTTGTTATGAGTTCTATAAATATGCTCCAATTGCCTTTGTAAAAGAAATATTCCATGTCTTAAACATCATATTCTTAAAAGAAATCATGTTTCAAAGAATCCATACTGGTTCCTCCCCTAAAAAAATGTGACCGTAATATTCCCAATAACTACCGTGGATTATCGCTTATGGATACCCTATCTAAAATTTTCAATAGTGTATTATTAAATCGGCTAACGGATTGGATTCATAATACTAACATATTAAATTAATATCAGGCTGTATTTAGAAAACAATACTCGACTATCGATAATATATTTAATCTTGTCAACATCGTTCAATTAAATAAAATAGCAGGCAATATGACTTACGCATTTTTCCTTGATTTTTCTTCTGCTTTTGATAATATAACAAGAAATGCCTTGATTTATAAACTTGATACAATGGGTTTGTCTTCTAAGTTTATACGCATCTTACAAAACTACTATGATAATAACTCCAGTCAAATTCTTTTTGGTAACATGTACTCGGAATCGTTCAATGTGGATATATGTGGGTGTAAAACAAGGATGCATTTTAAGTCCGATATTATTTTCTTTGTGCCTGAATGATTTAGCCAATTTTTTACCAGGCATTGTCATATTAACTGATTAACATAATTGATGATATGTACAACTATTGGAATTTTGGTGAAAATGACATAGATATCGTTAACAGTTACAAATACTTGCGAATTGAAATTAACCACAATTTATCTTTTCAAAAACACATACATAGAACACAAATTGGCTTCCTCGAAAATGGCGATTGCATCAACATGGTCCAGCCTAAAAGGCTTAGTATTACTGTAAATGAAATAAATAAAATATAAATCATCCTATGATAGCAAGTCTAAATAAACTTAAAATCTTTAATGCGGCATCAAGGTCAATAATGTTCTATGGAGCTCAAATTTGGGGTTATAAAAAATATGATGATGTCGAAAAACTTTTAAGATATTTTATAAAAAGAATGCAATAATGAATGCAGCAATACTAATAACTATGTACTCTTTTTAGAAACAGGTATCAACCAATGTACTTGGATACCCCAAAACTTCATTTTGATTATGTCAATAAAGCGCTGCACTTACCTAATCGCAGATTTCTTCGTATTTTATCTGAGGTGATTATCGCAAAAAAGACTTTTTGGGCAGAAGAATGGCTAAATATATGTGAGAGGATCCAATTGGTACCTGAAGACGCATCCATTCCAATATTCCAATAATTTTCATCAGTAATCCTACAGCTTTAAAAAAACAGGAATCATATAATTTCACTTCTGATGCTAGACGTTCGCAGTTCCACGATTTGTACTCTGAGCTAAATAACTTAAATGCTGTTGAAAATACCTTTAATTTTATTGGAATTTGCCCGATATATAAGGAATTTAGAATGAAATATTTTCACAGTTCCATTCCCTACCATTTTAGGCTCTTTTGTTTGACATAACTCGAGAACCACTAGTCCGATTTAGCTGAAACAAATTTAGAAAAATTAAGAATTACAATTCCTCTAATCTGTTCTTATACCGTTTTCCTATGTGTGCAACACTTTCGAAGTTAAAAATGAATGTATGAAGGGAAAAAAATATTTTTTGCCTAAAAATTAAAATTTTTTTTTTTAAATTCATAAAAAATCAAAAATGCAAAAAAGTGTCAAATCTAATTACTTTCGCATAAAGCCACGTAATCTGTGAGTAAAGTGAGACATTTTTTGAGAAAATCGATGAATAAATTTATTCCAATAATGTTATGAATGAATATACACAAAACTTAAAATAAAAATTCCAATTTGTATTGCAGCTATTCTTACACAGAAAATATGGAATCTATGCATAAAAACAAAATTTAAAACATTTTCAATTATAATTATAATTATTGTCAATATCCATTCTCGTTGAAGTTGACGCTTGTGGTTCTAATGATCTGCTTTTCTTCGTAGGTTGTTGATATTAGTGGTCTGAGTTTGCGTCGTCATCCGAGGAATCCATAATATTCAAGGGCTTGTTTTTCCCATGGGTCCACCAATTTCAGTGTCATCTTCTTCTTCGGTGCTTTCATCTTCATGCTGCATAATTTTAGAACTCCACCAACAAACCTCCGCCAGCATAGCATCTAATTTTTTGCCTTTGAATCGCTCTTTCATTGGCATGGTCACTTGGTGGAACCTCTCTCCTTGTTCGTCTGATTCCTGAGGTAATTGTGCCAAAAAGGTATCAAGGTGGAAATGCAGGAAATGTAATTTTAATGTCATGGATGCATTGATTTTTTCAAAATAATACAGCAACTTGTCCACTCGTTTCTGTATGTCATCTCGCTGTACTCTGTTCTTTCCTAAAACGCCTTCGATGACATCTTTCAGTGCGTTCCATGCATGTAGGTGGTTACTATAATTCGAAAGCACATTTGTGACAGATTCGCTTTTCATTAATTTCCTTATATCTGGTCCATTGAGAATACCTGTTTTAAATATAAAAAAGCGAAAAAATTATTGGTAATGCGAATATATCGAAGTCAACAAATTTAGATATGACAATATTTAAATACAGACAACGATACGTACCGTTTCTAATTTTAGCTTCACTGAGTTTTGAAAAGATGGATTTTAAACAGTCATAGGCGTCCCCAATATACTTGACAACCACTGCAACGAATTTCCCAGCTATTCCTAATTTTATGTGGAGTGGTGGCAACAAAATATCATCCAGGTCCTTTATCATAGGTTCATTGCGTTGCGCTGACATTTTACTGTGTGAGTTTTCTTCTCTTCAAAAATGATGTCAACCATTCGGAGTTTTGTTGTGATATTCCGAGCTTAGCCACAATGTAATCCATTTCGATTTGTGCTAGCGGTTGTACTGTATTATTTTCAATATCGGGTGTCCAATCCGCATCATTCACGTTGGTCGGATTGGTGAAAACGGTTTCGGCATGCAGGGACACAGTATCCAGACTCGGAGGTTTAGGTGCATCGACATCAGCAAGGCGGTTAACTGGAAGTGTGGCAGTAAATGCAGCAATGTATACTTTTGTTTTCAATTGTTGTCTGTTTAATCCAGGACGAAAATTTATGCATGCGTAGCACCTGGATTCATCAAGTCCAGTTGTGTCTTCCACCCAAATTACTGGCTTCATAAAAGGCAACGTTGCACCTCCTCCATGTATCCAATTTACAAGGGTATTATAACAACTTTTGCACACTGTGTTCGGCGTAAAATTTTAACCACTTAAATCTGCTTCATCAAAATAATCACAATACGCTTTTTTGAGTTCCTCAGTACACAAATTTTGTCGATAGTTTTTGTTTTTTTTTAGGACGATTTGACCACAAACGTAACAAAAATTATCCAATTTTGGGCACTTGTTATTTTCCATATTTATATATTTTATGTTTTCTTGTTATTCACTTTTAAAAAACTGGAGAAAAATCACTTTTACTGTTCGCGTTCGTCGGCACTGGCTGATTGACAAAAATCGATCAACTATAAATACTACGTATTTTTCAATATTTTACTGGCAGGTACTTATAAATGGGCGCATGTTTTAAGGGTACCTGGCTATATACCTGATTCACCACTTGTACGTTTCAAATTGTGCAAAACTTTCCAAATAATGAATGAGGGTGCAATTTCTGTAAAAAAAATCATACAGGTAGTCACCGGACTACTGCTTCGCAGTCATAAAAATCAAATAACCTTTTGTTTATTCCTTTTTTTATTAGATTTGACACTTTTTTGCATTTTTGATTTTTTATGAATTTTAAAAAAAAAATTAATTTTTAGGCAAAAAATACTTTTTTCCCTTCATACATTCATTTTTAACTTCGAAAGTATTGCACACATAGGAAAACAGTATAAGAACAGATTAGAGGAATTGTAATTCTTAATTTTTCTAAATTTGTTTCAGTTAAATCGGATTAGTGGTTCTCGAGTTATGTCAAACAAAAGAGCCTAAAACGTGAAAAATTCCCCTATACGATAGTAACTAACTTTAAATCGATATTAAAAATATTTTAGCAGGTAAGAAGACAAAACGAATGATGCACAAGTTCTTCATTTTGGGCCCACTTTCACGTGAAATTGTCAGAATTGAGTCCCGAATCAATGACTTCAAAAATGTTGTACTGTGTAATATGAAATCATCAAAAAACATTATATTATTTATCTTTTTTTACATTCAGCTACTATTTGCCAATCTGGCTCACAACTAATCTGTTATGCCAATTATAGATTATTATATATTTTTATCTACAAAACTGTATATGAAGTAAATAATAATCTATTAAATTATAATAATAATAAAATAAATGCATTTGAATAAAATTTAAAAAAACACGAACGCACGGTGTCATGGGACACCGGGTAGGAACGTAGTTCCTCACTTACCTTAGAAATTTCCCCTTAACTCCTAGTGGGCTTAGTTTTAATAAAGTATATACCGTTTGTGTCCTTCCAGACTCAGATCTATACATGTTTTGAATTTCATTAAAATCGGTTAGATATGCAGTTTCAAAGAGGCTGAAATTGTCCCTAACCCTCCTCGTGTTCCTATTTTTGAAAAAGTGCATAGCCATGTGATTTCCTAGACTCAGTTCTATGTTTGGAATTTCATAAAACTCGGAGAGATAGTTTCAAAGATAATTTTCCGCAGACATGCTAATCGCTTCGCGGGTTGTGTTTGTATCGAAAAAAGTAAGGCCTTTTTTCCAGGGTAGGAAGAGTGCTCGAATTAGTTTCTTTCGCAAACGAATTTAATTCGAACTAATTTTAATTTTTTTTCCATATTGTTAAGAATTATTCTTTTTTTCCCCAAATTTTATGTATAAAATATGCGAACGAAAAAAATTCAAAGAATGCAAAATAAATTTCTCTCACAAATTTAAAAATAAAATCCGCAGATTTCGCGATTAAATTACAAATACAAATAATAAAAAGTAAAGACTTAAAATTTTTTTTAAGGAAAAGGGTACTTTTTGGGAAAAGTCCTTTTTAGAAAAAGGAAAAACAGTCTTTAGAATAAGGTATTTCTTGGAAGAAGTATATTTTTGAAAAAGAAATTTTTTGAAGACAGTACTTTTTAGAAAAAGGAACTTTTTGGAGAAAGTACCTTTTTGGAAAAAGGACTTTTTAAAAGAGTACTTATTGGAAAAATTCCTTTTTAGGAAAAGAAACTTTTTGAAGAAGGAACTTCTGGAGAAGGTACTTTTTAGAAAAGGTAATTTTTGGAAAGAGGTACTTTATTAAGAAAGTAATTTTTGGAAAAGGTATTTTTTTAAAGGGCACTTATTGGAAAAAGTACTTTCTGGAAAAAGTACTTTTTGAGAAATGTACTTTTTGCAGAAAATACTTTCTGGGGGCCTTCAATCCTAACTTTACATTAACTACAGATGTGTCTTTTTTGCTTTATCTGCCAGAACCAGTCCTTAGAACCTTGTTTTGTTTTTTGAATATGCAGTGTACTAGCACAAACCTATTTTTTAACATCTTTTATGGACTGATTATGCATAATTATCTTCATCTTATTTAATCACTAACTATTTACGTTTTCCATTTCAGGTTATATTGGCTGCATCAATGCATAAAAGTTATTGTATTTGCAATATTAGCCCAATCCTTTTATTTTATATTTACGAGGTGTTTTTATTGAAAATGTATGTATATGTATATATTTATTTAGCAGACCAATGTATAAACTCATTTGTATACAACGAGAGTGAAAATAATTTATCATTACATCAATAAAGAAAAATACTCATTTAAAACTCACCATAATTATTCAATGAGAATAAAAACTTAGTAAATTAATGTATTAAAATAAATATACAAATTTAAATCAAATTTCATTGATATATCGAAATGGTAAAAAAATAACCGACTTCATAGTGCTGCCTGGGGTTCGCACTGCAACTATAATGGTAATCGAAGCCATTAATCGCCCGATTAAATGTTTTATCTTATCCTTTTTTTTATTTTTCAATTTTCATACAAGGAAAGCTTAACTCATAAAAATGTTAAATTTGAAGTTTAAATATAAAATATATTAAATATAATATAAGACAAAGTTTTACCGTCAGCAAACCGCGTACAAGATTTTTCGTAGCACTTATAAGATCACGTTATACAATTAGATTCTATCTTTAATTAAAGGTTTTGTGGCCAACTTGTTCTTAATTTTTCACTCATTAGGTAGCCAAACAAAATCTATTCAATGCACTAATGCACATCAGAAAAATACATGATGTTATTATTTAATGACTGCCGGAGACCGGACTCGAACTCCGGACCTTCGGTTTTGTCAACGTGGTAACTATGGGAAATGATTATTGTGTATACAATTATTGATTGACCTTTGGTAAATACACTTGTAAGTATCACTATTCCTTTTTTTTTGTTTTTCCTTTTTTTTATTTCCTATTCATGTTAGCACGAAGTTATACCTACACTTACTAGGAAAAGTCTGAGTACAAACTTTAATATTAGGTTTAAAATTTTATTTACCCAAGGCACTGCACAGTAGGTTAAACGGCTACCAAAACTGTGCTAAAGTCCAATTTTTCAAGTGCAAATATTGCACTTTTCTTAATGTCATTTTGTAACCAATACTTCAAATTAACTAAGTAAGCTTTTTGTTTTTGGTTAATATTAAATTCCGTTTGACAACACGCAGTCGAAGTCATTGCATTGTAATCACTTAATAAATTTTGTTGAAAAGCCTGTATTGCTTTTAAAGATTCAATTGCTTGTTTAAATAATTTCGCGAGTTATAAAGAAGAAAGTGAAAATGGAGAACAATAAATTAAGTAAGTTTTAATGTTTTTTGTTAAAAAAGGTGATAAATTTGTTTGACTTGCTTGAAATAAAGCCACGTTTTTAACATAACCTTAAAAGTACTGCGATTGTTTTCAAACTGTAACTTCGTGGAAGCTTTTAAAATTTCGGCGAAGATCGGCGGATTGAATGCAATCATAAATGAATATATTGAAATGTTATAAAGCAATTCCCATTTACATTTAATAGCCATTTTTAGCCGTTTTCGAATAATTCCATATTTTTTAGGTTATTGCGTTTTAAAAAAAGCTGAGTTGTTTGAAATTTGGTTTAACGAAAATTCAAGGCAAGACAAGCAGGATAAACTTGTGAATTTTATAGTCGACAAAATTGGTAAAAATGAAATTTCCGATGACTGCACCAAATGTATTAAGGAAAAAGTGCGCCTTTTCTGTAAAAATATATCAGAAATGTGGGCGAAATATGGCAAAAGTATTGGGAAGGACAAAAAGGCTGAAAAGTTTCGAAGTGAGTATGTCACTTGGCTCAACGCTGAAATAAGCTTCGAAAATGAAATTAAATCTGGCAAAGTGACTTTTTCTGCTCTTGGACGTCCTCAACTTGCATTTTGCGAAAAGTCTGAGTACGGAAAGAGGAAAGCAGCAGCAGACCTTTCAAGCGGAACAAATAATGAAACTGAGCTATTAGTTCGTGCGGCAGCAACGTCAGCTCGAAAACAAGGAAATGCAGACTTAGCGGTGCTTCTTAAAGGATCACTAGCAAGCCTTGCAAGGCCTTCAAAAATAAAAAAATTGTGCACTGAAGTCCATCAAAAACCTGTTGTATTTTCTGCGGGGGAAGCATTAGCTTTTTTGCTCGAAAATAATTTTACAAAAGAACAATATAATTCAATACGTCGAGAAAGCAAATTAAGGAACTGCGACATTTATCCCCATTACAACGAAGTTGCTGCTGCAAAATTGATGTGCCGACCTGATGGAATAATAGCAAGCGAGACAACAGCAAGAGTACCCTTGGAATCGCTTCTATCACATACTACTAAAAGAATTGTTGAAATGCAGAAGGAGGTCTTTGAATATGTAATGGATAAAGAAAATACCAATTATTTAAAGTGTAAGTTGATATTAAGTTACGGTTTCGATAGTAGCACCGGTCAAGCGCAATTTAAACAAGCTTTTAACGAACCAAGCACGTCGAATCATTCCGATGCGTCGCTTTTGGCAACTACAATTATCCCGTTAAGACTTTTGGTCACGTCAGGACAGCCTATTTGGAATAATCTTACTGCGCAATCGACAAGGTTTTGTCGGCCCGTTAAGTTAGAATACGTCAAAGAAACAAAGGAATCTATCTTGAAGGAAAAATCAGACTTGAAAAAAGAAATTGACGCATTAAAAAGTATACACATTACGATCAGCGAAGGGAAAATTGTGGAAGTGTCCTTTGATTTGTATTTAACACTTATTGACGGGAAAGTTTTGAACATTTTGACTGGAACCAAATCAAATCAAACTTGCCCTATTTGCGGTTCCACACCAAAAGACTTCATGAATATAACTAATTACACTTCTGAAAGATTTCGTGCAGAAGATTCTAATTGTAAATTTGGTTTAAGCCCATTGCATTGCTGGATTCGATTTTTCGAGTTCATATTACATTTAGGTTACAAATGTGAATTGCAAAAATGGCAGACACGATCTGAAACCGACAAATTGGCTGTTTCAAATAGAAAAAAAAATATTCAAGACGCTTTTTGGAGAGAACTGGGTCTCCGTGTGGATATGCCAAAAGTTGGCGGATTTGGCAGCACAAATGACGGAAATACTGCGCGTAGAGCATTCACCGATCACGAAATCTTTTCCAACATTACGGGCGTTGATCAGACATTAATTTTCCGTTTTAAAATTATTTTAATTTGTTTGTCATGCCAGTATCCTCTGAACTCAACAAAATTTGAGACGTTCTGCTTTCAAACAGCGGATTTGATCCAAAAGCTTTATTCTTGGTTGCCGATGACAGCTACAGTCCACAAAGTGCTTGTACATTCCAAGCAGATTATTGACAACACTGTGCTTCCGATTGGATACTTTGGAGAAGCAGGTGCTGAGTCCAGGCACAAAATTTATAAGGCTGACAGATTGCATCACGCTCGTAAAAACAGCCGATCTAATAATCTTTTGGACATATTTAATAGAGCTACTGATACGTCCGATCCGCTTATCTCATCAAAATATTTAAGCAGACGCATGCGGCAACAGAAGCTATTACACTTTCCACCTGAAGCTATCGAGTTGTTAAGCATTGAGAGCCCAAGAGAAGACATCAACGAAGATGAAGAAAACAATGAAAATGAAATTTTATCACCAACATCTGTGGATGTATTAAATAATTTATGTTTGCTGAATGAAATTGAGGACTAATATTACGATTGAAAAATTTAAGTTTTTTGTAGGGTGTTTTTTATTCGGATTGAATGTAATTAAATTTTTAAGTTTAAAATTTTAAGTTTTTATAAATTTTGGTTTCCTTTATACCTTACCTTCCTTTTTGTTTTAATTTCCCTTAAAATTAAGCATTAATTTACCTGTTATTAATTTTGCACAGAAAAAGTAGTCATTTGACCTATAGTGCACTGTTTAGGAGTTATTTTTTTTCAACTCAACATGTATCTTAAGCCCATTTAGCATAATTTGATAAAAATGTCGTAAGTAAGAATTGAAATATATACGTATATAGGCATAATGTTTAAATATATACAATTATTCAAATGAAAAGAGTTGTTAATGTCTTAGTCGGATTTTTTATTTTTTTATATTAATTTTGAGACATTTTTTTATATGTTTTTGTAGTAAGTTTTGTGTCCATTTGCAAAAATATTTAAAAATTTTTTTTTCTAATGGGTCCAAAAAGAAAAGAAATTAATCCCGAAGAGAGAAAAATTATTGTTTTCCCCTGAAAGCAAGGGAACCCCTTAAAAGAAATGTGCGAAATAGCAGAGCTCACATTCCTTTATCCAGACAGTCATTAACAAATACAAAGAAACTGGAGTTTCGTATCTAAGGCACGTACTGGCCGACCTTCAAAGTTAACTTCAAGAGAGAAAAAGTTACATTGACAATGCTGTCCAGCGAGATCCCAAAATAGCTGCTTTAAAAGGGGCAGAAGATATCGAGACAAAGTTTAGTGAAAGTATTTTGGACGACGCAGTCCGAAACATTTTAAACCAAAATGAGTTTCATGCCTAAGGCCAAGTTTACATCTGTGTGCCATGTGCCCAAAAAAGCGTAACCACTAATTACTAATGCAAAACTGTTTGATTCAGACAACCAATCTATATGACCACGATTAGCATTTTTGTATAAAATTTGTATTGTTTAAAAATATGCAAAAAAAAAAGCTTCAAATGATTATAAATTTTGACTTTATAAGATCTGTCACTTTCAACCATGAAATTCTTAGTTAAATTTTCTATGTTAGCAAACTTTTTCTAGCAAGTTTAAGTATGTTTAACTTGTTTATCTTTTGCGATCATCACATCAATTATTTATATTTATTCGTTATATCGTCGGTACATACATGTAAGTATTATTGTAGTGAATATTATGTTATATTGTTTTTGCTTTCTACGGTTGGTTTTACTCTCAGTATGTTAACTGTGATTACCAAGTGATTGTATATGGGCCCGATTCTGGTTTACAAGAGTTGTTTTTTTAATGTTATATGTTTCAAATTGCGATTACGGTTTACAACATTTATTTGAGTGTTGTCATTTTAGTTGTATATGTTAAAGTTTTGCGATAATGGCTTACAAAATGTGTTCTTATGTGTTGTTATAACTGTGAAAAACTGACAACTGCTCATTAGGTGTTGTCTCATTCTCGTTGGAAAAAATTTGTAATTATGTAACATATGTAAATGTTTATACAGTCTCATCCCGATAATTCGTAATTGCTAGGGACCGGCTATTTCTTAAGAATTATAGGGGTTTTCGATTTAACGGTGTTAAAATAAAATAAATACGAATTAACGAGGTTTTTCAATTTATTTACTAAAACGATAAAAAAAACAACAATTTGTTGTTTTTGTAACACAGACAGAGTTTTATGCGTGGGCTTTGACATTTTTCTTTATTATTCATGTAACAAACTGATTTAAGAAAATAAACTCACACACAAGCAAAAGCAAAAACCCACGCAAAAAAAAATAGCGGTAAATAAAAAATCATTCTTTCATTGTTTCTGTTGTTTTTATTACGGATTATAAGTGGTAGTTAGCATACAATTACGATTTATAGGAGGTAAAGAAGATTTTATTTGAAAAACAAATTACGAATTAGCGAGGGGACCAAAATGTATGGAAATTTTACGAATTAGCGTGATTTTTTCAAGGGACCGACAGTTTATTACGAATTATCTGGAATTACGATTTATCGGGGTACGAGTTATCGGGATTTGACTGTATATAATATAACTGCAATTTAAAATATTTCTTAGAAAAATAAAAAGTAAAATAAATAAAAGAAGAATTGAAGAAGAAAAAATTAGATCTCTAAACTCGAATTGACAAAACGAGAATGCAGGAGATGTGACGGACATATACGTATCTTTATAATGTATGTGTTTTGTCAAAAGTATTAAGAATTTATTTTAAAACCTAAATCTTTTTTTCATATTTCATCTTTTGAAATTGTCCTTGTTCTTTTATGTATGTTTCTTTATTATACATATTTCCATGAATAAAAAAATTAAATATGTATAATTAAAACTATACAGAATATATATTTATTTAAGGCCCCGATTATGGTTTACAACAGTTGTTATTTTACTGTTGTAGTTTTTAAAATGCAATTATGATTTACAACTGTTGCCGGCACTGTTGTATATAAAGTTGTTTGTGTTAAATAACATTGATTATCGTTAGCAACATGTGTATTTATGTGTTGTCAGCACTGTCAAATTCTAATGGCTTCGTTAGTCAAATCGTTTCGTCTTACTTTTGAAGTTGTCGTATCGTTTAAGTCTGTATGTTAGTTAGTAAAAACGTGAGGCTGCCAGCGAAAGTGTCAGCTGTTACTTTGCTTTATATGTGTGTGTGTATGTATGTAAGCCAGAAGTTGAAGTTTGCTACGTAAAAATCTATTTTCTGTAGATTTTGCTACGTTGCCAACACATTTTCAATAAGCATCAACATGCTTATTAAATGTTACGGATTTTGTCAGCTGACACGCAACAGCACGATACGATTTCAGTAATTCTACCATAATAACAGCTCATTAGCTGTTGTTTAATTAATGTTACAAGTTGAAAAACGAAAATGGAGAAAACTTTGTTAATATTTCTTAACAAAATTACAAACAAAAAACGTATGGAAAAGCTGGATGAGCTAATGAAAATTAATCCAAATGTTGGCCGAGGCAAGTTACCATTTGGATGCAACAAATGCAGTTTAAGGACAAGTGGGATCAATTTGCAGAGCAATTAAATAGCTTGGGACCGCAAATTAAAAATACTAACGAATGGCAAAGATTTAGTAGCAAATGTACTATCTAATTTATATTATTTGACTTTAAAACTATTTTTATTTTATCATAGGTAGCAAAAACAAGAAACCATCCTTGTTTATGCTGACAAATTTTATAAAACTATAAAGTTTATTGTAATTAATGTGTGTATTTAATTTTTTTTTTTTTTTTTAAATCACTTACTCAGTATTTGGTAGTTCGAATGGATTTGAACCTTCGCGAATTCTTTTCCGAATACGTGCCATGTGTGTTTCTTATTGCTCTCATTATCATTATCATCATCAAAATATTGGTCCACGCTAATATCCATAATTTTTAATACATTTTTAATTTAATACTGTTTTATTTATTTCTGACAAAGTATACGTTTTTTTTCAATTTCTTTTTGAAACTCGACAGTTTTTGGTAAGCAGATATGCATTTTTACAGAAAAATGTACCACAATTAAAATGCAACTCTGTGACATGCACAACACCTAGATGCTGTAAACCATAATCGCTAAAAAGATTAATGTTGTGTTGTACCAGAAACAACACAACATTTGTGTGTTGTAAACCGTAATCGGGGCCTAAAAATGCAAGCACAAACAAAATTATCGTCCTTAACATTCATGATTTTTTTTCTTCTAGTAACATACATTGTGTGTATATTTTTTTTTATTTTATCATTTTTGGCAGGCAGCTTTGCATACACAACACCTAGATGTTGTAAAGCATAATCGTCAATAAGATTAATGTTGTGTTGTAGCCCAGACAACACAACATTTTTGTAACCCGTAATCGGGGCCTATATTTGTCACGTACCCGTAATATATAATAATAAGAATAAGTATAAATAATTAATGATAAAAAAAAAGATAAACAAGAATAGTAAAACATACTTAGGTAGAGTGATATAACTTCGTGCTAACCTGAATAGCAAATGAAAAAATGGAAAAACAAATTACAAATGAATTTACCAAAGGTAAATTAATAATTATATACACAATAATCATTCCTTATATTCCATTTCATTAAAAAATTACTTAAATTTGTATTTATTTAATTTAATTTTAGCATACGAATACATTTTCTTGTGAATTTCGCTATTATTAAGTTTTTTCATAGTAAAAATTTTTGAAAATTAAATAAACTTTCAACAGAGAATACTCTAATAATTTAATATTAGAGATATAAGTAAATTTTACGAGTTATTGCTATAATTTTTTTATTCCGAAATTTTTTTAGTTATATGTAGGGATATTTTTTCCAGCAAGTGTACATATGTATCTGCTTGAAGTTTAGAGGTTTTTCAAAACATATGTAAGTGAAACCAAACTTTCAAATACTAAAAGAATATCTCATTAAATAAAATTAATAATAAAAAAATATGTAGTATCATATAATTAAAATAATTGTAATTCTTTATTTGTATAAAAATTTTTTGTTGATCATGGAATGATAACATATGCAAATGCTACCATACCATAATTAAAATGACGGTATACAAATCTCTCTTACTGGTATTTTTCATTCTTCTTAAACTTGATGAAAAACTGTGGTTGTTTTTCTTTCGATTTAAGCGCCACATTATCGATTTTATAAGATTAAGTGTCTTGTTGAATACATAAAACATTAATATATACATACATACATATGAATATACATATGTACATAAGTAGTTGATTACAAAGCAAAATCTCAATTTATATATGATGAATTTCGAGAAAAAAATTTATAGATATACGAAATTATTTAAAAAAAAAATATCACAATGAAGATTTGAAAATATAAATATTCATTTTGTTGCTCATACAATTTATGAGTATTTATTTAATTAAACCATTCTAAGTCGATCAAGCCAAGTCCG
Organism: Nowickia ferox; assembly: GCA_936439885.1. Classification (NCBI taxonomy): domain Eukaryota; kingdom Metazoa; phylum Arthropoda; class Insecta; order Diptera; family Tachinidae; genus Nowickia; species Nowickia ferox. The sequence goes on from OW387028.1 coordinate 1,450,088, forward strand.
TTTGTTGAATTCACTATTAATCCCCAGCAAAATAAGATGGGCAGCTAAAACACAAGAGAAAAATAATATATAGATAGACATATGCATATGTAGATATGTATGTAAAGTAGACTGAGTGTGTATTGGTTTGAGTATATTTAGATACATATGTTATTCAGAGTTTCTGTAACATTTTTTAAGCAGTTTTATAAGATTTGGTAATGAGCAAATGAGAACAACTCATGTGCTTTTTTCTGTTTTTCTGAAACAAATATAGAGAAAACAACTTTTACTATATGTACCTTATTCATTTATTCATTACAAAAAATTTGTGAATGAATGAATATAAAGAATTTTACTAAGATTAAGTAAATTTTATCAAATAGGGATAAACTAAATACAAATATTTTAAAATATTGTTTGTGTGAATTTTTATTGTTTAAGAAAATTTTTATTTAAAATAAGGATTTTTGTAACAAAATTTTAGTAGAAATGGTTTCGGCGTAGTATTACAACCATTTAAAAGTCATATCATATCATATCCACTCATACATAAATGTGTAAGAAGGTATTTTTGTTTATATTAAAAATAGTTGCTTCTAAATGGCTTTAATATAATTTGTATGGACTATTAAACTAATTCACGATAAGCAAAATAAAACTTTTTAATAGACAAATGGAAATGGAATATTAGAAAGAAAGCAATGATAAATAAAAAGTGTATATGTATGTGCATATGTAAATAAATTAATTTTTGTTTTATAAAAAAGTACATACAGTTTAACAAACTAAAATGTTTTCAATGCTCAAAAATTCGAGGAATTTTTCATTTAAACATGAATTACAACAAATAAATTTCTTTTTGATACCGTTAGCTCCGCTTGTCCACGACAATATGGTGCCAAGGTTCTGCAGACATAAGCACTCATTACAAAAATAAAAAACAATAGATAGTAATCCATTTTTTTACGCGGTGTCAAAAAAATGTTTTTAATTTAACATCAAATACCAAAAATTCGCTATTTCTGCAATCTGGATAGAAAAAACTCTATTGCCAGCTCAAAACATTGAAAACTCACTGAAATTAGCTGTTGACGATATTTTTTACCTTTGGAGTCCTGGGATAATGGAATTTTTTTGTGATAAGACAAAGTTAATATTTTACTCTAAGAATGGACCACAAAAAATTTGGCACAAGCTAAGATACCCATAGTAACGTTTTGAAAATTATATGTCAAGATATAGGATTGTTTATCATACAAAGGAGTTGGTGAAATGCAAATTTTAGAAGGTATAATGAACCAAGGAAATTTATCGTGGTATTCTGAAGAGCGAATTATATGCCAGTGCTCGAAGATTCGATTTTGACACAAGAAACCCGGTAAAACATATAATTATATCAAGACAATGTCCTGAAGCATAAATAGTCTCTCTGTGTTTACAAACGGTAATTGATGCTCAAGGAGGGCACATAAAGTATTAGCAGAGAAAAAATTGATTTTAGGGAAATAAAGACACTGTTTATTGAATGTCATATAAATTTTAAAATATTTATTTGACAGTACGAAACCTGAACTATTTTGATTTTAGCTATCATAAGGACATTCATTGTTGAAGTGATATTAATTTTTTAATATAACAAAGTTATAAGCAACTTTGAGAAAGTACACATAAAAAAAATATCCAAAATGTTTGTAATTCACTTCAAAACAAGCGTTTTTTTAAGAGTATTTGATATTTTACAGCAATGAAAACATTTTTTTGACAAACTGTGTGTATGTACAAAATAAAATTTTACCGTATATATAAATCACACAATATCTACGAAGAATTAATAAAATTTAGACATTTTAAAAAGTAAAATTTAAAATTTTTTATCTACTCATTATGTCAGCAGTGATTTTTCCATATATTTGTATTACACCATGTATTTCTGAGCAAAAACAGATACAAACAGTTCCTCAGTAGCAATACAATACAATTTATAAAATTTTTTAGACTCGGCAGTTTTTCATGAAGCAAGCCTGGGCATTCTTTACTTTAAATTGAACATCTTCAGTGATCTCGTGAATATATTATATGCTCGGTTTCACGAAGCGAATAGAACATAATAACAAAAATATGTTCTCGTTCCATTTTAAATATAGCTCCTAAATTTGTGTACCAAATACCAAAAATGTACGGGTTATGTGAACGGTTTCCTATCCGCAATCATCATAGCATGACTCTAACAGACATAAACTTAAAAAACTACATATGTATATTTGTTTTGTCTCCTCTATTAGAATCAGTCCTTAAATTAATTTTAGTTTGGGATTTGTTCAACGAAAATAAAATTACATTTAATGCTTGCTTAAGCAAAGTTTTTTTTAATATTTTACTTCTGCTGTGCTGATTTGGTGTGAATACTATAATTAATAAATGAAAGAAATCCACCATTTTATACACTTACCACCTTTAACGGAGCTCTGGTATAAATATTCTTTTAAGGCGATTGTAAAAGAGATATTTAAAACATTACATTCGTTATTAAAATTTTTCTGGAGAATTTCAGCTGCACTCATGAATTTCTGTAATTCAAATGACTGTCAGCAAGCAGACGTCTCTTCCCCTTCTAAAGTAAATGCCACATTTTCCAGTTTGTAAGCCAAATGCATTTTCTTGCAGTTAATATCATTTTCCAAGGCATTTATTATCTAAAAACAAACAATATATTCGGTATAAAATAGGAAGAAATATTTACTTACACATTGAGCTGATATAATTTTTTATTTATTTTTTACCTGATCATTATATTTGGTTACATATATATACAGCTCTTTTAGAGCTGCTACGGTATCAAATTCATCATTTTGCTGTATAGATAATTGCTGCATAGCAGTACTCATTTCCTGATCGCTTATCTGTGGCAATCTAGCAACATCACGGTAAAATTGTTTCACCATTTTGCGATATTGTGGAATGTCCTTTAAAGATGAAAAAAATCATTTATCAATTGATGTTTATATACACTTTGTCGCAAAACTCTACATACGATTTTCGATATTTCATATCTATTGTTCATAATTTTTATTTAATGTTTAATTTTTATACATATTGTATCCTGAGTATTACGATAAACAAATAAAACAACTTTTACTTTTTTAGTCAAGTAAAAACTATTGAAAAATGACACTTGGAGAACTCGCGAAAGTGCGCATAATATCACCTTTTATTTTAACCTTTTGTGTTCATTTAGTCTTATTTTAACAATATGTGTTAGATAATGCTTAAATTTTGCTTCGATTATTACCAGTAGTTGAAAAAAAGAAAAAAAAACTAAGGATATACAACCGAAATTCGAAAATTAGTCATCAAGCTTTCAAATAAAGGGAATTCAATGCCAAAAGCCGGACAAATTGTTAATTTGTATAAACTTACAATCCAAACTATCATTAAAACTACAAAGCTTTGAAAGTTTGCCGCGATCCGTACGAACGGTAAAGCTTGATGCAATACAATGGCGCGAAAATTTCAGAAAAAATGGGGAAAATATAAAGAAATGTAGCATAAAACTGATAGAGGACCTTAAGAATAATTATAGGATTGTTATACATGCTGATACAATTCGTCTTTGCTTTAAAAAAAAAACAGTTGGATTTCAGTCGTGTATAGCCAGAAAAAGACCCTGCAAAGCCTCGTAGACAAAACTAAACGGTATATTTATGCCCTGGAGTACAAAGACGTCCATCTTAATACATATAAGTTTTGGGAAAGTTATTTTCACGGACAAGCGTAACTTCAACCTATTTGGAAATGACTGACGTCCAAAAACATGGATCAAACGTAATTTGAACAAAAAAAAAACATATGCAACAATGTGGAAGGAGACTTCATGAGTGTGCCCGAATCTATATCTTCCGGTGTCCCACAGGGTAGTATTCTGGGGCCAGTCTTGTATTTAATATATACTTGTGATATGCCTGTGAGCAATAATATCCATACCTCTACGTTTGCCGATAATACAGCCTGTATGAGTATGCACGAAAACCCTTCTGAGGCATCCCGCAATCTCCAGGAACATATTACCCAGTTGGAAATATGGTTGAACTTATGGAGAATTAAAGTAAATGAACAAAAGTGTGTCCATATAACGTTTTCCTTAAGAAGAGATACTTGTTCCCCCATTCGAATAAACAATGAGAATATTCCTCAACATTCTCACGTGAAATACCTTGGTATTCACCTTGATCGAAGGCTTACGTGGAAACATCATATTGACTCTAAGCTAACTCAAATGAAACTTAAGTTATCTCAAATACATTGGTTGATTGGCAGAAATTCAACACTCAGCCTAGACTGCAAACTGTTAATATACAAGTCGCTTTTGAAACCAATATGGTGCTACGGAATTCAGTTATGGGGCACTGCTTCAGCTTCAAATGTTGAGAAAATCCAACGAAGACAAAACAAAATTTTACGTTTAATAACATCGGCTCCATGGTACATTAAAAATTCAAATTTACATCGTGATTTAAATATGCCACTAGTGACTGAAGAAATTTCAAAATACACAGGCAAATATTTAACTAAACTCGAGTCCCATCCTAATCGCCTTGCTCGTAACATCTTGAACTTTACTGGACACATCCGCTTAAAAAAGAGGGACACCAAGGCTCTAATACGCAATACCTCAGATGAAACTTTTTGAGAATAATTTTTTTTTGTTAGTACATAATTATTGTATTAATAACTATTATCACTAAAATTGTTTTCGGCATTGGTCGGACACATTAATTATATCTAGACTTAAGATTTGATTACTTATTGTTAGTTCATTTTTTTTTGAAGATGCAATAAATAAGTTATATGTATTAAAAAAAAAAAAAAAAAAAAAAAAAAAACAAAACAATGAGAAACTGGGCGGTTGTTCCGTAGCGGTGTGGGGAGTTATGGATGGTCGCGCTTATTTAGATAGTTAACAATTTTTTTTCCAGGTTATGAACAAATTACACCTTATATATATTTATGCATGACCCTAAGCACAACTCAAGGCTAGTTAAAGATCTATAAAGTAAAGCCGTACCTTCCACATCTTCCACAGTACCAAGATTTAAATGTGATCGAACAGTTATGGGCTCCCTTAAAGCAGAGGCTTAAAAAATAGACGGCGATCGTCTCTATCTCAAACAAGTACAGTTTAACAAGAATAATGGAAAATGTGTCAGCGGAAACCACTAAACATCTAGTGTCTTCGCTGTCTAAAAAGCTTAAAAAATTTTAATAAAAAGGGAGGACACAAGCTATTAAAATTAAAAAAAAATTTATCACAATATATTCAACAATACATCGTATGTACACTTTTGCTGCCCAATAAAATATCGAATTTTATTATTTTTACTATTTTTTTATTTAATATTGTTTACTGAAATAAAATGTGATATTTTTATTCAATTTAAATTATTTCTATTTTAAAGAAAAAGATTTGACAAAATTAACGATTTTCCTTTAAAAACTACAATTTCTGTTATATATTAAGTCGTATGTAGAGTTTTGCAACTAAGTGTATTTTGTTATCATCGTATTACTTTTAAAAGATTTTGTGCAAAACTAATAAAATAATCAACGTTTATAACAACACAGCACAAGCTACAACCAGCCATGCCACAGAATTCAAACGAAAGTAAATATTTTTAATATTTTTCAATTCGTAAACAGAAAAAACATTTCTCCAATCCACACTTTTAATTGAAGAAAACAAAAATCAATTGGAAATTTAATTGTGTTAATCAAACTCAAAATTTTTAAAGAAAGTTTAATTGACTCAATTAATTTTTTTATTAAACTTTTAATCATCAAATTTTAAAAAAAAAAGTTTAATTGACTCAATAAAATGTTTAGTTGTTTTTTTTAACTAAAGGTGTTGATTTGTAGAAAAGTTTTTTCTATGTAACAGATAATTTGTATTACTCTCTGAGTAGATTGCTGATGATGTTTATTGTTTTAACTTTTTTCTTTGTTGATTTGACAAACTTTAAAATATGTACATAACTTTTTTAAAAACGTCACGTGTATCATATGGAACTTCAAATATTGTTTTTACATTTTTTATTTGTTTGTTGGTGTTTTTAGTGTGATGTTTTGTGTCTTTTATGTAGATATATATAGGTGGCTGTTGTATTTGGTACATACTTACGGTTAATATCGATTTAGTGATAAGCACATGTATGTATGTATGTATTTATGTGTGCTGTATTTGTTTGTTGGTGTTTTTAGTGTGATGTTTTGTGTCTTTTATGAAAAATGAAATGGCAACTTAATTCTTTCGGCCCTATGCCAAAATTTTTTTAACAGGTTCTTAAACCTTTTTTAAGCTAAATTACATAAAATTGCATTTAAAAACCTCATACATTTAAAATCGGTTTACAAATGGTATACAGGTGGTATAAACCTCCAATAAGTTCATACCATCGAAATATCAATTTTAAATTCAAATTTTGCACACAAGAGTACATGATATACTTTAAATAAAAACTTGAAGTTTTGGCTCTAAGCGTTTAAGTATTTTTTTTATTTCATGAAAAATGACAGTAAATTATTTAAGTCAAACAAATTTTTAGCAAAATTAGCAAAAATTACTCTAATCAAAATATATAAAACCAAAAAGAAATGTCCCGAAGCTGCAACGTCATAAGCTTAGATGGCTGAGCAGACGTTTCCATGAAAGCATTACTGATATCGGGAAATGTAAACTAGAGGACATCAGGGGATTCATCATGGGAATTCGTGGCTCAAGGACGGGTAATAGGGTCATTTCTGGCTACAAATGGGGGGTAAATATTATTTTTTTTTAGCAACAGAAGGGAATCACAATGGACCCAATTGGGTCTCCGAGTGGAGGTGCGGTATAGCACCACCCTTCCTAACCTAACCTAAAAAGAAATGTTAGTGCTGCACAAGCAATCAAAACAAAAGAAAATGGGTCCTTATTCGTGTAACTTTGTCATACATCATAAAAACAGTCATATGCAATCTTTTGTAATCACCATACTTTTTGTTTTAACTTTATAGAAAACTTGTATCTAATAAGTTGAAAGATCAAAATATATTAATTTATTTCATTATCCGAATGAAATCATAGTCTGTTTATTGCGCACTAACTACTGAATATAGTGGTGTTGCCCGTATCAAAATCTAAAATTCTTTAAAACTTGCAATATCTTATGTAGTTCTTATGAATACAATTTTAAAATAAACAGATTTAACCTAAAGCGCCCCATCCATTATACAATATTATTGCATATGTTGTTGTACATATTATTGTCGTTTTGACTCATACTATGCAATAAATGGCACAATATTTTCAAAGAAAATATTGCCCAATTTTCTTGACAGTAAAAAAGTAAACAACATTGAACAACGTTGCCACCACATTACACAATTGTCTTGATTGTACAATAAAAATCAAAAGTCTTTTGATATTTGCCAATATATTGCGATACCTTCGAATATCAAATACACATGTGCGATATTATTGTGCAATACAGTACTTTCAAATTATCACTTCCAATTTTATTTTTGAAATTATTTGCGTTTAACATTTTCTATTGAAAGTAAACATGTTTTCGTTTTCAACTTCGCACGAACTTGGATTCTGTGGTATACCTTAAGCTGTCTTTACGTGGTAATACAATGTATTTCGACATGTCAAAATATGCTGTAGAATATACAAAATCTTATCATCTAAAAGCAAATTGTATCGAGTAGGAGAGAATACGGATCGAAAATTTGGCAAGCGCTCGGTAAATCTTTATTTTCTAAACCATTTTCGAAACTTAAGTATTCTCATCACACCAGAGGTGTATTTCAAAGTAAACATTGGCAGCACTAATTGCACTTATTGAAGATGTTGACACTTTTACAAAAACAACTAAAATGAACTCAGGAAATTTTCATGTTGTTTTTGTAAATATTTGACGACTGCAACCATCAGGTACTTAAAAAACCAAACAAACAATAAATAAACTTAAAAAAATTATATTTTGTAGTAAAATTACATTGAAATAATAAAATGTTTTCTCCAATATTTAGTTTTATTTGTACACACCTTTTTCTGCAATTTTCCAATTTTTTGTTATTAACTCAACAGTTTAATATCTTTGCTTGTATTTTACTTATAGTATCAGTGTAAATATGAAAAATACCTACAACAGACTCTTGTTCTCTTTTTTTAAACACCGAGAGAATTTCATAATATTCTGATTCTAAAAAATCGTAATACTTTGTATTAACATGTAAAGACGCCTTTATTATATTAAATATCAAAAGTTATGTATGTATTTAAAGTAGTTCAATTTACCTTGGCAAACAACAATTTATTTGAAGGCGAATCTTTGCCCAACCTGTGCTCAGTTGTTGAGCAAGCATCCATAAAGGCTTGGGCAATGCCACTCAGACTGGCGTCGACTGTAACTGTTTTATTTACATCAAATATAAAATCTGGATTTTTAATGAAATTAACCCAAAATCTTAAAGGTAAACTATTTGATTTCCATGCGTGTACTATATCGGTATCGTACATATCGTGCCGGCGTGCAGCTTCATCTAATAAATCAAATAACCATTTAACGGCCGGTGGTAGTTCTTCATTAACTGTTAATATCGTCGCGAAAAAATCATCAACGAATTTTTGTATAGTTCCTTTAGCTGCCAATAGGCGTGTCAAATACACTTCAGGTATATTTTTGTGATTACGCTCACCAGTAGCTGTGCAAACTGATCCTGAATTATTGGTAGTATTGCCACCAGACGATATTGCCGAGTTCTTCATATTCATATAATGATCGGGCATTAAAGGCTTTATTAAATGATAAACTCTTGGCAGTTGTAGGCCCGATTCAATGTCGTTGTTCATTATAATATGAGATTGTGAATTGTTTATGTAATAAACTAAACAAAATATTAAACAAGCAATAAAATTATTTTAAAAAATTCAAATTTGATCTTATACGACGAGTATCATAGTTGTTTTAACTAACTGACATAATGTTTTCTTAAATTTACAGGAGAGCAGCTCTTATGGTTGCTTAAACACGAATTCTTATGGATACGTCTGATGATTTTACTTTTATAGGCACAACAGTAATGCTTACGGTCTATAAAGTCTAATAGTTAGTTAAAACAGCGACGATATATGCTGTTAACAAGCAATTTTTTATACACAGTTTGTCAAAAAAAAAATTTCTGCTGCAAAACAAGACTTTAAAAGAAGCCCTTATTTCTTATTATTTACATATTTTTTGCTAAGAAAAATATCTTTTGCTTCTAATGCAGTCACAGCCCTCAAAGGAATGAGGTTTGCAAAAATTATTATAGGGACAAAAGAGTGGAAACGGTGACTCCACTCCTCAACTGAAACCTAAATGATGAAAGAAACCGAAACAATTATAAGGCCCTTATTATGAGTTGCATTCGATATTGGATTAGTTCTGTCCATATGATTCCTACGGAAGTTTGCACACACCTTGGGTTATAAAAGTGGGCAATATAGGACCTTGAAATTAGAATCAGTATTTGTCGGGAATTTTGCATTGCAAGCTAGAATAAAATATTATATTTTAATGACGAAAAGTTAAAATACAATCACCCTTATTCCAGTTTTCGATATAAATTTTCTGGTATTGTGTTAAAGTGATGTCGATGTCGACAAGTGAAATAAAGGTGAATACAAAAACCACTAACAAGTCCCGATATAAGACGAAGCACAGACAAACTCATTTGTTGTTAAAATGTTGCATTGGAAGTAAGATTAAAAAGCTATTTTTAATTTGAAAAGCATTACATGACAAACTGTGTTAAATTAGATTTGGTGCCAACTTACAATTATTGTATGGATGTGTCTGTTGTTTTGTATATGGTAAATTGTAGCTATCATTTTGTCTAGCAACAAGACTCATAACTGCCGATTCTTTGACACCATAGTGCGCTAATGTATTTAAACGCTTCCAACAATTTATTGTCTTCGTTGTTAAATCTTCATCCTGAAGTATTAGATGTCCTCCACGACCATGACGCCATTCCAAATCAACTTCATGCACTGATGGCCTCATTGAAAACGGAGTGTTTTTAAATAGAGCATCTAATATCTTACTCTTGACTTGTGATATTGTGTCCCAATCTAAAACTTTACACTGTACTTTTTCGTCTAAGTCATCTTGTACGATGTGTAATACAACCACAGAATGTGGTATTTGTTCATGCAAAAGTCGTTCCTCCGACAGAGAATAACGAGCATCATGTGTTATAGCATCTACCAGACCTTTTTCTATTTGATGTTTAATGGCTTTAAACAACAAAAACAAACTGGATCCGGCGTATTCTTTCAAATAATCATACATACAAATGGCCATATAATTGGTTAACATTTTCTCAACAACACTATCTGTACGTCGCAACATTAATTGCGGATGCTTGCTGCATACTGACTTGTCAACCAAACGCAGAAGCAAACATTTCAATATCTCTGTTGCATATTCCATTTTGTTCATCAACACAATCATTAGAAGGGATGCAACATTGACCCTGAAAAAAAAATTGGATCAATAATTAGAATTATAAGTACATAATACAAAAGTATTTATGTATGTATATCGAACGTTAGGCTTTTTCATATACATATGCTTACAAACATTCCTGCCACCATTTTTGCAACTTTAAAAAAATTCTGCTAGATGCTTTCTGGCAGAATTTGTTGAAAATAAAAAATTGTAATTTGTTAAAAAAAATTTTGCTGTATATAGGATTTTTCTCATAAATGTACATGTATTACAGGCTAAAGGTTCCCTGATGATCTGCACTAGCAACAGTGAAATGCGCATAGGATCCAGCTAACCCTCAAGAATCAATTTCAATGTATTTATAATTAAAAACATATTTTACTGAATAAGTAAAAATAATATTTGAGAATTATATTGCGTAAAAAAATTTAAAACGTAATTGTAACATTTCCAAAAAACAACTATTATTAACTATTTTATATATGTATGTGCTATAAAAATACCTGTAAATACTAATAAGTTTGTATAAACATGAAATTCAAAGCCATTTCAATAATTCTTTCTGCATTTGAATATGGCATTATACTTTTCTTCTGTAGAACATTTTAGCAGAATTTTTTGACCGATTTAGCATTCTCTCATCATCATTTTCTGGCAACACTACTTGCCACAATCATATTTGGAGAACATACAGTTACTCTCAAAAATATTTTGCTCACATTCTTTTCGCAAGAACTTTAATAAATTTATTAAAAAAACCAAATTAAGGCAACATGCTAAATTTATTGCTTTTGTAACTAATACATCAAGCATCCCAGCAAAAATTACTGCTTACCAAAAGCGTTTTTGTAAGGGAGACAATGTTACAGAATCACTTGCTGTTGTGCATGAATAAGAAATTTTTTTGTTCGATATGAGCCAGCTAGAAGCAATACATTAAGCTTCCAAAAAGCCATGATTTTTTATTTTTTTTTGATTTACTAAAGTGCTTGACAGAATTAACAATATATAATTTTTGTGAGAGCCCGCTTTACATTAGTGCTTTTCAGAAGAATTTTTCGAAGCTTTTGTTATTAAATAAGCAATAATACCCTCAGTTGTTAAGGTAGAGGTCCATAGCTCGCTTTTAGCGCGTTACGCTTTCTATGCATCTGTCAAAAAAGTAGAATCAATGTAATAGTATGTGACAAGTTACATTGCAAAAAGCGCAGAACGCGTAGGCGCGTTCAAAGCAAAAGTAGGTCTACTTTCTACTTTTGTACGCGTTACAACCACCATGAAAGAAAGTCAGCTGTTCTTGAATGCTGAAGATGTTAAATAATACTTTATTTCTTACGTTATCGATAAATATTATTTTACCGTGGATAATTTTTTTCTTTTTTTTTTTCAATAAAAAAACTTGTTTAATAAAAAATGTGAATATTTTCATTAATGCGATGTATTTTAATTAACTTTTCACCACACTTTTCTCAGTAACAAATTTTGCATATTAGTTATCGATTACTTTTACGTACTGAGTGTCATCTCCGCTAAATCTGTATTAAATAGCTGCTTAGAAAAGTTATTGCTTAAGCCAATAATGTGCATACATTTACATATATGTAATTTTCAATTTACTTACATTAAAGTCAACAACAGCCGACAATCTGCTGGAACAGCCCTGGCCGAGTTCTTCTCAAGACTATCTTTTAAAATGCTGAATAAATAGTCAAAGACATCTGCAGACATTCTTGTCGCGGTTCGAAATTGCTCAGGGTCAGAAGTTTTAATTTTTTAAATGTGGTTTCAAAAAACCCACTTAAATTCCGTTCTAAATACAAGGCCGTACCCAAAACCTTTTCTTTTTTGAAATTGTTCATAGGCATTTTTTGCACATAAAATTAAATATACAAACTCGACTAACTCCACAAATTCTTTTAAAAACTCGATTTCATTCTCCATTTTTTCTTTATAAGTATTTATAAACAAACGCACACAGCTGATCAAAACAAAAATAAAATGGCGCATGAAAAGCAGTGCATGTAACTCAACACGAACAAAGTATAGAATGAAACAAGAGAATGAAACGCGTGTAAAGCATAACGCGCAAAAAGCGAGCTATGGACCTCTGCCTTTAGTGCTTCCAAATCAGATTTTTTTCTGGGATATAGCATGACAAATACATAAAAACAACTTTTAATTTAATTTTTATACTTTTCTTGCTTTTTCTTTTAATAACTACGCAATTTCAACTTCACAAAAGTATTTTGCTTCTTTTAACGTTTCCATTACTTTTACGGTTTCGGGTGTAAAGGAGCCCTATTGTTTTCGCTACGATGTCCGTCTGTCCAACAACAAATAAATGACAGTGAAAAATATTAATATATTTATTTATGTGTCTAATCTTAAGGAATACAATTTAAAGATTAGATTTAATTAGAGAGCGCTAGCAGCATTGACTAACGGCTCTGTTATAAAACCTTATTTGTGATCAAGTTAAAAGTATGATGATATTTACAATGTAGTTTTTGCAACGAAGTAATATATACTGTTAAGTTTTGAGCTGAGTTAGTTTCATAAAATGGTATATTTTATTAATATTCTCTATGGATGGTGCCTTAAGAAGCTGCAGAGCTGATTTTTTCCAGAAAAGTTTCCGGCTTTGATAATTAATTGAGATAATACAGTTGCATCGGCTGCAAGTTGGACGGGTGTTTTCTTTAGGATCTACTCGTGACAAAAAGAACTGTGACCACGGCTTAATCTGAAGAAAATCTTTATTTTATTTTTATCCATAGCTGTGGGGTATATAGGTTGGTTGTTATATGGATTTATGTATGTATATTAGAGTAGTGATAGTGTGTAATTTCCTTTTGCTTAAGGGTTTTCTCTATGTAGTTTGAAATATGGCGTCGTTTGTAAATTTTTTTTATTGTATCGTCTTGGATATAATTTAACTTGTCAACAAATATTTTTTAATTTAAATATATTGTATCGAGTAATCTTTGATAATGAAATGTCAAATATTTTTTTCAATAAAATTTACTCTACTGTTGTAACTTCTAATAGAAGCTTGTGCAATTATTTTTGGATTCTAATATGTCGTCCATTATTATTGGGGTATATGAAGCGTATTTGGCAGCTAGGTCGCCGTTTTCGTTTCCTTCAATTCTAATGTGACTTGGTATCCAGTGAATTCTTAATAAATTTTCGTTGCCAATAAGCGCGTCTCTGATTTTTGTTACAGTGGTCCATTTGTTGTTGAAAGGGTTGTTTATGGCTTTTACAACCGAGAGACAGTCGGTGAATATTACAGTTTTTTCTTTATTAGAAAGTATTGTACACGTAGTCTTGTAAATTGCTCATGCTTCTGCGTGAAAACCGAGGATTGTTCTGGTAGGGTACCGAGTAGTGTTGTTAATTATTCGTGTTTTATATTTGTTCGAATCATGATTTTTTTCTTGTTCGAACAGACGAATAATTTTTAACTTTTGTTCGAATATTCGCAAAAAGTTTGTATTATCACAAACAAAACATAATTCATTACGCAAGAAAAAACAAATAATTTTAATAACAAACTTAAAAATATTATTAAAAACCGATAGGAAATTAGTTAAAATTAGTTTTTTAATATGTCATTGTCATAGTCGTTTAAAGACAACAGATAATCCCACTTTTTAACTTGTAGACGATTCTTTTTTTGCTTTAAATAAAAGAAAAAGTAGAAAACTTTCTTTCGAAAATTGTTGATATATAGCCAAATCATGAATATTCTCACGGAATTTAATTCTCACGGGAAATAATTTTCTCGAGAAAATATTCCTCCAAGCAGTTGTTTTGCTTGTTTGTTGATTTGAGAGCAAACAAAATTATTAAAATTCCCCAACATGAAAAAATATGTAAAATGTTTATAAAAGATTTATTTGGAAATTATTTGTGTTGTGCTGAGTGGCAGCGATACTATCCTCTCAGTCCAGAGGTCGTGGGTTCGATTCCCGCCTTAGACCCTGGGTGTTTTCTGCACACAAGCTAATCGCTTCGCGGGTTGTGTTTGTTTATTTATAAACAAAAACAAAAAAACTATAAAATATAAGTTTATGTATATAAACTTATGTATATAAACTTTATTTGAATGGAGTATTAACTACGTTTTTATGTAAATTCCCTTCTGTTTTGCAAGGGAAAGATTTGTAGTGAAAAAAGCAAGTTCAACTGCCTTCATAATACCTACTTTATCCCTGGGGAGTTTCTTTATTCCCGCATTAGGTTAAAAAAGGGAAAAAAACAAATTCATAATAGGAGAAAAGAGAAAATTCGTGCGGAATTTTTGTTTATGATTGGGCTGATAGTTAAAAGAGCAATAAAATGTATATACAGTTTGTGTAATCACTTCTTTGATGTTTCCAAATAATTTAAATCCACCGCAATATTGTTGACGATTTTTATATTAGTACATTTTGTTACTTTATTGATACAATTTTTTAGATCAGGTAATAAAACATTATCGGTTACTTCAGATATGTCATCTTATACATCATCGTTTTTGAGATTATTTGCGTTATTTTGATTACAAAATAATCGTGAAAATTTTGTGGCATATTTTAAAAAGTTAGTACTGCATAGGAAAGCTCAGGAATAAATCAAAATTAAACAGTTTTTGTCACTTCTGAACATTTGGAATTTTTTGATTTGTGACTGTTTCTGATTAAGTATACGATATGTATGTATATTTCTTTGCACAGATTTATATGTATGTACAAGGTGGGCCAAAAGAAATCACCCTATTTTAAGATGCTCTTATTTTTGCAAATGGCAGCCAATGTCAAATCTGTTTTGACATATGTGAACTAGACAGATGTAGAATACGAGTACAAGTGAACAAGCCGTGGAGCGATACACTCCCCAAGAACGCGGAATAATCGTGTCGCGGCGTTCCCGGTTCACCTCATTTCTCGTTTTGGCGATTTACAATGGCCCACAAGATCGCTCGATTTAACAGTTCCAGAGTTTTTTTATGGGGTTTTTTGAAGTCCCGTGTTTACGTGAACAAGCCCGAGACACTGGAAGCCCTCAAGGACAACATTCCATACGAGTGCGAGAATCTGTCGCCCGAAGTTCGCACCGAAGTGATGAAAAATGCCATAAAACGAGCAATCAATTGTGACGGCGCACATTTGGCCGATATCATCTTCTGAACTTGACCAATAAAATTCTAAAGATTCAAATAAATATAATGAAAAATCGAAGTTTTTCATTTACAGACAAAAAAAATGAGAGCCAAACAACATCGGATGACTTCTTTTGGCCCACCTGTTATGTACACAATTTTTTTAGGTTTTTCTTTAGAAAACTTGTACATACATATATTTGTCCCTATTCTTTTGTTAAAATTTATTTTTATTAAACAATTTGTAATATCAGCATACGTTTTTTTATAGCAAAGCTAATTTATGTTAATTCGAAAATAAAATGAAAAACAATTCAAAATGAAGGTGTTTTTATTGTTGCAGATTTTTTGCCGATTTTTTAAATTATTTTTCAGATGTTTCAGATTTTTTAGACAATTTTTGCAGATTTTTGGTGAAATTTTCTGGCAACAGTGCCTCCAGGGAAGAACTTTGTGGCTCACTTCATGGTTAGTATGACAAATATAAACACATTACTTTTGATTTCTTGCACTTCTTTTAAACATAAATTATAACTACGTTTCATATGAAGTCAATTTGTATTTAAGTTAAAGAAGTCAGATTGAAAAAACATTTAAGGTATGCGTATAAAAATTCGAAAAAAAATCCCTTATAGGCCGCGACACCCTAATATACATATATAGTTTTTTAATTTATACTTACTTGTCTCTTATGTTAAACGATTTCTGGGCCTCCAACGTCTCGATGAAAGTTAAAACAAAATATTTGTTACTTATTAGCTGTTCAAATTGCAACATAGCTGTGTCATAGTTGGTATGTGGACTGCTCATTCGTAACTGCAACAAAGTTTATTTTTATATATTAAACCTTTTCTAGTAATTCATGAAAAATACAATTATATTTATATTATTATATTAAAATGTAATATAAATAAAATAAGAATTACTCGTATATGTTTAAAAACAAGTTAAGTTTTAATCTAAAATTTATTTCTGTGTATCAACGTTCATATGAAACCTCGTTGGGAATAAATCTTGTATACAACAAGTAAATTGTTAACGGTTTTTAAATCTTGTTGGCCATCTCAACTGTTTAATGTATAATCAGTGATGCAAAATGTGACACAATTGGGCCATTTGTTGCACTTGTGGATGTTTGATGGCCCTGTGGTACTCCTAAGCTATTTTGACCCTTTCAGCTCAAAAGTGAACTAACTACTTCAAAGCTTTGAGTACATTTTTAACGTAGTTTTCTCTCGGTTTCAAACACTACTCCTTACTTTTCTACGTGTCACGTTTCAAAAAAAATTCTTTACAGTATGTAAAGTTTAGGAATAAACTCTTCATGCACCTATAAGTTAAATTAATTAAAGTTTATACAAAAATATACGAAGAAACTACAATAATTTTTTTTAATTTTGGTTATTATTATAGTCGGTTTGTTTCTAGAAAGAAATTGAATGATCTTGAAAGCCTGAATAGGTGCAATATCAACAAAACCACACTACTTTATATTAAAAATAAGGTCGAGAAATTAAATACAAATAAATATATAAATATCGGAGGGCCGCCGAATTATCAAATTATTTAAATTGTTTCTAATTTCTGTTTCTTTAAACTAAAATTATTAATTGCATTGGGACTTTCGTAAAGAAGTTTTTGCTTTTTCTAAAAATCTTCTGACAGCACTGACTGATATAATTTTTGAGGGCAACAATATAAAGCCTCAAACAAAATTTTTGTCCGGACAAATTAATTTTGTTTTAAGCTGTTTTAACAAAAAATATACCTATTTTTAGAATATTTATTTTGATATTTATACACAATAAATGCGATCTGAACATAAATACCTACATTTTGGTCAAATTAAAATATATGTCCTAAAATTCACATGTGTTTGGATTTCCTTTTAGCTAATTTTTGTTAAATTTTTGTTAAATTTTTTGTTTTTATTGTTTTATTGTTTATACTGAATTGTTTTATTGCTTTTATTGAACTGTTTGATAAATAAATATTTAGTTTTGAATTACAAATTTATATAAAATGTTTGTACATAGGTTAGTATGTGTATTTATCGATATATGTATATATGTACTATCTATGTTTTGGGTAAAATTAATGCTCCTATCACGGTTTTCAACTTTTAAAATAGTTTGGCTGGGATTGATAAATTTGCATTGCCATTCTCCACTAAATTAATATTTGACTTTTCAGTTGTGTTTTAGTATTATCGTTTACAATTCTGCGTAAGTTTGGTTGAGAAAAACGTTGAGTATACACAACTGCTTTTTAGTAGTTGGGTCTGTGGTTGGGGTTTTCTAGTTACAGGTTGGTGCGATATAAAAAGCAGAAAAATGGAAAAATCGTAACAAGAAATATTTGTTATGCTTAATAACAAAATTTTCTTAACAGTTTCATTATCGGCAGTATACCGGGAAGATACAAAGATTTCTTTAAATATGATTATGCCGGAAATAACTAAAAAATCTTCCAAAATTATTTTTTAAGGAATTCGTTCGCTATTTTGATTATTCCTTACCTTGCATTGGGTAGTTCAAGGGAGTTGGAATGAATCAGCACGAATTTTTCTTTTGATACTACACATATTTGTATCCATTTGGTATGATTTCTTTGAACTAAAACACTACAAACAACATTTTTTTTAAAGCTTGTGTTTTTTAAATTTTTACACTAATTAATTATTTTCTGTCAAATTTTATATTTTAAGTTGGCAACGCAATGACAATTTCAACTGAAAAGCAGTTGTGGTTCATAATACTAAAACACAGCTTGGTCGAGTGTTAGTTTTGTCTACTACTGGACGACCAAACTGAATTTAGTTGAGAATCGTGATATAGGCATAAGTCTTACCTTTGGAGAATTCAGTATGGGATGATCTGTTACGCCAGGGAAAAACACCTTCATAATATAATTGATATGATCCAAAGTGGGTATGCCAGACGTTTCCAAATCTGCCGTTAAATCCGTCATATCTGTTTGCAATTCTGCAAAAGCCTGTTTACATTCTGATCGAACGTTACTCTCTAAAGTTATCATTTGGATTTGGATGCGCTTATATTCTCTCTCTGCCTGTGTCGTCTTACGACGGTATATGAATAAAACGATAATCAAAAGTACAACAACAATAAGAATTGTAAATATAATGACCCACATGGCGTGCGAAAATGAATACGGTTTTAATAGGTCGTACTTGATGTGACCTATTACGAAACGCAGATTTCTACCAACAATCACTACAACAAGGGGTAAATCATTAAGCTGGTCTAAACCATTTTCATCTGTAGGCGGTGGCTGCTTTTCCGGTGGTGAGCACAATAACTGTGTAAGTGTTAGACTGGTTACATTGCACTGTACCGTTCCTATGGTTACTTTAACATCTGATTCATCTGCCGCCACATTTAACATTTCTCCTTCAATTACCAGGGTATCGCCCTTGTATAGTTTTATATTATCATTAAATGGGTGATATTTAGGATCCTCAACATAAACAATAGTGCTTCTGAGACTTGGAAAATATTTATTTAAATCTTTAACCCATTGAACATTATCCATGTTGAAGCCCAGCTGAAGATTTAACTGAGTTTCGCGTATCTTAACAAAAGCTGCTACGTCTTGCGCTTGATAAAAACCGTCATTATTATTACTAATTGTGCTATATATATAAGACATATCATGATTGTAAGGGACATTGCGCTTTCGTAAGGCTTTAAATTTTGATGAAATTAATGACGACGTAGCTGAAACGTGATTATGTCCTGCCTTTTGCTGGTCTATGGCCGTTTTATAAGCTAAAAATTTGCGAGACACTGCTGGAGATGGACATTCCATTTGGCTGGAGTTTATAACCACACAAGTCGTCTTGTTCAGGCGCTCATTTTCATAAAAAACCTCTAGTTCGGGTTTTTGTATTGAATCTAAGTACATTCCATGAACTGTTAAAAGCCGACCACCACTAGCGAAACTTCGTAATGGCTTAATCTCCATTATAGTTGGATCCTGAGTGTAATTGTATATTGAGCAGGGCATCGGTAGTAAAGGCAAATTGTAGTGGTAATTGTTATGATATAAAATTTGTTGATCATAAAGTGATCGCATATTTTGGTGAAGTTGAGGTAATTGGCAGCTATATGTGCGATTAGCTCCATCAACCATAAGTCGTAACATTCTTATAGGTTCTGGCTGTGTAGCCTCCGAAGTTATGCATGTCAAGCGTGATGATGATGCTTGTATCATATTAATATCACATTCGTATTCATCCAAGAAAGCTCGTATATTTGAGCCGATATTCAAATATTTGCCCATTAAAGTGATTTTGGTTCCACCGGACTTGGGTCCAACAGTGGGTGTTAGGCCATTCAATTGTATATCTTTGAATTGAAATTGCACGCTCGATTCGGTGAAGCCGGCATCGTTAAATACTTTAACAGGAGCCGTTAGCTCGTGATTAACAGCTCCGGTACGACATTCGATTTTAACTGAAATTTCATAATTGACTAAATCACAAGGCACAGAACCTATAGAAATTTTACCCTTTACATCTTCCTCTCTTATACCTAAATTACTACCCTCAATCGTCACCAGTGTACCACCTTCAATAGGCCCAAACAGTGGTTTAATCATATCTATGCGTGGTCTAGGACATTCATTAAATTTAGATTCGAAGTTATGGTTTGAAGATATTACCGCTGATGAAGAGGCTGCTGCTGATCCGTCCAAGTCTAAACCATTATTCAGGGATGTCAAAGCAGCGCACGTTTCATTGTACACACACGTGTTGGCACACCAAGCACATTGATATTTTGGATCTCTAGTAACACATAAACTGCAATCAGCGTGTTCGCGATGCGATCCTAAAACGTCACACTTGTAAAGTGTTACAATTGCTGTATCTATATAGTGTTGTCGATTCCAAGTAATATCCACTTTAGCCTGGTATTCATAAGTATTTGTTTCATAGAAATATGGCGTTTTCTCACACACCACGATGCGGTTGTTTTCAATACGTGCTGGTAGAAGCATTTGTGCCGCCTCTATTTGAACTGTACACAAAAATCCGGAATGTGCACTCTTCGGCTTTGGCAAGTTTTCAATTTCGAATCGTATTTCCTTGGGCACGCGTACGGGCAATAATATAGGTTCTTTCGTATGTTGTAAATGAGGGCATTCGAATTCTTCAGCAATAACCTTTTCCAAATTACGGCACTGCTGCATTTTGTGGACGCATTTATTATCATAAATGCACCAGTTGCAATCCCACGAACTGTGGACACAAGTTTGGCATGTACTGTGTCGTGAGCAATCGAAAAAAGCAAACGACCGTGTCACAAAATCTTTGTTCGTTTCTGAACTACGCACAGACAATGGAACCAAAACATGATCTGTATTGACTGATATTTGTGGGCGTTGAGACAGTGGCGGTGTCATGCATGATAAACCATTTTCAAGAACTTCGGCGTCTATGGGTGTTGAATTGCCAAATACACACCGATACTTGCCGTTGAATGGTTCTGGCAGAGTACGAATAATGAGCTGTACTTGCGAGATTTCTGAAATAGGTATTTTATCAGGCAATATTGATTCAAAATCAATGCACTGCTGGCCACTTCCTAATGATAACCAGCGAGCTGCAGAGGTATCTTTTTGGCAGGTGGAACGTACAGTACAACGTTTCTCTAAAGAACACCAACCGCAGAAAGGGTCTCGGGACTCAAGACAAGAAGAACAATTCATATAAACTGAACAGTGTTCAATTCTTAGTTTAGTGATCTGAAATGAAAAATAAACACAAAACGTAAATTAGCTTTGCCTCCATGGGATATTATTGCTTTTGACCACAATTATTTAAGTACATATATTTGTATATAAAAGAGGAACTGACTGACGGGCAGCCCTAAACATTGATGCATGAGTCCTGTTTGGAATTGTTCTAGACACCATGTGACAAAAATTGCAACGCCGTGGGCAGTATAAAATAAACTTTTGATACAACGCTGAGAAAAAGGAAAGAAAAGAAAACAAAAAGGAAGATGGCGAGTTCCGGCCTCATGGTAAGAGTTTTCTTTTGTTCGGCCTTTTCTTTTTCGTGTGGTCTTAAGATAAGTAAGGTTGAGATACAAAGTTTTAATCATATACTGTTGTAAATTTAGAGATGGTAAAAATGAGCTTTTGTTACAAAAAAGCTTTCAGCAAATTGTAATACGATGAATTAAAACAATTCACATATTCCATTTGCAATAAAAGTTGCGTATATAAAGCAGAAATTTACATCAACTGACACCGCACATAGTGGACCAAACACAAAGAACGCTGATGATGAAGGTGTAGTGGCCTTCGAAAACAGTCGGTTGTTCCGTTCTACTACGTGTTTGTCAGAATATTTACAACTAACTTTGGTGTTATTTGTTCATTAATAATTATCACATGTAATTTGGCTTACAAAGCAATATGAACTTTAGCCTGATCAAATCACAAATATAAAATAAAAAGAAGTTTAAAGAATATCCTTACAAACAAGTTTAAAAAACCATAAAAGGTCCACACCGGATATGGCTATTAAAGATTCACGCCGCCTACATCGATCAAAGACTTACTCCACCACAACTATAAAAGATTCACCGCAACAACCACAACATCCATAGAATATTCTCACCGAGACACAACAACCATAGAGATTCATACCGATAGCCACAACAATACATCCATAGAAGATTCACATTAAGCACCACAACATCCATAGAAGATTCACAAACATCCATAAAACCTAAACAGCACACAAAAAAAACAAAGTGTGTGTTACTGCCTGGTCCACGATGTCACTCATTTTCGTTCGCAAGCATTTTAAACGACAAACAGCTGTTTTGCGTTCCACTAAAAGCCTTTAGCACAACAAGTCGAAAGAAAATGAAAGCGAACGATAACGTAAGCATTTCAATACAAATATGAGCCCCAATAAAAAAATTTCAGTCATTTGTACGAACTCAAATGCCAAAAGTAGGCACTTGTATTTTTATTGTCGACTGAGACAAAATAAACCAAATTATTTTTAATTATGTACATAAATGAAATATTTTGCTTTTCTAATAAATAAATAGCATGAAATAGAATACCTTTTTGCGTTCTTTGGATGGTCTTTGTGATATTCTACTCTAAGTATGTATGTATGTATGTTCGACAACGGCTTCGATGAGTAAAGATTTTCTGGTAACACACCTTTCGCTAGCTATAGTGCCAGTTTGTTAGAAGCTATTTATTCATCTAAACAGGTTTTCTGCATACACAGAGGTGAAAATCCTCTGTGTATTCCATCCGGCTAAACAGAAAATTCTTAGTGAGCCCCGCCGGTATTCGATATACATACATACATACAATGTATATACTTATGTATGTATGTACATCCCTAGGAAGAGTATTTTTAAACAAAAAATATACTTAAGTCTGCTAAGTCAGGGTTAGGCATACATACATACATACATATGTATGTTTGTACAAGATAAAAAGCCTGTTCCTGCCATTCTCTCGCCCCACACAGCGAAAACTAAAAATCAGGCTCCGTCACGATCTTTCGCACCGAATGTGCCAAATTTTAGCTTTCTATGTCATCAAATGGCTTCAGAAAGTTGCGGAAAGAGAATAGGGCACACTAACAAACTATATATGTATATAGATAGATGTTCAAAGAATAGAGCTGAATTATTGCGCTGGTATATTAGCATTTTTGACAGACCTAAAGACAATGAACAAACACCCAAACGACAATGAATAATGACCCAAATAAACGGTCGATTGTTAAATATTCTACTTGGGTGATTCTTCGCCAAATTCTTCAAGACTTGTGTTTTTTTAACATAATTATTTATCTATACACCTTTTTATTTATAAAACTATTTTTCTTTTTGCCACAGCCTATAATATATTATATTATAATCACAATGCAAACAAATCCACAGATTTTTTAGGCATCACATGTTTCACATATATGTAAATACTCGTATATACAAATGGATTGCTTAAGAAATTTTGGAGAGAGATTGTGGCGACATACGACACATGGACAATTATTTTGGCCTTTGGTATGGTTATATGTAAGGCAACTATCGAGTTGTTTCATATTGCCATTTATTTCATTCATATACATGAAACCGGGCAGTGGTAGCAGTTCCAATTTGTATGAGATATTGTCACATTTCTGTATCTAAATTTATTTTAAAAAAAATGGTTATTGATTTATTTGTTTATTCACCCTTATTCCATTTAGCGTCATCAATACGAAACGATGTCGTTTTGCATCGATTGTTGTAAATCGGTATGCCCATCATCAATATCAAATTTTATCGATAAGCGTCGATGCATTTTTCGTATGCCGTACGCAACGTTAACGACGGCATCGATTTAAATTGGCTCTGATTTTATCGTCGGTCTGGTTTGTGTTGAAACAGTTTTAGTGTTTTTGAATTTTTTTTGCAATAGCACAATTTTAAGTTAAAAAAATGGAAAAAGAAAAAAAAATTACAAACAGTATACAATTTAATAAATTAGTGGAGGAGATGGAAAAAAATCCACCACTTCAGTCTTCCACCAGGCAGTCTTCCCAGTGACTTCAAAGAGCAGTGGGAAAGAATTGCAACGATATTAAATGCCCTTGGTGCACCGAAAAGAGCAGGTGATGGGTGGCAAAAGGTAAGATAAATAGTTATAAAAAGATTATTGCATAATAAAATTGTTTTTAAAGGTTTGGCGGGATTTAAAATTCAAAGTGAAGAAAAAATTAGTGGCAAATAAGGCAGAGTGTACGTCTACTGGGGACGGAATTTATAAACAAATGATACTTAGCCCGCTGGAAGAAGCCGTGGCTAACCCTGCTTCAATTTCAGAAGCAGCTAAACCCAAAAGGATCTGTTCAGGGAGCGGAATTTATTGAATATGAGGATGTGGAAATAGAAGTTGTGGAAAGCAACGAATTGGTTCCTCAAAATGAAAGTGAAATACTGCCAGCTTCAACTTCTATACAGAGCGCCGAAAATTGCACCCCTTTAAGAAGAAATGAAAATCTACCTCGAAGAAACCAGGATCACCTAATGATCACTACGAACTGCTCCAAAAGCATAGTGATGAACAGGCGCATATGTTAAAAGAAATGAATAATTCAATTAATTTAATTTACTACGCCTTACGTTAGAAACGTAAATTGAATCGAACGATATGTCGAAAGATAGTGGAATTCTTTTATGTGAGTGACTTACTTTCTTTACTTTCGTTCTCTTAAGTTTTCTTTCGACATCGTGGGGGAGGCAGTTAAGTTGAATCGACTTTAACTGGATGCCACAACAAATATGGGAAATTGTTCATATCAACGAAAACAAAAAATAAGAAAGTGGCATCTCTCTCTGATCTGACGCTGAGTTATGAAAATACATACATATGCATGTGTACATACATACATGCATTTATGTACATACATATGTACATGTGCACTTATATTACAACACAAATTGTTTTTATTTTATTTTTTGTTCATTTATTAACTTTTATTACACTAATTCACAACTCTTATTAAATTTTATAGTTTATTTTAATGTGTTTAGTCTTGAAGTAAAAAGCTAGAGTCGATGCTAACTTAGTTAAAAACAGCTTCAGCATGTTTTAACTTTAGAACCGACTTTTTCCTTTAAAGTGCAGTTGTTCTCGTTTATGGTAGGTCGAAAGTTTATTTTTTAAAAAAGTGCATTCTAAAACTAAAAAAGTAGACTTTTTTGTTGACTATGGTTATGGCCCAATGATTCAACAAATGGCAAGATTGCAGTTGACGCTACAAAATATACAAATGGAGAATAAAACCCTAAAAGAAAGGTTAGATCAAATACCAATCAATCCAGGCATAGCACCACCAGCAGCAGTCGGACTGGAACCAGTGATCGTTTCCTACGCCACACCAATGGAAATAAATTTGGACGTGTTTAAAGCACTACCAGTATTCGATGGAAACATTGCAAAGTACCGTATTTGGAGGGAAGATCATCAAAACTGAAATAGATATGTAGAAGCCCTTTCAATAATAAAACCCAAAATACAAGGACCTGCTGCTGACATACTAACCAACCACAATACCATATTTAATTTTGAGGCCATAATAAATCGACTGGATTATACATTCGCTGACCAGAGACCATTATATGTGCTCCAAAATGAAATGAAAAAATTAGTGCAAGGCAGACGAAATCTGTCAGAATTTCATGACGAAATTAATAAAGCTCTCACACTAATCACTTCAAAAATTGCTATGTCCGGTCACTCTCAAGAGGTAATAAATGTAATGATAATTGAAGCCACCCAAGAAGATGTACGAGTTTTCAAAGACGGAATTAATAACCCGTATATACGTTCCACACTGTATGGAAATCCTATAAAGGATTTGGAACATGCTTTTGCTGTAGCACGCACTATTGAACACGATGACGAGCATCGAAAATTACGAATTTCATATTCCTTCAATGATCAGAAGTATTACCAACAACCAACTCAACGACAAGATAAGCAACATCATCAGTATCATCATCATAGACGCCCATCATATGTCAACCAACAAAGACATGTCCCTTTCCAACGTCAGAATCAACCACGTCCAGAACCAATGGACACATCATCAGGCAACACCAACCAACATCGAAGAACAAATTTCCAAAACCAGCAACATCATCCTTGGAAAAGACACTGAGAACCAAGCGGTCAGTTTCACGAAACTAAATTCTTGAGGAATAACAAACTTGCAACAGAAGCTGATAATCAAAGTATTATTGTTGAAACAGGTACCGTAAATGAATTAATTACTATGCCTTTAAACTAAAAAATGCGTTGCCCTTTATTATAATGAATGATGGAACAACAAATTTTGAGGTATTAGTAGATACTGGAGCAACCCATAATTATGTAAAAAAAAAATCTTTAAAATTTAATCGTACAATAAAAAGTAAGCCTTTGCAAATTATAAGCATGCATGGTGAATCAATAGTGAATACAAAACAAACCATTGAATTTATGGGAAGACATAGATGTCTTCGAAGGAGATTCAATAGAAGATTTTGACTTAATACTAGGTTTGGGACGGAATAAAAAACTTAGGTGCAATAATAAAAAAACATGAAATAACATTTAAAGTAAAACAAGAAAAAGATAGCACATATTTAAATTTTACATTAAGAAGTGAAGAAATAAAAAAAAATTTAAAAATTAATATCAAGTAATAACAAAGTAGGCCCTTTACCTTTTACTATAAATATTGAGGAAATCACTAGGACAACCACAAACGACCCAATCTGGACGAAACAGTATCCAGGCAATATGAATGACGTAGAATACGTTAATAAAGAAATACAAAAGCTACTAAAACATGGTATTATTCAAAAAGCTTTAGTCCTTATAATTCACCCATGTTAACAGTTCATAAAAAGGGGACTGATGAAAATGGGAAACTAAAACGAAGAATGGTAATTGATTTCAGAAAATTAAACGAACATACAATTACTGATATATACATCATTCCAGATATACATAAATAAATAATAAACACTTTACAAAATTTAGGAAAAGCCACGTATTTTACAACACTCGACTTGAAATCAGGATTCCGCCAAATTAGGATAATAGAAAGGATAGACAAAAAACTGCCTTCTGCGTAAACGGCGGAAAATATGAGTTTGTACGTATGCCCTTCGGGTTAAAAAACGCTCCTTCCATTTTCCAAAGATGTGTGGACGATATTTTACGAGAATTTACAGGAAAATTTGCTTACGTGTATATAGATGACGTAATTATATATTCTTCCTCACCTGAAGAACACATGCAACATATTGATAAGATATTTAATGCTCTAAATAAAGCAAACCTCAAAAAATCTAATGAAGAATCAAAATTCTTCATGGAAGAAGTAGACTACCTCGGACATATTGTAAAATATAATAAAATAACAACCGATCCTAAAAAAATTTAAGCAATAGAAAACTTCCCAATATCAGAAACGTTAAAAGAACTCAGAGGATTTTTGGGACTAACAGGTTATTACAGAAGATTTGTAAAAGACTATGCTCGAATATCCAAACCTTTAACCCTGCACCTAAAAGGAGAAAATGCCCACATTGGTAAAAACAAAAGTAAAAGTACAAAAATTAAATTAGAACAACCAGCCATAGAAGCTATAAACAAGTTAAAAAATTGTCTAAAAGAGCAAGTAGAGTTATACCAACCTAACTTTGATAAACCGTTCGAACTTACAACAGATGCTTCCAATATAGCTATTGGAGCTGTACTAAGTCAAAACAGAAACCCAATTTATTTTTATCTCGCACGAGTTAATTCCTTATGTAAAGAAATGAATCAAAAAAATACTTTTTACGTAGCTACACCGAAACGTGTGCTTCTTTATTAATAATATTCTTAAGACTAAATTTACAAATGTTACTTAACTTTTATAAGATGAAATTCTTATTTTCTTGTTATGAAAATACTTATTTCTTTGTTATAAAAATATGTAAGATAAAATACTTATTTCTTTGCTCGGAAAGTGAGATAAAATATGTTTTTGGTTATGTTGGGTTTTCCCAAAATGTGCGTCGATAGTGTTGACCTTTGTCTGCTATGTGTTATCAACAAAATGTGTGTTGATAATGGTGACCGTTGTTTGCTATTGTTTATGTTGTTTATTGGATGTGGCTTGGACAAGATAGATCATGTATTAACTCCCCTCCTTCTCAAAACAAAGTATCCTCACTTTTTATATAAGATTCATTTCTGCTCTTAATCTTGCTAATTCCACTTCGTAAGTGTGTTCGGCAAGTCTTCTATTTTCTGATTGTTTTATTTCTCTATAATAGTTACTTAATTTTGCACATATTATTCCAAGTATACAATAAATGATGTATTGTACGGGATGGTATTCTATAGGGATTAGATATTTTGACAGTTCCTGTATATTTGAAAGCTTATGGTTAGAGTTTGAAGATAGAATACAAAGGATTTCCATCTGTTCATTGTGTTTTTCATATATAGCTTCTTTTATTTCTTTCTGATGGTTGAAGTAATCCTTTGAATCTATATTTGTTGAAATATTAAATTGTATTAGTTTAGGACCTTTAATTATTTAGCCATTCCAAATATGTTCATCATCTGTAAGCCGTTCTCCAGAATTGTGAGTAGTGCATTATTCTCTTGAATTATGTCACATTTGGCGGGCTTATTTTCTAATACATTTATGGTACAATTCCTATGTAATTTTTACAATTATTTACTGAGGTATAATTATTATTACAAACAATTTCTTTATCTAATACTAATTTTTCATGCTTATATGCTAGTGGGTATATTTTATATAGTTTACACATATTTTGCAATAAAGGATATTTATAAATTGTAATTACAGCTTGGTTGAACAAACAAACATGAATACTCTAAAATATTTATCCGTGGTAAGTGAAAAGCCTCATTATATATGATTTCTTTTATATCATTTAAATTCAGTGTTCCTGAATAAAAGTTTCCATTTTTTGCAAAATTTATTGTATTTGTTATAATATCACGTTCTCGATATACTTCGTTAATTATTATAGTATCTGAAATAACCTTGGGGTCTAGTGGCTCTAAAATTCTTTCAAACCGTGAATTTATTATTTTTTGCTTATTGTTATTTTCTATCAACTGATTTAGTCCTGTTTTTATTTCGATCAAGTCATCATGATCTGGTGTACCGGTGACGAATTTCAACATTGAGCCTAGAAAGTTTAGTGCTCTTTTTGCACGGTACGTATTTGGTATTAATTGTGTTTTCAATGATTCGATTCTGTTTATTAATATTTGTTCTTCCTGACTTTGTTCGATATTGTATAAATTTTGCATAATGTCTTCGTATGGTCTAAGAATCTTTGTGAGGTTAGCTATGTGATATAAATATGCTGTATCTTCATATAGATATGCATGGTCTGTTTCTACTAGAAAGTATTTTTTGTCCGTCCGTATTATTTTATCGCAATTAATTGATACAAAAAGCAATATTAATATTCCTGTTAATTTATGCATAGTGCGGTTTGTCTACGTATATAGTGTTGACCTTTGATAGTGTTGACCTTTAACTGCTATGTGTTATCAACAAAATGTGTGTTGATAATGCTGACCTTTGTTTGCTATTTGTTATCAACAAAATGTGTGTTGATAATGCTGACCTTTGTTTGCTATTGTTTATGTTGTTTATTGGATGTGACTTGGACAAGATTGATCATGTAATAACTCACGCTGAGTACCACTGAACAAAATTACAGTACTAACGAAAAAGAATTGTTGGCTATAATATGGGCATTAAAGAAATTACGCAACTAGTACATATACGGCTTAGCTGACCTAACCATCTTTACTGACCACCAATCATTAACATATGCAATATCAGATAAAAATCCCAATCAGCGTTGCCGTTTTGGTCCAATTGGACCAAATTTGGTCCGAAAAAATTTGAAATTTTTAAATTGGTCCGATGGTCGGACCAATTTCATTTTGGTCCGTTTTTTCGGTTATTATTTTTTATTATATTTTCTTTTTATTTTTAATGTACGGCAAACATCTCTTATTTAAAAATAGTTTTTATACACCGCTATACGTTCACAAATTAACTATTAACGACGTTTTCAAAACTCAGTGACATTGATGTGTGTGATACATTAACAAAAATTTCACAAATTCCGCTGTCGGCCTTTTAATTGTAAACGACGTTTATATAAAGTAGTGGCATTGAAGTGTATTAACAGACTCCGCTGTCGGTCTTTATATTATAAGATACGTTTGACATAATTTAGTGACAATGAACTGTGTTATGCTTCTTCGCCCTCTTTCTATTTAATTTCTGCATTAAAAAAGCAAAATACCTATTTCAACGTTTACACGTATATTACATTAATCATTAATACCTAGATTTTCGTATAATAAAACAATCTATTGTAGATACATAACAAAAAAGGCGAAAACGCAAACAACAACCGAAAACAATAACGATGCAGCTTGCAGGTAATTTTTTATACAGTAATAAGTATTGATACTATTTAATGGATTCCCTTTTATTTACAGTGACGCAAATGGTACTGCTGAATTGGCACACTGGAAAAGGAAATTTCGACAAGAATGGCTTACTAATTTTAACTGGCTGGAAGAAAAGGGTGGTACTCCGTTTTGTAAAGTGTACTCCAAGCCACAATCTACACATTTGGCCCATTTAAAGGTTCACGAAAAGTCGACAGCGCATCTCCAAAACTACGACATCAAAAAGAAACATTTTCACATAGAAAAATTTTTTAACACCGAACAAAAAAGGAAATCTCAACAGGTGAACAGGCAGGCCATTTTTATTAATGGACTACCTGCCGGCATTATTGGTAGAATGCTGTCCCGATTCTGCAATTGCAAAGCTGGTTCATTGTGGACGAACAAAGGCTACAGAAATAGCCGAAAAAATTGGTAAGCAGGCTAGAAATGAAATAATATCCACTTTGCAAAGAAAAAAGTTTTCGTTAATTGTGGACGGAACCACAGACGTGTCTACAAAAAAGTGGTTTGTTTTAATTGCGCGTTATGTGGATGCTGGATGTAAAATACAAGATAAGTTTCTGGTAATGCTGGAAATTATTAAATCTGATGCTCAATCAATATTTGATAGTATCAGGGATTATTTCAAGTCGTGTGAAATACCATTGACAAATCTAATCGGTTTATCCACGGATGGCGAGAATACTATGTCGGGTAATATGGGAGGCCTTAAGACATTATTTCAAAAAGAAGTGGATTTGTTTTACATAAAATGCTCATGCCATGCCTTACATCATTGCTCTAGCTACGCCACAAAGAAATTACCTACTTCTATTGAATCTCTCTGTCGGAATATTTACACTTTCTTTTCACGTAGCCCCAAACGCGTCAACGAACTCAAAGAGTTTCAAGAATACTGCTCAGTTGCGCCTCACAAAATTTTAGGAATATGCAGCACACGTTGGCTTTCATTGGAGGGCGTTATATCTAGAATTGTCGAGCAATGGGATAGCCTAAGATTGTATTTCATTTCATGCACATATGAAGTTCAAGGACTTCGTGCTGGTGCCATAGCGGAAAATATGTCTTGCAGTATGAAATGTTATTTCTTATTTCTGACATATATTCTACCTATTGCTAATAATATTAACAAAGAATTCCAAGCGTAAAGTTCTCGATTGCCTTACTTATATACAAGCATAAAATCAAATTTTATGTTAATATTAAGCAATTTCATTAAGAAAGATCTGGTAAATATTGACACAGACTACAAAAATAAACAATATCAGCTCGACATTTATAAAGTATTCATTGGCATTAAGGCCGAAAATTATATGCAAACCTATTTAAATCAAAATGAAAAAAAAGAAATAAAATCAGCTGTTTTAAAATTTTATGTAGAATTCCTTGATCAGATAAACAAGAGAATAGATTGCAAAAGTGATAATATTGTACTATTAAATATGATAGCTCCTGAAAATGTTTTATCAAAGGATGACTTACCAATTCAGGATCTTCTATTAAAGTTTCCTAAACTAATTGAATGTGATCCTGATTTAATAGTAGCAGAATGGAATTTTCTGCGGCTCAGCGAAATAAAAATTTCCGCTAATTTAAATATTAATGACTTTTGGCAAGAAATAGCATCAATAAAAAACGGTTTAAACGAAAAATGTTTTGGAAATATTTCTAATTTTATATTTAATTTGTTGTCTCTGCCACATAGCTCCGCCGCAGCTGAACGCAAATTTTCAACTCTATCGCTTATAAAAACCAAATTAAGAAATAAATTGGAAGTAAATGCTATCAACAGTATTATGTCTTGCAAAGAAATTATTGAAATAAATAATCCACACTATGTGTGGTCATCAAAAAGAGACATACCTAATCAAATATAAAACAATTTCATTTTAAGTGCTAATGAAATATTGATCTCAAACAGACTGAAAAATTTTATGATACATATTAATGTATTTAATACATACCAAAGTGTTATGTTTCATTTTTCTTTTTTAACAGTAAATGTAAAATACATACGTAGAAAAACTGAATAAGATTATTTTAGTTCTCGGCATTTTAAATGTAGTTATTTATAAATTTCATTATATAATTTTTTCATACCTGAATTATTTAAATCAAATATGTTATGTTTCAAACCTTTATTTTATTTAATAAAATGTTTTTGAAAAACATTAATTGGTATATTAATTGAGTTTTAAAATTCGGTCCGATGCAAACGGTTTTGGTCCATTTTTGGGAAAATTTTGGTCTAAAAAAAAATTCCAACGGCAACACTGATCCCAATCCTAAGTTAAAACGATGGAAAGCCATCATCGAAGACTATGGCGTTAAATTAACTTATAAACTTAGTACACAAAATGTCGTAGCTGATGCGTTATCACGACAACCCATAAACACATCATCGATAGGCACAGTACATTCCAGTAGCTCAGGCGAACAGATAATAAAAGCTGTATCACAGCCACTTAATGCTTATGGAATACAAATTGAACTCATACCAAATGAGGTATTCAATAAAATACATACCCAAATAATATTTCAAAACAAATTACGATATATTGAATTTACTAACGAAAGAAGTTTAATTACCGAACTAAAAAAATGTATACAACCCCAAAGAGTCACTGTCATATATACTACAGCAGAAAATTTATTTAGATACGGTAAAATCATAAAAGATACATTCAACACCACCAAATTTGCATACACACCAATAAAATTAAGAGATGTAAATTAGTACAGGAAACACATGATAGAGCACATAGAGGCTATAAAAATAATATACACGAATTATTAGAACAATATTACTGGCCAGACATGAGAAAACACTGTAAATCATTTAATAAGAAATGTACTGCATGTTTGTATGGTAAATATGAACGCAACCCAACAAAAGAGCCATTACAAAATTCACATATTCCCAAAAAAACCTGGAGAATTCATACACATGGACATTTATTTCAATGAGCACAAACATTATCTCGTAACTATAGATACATTTTCGAAGTATGCAGTCATTAGAGACATCGACTTAAAAACTGATATAGATAGAAAAATATAAGAAATTCTCATTAATAATTTTCCAAATTGCAAGCGATTAATGACAGATAATGAGAAATGCTTAAACACGCTCATGGTGAACCAAATGTGTATAAAACATAACATAATAAAAATACAAACCCCAGTACACAGATCTAAAGCGAACGGACAAGTTGAACGCGTACACAATTCAATATCAATATTATTTCGAATTTTTAAGATAGAAAAAGAAACATCACCAACAGAAGAGTTATTCTTGGCGGTAAAAGAAATTAATAATTCCACACATTCAGTCATAGGATATAAACCAAAAGACATTCGTTTTAATTTAATAAAATTTTCTAAAGAAGATATTAAAAACTAATTAAGAAATGCTTCACAAAATACCTTACAAAGATTAAATCAAGGGTCAAAACATAAAACATTTCAACAAGGAGATCAAGTGCTCGTAGCTAAAACTAACATCAGAAATAAAAGTGATTGCAGATATAAAAAACATATAGTTCAAGAAGATCGTGAGGACACTATCTTAACTCAAGGAGGGCAGATCATACACAAAAATAACATAAAAAACTATGTACTTACAAAAAATGAAGATAACATTCCTAACATCGCTAGTCATGGTCATCGCAACCGCAGCAATAATCCAAGCGGATGTTAAACTACAAGATCTAACAGGAAAAAAATATATATTGACAAGAAACAAAAATACTCTTGCCTTACAGACAAGTACTTAGTAGCAATTACATGACCAATGTGGAGGAACAAATTTCGATTAAAAAAAATGGAAATTCTGGAAAAACAACTAACGGAGCATAGGATTCAGAGAAGAGGAGTAAATTTCTTAGGTTCTGTTTTAAAATTCATAACAGGTATTCCAGACCATAATGATGTCATAAAAATAGAGGAAGCCATTAACACACTTATTGAAAATAACACAAAACAAAAATAATAAATTCTAGATTTGAAAAAATTCTTAATACGATCAATGGAAAAAATATAAAAAATCATCTAATCTTAGAACAAGTGTACGATAAAATTTTATTACTAACACGAACTATTAATGCGGCAAAAAACAATGAATACTTATCGGAATCTTCAGACATGGAAGATTTAAAAAAAGTAATTGATCACGAATTAACAATAACTCCACTAATCAAAATATGGGAATACGCAGGCGTACACATAGCTAGACCTTATGAACTTATAATCTCCATATACAAATACCCGATATTAAATGAACAATGCAACAATTTTAAGGTAACTCCAATTTGTTTCAAACACGGAAAAATTGTTACTGATCATGAGATAGCAAAATGTGGGAGTAATTATATTAGAATCGAAAAATGTAAAAACAATTTAGGCAAGAATATTTGCAAACGAAACAACAAAACAGACGACAACTGTATCATACCATTATTGGAAAATGAAAACGCTAAATGCCCTACTATTCAAGAATACAATCGACCCTTACAGGTTGACGAAGGATTTATATTATTGGACGGAACTCACAGTATAAATAACCACACTACAACGGGAATAACATTAGTGGAATTTACGGACGAAGTAAATATAGATAACATAACTTACAAAAACATACATGACGGATTGTTAGAAGCGATACACACTAAACACAGTGAAAGTTACGAGATAAAAAAATTTTTATATGCGGACGCAGAATACGCATTTAATAACTTAGACTGGTTAAAGAAATTCTATTTACCTATAGAAAACCACCCCTTAGGTCATTTATTTATTCGGTATTTGTTCGGAGATCTTGAGTTGCAAAATTAAACTGATTTACATCACTTGTTTTCGTATTACATTATACATTATTTTTCTGCTTTTGTTTTTGATCGATCTGGCATCACCAGCTATTTTTGTATTTTTCAGTTTACTTTTTATTGATTTTTAAAAGAATACAGTCCATAATTTTGGTGTGACAAATAAATTTATTGAAAAAAGACTACAAAAGATCATCGGTGCACATTTATTCACATAACATTTTTTGGTCCTTACGGAGCCGAATACAAGATCTACAAGCCTTTGGTACACATCATCGTGGAGAATCATCTCATACCCAATTTATTCAACTTCTGTAAGGGAGGTCGCGTATGTCCATAATACAGATCATAGATAAGAGAAGTTGCAAAACAGATTTGGGTTCAGAATTACAATAATTGACGCATGCGACAGCATTCAATTATCGATACAGGGAACAAGAGTACATTGTGTGCTTCTATATGAAACACATATATGTACATACATACATATATTTATGCGTATAGATGTACAAGCAGCAGCAGGCATAACATCGGTTAATTCAAAATATTTTAGTGTTGGTAAACGGAGTTGCGATACGATAAGCAGTTGTGGCCGTAATAATAATAATATCAACGAGAGCTGTCAACATACAAATAAATAAGCCTACAACAAGTTTCATTATTACAATAGTACGAGAAGGTTAATTGTAAAACCGCCAACGGCAAGGTGAGCATACGAAATGGAAGAAATCGATAAACTAAAACGACAACGGCAATCATTAAGATCGGCTTTGTCGAGAATCTATAATTATTGTATGGGCGAGAATGTAGCAGAAGAGGGTGTAAAAGTTCGTGGTGTCAGAGCAGAAGAGTTGTTCAGTGAATTCGAAGGCATCCAACGAGATATCGAGCAACTTAGAATGGAGGATAAACTTCCCGAAGAGGAAAAGTACAGAAATGAAATGGAAAACAATTTTTTTTAAATCAATAGTTTCATTTACAATTAAATGAAGAATCTAATAGTAATAAAACAATTCTTAGTGGTCAAGTTTCAACATCAGACGAATTGTCGACTGCTGTAGGCGCCTTAATAGACCACCAGAGTACATTGGGAAATCTTTTAGAACGTTTTATTGAAACTAGTCGAGCGGAACAGAATTTGACACCAGATCAGAATAGAAACGTCGCACAATGTGAAGTACGTTTGCCTAGAATTCAGATTCCCGACTTTGATGGCAGCAGTCTATCTAGATTGGATTCGATTTCGAGACTTTTTCAAAGCAATGGTACATTCGAAAACTACAATTTCAGCAGTCGAGAAATTTGAATATTTGCAAACTAAATTAAAGAGTGAAGCTCTTTCATTGATTAAACATTTACAGATATCAAATGAAAATTATCAGATTGCTTGGCAAATAACAGAAAAACGTTATGACAATTCGGATAAGGTAAAAAAGACATATTTTGATCTATTGATAGATCATTCGCGATTAAAAACAACAACATTTAATGAAATGAGACAATTTTATAACAGCGTAAATGAAAGTTTTAATGCATTGAAGGTTCTGGGGAACCTGTAGAGCAGTGGGATTCAATTCTGTTGTACATTTTAGAAAAGAAGTTCGATGATGAAACCGCTACATTTTGGTTCAGAGAAAAGCAGTCAAATTCGGCAACATTTGTTAGTTTTTTGAATTTTGTGGAAAGAAGAGTTTTAGAACTCGAAGATACACAAGAGTGAAGTGAGAATACGAAATCAAATGCGCATATTTGCCACTACATTTCAGACATGTCCTATTTGTGATGATGAGCATTTATTGTTTAATTGCAGTTCATTCAAGGAACTGAGTATTGAGCAACATAGGGAGATCGTTCGTCAACACAACATTTGTTACAATTGTCTACAACCAAATCATAAGGCTGCCGAGTGTAAGCGATCATCGTGCAAAATGTGTAACCGAAAACACAATACATTATTGCATATTCCAACAACAACAGATAATCCGCAACAAATTCAATCAAGTAAATCTGATGATTTTGAAACTTCATGTGTAGGTATCCATTACACACAACAAAGTTTTAGTTCATACGTGCTACTGCCAACAGCAAACATAATGATTCGTGACCGCTTTGGTGTACTAACGGTATCTTAAAAAGAAAAAAATATTTTTTTTTCTTTCAACTTAAACAATAATTATTTTAACTAAATTGAGCAATTTTGGTACGGATTTTGCGGCAACTCGTCTCATGCCCAAATCATTGATAAAAATCGAATGGCACGAGCCAATCGATATGTCGAGGTCCTCAGCAACTTCTCTAATGGTGATTCGACGATTGGCCAATACAATTTTCTTCACTTCATCAATTTTTTCGTCTGTTGTAGAAGTGCTCGGGCGTCCGGCACGCTCATCGTCGTTCACATCTTCTCGGCGTTCTGAGAGCATTTTGTACGACCGATAAACGATCCAAGGTACATTCTCCGTATGCCACAGTCAACATTTGGAATGCTTCCGCGCACTTAATTTCGTTTTTCACACAAAATTCGATAAAGGTTCTTTGTTGCATTTAATAGGTAAAAATCGAAGACGAGCCAAAACACGTGCAAGCAAAGCAGCTGTCAACAATTAACTGAACATTCCAAATGGCCGAAATTGTCGGCATAAGTGAGAAACATGAGTACCAACATAACACCACAAAGAAATCAAAATTCGAATATACGTAACCCGAGAAAATTAAAAATTTGCGATTAGCTCATAAGATTTTTATACACAAAAAAAAAACAACAAGAAAAAGAACTATATACAGAAAAAAATTTAATTATTACCCACACATTTTTTGTGATCGACTCTCATCGTAAGAGAGTATACCTTGTTTGTGAAAAATAAATATGGAATATATATAAAATGTTTAGATAAGAGAACTTGGTTTGTTTTGTTTTGGATGTGTATGGTAAAACGGGTGGAAAAAATCAGATATGCAAATTCAGCCGGCTCAGCAACTACCAATAGTCACTAAAATTTTAAGCATGTGTAGCATCTGAAGATGTAAGTATCAATAAAGTCTTGGAATGAAAAGTTTCTCTCTTTTTTTCAGCCGTCGTTAGACTCAGTTTGGCCAAGAACCCCTCCAGGTCCGACGAGCTAAGCTAATTTCAGCATTCTAAGCCCGCCCATCTGCAGTGTACAAATAAATGTTATTTTCTCCATCTGACTGCAACAAAAGATGGCGCCCAACTTATCGCTATATGTGATACATTATTATTCGTTATATTAGCAAGTTAGTCCACGTTACAGTCTGAAGTAAGACGGTATTAGTGTTGCAATTTGCATCCGATTTTTAATTCATTGCAGGTGTGGGAAGTTATAAGAGTTAACGTAGCTATCATATGCAATCTGAAATTTTTCTAATGTAGTAAATTAATATGATGAAAGCTAAGAAAACGCACACATTTGCGACTACATTACAGACCTTTTTACCACACATAGTAGTATCAATAGTAGTTCATCTCACTGCTAGTCTAGTGTAAGTCATGATCCTTTGATGGTGTTATACATTGAATCAACATTTGCAACATTTAAGGCTAATTTTCGATCCATTTTGTTTTGCTTTCATATTCTTACAGTACTCACAGAGGGGTATAGTTGCATTACCGAATTAACTTGAATTAATTGCTTAAGGAAGTCATAAGATCAAAATACGACGGGCAATCCAAAGTAAGTATATATGTATACTCCAGGTATGTTAAAATAGAAATATCTAGGCATATTTATACAGACTTACTTCTCTTAATTTTTTTTTGCCCACAACCATACACAATCGAAACAAAATAAATGTCATAGAAGCAGACATAAATTTATAAAATAAAAAACAAACAAAAATATTTTCTATATGTTAAAAAAAATTAATTTAAGAAAATAGATTGATTAATTTAAGAAAACTTTTTTTTAACATACATGTATGTACACATATACATACGTATGTATATGAACGTTAGACTACATTGGTAATTACAAGATAAAGTTTAGATAATTAGATATGTTGAAATAATAATACAACTCTAACAATACAAATGTATACAACTTTGTATCTAGTATCCATTACAATTTTGTAAACTGTCAACTCTCTGACTTATCCGCTATTTCCTTCCTTTTTTGAATTACTCCACCATGCTATGAGCATGCATTTTTACACTATAATAAAATTTATTGAATTGAATTAAAACAGAAGGTGTTTTAATTTACATTGTTACATTGGCAACAGATTCCACTGGTTTGTTAAAAATCTGCAACAAAGGTTATGGGTCCAGCTCCCTGGTAACCAAGTGTAGTGTACCACACTTATGGTGGTGCACTTTAACATAAATTACTTGCATTGCTTTAATAGCAGTTCAATGCACAAGCATTGCAACATAATAAGAATGCTGAATGCAAGAAATTGAGTGACATACTTTTGAGTCATAATTTAATTACTTTTTACCAAATTCCCTTAATTTTGATTGGTTGTTTAAAAATATGCTTACTATTGTAATAGTGAAGAAAGGAACAAAACATAATTGTAAATATGTAAACGTAAGTTAGAAGAGCTATTAAGAATTGTAAAAATAGTATATAAGCAGAGCAAAATGTTAATAAAATAAGAATTTCATTTCTAAACGCAAACTGGCAATAACTTGCCTTGTTTTTTTAATTGAACTCTCAACTTTTGGCACTTCTTTTGAGCGCCTAATGATAAGCTGGTTTCTCTGACAGCTGTAAAAACAAAACAAGAGACTATAGGGCTACACACGACACTAGGACCAAAATAATAGACGATTCTACCTTTACATGGCGATCCTGCAAACAAAATAACAGATAGTTATTCCTTTACCACGATCCTGAGACACAACCCTTACATAGAAGCTCCATCCTTGCATTTTTTTGAACTTTGAGAAAATAATAGCCCAGCAGATGACTGAAGAAGTAAACGAAATTTTCGCGAGGTGGGAGAAATACTTGCTAGAAAGGTACGAGATAGATCCGGTACCAGCATCTGCACCAGTATATAAAGTAACACCACTAAATGCTGGCCCAAAGGCCATTACGATAGAAGAATACAGAAGGCGACAAGCGGGCAAGAAACCAAAAATAACAACCCCAAAAGAAGTTCAGGAAGTGCCGAAGAGAAAACGCGGTGGAAAAAAATTCCAGCAACGTAAAAAGCTAGCAGAGCTTTATAAAAAACTGACTCTAGCCAGTACAATTGAAGAAAAAAAAATTTACAAAAAGAAATAAGCGTTACAAGAAAAATTAAATAAAAAAAAAAAAAAATAAATATTTTTTTCAAGAAATAGCATTTCATTTAATAGTAAAAATAAAAACTTTGTATGCAAAATAATTTTTAATAATGACAAAGGAAAGAAATAATTCCTCAAAGGAATATACATATATATACATATAATTAACACAGTACAAACAGAAGAACAAATTCAATATTCCATTCAGTGGTTAACCCAACTATGGAAAGACTTAGGAATTGAAGGAACACCAGACAAAGAAGAAGTACTAAATCCAACAAAAACTGAATTAGAGACAGTTTTATTATTAAGAAAGTATAATATTTAAAAGACAATTTTTTTTATCAACATAGATAATCCAAATGCCAATGTAGTAAATAATGTAGAAATTGTAGACAACACTAGACAAATAGATTCAGTATGGATACTCATTTTAGTATTAGTTATATTAAGCGCACTAAATATTTTGATTAAAATATAAATTTTACACAAAAGATCCCTAAAAAAAGATATGCTAGCCGTAGCGACAAT
Source organism: Nowickia ferox (assembly GCA_936439885.1). Lineage (NCBI taxonomy): Eukaryota > Metazoa > Arthropoda > Insecta > Diptera > Tachinidae > Nowickia > Nowickia ferox. The sequence goes on from OW387028.1 coordinate 1,491,425, forward strand.
CTCGTCAAAATTTAAAATAAAAAAATATATATATATATAAAAAAAAAACTTAAATAAACTTAAATTTTTACTTCAATGGAATGGCAAAACATTGTTAATAAAGTTAGATTGATAAAAGAAAATTTTGACAAGTCCTATAAATGCTTAAACACTGACAGAGTTACAAAAGACGAGACAATTGAAAAACATATACAGAATTTAATAAACAAATTTGAAGAAATACGAGTAATATTAAACGTAAACTACAATCGACTAACAACTTCACACAAAGTCGCAGCCGACGCATTTTTCCTAGACATAAGAGACAAACTCTCAAAAATATCAACAAGAAAAGGATTAGAACTAGAAATACCAAACTCACTACATCAACAAATAATTAAAAAAATTTCAAAAAATTCAGATATGACAAACAACACTTCACAATCAACTGCAACAATGACAATGAACGCTTCAGAACTTGCATCAATTGCAAAATTAATCCCCATCTACTCTGGTAGAAAGGAAGAACTTAACCCATTCATAGCCAATTTGGAATTAATTCAAGAAACCCTAGATGATACAAAGAAACCCAATTTCTTTCAATTCGTTTTCAAAACAAGATTAGATCAAAAAATTCAAAACAGAATAAAGCAAACTAGAATTCCGAACAATTTAGAAGAATTATCAATGAACTAAAGAAAAATTGTAAGACAAAACAAACACCAAATAGCATCCTAAATGACTTAAATAAAATAAAACAACAAGGTGAATTGAAAGTTTAATTTCAGAATTAAACGAATTACAAATATCAAGCATAGGTGAAGAAAGCAGAAATGCAATAATACAATCAAATGGTATCATTGCATTTAACGCATTTAAAAATGGATTAGCCAATAGAGAAATAGTCAAAACAATAGAAGCGAGCAGAGTAAAAACATTTGCAGAAGCTTTAGAAATTGCAGAAGAATCCAACAATCCAAATGCCCAATCACAGGTTATGCATCAGAGAATTAGATTTAATAATAATAATAGAAATCAGAATAGAAATAATAGTAATTTTAACAACACAAACCGCATGAATAACCATAATAATAACAGAAATAATAATTTTGTTAACTTCAGAAATAACAATTTTAGTAGAGGAAACAATTTTAATAACAATAGAAACAATACAAATTTTAATAGAAACGATAATCCCAACACTAGAAATAACACCTTCAATAATAGAAATGGAAGCAATTTTAATAGAGGTAGACAAAATAACACATACAGAAATAACAACAACAGACATGTACACACCATACAAGATTCGGGAAACGCATTAGGCTCGGAATACAGCGGTATTCCGGACAGCCAAATTTAAAAATACACAAAGTATCTGATAATAACACAAATTTCATAACTACTAAATACAAAAATAAAACTTTCACATTTCTTATTGACACAGGAGCCAACATATTACTTTGTCGAATGCAAAATGAATTCCAATATGAAATTTTAAATGAAGAAGAAAGATGCAAATTAACAGGCATTACTACAGAAGAAATCCATTCACTAGGCACAATAGAAATAGAACTTAATTTATCAAATGAAGTATGCTTACACCCATTTCATATAGTAGATTCAGACTTTCCCATAGAAACAGACGGAATAATAGGTAGAGACTTCCTTAAGAAATATCTTTGCAAAATAGATTACGAAACATTCACAATTTCAATATTTACAAATAACACAACTATAACACTGCCAATGCATACAAAATCATTTACGTCACTACAAATAAAAATACCACCAAGAACAGAAATAATACAAGCATTAAAATTAAACTTAACTGAAGATAGCGTAATTTTTAACAACGACTTAAATCCAGGCGTATTTCTAAGTAATTCAATAGCACCAAAAAACGGCATGACTCATTTGAAAATATTAAATACAACAAATGATGAAATAATTTTAAAAGGCATTAAACTCCAAACTAACCCACTTAAAAACTATGAAATATTAAATTACAATAATGTTAATAACCCCAACGTTTTGAGCAAATACTAAATGACTTGCAAATAAATAATAATGACAATTATTCAAAAACAGAATTAATAAAAATTTTTAGGAAATGTTTTTCACCTCGAAGACGAAAAATTAAGCGTTAACAATTTTTACACACAGAAAATCATGACGTCAGACAATACACCAGTGTACATAAAAAACTACAGATTACCTCATGCACATACTGAAATAATAAACGAACAAGTACAAACAATACTTGATGATGATATAATAGAACCATCAATTAGCCCATATAATGCTCCACTCCTCTTGGTACCCAAGAAAAACACGGAAGACAAAAAGAAATGGAGACTAGTAGTAGACTTTAGAAAACTGAACGACAAAATTGTAAGCGACAAATTTCCACTAACTAGAATAGAAGATATCTTGGACAAACTTGGTAGAGCCAAATGGTTTTCTACACTAGACATGACTAGAATCCGAAGCATTTCTTTATGTAGATGACATAATAGTATATGGATGTAGCTTAAACCATCACAACCAAAATTTAATAAAAGTACTGGACAGACTTCAAAAATACAATCTAAAACTTAATCCAAAAAAATTTTGTTTTTTGAGACCAGAAGTAATTTACTTAGGACATTTAATAACAAAAGACGGTGTAAAGACAGACCCATCCAAATATGAAACAATAAAAAATTATCCAATACCCAAAAACGCAGACGAAGTAAGATGATTCATTGCATTTTGCAATTATTACAGAAAATTCATACCTAATTTTGCTGACATCGCTAAAGACCTAAACGCACTAATAAAGAAATCAAACGAATTCAAATGGACAGAACAATGCCAACATGCCTTCGAAACACTAAACGAAAAGCTAATTAACCCTCTTGTATTACAATACCCAAATTTTGAAAAACCTTTCATAATAACAACCGACGCTTCAAACTACGCGTTAGGTGCAGTACTATCACAAGGAGAAATATGACAAGATTTACCAATTTCGTATGCAAGTAAAAAAACATGACATGAATAAACCAGTCATTGAAAAAGAGCTATTAGCAATACACTGGGGAATAAATTATTTTAAACCATATCTATATGGAAGACAATTTATAGTAGTAACGGACCACAGACCTTTGATCTTACTCTTTTCACATAAGAATCCTTCATCTGAAATTACCAGAATTAGACTAGATTTGAGTGATTATGATTTTACAATTTATAAGAAAGGAAAAATGAACACTAACGCTGATGCACTTTCGAGAATAAAAATTGAATCTGACATATTAAAACAAATGATACCATTAGAAAACGATGAAAAAGAAAGAAAATTATTAGTAACTACAAGGGAAATGAAAAATAAAACTAATGAGGCAAATATAAAAGAAAATAATGAGGCAACTAACAATAATATAAATGAAAACAATACGCACGCAACAGAAAGCAATATGGAAAAATTTGACTCCCAGGAGACTGATCAACTTCAAATATGGGAATGCATATCCATTAAGGCCGTGATACACTATCATACAAAGTCGTGCGATCTATTAAAAATTGCAATTTAATAAATTTGAAAATATAAAAGAGGCCGACATAAATATTGAAAATAATATTGTGCACATTGGACGTAATGATAATTCATCGAAACCAGATTCGAATATGAAGAAATTGCGTACCAAAAATATGAATATAGGATGTAATGATAATTCATCGAAACCAGATTCGACTATGAAGAAGTTACATACCAAAAATATGAATAATGAAATTAATAATGAAAATAATAAGCTATCAAGATTCAGTGATAACTCAGCGAAACTAGATTCGATTCTGAGGAAACTGATATCTAAAATGAAGAAAGAAAATATAAAAGATGCTTGTTTTGTAAAGATTTTTGTTTGAAGTTTTCAAACTTATTATGTTTGTATATTGTGATTCTCAATATAGTATTAAGAGTCTTACTATAAACATACGAAGTTTGTTAGCTAAAATCAAAAATGTTTTGGGTTGAAGTTTACTGATGAGTTCCAAAAAGCGGGAACGAAATGCATATAGACAATCGCTTAACCATAAAAACAAGCAAAATTTTCAAAATAAAAGAATTAGCGCTATCAAATAATGATGAAATATTTAAAGTATATACAAAAGAAGAAATAAAAGAAGCATATGCCAAGATAAAAATAAATAACAAAAGTCCTCAACTAAAAATATTAATATAAAATGCCCCGACAAAAATAACAGATGCAACATTGCAATACAAACTAATTGACGAATTCCACAATGCCACACACGCAGGCCACTTAGGAGTTAGAAAAACTATCATCAAATTAAAACAAAAATATATTTGGAAAAACATGTCAGAGATGGTAAAGAAATTTGTGTCATATTGTGACAAATGTACGAAAAATAAACAAACAAAACATATTAAGGAACCACTTATACTGACAGACACACCAGACAATAGTTTTGAAGTAATTTCAATTGACACCGTAGGACCTCTTCGTATTTCAAATGATTACCGATATATTTTAAACATGCAGTGCGAACTGACAAAATTTGTCGTTGCTCACCCAATGCCGACAAAAGATGCACTTACAACAGCCAAAACACTTGTTGAACAATTTATTTTGAAATACGGACAATTTAAAGTACTTAAGTCAGACAGAGGAACAGAGTTTAAAAATGAAATAATGAGTAATATATGTTCATTGTTAGGGATAAGATAGAATTTTTCAACACCTTATCATCATGAAACACTTGGATCAATTGAAAGAAATCACAGGGTTCTTAACGAATTTCTATTAACAACCGCAAATGATTATTATGAGTGCGATAAGTGGATTCCATATTTTACTTTTGCCTATAACACGGCACCACACATTGACACAGGCTACTCGCCATATGAATTAGTATACGGAAAATTACCATCCCTTCCATCTGACATTGTAGACAATAATACAAAATTTTATAATTATGATGACTACGCACAAGAGCTACGACTCAAATTACAATTTACACTAAAGAGAGCAAGTGACTTGCCAACAAAAGCAAAAGAAAATAGAGTAATAAACAATAAATATGAAAACAGGCTTAATTTAAAGATAGGAGATTTAGTACTAGTTAAAGTAGAAAATAGAAAGAAAAATCAGAGCCCAAATAAGGGACCTTACAAAATAATTAGTAGAAACGGTGTAAAAACCACAATAGAATACGAAGGAAAAACAAAAGAAATACACAACAATAATTTAAAACCATACAAAACTTTATAAATATAAATTATATGATAATTGTATAAGTACATACGAGTAATTTTAAATAGAAGTAAACTGTAAGAAAACACTAAATACTAAAGAAAATTTTATCTATATTTTATATGTAAGCAAATAATATAAAGAAAGCCATAACAAAACAAACAAACAAAAATTTATAACTTAGATTCAAAAATAATTAAACATATTTTATAACATTTTAAAATTGTATTACACTTTAAGAAAACATTATATACAAAAATAAATTTATTTACATTTTATTTTTTTAAGAGAATTATATACACTATTATTTTAAGAAAATCATTAAAAACATTTTTATTTTTAGAAACATTTAACAAATTTATTAGTATTGTAACTTTACTATGAGAATGGTAAGAAAAATTACTTACATAATTTTTCTCTTAAGGGTGAGGGTGTAGTGAACCACACTTATGGTGGTGCACTGTAATATAAATTTCTTGCATTGTTTTAATAGTAGTTCAATGCACAAGCATTGCAACATAATAAGAATGCTGAATGCAAGAAATTGAGTGACATACTTTTGAGACATAATTTAATTACTTTTAACCAAATTCCCTTAATTTTGATTGGTTGTTTAAAAATATGCTTACTATTGTAATAGTGAAGAAAGGAACAAAACATAATTGTAAATATGTAAACGTAAGTTAGAAGAGCTAATTAAGAATTGTAAAAATAGTATATAAGCAGAGCAAAATGTTAATAAAATCAGAATTTAATTTCTAAACGCAAACTGACAATAACTTGCCTTGTTTTTTTAATTGAACTCTCAAATCTTTTGGCACCTCTTTTGAGCGCCTACTGATAAGCTGGTCTCTCTGACAGCTGTAAAAACAAAACAAGAGACTATAGGGCTACACACGACAATAGGACCAAAATAATAGACTCTTCTACCTTTACACAAGATACGATTTTAATAAGTCAACAAAAGTTTCTTTATTGTGTTTGAGAAACAATCCTGTGGAGGTGGTATAATTTGGTGTTGCTGGTATTGTAAAAAAAAGGAATCCAAAATGTCAAGTGGTGGAGCAACGATCGATAAATTGGATGGTGAGAACTACACATGGTGTATGCAGATGAAAAGCTTATTCATAACGCTAGATCTATGGATTGCTGTTGTAGAAGTGGCCCCGAAAGATAATGCCGGTAAGTGGGAAATTAAAGATGCAAAGGCACTTGCCACAATTACACTAAGCGTAAAAACCAGCGAGTTAATTCACATCAAAAATTGCACAACTGCTAAAAGTGCGTGGGACACTTTAAGCTCACTTTATAAGGCAAACACTGCATCACGAAAAGTAAATCTATTTAGAAAGTTAATGAGATTTAAGTTAAATGCCAAAGAAAATTTTGCTTTTTAAATTAATGAATTTTGTTCTATAATTGATGAACTGTAGGAGATTGGCATACAGATTAACGATGATATACTGTCCATCCTATTATTATGCAGTTTGCCAGGCGATATGGAAAGCTTCGTGGTTGCAATGGAAAGTAGAGACAATTTGCCTACATATAACCAACTAATTTGCAAAATTTATGAAGAAGAAGCCAGAAAAGGTAATAAAAGTCGTGAATTAGATGAAGTTGCATTCGCGGCGAGTTCAAAGAATAATTACAAAATAAATAAAAAGATGATCAAAAACAGTAGTTAACAGACTAAAAATAGCTCTAGACATGTTCAGCATCAAAATGAAAAAAGATTTGATAGCAATATAAAAAACCTAAAATGTTTTCGGTGTGGGAAAAAAGAACAGAACGCAGAAACACTTTTTGCGGTCAAGGTAGTAGGGGGCTGTGCCGATGATCTGAATGGCTAATTTAGTGGATAAATAAAATTAGTCGCTAGCAGTAAAGGCCCAACTATAATATGAATAGGGAAACATAAGCAAATGTGTGATTACATACAATACGTATGTGTGTAACTATAATGTACTTAATGAAACTTTTCGTCAAGTTTCGTCAAATGTCATTTGCTTAAGTAAAGTGCCAAACTGAACGCACATTCCGTACTGAGTCAATAACTGGATATTTCGTATATACTTGGATTTATTGTTCATTAGGTTTTATTTTATATTTAATTAAAAAGTGTTGAAAAAAGAAATTTTTAGGCAAACAAACTACCAAAACATTGACGTTTTCTTATTATGATAAATTTTTTGCCTGCCATTGTTGTATATTTTAGTACTTTTGCCCTTAAACAAAAAAAAAAAGTACTAGGTACATAATTTCGGTTTCAAACTTTTCTCATAATTAATAAAAATAATTGCAGATTATAATACTTTAACATAATTTTTTTAAATTATAATCATTTTATAGTCCTTAATGAACAAAATTCAATTAATTTAGGGAAAATAAGAAATAAAATTTTTCGAAAATTACGTAAGGTACACATAGTATGTGCAACTATGGCTGAATAATTTTTTATGTCAAATAAATAAGTTTATTATAGCCACCTAAAAGTCTCTTCGAATTTGCTTAAACATTTGACAGGCTTTTCGTTAAATTCTGGCATTAGCTTAAGCCAGCTTATTCATATTATAGTTGGGCCTCTACCCTCCTCCAACGCCTATGGCACGGGTTGGTTGTAGACAATTTTGCCTAGTCCGCGCACGCCGTCACTGCGCGGATCTTCCTCTCATTTACTGGCATACTCGTGGGAACAAAATTGACACTTCAAGAATAAAATCTAAAACGGACGACGACGTTGACTCCACGGACGATACGTTTGGGGGGAGACGAGTTGCTGACTCTAGTGCATGACAATTTGCTCACGCAGGAGAGTCAGTTACTCAACGAACTGGAGGAAGTTGATGAACTCAATGCTCCATCGGGTAACTTAGCTGCAGGGGTCAGTGAAAATCATTAAAAACAGAGGCGGTTCTCTTAGACTCTGGATCTAAGCAGATAAGTGACTCAGTGGGTAAGGGAGGACATTCATATTTCTCAAATAAAACTGTCCAACAGGACGCCTTGTCAGGAAATATGGGCAAGGATGGTCGGACAAAATTGGATAAAGCAAAGATCGGCACTAAGAAATCTCTGGACTTTCTGGAAAAGATTGCCAAGAGAGATCCGAAGCTGTATACGGCAAAGCAGTGACATCTGATCAGAAAACACAGGCAGGACATTAAGAAGTTCGAAAGAATTTACGGCCCTGTTAGTGTTCTGCTGGCTAGATCATCTCCTTTGGAGAAGGATGTGAGTGTCTACGGAGTCCAGGCTATACCTCGCAAGAATGAAGAGGCTGTATCGACGGTCACATCCAGCTCCCAAGATAAGATAGCAAAGGAGTCTGGCATCGAAGAAGTCGTCGAAGAGAGCGAGATCTGGCGATGACATGCCCTCTACTTCAAAGAAGGTGAAGAAGTCGATGAGCCAGGAAGGTAACCTTCGGGCGGCTGTCATAGATAGGAATGATCCGGAAGGATCAATCCTGAACTGTGGCAGCTGGTTGAAGGTAGGCTCATCGATGAAATCGGCCTAGCGGGGATAGAAAAGGAGGAGGAATTGCAATTCCATGGTGCGGACTGGGCGAGGAGTGTCAAATAATTTGATTTCCTTAAAACCGTAGTTGGTAGGTGTGACAACCTTCGCCCGGAGGCGAAACTGAATGTAATTTCAGCCTCAGATCTGTCTCTCCGGGCAGTGGTGACAGCGTGGTTTGCACCACCTGTCAGATCGATGGAAACCATACTATCGGTACTGGCAGCGCAGAACTCGCCTCTCAGGACAAACCAATGGAAGCCTTTGGCCTCAATGGATTGTAGAGAACGCAGGTAAATATTTACTAAGTCGGATGATCCCAAGGCTGCGGGTGGTGCAGATAAACCTGCACCATAGTGAGGCAGCCTCGGCCGAACTAGTAATACACCTCAATAGGTCGCAAATAGACGTGGCTCTTATCCAAGAACCCTGGCTTAATAAAAATAGGGTTTGCGGATTAAGTGCCACGGGCTACACATTGTATGTCCCTGTCATAAGAGAACAAGGGATGAGCAAATATTAACTTTGTTTAATTCTTTCAATAACGGAGACCTTACAGTCGTTATTGGAGGGACCAGGGGTAAGCAGGAAATTGTACTTACATCGGTTTATTTGCCTTATGATGCTGTTGATCCACCGGGGACTGGCGTGCGGAAGCTAACTGAGTATGCAAAGTTGAGAGGAGTTGCATTAGTACTCGGCTGCGACGCTAATGCGCATCATAGTCAGTGGGGAAGCAGCAACATTAACAAAAAATGTGAGTTGGTGTTTGATTTTATTACTTCTAGCAATATGTTTATTTGTAACAAGGGTAATGTACCCACGTTCAGGAATAGGGATAGGGCAGAGGTTATAGACATAAAACTAGCTAACAGAGATAGAAACCTGGTACAGAACTGGATGGTAGATAAAGACTGTAAGTTTTCAGACCACAGTAGGATATCATTCAGTCTTAATTTTGCAGAGGAAAGGCGTGACCTATAGAGGAATCCAAGAAAGACTAACTGGGATACCCATAGGGCCACCGTTTATATTAGAGCAAGGGTATGGATACACAAAGAGGAGTGGAAGAGGAGGTGGAATATTTCACTAACACTTGCTGGGAATGTTTTGAACAATCCTGTCCATTGGTTTTCCCGGGCAAAAGAGAGCAGCCTTCGTGGTGGACCAAAACAGCCTTCGTGGAACCAGAATTAGGGGGAGCAGTGAACGACATAGTGACGTTGGAAAAAGCAACATGTGCAATAAATACATTTGAACCGTATAAATCACCGGGTCCAGATGGTATTTTTCCGGCCATGTTGCAGAATGTCCCAGACCGCGTACTACTGTTTCTGGTATATTTAAGATATGCTTAAGCAGTTTTATACCTAAAGGCTGGAGATAGGTTAGGGTCATCTTCATACCCAAAGCGGGTACGGCAAGCCACTCAAAGCCGAAGGGTTTCAGGCCAGTCAGTCTTTCGTCGTTTCTTTTTCTGGTGGAGTGGATAGTTATCATGCTTAATAGCAGAATCATCAACTCGAGTATGGGAAGGGGACAACTGAGGAAATTAGTGACAAGAGGTTCACCACAGGGTGGAGTTTTATCACCTCTATTGTGGTTGTTGGCAATGAACGCAATTCTTAGGCGTTTTGACTGGAGCGGAAGGAAGATACTTGCATATGCGGATGACGTGGTTTTACTGGTTTCTTCCCACTATCATTGAAGTCATGCAATCGGCGTTGGGCGATCTATCCTTCTGGGCCAGCAGTAAAGGACTGTGAGTCAACCCCGAGACAACCGAGATAGTTCTCTTTACCAGGAGATACAAAGTAGAAAACTTGTACTGCTGCATGTGACAGGTGGAGCTGAGACTAGCAGATGGAACCAAATACCTGGGTGCTTTTCTATATAGCAAGCTTTCTTGGAAAAGGAACACGCAGGAAAGGCTAAAGGGCTCAATGCCTACCACACGTGCAGGAACTCCATAGGAACGAACTGGGGGTCTGCAACCGAAGATAGTAAACTGGATCTACACATCGGTTGTCAGGCCGGTTATTTCCTATGGTTGTGTGGTATGGTGTGAGGCATTGAGGAAGGAAAGTCACAGGAAATTACTAGCTAAGGTTCAGAGATGTGCCTCGATGGGCATCGCAGGTGCTCAGAGGAGCACACCTCAGGCTGCCGTGGACGTCATTCTTCATCTACTTCCTATAGAGGACTTTGTGGTGGGAACGGCGACTAGAAGTCTCCTAAGACTCGTAGAAACAGGTTTGGTGAGGACAGGAATAACAGGTTACACATTAATCTTAAATGAGATCAGTTTTAGTGATCAGGGATCCGTTACACTTGGGCTTACGGACTATAAGGTCGCTGAAATCGACTTTAGTAGAATACCCTCAATGGTAATTCCAGATAGGGACTATTGGGTCAAATCCGATAAGCTATATGAGGGAAGTGCAGTCTTTGCAGACGGATCAAAAATTGGGGAAGGCACAGGGGCTGGTGTCTATATCTTGGGAACAAACATTCGTATTTCTTTCAGACTGCCGAATGAATGCAGCGTTTTCCAGGCTGAGATCTTGGCGATTCTCAGGGCCACGGAGCTGGTGACCAGGAATATAGCTGAAGGTGAGAAAGTAACCTTCTACGTCTACAGCCAAGCAGCACTAAAAGCTTTGAAGGGACACATTGTCAAATCGAAACTTGTTAGTGAGTGGGTTTCTGGCCACAGCAGTATTGAGGGACATGAAATTGCTGATGAGCTGGCAAAAATAGGGTCGGCATTAGATGAAGGAATGATAGAAAGGTCGGTGAAATTACCGATAGGTCATTACTATAGAGAACTAAGTAACTGGATAGAAAGCAGGACCAATAGTTCATGGCGAAGTAGGGAGGATTGTAGAGTCTCAAGTGGTTTGTGGCCAAAACTTGACTCAGGAAGATCCAAACTGCTACTGGACATGAATAGAAAGGCGATGCGAATTGTGATAGGCGCGTTGGCAGGTCACTGCTCGGTGAGAGCAAGAACCAGCATTTGGGAAACTGGCACTCCAGATTTTTGTAGGATGTGCGGGGATGAAGAGGAACCAGAAACCATTGAACATATTATCTGTCACTGCCCGAAGCTGCGACGTCATAGGCTTAGATAGCTGAGCAGACGTTTCCATGAAAGCATTACTGATATCGGGAAGTGTAAACTAGAGGACATCAGGGGATTCATCATGCGAATTCGGTGGCTCAAGAACGGGTAATGTGATCACTTCTGGCTATAAATGGGGGGGGGGTGAATATTACTTTTTTGGGCAACAGAAGGGAATCACAATGGGCCCAATTGGGTCTCCGAGTGGAGGTGCGGTATAGCACCACCCTTCCTAACCTAACCTAACCTAGTAGCCATTTTATTTTATTGGTTATTTTATTTCGCCAATGATTCTGCTACACAACGAAGGAGGGCGCTCTGATGTTACATTAGGATTAGTATCTGATGAAGTCTGTGTAGTTTTTAATGACCAGTGCCTTATGCCTGCATCACTAGAACTTTTCCGACAACAACTGATACAAAGGACACTAATGCACATAAGAAAAATGCGTGGTGTTATTATTTTAATGACTGTCGGAGACCAGGACCAACAAAGGTGTAAAGCCAAAAGACAGCAAGTTCGTGCCAAAGGGGACTAAATAAAATTTGTTGGATATCAACTTCATACGAAAGGATATCGCCTTTACAATCCAAATACTCGTCAAATAGTAATTTCTAGAGATGGCCAAGTGGAATGGTTTTAAAAAATGCAACAATAAATGTGAAGATCTGCAAAACCCGACTTATCACAGTTTAGTTGTTGTATTGATGTACCTGGCTATTATATCAAGACCAGATTTAATGCACGTAGTGTCGAAATTGTCTCAACATAATACTCATCTGCAAAAAGACCATTTTGTTACAGTAAAGCATGTTCCACGTTCAGCAGCTAAAATCTCTTATTCTAAAAATTTAAAGAATTTTGAATGTGTTACAGATTCAGATTGGGCAGGAGACGCAAACGACCGAAAATCTTATTGTGGTCACGTTGTTTTTATGATGGGAGGGCCCGCAAGCAATCGTTAGTAGCTCTGAGTACAATGGAAGCCGAGTACATCGCGTTATGCCAAAGTAGAAAAGAAGTGGTTTTTATTCGTGGACTTTTGAGTGAAATGGATTTGATGAGTACATCACTAATCCAACGCCTATATTTTGCGACAACCAGAGTGCTACTTTTTTGGTTAAGAATCCAACTGTCCAAAGAAAGAGTAAACATATCGATATCTGCTACCAATTTATAAGAGAAAAATATGAGGCTAAATAGATAGTTATACAATACGTTGGTTCGAATGAAAATGCTGCAGACATTTTAACGAAAATATTGTCAAGTCAAAAGCATATCTATGGTTGTAAACTTTGGAAAACTATTATGTAATTTTATTTTTGTTATTGAATTTTAAAACGCATTTGGTTTGAGGGGAAGTTTGTTGAAATAATAATACAACTATAACAATCCAAACACTTTACACTTTGTATCCAGTATCTATTACAATTTTGTAAACTGTCAATTCTCTGACTTATCTGCTATTTCCTTCCTTTTTTGAATTACTCCACCATGCTAAGGTGTTTTAATTTACAATGTTACATTGGCAACAGATTCCACTGGTTTGTTAAAAATATGCAACAAGATAAATAAACGATCCGGGACAAGGAAATGCTCTCGAGGGAGACGTTCAGAGATAGACAATTCAACTTAGATAAATCATTTAGTGATAGTGAAGTGAATTTAATCAGGGATAAAAAAATTCAAAACCCGTTTACTAGTCGTTCGAAGCTAAGTAGAAGTCCAAACCTTAAAAAAGAGATTCAAGGGAGCCACGAACTCACTAGAAGTAAAACTAAAGTCAATAGAATTACTAGGGACAGTGGGTTACAGCATAGTACAGAACATCCTTTGTTTGCAAACCCCGAAATTAACACAAAAACTTCTGAGTTTCTCTGTTTCGACTTAGATCCTAGTTCATCGAATACGAACTCTACAGTAGTTTATCCAAATTCAAATATTGAAAACACAATAATTACAGGAATGGAATCAGAGATAAGGAACATGGCTTCAGCAAATGTAAGTGCAAGCAACAACAAATGCAAGGGAGGTTGCGCAATTACTTTTGCACGCGAGATTATTTCCTTAAAAAAGAGACATTGGTTTTGGTCATAACCAGAACTCAAGGCCCCAAACATAGTAACCGCGCAGCTAATGTGCCGATACGATACTCTTCACATCCCTCACAATTTAAATAATGTTACACAATTCGCAACACACAATTTATCCTGTAAGATTAGACAAGTGGAACATTAGTTACGATGGTAGCCAAGATATTAACGAATTTTTATTCAAGATAGAAACTCTACGAAACATATACAATTAGACGCCAGAGCAAGTTGTATCAAGTTTCAACACGTTATTGAGAGATAAAGCAGAATCATGGTTCTGGGCATTCTTACGCAAGCAGCCAAATGCCAACTATTACCAGCTACAACCGGCTATAATTAAAGAATTTTCTAAAGTGGATAACGACTACGACAAAGTTGTCATGAAAGGCATCAGTTATCTAAAGAAGATTTTGACGATTTCTTTACAGCTATCGTTACCATGAATTCGCGATTAAATAAGCTTATGACAGAAGAGAAATTAAGCGAACTGATAGTAAACAACTCAAGAGAAGCACTAAGCAACCTACTTTTTAAAGACGAGTTTTTTGGACTAGATCATCTAATAATCATGGTGGAAAGGCAGAGAAATTTCTAGAAAAAAAAAACAATTTGAACCCACATAGACGGATCGTATTTGAAGTGGAAATAATATCAGAAAAGGAGTTAGAGGAGGAGGTAGGAGATGTATCTGCGTTGAATTATCGTTTTAACAACGCCAGTGCAAAGAAACCTATAGCCACGTCTAAATATAAGTGCTGGAATTGTGATGAGGAACGAGAACATATAAGGGGTAACTAGTTCATAGGTGAAAATCCCTCAAATTTGTTAAGAAAGTAGGAGAATTTAATAATACAGGATCTAGTAGTAAGATAAAAGACTCAGAATTAGAACAGACTGTTACAGTAGAAGAGAGAGAAAAACATGTTTATGTGAACAGAGCGTCGTAGGTCCACTGCTGTCATTACACGAAACGAAGCTTAGATACAGAGACGAAAGAAAAAAAGACAAGACCAGCAAAATTGGTAAATGTAGATGTAGGTTCAGGAAACGCAGACACTTTGATAGGATCATTGAATCAACTACGATAAGAGATACAGAGGATGATAGACCGTACGCCAAGATTATTTTGGGGACGATGGAAGTCTTTGGGCTATTGGACTCAGGAGCATCAGTCAGTGTATTAGGAAAAGATTGTGAAAGGTACGTTAGAACCCTAAATATTAATTTTACACCTTTCAAAAGCTCACTGAAAACAGCCGATGGTACAAGACAAAGTATTGTAGGCTATGTTGAGGTTTTAATTACTCGTACCTATAGGGACCACACGGAAAACGTATTGTTTTATTTATCGCCGTCGCTACGTCAACACGTTTTTCGGAAGGCACTTCGTATCGCACCACAATTATTTGTCTCGGACATAATACTGCAATACCAAGCTCAGGACGACAGCGTGAAAATGCATGAGTTAACTGGGTCAGAAAAGTTTGCATTGGCTGAGGCTATCGAACAGCACCATCATCCACAAAGCTTAGACTAGGAAGAACAGTAGAAATTCAAGATTAAACACTACCCTCTATCACCACCTCGCCAGAATGAGGCCTATACCGAGCTTGACTAATGCTAGCATTGGGTGTGCTCGAAGTAAGTAATAGTCCATATAGTAGCCTATATGTCTAGATTCTAGTAGGCTATGTCTAGATTCGCGCAGGCTGAACGAACAAACTAAGAAAGACGCGTATCCACTACTACACATCAACGGTCTTCTAATTCGACTACAGGACACCCATTTATTATCAGGTAGATGGGAATTCAAAAGAAAAAACGGCATTCGTAGTACCTTCCGGGCTGTGTAACGCCGCACAGAGGATGAGTCACCTAATGGACAGTCATTCCAAGTGATCTGAAGGAGAATGTCTTTGTTTATTTAGATGACTTATTAGTTTGCACAGCTAGCTTTAAAGGTCATATTAGAATTTGAAAGGAAGTGAAAATTTGTTTAAAATAATGCCAATTTGACGATAAATATAGAAAAAAACCGGTTTTGTCATCGGAAAATTAAATTTTTGGGATGCATAGTTGGGCAGGGCACACTGAAAACTGATCCAGAGAAAATAAACGCGATAAAAGATTTTGCTTTACCATCGTCTCCGAGACAAATACGTAGTTGTGGTATGACCGGCCGGTATCGGCAATTTATTTCTAATTATGCCGATATTGCAGCCCCACTTACCGACTGTTTGAAGAAAAAGGACAAGTTCAAATTAACTCCTGCATTAACCTCAGCATCAGTTTTTTGTCAGCCCGATTTTAAGAAGCCATTCTGGATACAGTGTGACGCATCAAAAGTAGGGGTCGGGGGCGTAGATATAATTAGATAATCAAATCCTAGTAAGTGACTAGTTATTAACGTAAACTTTCGTTTGTACCCCTTAATGCAGATAATTTGGAAACGTGCAAAAACGGGTGTATTGAGCTCAATCCATCGTCGCTCCCACGTATCTACCCATGATAAAGATCAGTCATCACCATACCATCACAATATGAGATCACTTAATGTAAGTTGATTTTTTTTTCTTTCTTTTATACCTACACACATATATACATATTAGGGATGCCAATCGGGACTTGTTGTTACGATCACAGGATTCGGGATTTCAAAAAATCAAATCCCGGGATATCGGGATTTTTCGGGATCTTGAAATTTTTTGAGATTCAGGAATTATTCGGGACTCTGGGACACATGCTTTTTATAGGTATTTACTAAAAAGAGGTTCACAAACAAAAGTTTTATAATTATTTCATATAATTATCAAAAACTATTTGAAACTTCACAAATAATATTTTTGAAAATCACAAAAGAAAAATAAGCGTAGAAACTTTAACAAAACCCAGATTCGTATCGAATATAAATTATTTTCTGGGTTTTGTTAAAATTTATAAGCTTACTACGCTTATTTTTCTTTTCTGATTTTAAAAAATATTATTATTTGTGAATTCTAAAATAGTTTTTGAAAGTCTGTGCATAAGATAAGAAGTTTGTGACTGTTCAAAATATGTGGTTGACGTCTACTAATGATTTGGCAAAGCATCAATGAAATACATATACAGATAATGCTTAACCAACGACAAATAAATTTCAATTATAAAAGATCAATATTACGTTGCCACGGTTACTATCTTCACATTGGGGAAGGTCATGATGAATTTATTTTAAAAAAACCAACAAAACTTAGTAAACAATTTATGGATTGACTGAGTCCCGAAAATTCCGGGATTAAAAAATTTAAATCCCAGTATTCTGTATTCACTGAATCCCGAAAGTATATATATATATATATACCTATATATATGTACCTATACGTACACATACGTATATATGTGTATATACGCAAAAAAATATATATTCAAACCTTTCTTGTCGATTATGTTTAGAACACAGTTCTTTATTAACTTTGAGACAGATATAGAGACCAAAATGGAAACTAAAATACATATGTGTTTTAAAATTGAAAACATATCTGCAACAAACATCCAAACACTTTTGGAAAACTATATTACTGATAGGAAGTTCACTGTTGTAGAAGGAGACTTCATGAGTGCGGCCGAATCTATATCTTCCGGTGTCCCACAGGGTAGTATTTTGACGCCAGTCTTATATTTAATATATACTTGTGATATGCCTGTGAGCAATAATATCCATACCTCTACATTCGCTGATGATACAGCCTGTATGAGTATGCATGAAAACCCTTATGAGGCATCCCGAAATCTCCAGGAACATATTACCCAGCTGGAAAAATTGTTGAACTTATGGAGAATTAAAGTAAATGAACCAAAGTGTGTCCATATAACCTTTACCTTAAGAAGAGATACTTGTTCCCCCATTCGAATTAACAATCAAAATATTCCTCAACACTCTCAAGTGAAATACCTTGGTATACACCTTGATCGAAGGCTTATATGGAAACATCATATTGACTCTAAGCTAACTCAAATGAAACTTAGGTTAACTCAAATACATTGGTGGATTGGCAGAAATTCAACACTCAGCCTAGACTGTAAACTGTTAATATAAAAGTCGCTTTTGAAATCAATATGGTGCTACGTAATTCAGCTATGTGGCACTGCTTGCAAGTACTTAATAAAACTCGAATCCCATCCTAATCACCTTGCTCGTAACATCTTGAATTTTACTGGACACATCCGTTTAAAAAAGAGGGACACTACGGCTCTAAAACTCAACACTCCAGATATAGCTCCTTGAATATACTTTAATACTTTTCTTCTTTTTCGCTTAGCACGACTCTTATGTATCAGTTACTATCACTAAGTTTATGTCCGACATTGGTGGGGCCTATTAATTATATTTAGATTTAAGATTTGAACACTTATTGTTAGTTCATATTTGAAGATACAATAAATAAATACATGTAAAAAAAAAAAATTGTGTCTGGAGTCCCACAAAGATCTGTACTCGGACCTATCCTCTTTATTCTATTTCTTAACGATTTATTTAATTCTCTTTGTTTTTGTAAACCTTTCGCCTTTGCAGATGACATACAACTGTTTTGGTCAGGAGAGCCTGAGTTTACTGATTGCCTACAGGAAACGATCAATAATGATTTGCACGCACTTAATAGCTGGATGGTTTCTAATAACCTTCACGTTAATCCAAGTAAAACTAAGGATATTGTTTTCAAATCTAATAGAAATGGACTTATTGATCTGAACTTAAATATATGTGGATCCACGATTGTGTTTGTTGGTATGTTGATTGATGACAAACTATCGTTTGAACCTCATATTAACAACAAATGCTCTAAAATTTGTTTTATATTACGCAGATTATATCACAGGAATTTATTCTTGCCCATTAATGTTAAGAAAGCGATTAGGCACGCGCTATTAATGTCACAGATTAATTATTGTATTGAAGTCTACTCAGGATGCAATACTGGTAATAAAAAGAAAATCAAAGCTATTGTACATAAGGTGGTTAGATTTGTGTATGGACTCAGATTAAGAGCCCACGTTTCTGATCACGTTAAGAATTTTCTAAATTTTTCGTTTGATGATTACCTCAAGTTTCGGCTACTTATTTATTTGTTTAATATCATTAAGTTTCAGAGGCCGTTAAACATTTTACAACTGATCTCTTTTACTAAATCAGTCAGAAACCCTCAAATGGTTATCCCTCGTATACGCAACACTGCCTATGAGAACTCTTTTGTAGTTCATTCAGCGATCCTGTGGAACTGTTTACCCAGAAACTTGAGGTGTTTTGCCATATCACTACATACTTTCAAACGACGTCTTGTTGACTATTTTAACAATATTGGTCGCTGATTATCGTTGAGGCCTTCTATTTAGCTGTTTTCTTTTTTTCATGATAGGTGGTTGGAGTAATTCACGGTGATGGGATGGAAATTTTGGTTTGAGTATATGAAACTGAATGTA
This sequence comes from Nowickia ferox, assembly GCA_936439885.1. NCBI lineage: Eukaryota > Metazoa > Arthropoda > Insecta > Diptera > Tachinidae > Nowickia > Nowickia ferox. The sequence goes on from OW387028.1 coordinate 1,510,859, forward strand.
TAATTGTAAATATTTTTAATTATGTGTTTTATTTTTATATGAGTCGTATTTTCATATGATTGTAATACAGTATTTAGTATTGGCCATAAGGCTATATGTATTATAAATGGATTAATAAATAAATAAATAAATAAATATAAGTGTATATTTCAATCTATTAGCTCATAGGATTTTTATACACCAAAAAAAAACTATATACAAAAAAATTATTATTATCCACACATTTTTTGTGATCGCCTCTTATCGTAAGACAGTAAACCTTGTTTGTAAAAAATATATAAAATATTTAGATAAGAGAATTTTGTTTGTTTTGGATGTGTATGGTAAAAAGGGGTGAAAAAAAAATCAGATATGCAATTTCAGCCGGCTCAGCAACTACCAATAGACACTAAAATTTTAAGCACATGTAGCATCTGAAGATGTAAGTATCAATAAAGGCTTGGAATGAAAAGATTCTCTCTTTTTGTTTAGCAGTCGTTACACTGTTTGGCCAAGAACATCTCCAGGACCGACGAGCTAAGCTAATTTTAACATTCCAAGCCCGGACAACCTTAGTGTTAAAATATATTAAATAAAATCTTTTCTCCATCTGACTGCAACAACCATTTCGAAAAGAGCACTGCACAATGGGAAAGGAATAGATTGGGCACTAAAAGGTCGCCTCAATGACCTGGAGTAGGCAGACGATATCTATCTTTGTACTACAAAGCTTCTCAGATTTTTATCATATATCAGCGACAGCAGTGGCAGCAGGTTTAAAAATAAATACTGACAAAACAGAAATCCTCCGTGGAAATACGTCTTATCAAGACTTATTTAACATTAATAATATTCAAAAGATGATGCGAACCAATTTTGGTTCCTATCCAAAAACGGCGGGTCAAGGCTAGACACTAATAATCGCTTACAAAAAGTTGGACAAACTTTTCTCCGACTAAGCCCCATCTGGTGCTCGATTTATCTTTCCCAGTGCGTAAAATGGAATGAATGAATGGAAATGTAAAATTCCATACTTATTACCATTTTTTTTAACATATCCTCCACTGTGCAACATCTAAAAATATTCATCTTTTCTTTTTGACATAGTTTCGTTTTCAATTCTTTCTTGATCTGATAACAATTCGTTCTAGATTTGAAAATAAACATTTTCGCAAGTTTACAACAGCCTGTTACATCAGGCTTTGACTAGTTTAGATATTTCATCAAGCTTAGTAGACTTCACTTGACGGCAGTTTAGAATACAACAAATTCCCATTAACGGCCTGTCCCACGATGTCACTAGAAATCGTTCAATCAAATACTTATATTGAAAACAACAAATTTTCTATTGTTGTTTGCAATACAATTGTCGATCGAACGATTTCGAGTGACATAGTGGGACAGGCTGTAAATAACTCATATATTTTTTTTTTAAACGAAACGCAAAATCCGCACAATGTCACCTAAAAATTAGTAGTTCAAAAGATTCAAATTTATTACCACATATTTTTTAGGTGTCATTATGCGCCTCTACGAAAACCATAGTTTAGAAATCTAGGTACAAGGTTCTTTCAAGACTTGGATGACCCAATCAATATATAAAACATTTACAATTATCGTTTAAAATAATTTTTTAATAGAACATAGCCGATATGTTCCCTGTTTTATTTTCTTAAGATGATATTTATTGCAAATTTTAGGTGTAATTGAATTTGAAAAATTTTGAACCACAGTCAGTTTAATATCAAAATTATTCAGTATGTTTGTTTAATTTTTTATACTTCCCATTATTGGAAGTTTATGGTTTCACCCTTATTTTAATATATCAAGTTGTCATCATATTTAAAAATTTTAAGGAGCTTTGAGTCGATATGCATGTATATATATATATATATATATGTGTGTGTGTGTGTGTGTGTGTATGTGTGCGTATGTGTGCGAGTGAATGTGTGCGACTTTGTGTGTGTATGTAAACAGCTAATAGCTTAAGTATATAGAACACGTGGTTATGGCGTCACGTGAATTTTCATCATGTTATGCCAGGTACACATCTGGCAGACAACCACTAATTACTAATGAAAAACTGACTCAGACTCGTATTTATTAAGTTAAACAGTTTCATACATAACTAATAGATAATTTTATAGAATCCAACATGATTGGAAATTGTTCAAATCAATAAATAAATGTCTGAATCAAGCAGGTTTTCATTAGTGGTTGTGCTTTTTTTTTAGCAAATGTGTGCCAGATATGTACTCGCTATGAGTTGCATTTTTTTTAAATAAGTAATCCTGGCTAGATAACGTAAAATTTTTATATTTTTGTTCCAAAATCAATACGTGACACATTATCCGAAGCGGACACATTTTCAGAGTTGTTGAGTTCACATTGATGTCTTAAGATAGTGCATCGATTCGGTTCGATAATTTTGAAAAAAAAACTTTCAATATATATTTCACACAACTATTTCTTTTAAACAAATTTTAAACTACTTATCCGATTAAATTCATAATAAGTTCTTAACCTCAAAATTACAAGTCAATTTCTGCTAAATTGACTAAAATCGGGTGAATCGTTCGAGAGGTTGACAAAAATTTCGAAAAAGCGCGTTTTTTCTAATAAATTTAAGTCTTTTTGAACTTAAAAACTGGCGGGTAGTTTCAGGGATGGCCTGCAATGTCAACCGATTCCCATATTTTTTATTTCAAGAAATGAAATGAAATGAATTATAGTGACATTAACTTCATACCTTGTGTTTCGACAGTACATAGAGCAAATCTTTTTTTGGCGACATCATAGTATCTTGCAGTATTTGATTGCCTGGATCTACTACGATTTCTTCATATTCACCTGGTTGATGGCCAGATATTAAAACCTTCTTTATATGACCTTTGTCGGTTCCCAAAAATGCTAATGAATGTGCTCCAGTTGTAGTTGCCGTCACAGATGTCACAGAAACATTATCAAAGTGGAATAACGCATGGGATGTTATAGGAGAGACGCCGCTTATTTTCAAGCCAACGTTACAAAAGCTGTAAACATTGCCAGTTGTCTAAAAATAAAATACCACGTAAAAATATTTAACCTAGCTGATATAAAATCTTATAAAGACATCTTACTCCAGGACAGCGACCATCATCGATTGTTCCCGATATGTAACCTAGGTTACGATCCTTGATAGTGCCATTGAAGCATAAATGTATATTTTCGTTAAACACTTCCTCTATTTCTTTGAGGCTGTAAATGCACATTGCAGACTTATCTTCGGGCTGATTGGTTATTTCTCTAGAGGGCGAAAATGCGGTTACCAAAACGTGATCACCTCTTTTAATACCCATCTGCTGCGCCAATTTCTGACCAGCTTCAGTTATTTTGGCATCGCGCAAAATATTATAGTCCACGTTATTATGTGTAGCCAAGCACTGTATAGTTATCTCCGTATAACTATCATAGTTCGAGTCTGTTATGCAGATGCGTGCCAAACGTGTTACATACCCAGCTTCTTCAGCTAAATGAGAACGCTTTTGGACAATGGTAAAATAAGCGTACTCCGATGAGTTAAAGCCATAAATGTAATCAACAAGAAAGTGATCCCTGTACTTAACATCGATATTTATAATGGATTGTTTAATTTCAAATTCGGCATAATTTAAATCTTCCAATCGTCTCGAAGATATTGCAGGTACATCGTGTCTATAGTCGCCCACATTAGTGAACGTTGTACCCACATACAATATATCCTCTTTTTTCCAAGAATACTTTGCTGGCCCGACAAAAGCGTACGTTGATGCAAATTCATCATTTGCTGCTAATGGTATGTCGATGAAGAGGGGATTTTTCGGAAAACGTGCTAAGTTATAGATATCACAGGCACCTTGACGCACGCTACCACAGGCAATCAATATACCATCTCCTTGAGCATAACTAACAATTAAGATCTTATTATGATTATTAATTAGTGAAGTCTCAACATCTTCCGAGCAACCGCTGGCATGGCACTGAGGAGAATCATTTTTGGGACCAGTTAAAGCTTGCGATAATACTCTAAGGTTTTCATTCAATTGCAATATTTTATTTGTTGCTCCCGCATAAAAAACATTTCGTTTGTAATCGTACGCCAAATGTGTGAGATAATTTTTTGAACTTCCATTTGCCGTTGCAGATGACGATGATCCAATTGTTGAAGAAGTTGTTGAAAAGTTTCCAGGGCTTGAGGGTATTGTTGAGGTGGCAGGCAGTCCGTCGAGACCGGTACTGCCTGTTGATATCTGAGGTAAAGTAAATTGAGCCACTATATCACCAGAGGGAAATACTTGGGTTTGTGTAGAATTTAAACTTTTTGTTGTGTGCTGTAGTGCTGAGCTTTCTTCTTTCAATGCTAATGCAGTATGCCAAAGCATCAAGTACTGCACTCCGAATAGCAACAAGCGTATGGATAAGCTAAACAAAGGCTTTCTTTTTCTATACCGTGCTTTAGAATTTCTATATTCAGAGCGATTTGCTGTTTTCCTTTCGAAAATGTTTTCATAAAATATAAATATTGATTTAAATTTGCAGTAGCTCAGTTTTAACATCATATTTCTATGTAATCTCTTATATACATGTATATATAGTTAAAATTATGTATCTAACACTATATATATTCTCTTCCTTATTTTATAATACAATTTTAATAATATTAAATTCATATATACAATTTATTTTTTTTGTAAATTAAAATATTATTTCGTTTGTTTCTATTTATCCTTATACTCTTGGTAATGAGGCAATGCGGTATTCTATTTCCTTCCCATATAGATATATTGTATATATACATATATATATATATACATATATATAAATATTGATATATATATATATATATCTTTTATGTACTTTACATTTCGCCTCAATCGTGGATTGTGTTTCCTCAAACTATTTATTAAATGATTTACTTATAATATGAATTCAGTCTTTTGCTTTTTGTTGAGTGAGGGAGTATCGGATGAGTTATAACTTCGAGATTCGCCACATTATTGTGACCAAGATTAGATCAAATTGTGTTGATTTCCTTGCTCCAACAACGCAGCGTATAATGCCATAGCCTAAGAGAAAATATGTTAATAAATTAGTATATATATATATATATATATATCCACAGAAAAGTCAACCGCAAGGCTAAAAATTTATATATCATTAACTTACAAAAATGTGATATTTTCATTGAACTGAATTTTTTTCGTTTCCAATAAAAGATACAAATAAAGATAAAAAATCAATTTTAATTGCATTTTATTTATTAGCTTGTTCGAAACGAATGAGTACATATCACAAACGTACCGTGTAATTGTGCGTGACAGACTTAACATGTGCGTGACGATGTTAAAAGTTAAAAAACTATAATATATATAATTTTGTCAAAGTTGTATAGCTATTTATATAATCTAAGATATCTTCTTATAGCTGTAAAAAATAAGAAAATTCTATATCAAGTGGATTCGCAGAAATCTAAAATATAAACTGACATCATAGTTTCAAAGTATAATTTTTGTAGCGCGTGCATACGCAACATTTCGCTTTATATCAAAGAAAATAAAAACTCGTTTCATAAACACTTTACACATTTTAAAACCGGGTACAAAATTTAATAGTTAGAACCTAATTGTACTTACGTAAGAAAAACCTTCCTTAAAAAAATCAGCTATAATTATACGCACGCCGTAAAAGTGCGTGACATGGATTTCATGATATATAGTAGAAATAACTATTTCAAAATTTTACTTTTATATAAAAATTTCAATATATGTATGTGCATGCACCATATTATGTACAAATTTTAATACAATTTTATATATACATATATGTACATACAGTTAACCAAAAAAAAACTTGTGTCTTCTACTTAAGGTAACTCTATTTTTTAAGATTTTAAGCTAAGACCAAAAGCAATTTAAATGCAAATTAAGCTTTTTATGACCACCTTTCATTTTAATAACAAATTTATTTTAGTGCTAAAAAATAACATAGTTTAAAATAACACTATCTTCAAGAACCAAAAAATAAGTGTAGCAGCCAATTTTTTACTTAACGTTTTTTCTATTTCCTATCTATTTAAATTTTTTTTTGAGATTCTTCGCTGTTTCCTATGCAAAATTGAGAGCCCCATAACTCGGAAAACATGCGGCGCAGCCAACTTTCTTATTTAATATTTTTTTCTTATTTTTTAATTTTTTATTACATAGGTTACTTTTTATTTTTTGGATCTGCTTCACTAAAATGCATTTGGTTCAAATTTTCTAATTTAGAAACTTTTAAAATTTAAAATATTTTAAGTTATGGGACAAAGATGGTTCTAATTTTTCTTTTTTTAAATAACACCTTATACAGTTTCAAAAACAGGAATAAAAATATATTATTATTATTATTTATTTACTTCATTTAATATATCAATATTTTTAATATATTTTTTACACTCGATCAAGTTTGGTAAATTTAAACTTTTTATTGAAATAAATGCAATAAAAATAATAAAAAAAGCTTACCATTTTTTCTATTTTTTTATAATAATGTGTGTGAAGATAAATTTAAATTTAACTAGCAGAGACAAAAACCCTCATTTGCTCTTAAAAGAACCATTAGGAGCACCATTTCTATATATTGGGATATATGTAGAATTCATCTATTTCCCACAATGTCCACTTTTATTTCCAAAATAGGACCTTTTTTCAAATTAAGTTTCGGTATTATTGATATATCTTTTGTATATCCAATTGGTATAATTTCATTATTTAGATATCGGACCACATTTTCCATTAATTGTTGGGCTTAGTACCAGCCCCCGTTCCTGGATTTCGCAACCGAAATAATGTTCCTTTATTTTACTAGGACTGTTAAGTGTTTAACAGTCCGCTGTTAACTGCAAAATGGGCTCTGTAAACTTTTTTGGTTTTTGTCTCTGCTAGTTAAATTTAAATTTATCTTCACACACATTTTATAATATACTAGCATCTTCCCGCTACTTCACTCGCACCCAGAAAGAAACTAAAATTGTCCTATAAAATGTATTTATACCAAGTTAACAAAAACAGAAAAAGTACCAAAAGTACAAATTTTCACCCGTTTTACGCCTTAAAAGTATCCTATCCGAATTTCATTCAAATCCATTAAGCCGTATTCTCTTTACAGTGGATCATACTCAAACTTCAACAGCAATTTCAACAATTGGTTTTATGTGCCGCGTAACTTTCGTTATATTTCTTTTATATCATTCTTCTCCAGACAATAACAAACAAAACAGTGCAGTAACCTCAATTCAAGGTGTCTACCAGTAACTAGTGGTGTACCACAGGGCTTTGTTATTGGCTCCCTACTATTTATGATATATATGATTTCTTTGCTTTACTTAACGGTTTTGAATGTGAAGCCTTTGTTTTAGCCGACGATATACAACTGTTATTTAAGGGTCACACACAGCTTATAGATGTTTTGGAATATGATATTAATGTCCAATGTTTCACGTTGGATGAGTAGCAGCAAACTTAGTATAAATTCCTCTAAGACCAAAGCGATGATTTTTAAACCGCCCAGTACTGCGATTAACCTGTCTATCATGATTGATGGCCAACCTATTTATTTTGTCGATCGAATGAAATGTCTTGGTGTTTTACTAGACAATACTCTTGGCTTCGGACACCATATTAGTGGACTAATTTCTAAAATAAACTTCACTTTATATTGAAAACAAAAACAAAATAAGAAAATTTGTTTATGTTTTCAATATAAATAAGCGAAAGAAAATTTCTTGTCGACATTGTGAGCCAGGCAGAGTTTTTTTTTTAAGTCCAAAGAACAACATAAATAAAATCCTTCCTTTTCCGCGCGGTGTAGGGAAGTATCATAAAGTAGAAAATTACTGAGCCCGGCCAAAGACCGCCTTGGCAAAAAACGTGTAGTATTACCCTCCGTGTCGGGAAATATCATAGAGGAGAAAATCTTTGTGCACAGCCAAATGCCGGGTATTCCGAAAAGTTTAACTAATCCTTAAAATTAAATTTTGATGCGCAGAATTTTTATTAATATGCGCCATGTCCGAAAATAAATAAATACGGACATAGAATGGAAAAATTACAAAACAATAAGAAATATATATAAAACCAAAATAGTGAACGAGAAAAATAGATACATCTGCAATAGAATAAATAATGCAGGTAATCAGAAACAAATGTGGAAAGAAATCAAAGATTTAATTCTTAAGAAAAACCGAACTGTGATAGAATCTGTTACATTCAATCAAATAGAATTTAAGGATAGTTACCAAATTGCTAATCAGTTTAACCTTTTCTTTATAAATAGCTTAAAAGATATAAGAGATAGTATAGAAGATGTGCAATATATAAATCAAGTACCTGTGTTAACTAGCAAATTAAATTTTCGTGCAATTAATATTCAAGAACTCTTACATATATGTAAGAGGATGAAAAAGAAACCAGACTTCAACAAAGTATCAATAAACATTATTTTAGATAATTGGAATTTAATAGGAAATAAACTACTTTATATAATAAATAAATCTTTAGAAACAGGAATTTTTCCTGAGTCATGGAAAGAGACAATGGTAACACCAATTGAGAAAGTTAAAAAAAACTCAGAAAAGTGAAGAATATCGCCCAATAAATACTTTAAAAACGTGTGAAAAAATAATCGAACAAGTTGTTAAAATACAATTGGAAAGTTATATGGACAGAAATAAGTTATTCTCAAAATATCAATCAGGATTCCGAAAAAGTTTTTCATGTGAAACAGCTGTCAATTACGTAATAAATAGGTGGAAAAAATAGATAAAAATAATAAAGTAATGGCAATCTTCCTAGATTTTAAAAGGGCTTTCGAAACAATTGACCGAGATATATTGCTACAAAAACTATACATGTATGGAGTGAAAGACAAAGAACTAAGATGGTTTAAAAGTTATTTAACGGAAAGAAGACAAAAAACTAAAGTGAATAATAAAATATCAGGTATATTAAACAATAAATTTGGTGTGCCTCAAGGTTCTATTCGGGGCGCATTATTATTTATAATATATATAAACGATATGCCAAACATACTGAAAAAATGTGAAATAGTATTATACGCGGATGATACGTTGATTTTTACCGAGGCAAAAAATTAAACAATATGTCGAGAAAACATAATGTACGATTTAATGAAAATAAATGAGTGGCTTAAAATGAATAAATTAAAATTGAATGAAAATAAAACAAAATTAATGGAAATCAACATGAATAGTGATTTGGTAATTACAATCAATGATACAGTAATAGAAAAAGTAAATCAAATAAAATATCTAGGTTTTATAATAGACAAGGATTTAAAATTTAAAGAACATATTAACTACATATGCAAAAAGATTGGTAAAAAAAATAGGATTTTTTAAACGCTTAAGAAATAAAGTCTCAATAATGACTGCAATTAACATATATAACATAATAATAAAACCACATTTCGAATTCGGTTCCACTATTTTATATACATGCTGCATAAATACACAAATAGAAAGACTACAAAAATTACAGAATAAAGCAATGAGATCAATTTTAAAATACAATAGATATACGCCAACACAATTTATGCTCAACACACTGAAATGGTTAAATATAAAGCAACGGTTACAATTGAACACACTCAAATTTATTAGAAAAATAAAAATAGGCGAAGCACCACAATACTTGTGTGACCAAATAGAATATGTTGGAGAAGTACAACTCTACTGCCTTAGAAATTCAGAAAACTTTAGACTTCAGAGAGTTTCAACAACCGCAATGCAGCGATCATTATTTTACAAAGGATTGAACCTGTATAATATGCTACCAAACGAAGCAAAAAATGAGGAGAATTTTAATACATTTAATAGAATAATTATAACATTTGTGAGAAATAATTCAACATAGAGCTTTGTTTAGATTTAAACTTTAATATTATGTAACTAGAATTAAGAGAACCTAAAGTATTTTAAATACTACTACTAAATAAATAAATAAATAGAAAAAATAAAAATACTATAGAGGAGATAATTCCTTCGCAAGGCCGAAGGGCGGCTATACAGGAAATCTTAAGTACCCACGCAGAAAAATACAATCGGGTGAACGTTGGCAAAGCGTTTCCTAGGGTGGTTCAAACGTTGGCAAAACATCACAAATTCTACTTTTGGAGTGTTGTGCCAACACACAAATGATAACCTCATGATGGGGTTGCCCAACTATTTTTTACGTCGTTGGCTAAACACTATGAAAACCAAAATTTAAGTGCTTTGCCAACATAATTTTTTTGTTAAGTGTAATATATTCCCAATACTTCAAACTCAAAAATGAATATGTTATCCAAACATGTTAAGCTTTTTTCAGCTAGACAGTTTTAAGCAGAATTCGTTTTAGAAGCCAATAATTTCATTAGCACAGGTATAAAGAAAAACTTTCAAATGTTAAACCTGATATGTATATATTTTTTTTTATTATTCTTACATAGGTATACAACTGAACGAAAAACTTTAAAATTTGAAATTTTGCTTTTTGTTGCGATAAGCTAGCCCCAGGTTTTGTTAAATGCTACAGAGGTCACACTGGATTTTTTCCTGCGAAAGGTGTATCGTTAAGGGGAGACAGTCAATAAGAATTTAAGGAAACAAATTGCGAGGAACGCTCATATTCATCTAAAAATAAATCAAACCCTCAACATCACTTAACAAAAGAAGATAGCCCACTATTGGACATTGTTAATTTTGATCCCTTCAAAAGCTAACTGTAAAAAAATTAATTCTCTTATATTTCACAAGAAAATGTATCAGCACTTCAACAAAACGTACTAATGGTATCTAAAAGTATACCTTTTGAGTTTCAAAGAAAATCACAAGATTTAACGAATTTAGCAAACTGGAAAGCTACACAATTCGTTTTCTTCTTGTTATATGCTGGTGCAATTAAAAAAAAAATTACTAAAAAAAATGTATTAGATGTTGAAATTTACAAAAAATTTTTACTTTTATTTACTTCGTCGTATTTTGTCGTCAACCAAGTTAGCCACATTAAAATCAAAATATGTTCAAGAATTGTTAAAATCATTTGCTGAACTTATACCTCGATATTACGGCCCTAATTCGCAAACCATGAATATATAGGGTGGCGCATAAGTAACGTTAAGATTTGATCAGTGAATACATTTTTTAATTTAAGTCTTTTTTTTCGTCTCTTTACAGAATTAACTAAATAATACTTGGGAAATTTATGATGGAAAGGCTTAGCACAGAACAAAGAACCAAAGTTGTTCAATTTTACTTTGAAAGTCAGCATTCGATTATTCAGACACAAAGATCATATCGAAATTTCTTTCATGTTCGAAATGCTCCTAGCGCTCCAACAATTTACCGATTGGTTCAGCGTTTTGGGCAACAAGGGGCTGTCTGTGATCTTCCGCGTGCTGGAAGACCTCGTGCAGTTCGAAATGAAGTGAGCATTGCTCGAGTGCAAGCAAGTATTGAGGAAAACCCCGAAACTTCCACCAGGCGACGTTCTCAGCAGTTAGGGATGTCTAGGCGGTCTTTGCAAAGAATTTTACATATGTTACATCTTTTCCCATATAAGATGCAATTGGTTCACGAGTTAAAACCAAATGATGCACAAGAACGCATTCAATATAGTCGCCGTTTTCAAGAATTGTGCCTAGAAAACAACGAGTTTATTCACAAACTCATAATGAGCGATGAGGCTCATTTTCACCTAAATGGTCACGTGAATAAACAAAATTGCAGAATATGGGGCAGCGAAAATCCAAGAATAATTGTTGAAGATCAAATGCACCCACTTAGATGCACAGTATGGTGTGGAATAACTTCAGAGAGGATCATTGGACCATATTTTTTCGAAAACGACGAAGGAGTTGCGATTAATGTGAACGGCATTCAATACCGGGAAATGATTGAAAATTTGTTAAGGCCAGCGGTGCAGAACTATCCAGATTTGTGGTTCCAACAAGATGGAGCCACAGCTCACACAGCTCGTCCAACTATGGCTATCCTGCGCGAAATTTTTGGCAGTCGAATAATATCACGTTTTTCTGATTTTAAGTGGCCACCACGTTCGCCTGATTTAACGGCTCCCGATTTTTTTCTTTGGGGTTACCTAAAGGGTAAGGTATATGCCAATAAGCCTAGAACCATCCAACAACTTAAGGCCAATATCCGAGAAGAAGTGGGGGCGCTGGGACCTGAAATTCTAAGAAAAGTTATGGAAAATGCTTTGGAAAGAGCACGTCAGGTAGAATCAAACAATGGGCTACATTTGAAAGATATTATCTTTAAAACATAATGTGAACATATTTCCAAACTATATTCTAAATTTTAATAAATGCCAACGTTAAATAAAAGCAGAAAGAAAAGAGTTATACATTGAATAAATCTTAACGTTACTTATGCGCCACCCTATACATAATCTAATCTAATTCATATACTAGATGATGTAATTAACGTAGCTTCTTTATTACAATTTTCATCTTTTGACTTTGAAAATAGTTTGGGGTATTTAAAGTCAATTGTTAAATCAACTACAAATCCAATAGGGCAAATTCAAAAGAAATTGCACATTTTCCATACTAACAGTTTCTCAAATAATATACCATTACTATTTCCTTTTGTTAAAAATAGAAAATATGGGAAAATTATAGATACAGTTGAATCGAAAACACTATTTCTTTTGTAAACATTTATGGCTATAAAATTACAACCGTTCCTCCCGATATATCATGGTTATATCACAAATTTTTATTAGCAAACTTTCTGTAAACAAATGTGATATTTACTCAAAAGGCAATATATTTAACGATACTCTTAATTTTTTACGTATCCAATGTCATCCAGGGACATACGATTATGTATCGTTGAAGATTTAGAACAGAAAAAAGTTGAAATAGAGCTAAACATGGAAGATGTGACGTGTATTTTTACCAAATGCCAAAATGAGACAGTTGCTATCACCCTTTTACATAAAGAACTTAATGTACATTAATATAAAAATAATAAAAAATAATAAAAAAATAAAATTTTTTTTAAAAGCACTGGCAAATAATTTTTCAGATTGCAAACCGTAACGTTGGCAAACCGTTCTGGTTTCTTGAGTAAAAGTACTTTTTGTACGGTTGGCAATTTCTGCCTGGGTAATTATGAAAACGTTGTTAATTTAACTTTTTTTTTTGGTATTTATTAGTAACTATGAAAACCGAAATAAAAACTAAGCATTAACTCTTCTTCTAAATCACTATGTTCTGGTACATAAATAATACTTGCGGAAGAAATCTAGTTTAGTGAAGCAGCTCAAATTAATATAACTTATCTTAAACCATATAAAACTGAGTTAAAAAAATAATATTCAAAAGCCCTCGAATAGGCATATAGTTACGGACACATCAGCAACATCGTTTTTATTCTGAGAGGTGCCCCTAAACTTTAGGGCCTAAAGTTGTTCAAATTTACATACATATGTATCTATGTACAAGGTGGGCCAAAAAAAATCACCCTATTGGAAGATGCTCTTATTTTTGTAAATGGCGGCCAATGTCAAATCTGTTTTGACATCTATGAACTAGACAGATGTAGAGTCGCCTAGTATCTCGTTTTGGCGATTTACACTGGCCCGCAAGATGGTCCGATCTAACCGATTTTTTTTCAGAGAAGTAACACTCAGGCAATAAATGCCTACTACTATTACTAGGTGTTACCAGCGTTGCCACTTTCTGTGTAATAGTGCAAAATCTGTACTATTTAAAGTTCTTTGCACTATTTTTGCACCACACATTTTTTGTGTAATTTTGCACTATTTTATATGTTTTAAAGCGATAACAGCATAAGTCGACTTAATACAAAATTCTACAGACGAAACTTCATGCCTGCGGGAAATCCCCATGTCTCTAACAAAGTTTATTATAAAGATATTAACAAAACAATATTGATGTAAGCCTTAATGAAAGTCCAACAAAATTTTTAATAAGGCCCAAATAATACTAAACATATTTAGAAGATTTGCTAAGTAATATTGGATCCTATTATAAACGTAACGCTAACTCCGAGAATTTCTACGATATTTCCCACTAGAGAGCCATACAATCTTATCACCTATTACAACGCAATTGTTATCATTAACAGCTTGTTGTAGTGAAAGTGCTCCGGAACAATATGAAGCATTAAGATTATATTGAAGATTGGAAGTTTTTAAAGATAATTCAAAAATAACTGAATCAATGCTTTCTGCATTAGATGAAAAATCTACAAAATATTATTTGGAGTTCCTTCCACATTCTCTTGGACGTTTAACTAATTTTAATTTAATGTGCAAAAGCGAATCCCTGCTTTTGTACAAATTACAAGCTAAAGTTGTGCAAATTTGTTCTTGTCTAATTACATAAAAGCTGATTTTTTTTTAACAAAATGAGTTATTTTTGGTTGACCAATAAAAACGAGTGAAATTTATATTTCTTTAGCTGCTTAAAATACTGTTCCGAGACACAACAAATTGTAATTTATAAAGATTTTAGGAAAATGAGTGGCGTGAATATGGACTTTTAGACCATAAAGAACTTAATCTATGCGATAAATTCGCTGTTTTGAAATTTACAAGTCTAAAATTTTTCAAAGTAAAAACTGTGATGGCGATATTCTCTTTCTAAATTTAATAGTTGTGATATTACCATTCTTAAACGCTTCTGTTGAAAGAGTTTTTTGGTAAACTGAACTTAATTAAAACTAATACCCCAAAAATGAGTTATCAGCTAATACAGTAGCACCAATTTTAAAATTGTGGTGCAAATTCTTAGCTTAAAATGATGAAAAGATGATATGATTTTAAAAAAAAGACTGAAGAATGAACATAGAAGTATCGCTCAATACTTATAGTTAAATGAGTTTAAATTAACAAAAGAAAAATGGAGAGCACCTTCTTAAACGCCTGGCTTAAATAATATTTTATGAAATTTTTACAAAATATTAAGAGGAAAGTGGTAAATTATTCTTCGTTGAAGTAAATATTTGTGAATTAGTGAATTTTATGTAATATTTTTAATTTTGTTGTACGTTTTTTATAAATTAAAAAAATTATCTCCTTTTAAATTTCAATTATCTAAAAAACTAATAAAAAAATTTAATTTTTTCTGAGATTTTTTCGCACTATTTCATTTGGTTTTGCACTATTATAGACTTGCAGGTGTGTAATTTCTTTTTCCACCAGTGGCAACGCTGGGTGTTACCTGCTTTAGGAAAGGGATAGTGATAAGGAATACAGGCTGTGAAGAAAGTAGGGATGTAACGATACGCCATTTCGCCGATCCGATACCGATACTCAAAAATAAATATCGCCGATACCGATTCCGATGCGCATATTTAAATTGAGCTCAAGTAAAAATTAACAAAACTCAAGTAGAGTAATTCTTCTATTATACAAAATAACAGTGTTTATTAATGAGCCATTCAAATCATCAAAATTTTCAGTACATTTCAGTTTCTAAAATTCAAATTTTCAACTACAAAACGTCTGCAATATTTATGATTTTTTTTCATGTTAACAAAAAATTAATTATTGTTTTTCACAAAATAACAGTGTAAGATATTATTAATGAGTCAATTCAAACTGAATGTCATACTGTTTATTTTCTAAAATCATCAAAATTGTCAATACATTTCAGTTTCTCAACTTCAAATTTTTAAACAACAAAACGTCTGCAATATTTATGATTTTACAAAATAAACGTTGGCATTCAGTTTAGATTGGCTCAAGATTTAAAATTGATATTAATAAGACTTAAAAAAAAAAGAATTAAATTTGAGATCATGTTAAAATTAAATTAAAATTATAAAAACATTGCAAAATATTAATATTTAAAATTGATATTAATAAGATTTTTGCTTAAAAAACAAAGTGTTCTCAAATTTGGCGGAGATAGACGATTTCTCAAATCCGTTTGAAGCAGACCTGCAGTGGAAAATAGTCTCTCAGATGCGACATAACTCATTTGAAAACTTAAGTATTTCTGCGCCATTTTCTTTAAGTTTGGGTAGGATATGTCTTTGCGCCAGTAAACAAGAGGGTCTGCGTCTCTAGGAATATTAGGAGATCTAAGATATCTCTCGACTTCTTCGTTAACAGAACCACAGCTTAGGCTCATCCTCCTCGGATTCTCTTATAATTTTTTCACATACGCTCCAAAGGCGAGTACTTCTCGTAGACTTATCAGAACTTTTGCGAGGTGTAGGGAGGACTGTGTCTTCAAAAAACTTGAAACTTAAAACTTTTTTGAATGAGTTAATATATTGACAATAAGTAAAGAATGAGTTAATATATTGACAATAAGTAAAAAATTTTACAATAAATACATCTATAATTTTTTTGGCCCTTTTAACTTGCATTATAACATTTTACACTAATTGCCAATTTATATTTCATTGAAACAAGTTTTATGTTCCCCTGTAAAACTTTTAAAACGTTAGACAGGGCTTTTTGCATTTTCTGTGACGATATGTAGATAAACTCAACAATTAATATTAGTTTCATTACAAAATGTACTCAAAAGTACAATTGTAAAAGAAGGACAATTGTACCAACTTTTACATCGCTGAACTCAATCATCGCATGCATAAATAAATAAAAGAAAATCAAGACGTATTCAAAGTGGTGATATTATAAGCACAGTTTTTATTCTTTTTTTGCGCAAATTAGAGGTTCGTATGTCAAAATTTGTACATGTTGACATAGGGGCTGAGATGTCAGTTGTTATTTTAAGTTGTAATTGTTGTAGAATTACCACCACTTGTATTAATGCGCCTTGAAAAAAATTTTAAAACATACAAACACATACAAGATTTAGCATTGAGAGAACATTTCATTACTATGGTGCAAAAAAAATAGAAGAAACAATTTCATTATGTATTCTGTTTTGATTTTATGTTCTGTTTTTAATATGTTATTTCTCATAGTTGTCATGCAAAAAAAAGAGTTGAAAATTTAATATTTTGTTCAAAAAACTCTAAAGAAAAATATAAGAAGTATCGGCGTATCGACAGTAAAATATCGCCGATATCGATATATCGGAAAACCAGCAGTATCGCCGATATATCGGTATCGGTTGCATCCCTAGAAGAAAGAGATAGAGGAAAGCTTCATTCTTTTAAAACTCTGCTTTTTGAACGTTTTTAATAATGCTCTGTTGCAGCGCCTCTGGTGTTGAATGAGGCGTGTTAAATTTTTGAAGCTGTGATTAGTAGCCATTTTATTGGTTATTTTACTTCGCAGATGGTTCTGCTACACAACGAAGGATGGCGCTCTGATGTTACATTAGGATTAGTATCTGTTGAAGTCGATATAATTCAATGACCAGTGACTATGCCTTCATCATATGAACTTTCCTACAACAACTGATACAAAGGCACACTAATGTACATCAGAAAAATTAGTGGTGTTGTTATTTGATGACTGTCTGATACCGGACTCGAACCCAGGACCTTCGTTTTCGTAGTGAACGTGCTAACTACTTCAGCTAACGCCACCCTTTTGGCCGATATCATCTTCTCGACTTACAAAATTCTAAAGGTTCAAATAAACATAATCAAAAAACAGAATCGAAGTTTTTCATTTACATAAAAAAATTAGAGCCAAACAACAACGAATGACGTCTTTTGGACCACCTTGTATATACTCGTATGTATGTATATAATTACCCTCCAGTTTTAAAAGTAGAATTTACTCAAAATCGTTAGGTATTTCCCTATCAAAAAATCGACTGGCTACTACACTAGCCACAAGAATTTGCCTTTTGACTTTCTCTTTCATGGATATGTTAATGCCTTTACCTTTACCTAAAATTGTGATCGCCAATTTTTGCGTTGTTGTTGTGACTGTAAATTTTAAATTTTGTTCACAATTTTTTTGTTCACGGAAAATTTACACGTGAACAAAATGTTCGCCTTTTATTTCCGATAATGGTGAATAATTAATTGCTTTATCAATAGCAAAATTAATTGTATTCATTAGCGAAATCACTGACGGAGGGTTATGCATATGGTGGCAGTTGACTTCCGTCAATCTCATCCCCATGTTAAAATCGTCAGTCGTTTGCATTGCTTGTAGTTAGGCTTGTAGTTAGTGGTAACGATTGGTAGTTAACGAAAGAGCTAGACATTCGCTAGCTACTCCGACTGCAGGGTATGTATATTTGTATGTATGTATGTAAATAGATATCTATACATAAAACAATTTCTTTCAAGATTGAAAGTTTTGCACTTATATTATTTGTCAATTTCAAACTTAATTAATAGCTGGAGGCAAGTATTTATACCCGAAGAAATTTTTATATAACCATTTTAAAAACTTTCTAACAATTTATCAGTTTACATATGTATTTCCTTTCATATTTCACCACTTCCAAATAATTAGAAAATTGTTATACACATTTTTTTGTTAGGGGTAAAAAGAACACAAATTCATTAGATACTAGTGATATAATTAATAATTAAGAATTGTACTCTACTTAATCGTAGAAACTCAAAGTTGTTAATAAATTTTTAAAATCACTACATATTTCCAGAAATTAGAACTAAAAATAATCTAGGACTTTGAGCACACTGGGGGCTGACGGTTGACATTCGTAAATTTTATATGCTAACGCATATTAAACAATTTAACATACTTTAAAACTACACATTTGATACTTTAGTTTCACATACTTTTTAGAATCAAAATAAAAAATTATTTAAAGCGTCGTAAATTTATTTTTTTCCAAAATTACAGAAACACATCCTCCATATAGTTTTTTTTCAGTGCTGCCAACTATTAGAAATTGAACAAACAAAGCATATTCAGTGTTGTCAGATTTATTCAAGGCTCAATATTTATCAGGTACACGCATCAGAGTACGGCCACACGAGCAAATCCAGAACAAAGTAGACCAGAGTTGTAGAAAGTAATTTAAGAAAAAACCTAAAATCCGCTGATTTGATCACTGTTAAAAAGGGACAAATATAGTGTGTTTGTTATTGAATATTTTTAGTACAATAATCAAAACAAACAGCAGAAAATGTATACTTAGTGAAATGAAGAATTGAACATTTTTACAAAATTAAATGAAAGATTTTGCAGTGTTGAACTAAATAAAACAATGTGTAAAATATTATTAGTATTATAAAAGTGATTAAAATTAGTTTCCAAATGCTTACAAACTCAATTTTAAACATTTTCCTTCAAAAATATTAATTTTTAACTTCAACTTGCAAAAAGCAAACAACGAATGAGACCACAAAGCATAAATTGAAAATACATTTGAGCACCTGAACATTTGCACAAAATTAAATGGAGGAATTTCTGGTATTGAAATAAAAAAAGACAATGCGAAAAGGATTATTAGTATTAGTAAAGTGATTTAAATTTGTTTTCAAATGATTAGAGACTTTGTTTTAAGCATTTTCGTTCGCAAATATTAATTTTTACCATTTATTTACAAAAAATAGGCTGCGAATGAGACCACAAAGAATAAAATGTAATTACTTTAAAATAATACCATGCGAAAGCAAAAGTAAAGAGGATTTGATGACTGTGTGAGCGAAACCTCTAAAAACACAACAAAAACACAATTATCTTCCGTTCTGTGTCAACGCTGGTCTACTTTGTGTTTTCCAGTGGGTTACACACTATCGAAAATGAGAGACACTTTTATTAAAATTTTACATTTATTGATAGTGTGAGTACGAATTTCTTCAGCCAACAGTCAACCACAGAATTGGTTGTGGTTGATTGACAGTCCTGTTGGTTTTTGACTGATAATGTGTACCAAAAAGCGTCAATCAAGAGATATTTTTGTAGCATAAACAACACAAGATGGACGTGAAAAATAATTATTTTTAAGGAATTTACATATTTTTATGAAATGCAAGTTTGTGTGTGAATTTAAGGACAAAGACAACGTCGTATGAGGAGTTGTTAAAGATAAAAGAATATTAAAAAATTCATTATAAAAATATGTTGTTAGCAATTATGCGCATCTAACTTGAGCTTTTCTGTGTTTGTGTGTTTAATTTTTTTCTTGAATGAACCACTGAATATGACCAGAATCCTCACTTGTGAGTTAGGCAAAATCGCCGCATCAGCTGTTACATATTTGGCAGAAGGGAGAAAAAAAATAAGCTTTTTGCATGTATAAAAAGCAATGTCTCTACATAGCATTTCGTCGGTTCGTTACTGGTTTGATGTATGGAAATTTTTTTAAAAAATTTAGTTATTGATTGATTATATATGAATAATGTGTCTTCTTTCCAAATTCATTATCAGTTTTCCGATATCTTGAATATATCAGGAGATATAGAGCTGCAATATTGCGCCATTTCCACAATTGTTATATATTTTAGAAATTGTGTTACAGCAATCAGCACTTTTTGCATATGTGGCAACTTTCAAACGTAAAAGTATTAATATTGTTATTAGCAATTGTTATGATGTATATCTACTCAACGAGCGGGATTCAAAGCAAAATACAAAAATTTTATTATTGTGTTATTTTTTAATCAAATGAAATTGATATTTATATTTTATTAATAAATTTTCTTTTATTAAATATATTCAAACTATCTTTTATTTCTTCCGTTGTTTTTCCTTTAAATGTCATGTTGCATGAATAAAATTGATATTTTCTACTTAAATATATACAGTAATTTAACCTATTTGAACAAGTAGTGAAAAATATTGTTGTTATGATAGTGGCATGCGTTGACAAAGATTTTTGTAATTTTTTCTTTAAATCCTAATAACTTTTCATTTTGGATGTAAACAGTTCATCAACTTTAAGTTTGAATAAAAAACATATGTATCTATTTAATGAATTGAACAGGCTAATGTTCGTATCGCCTTTTAAGCCAAATTACATGTTATAATTATTAATGAACAAATAACATCAAAGTTAGTTGTAAATATTCTGACAACACATAGTTGAACGGAACAGCCAGCCGTTTTCGAAGGCCACTAAACCTTCATCATCAGCGTTCTTCTGTGTTTGGTCCACTGTGTGTGGTGTCAGTTGATGTAAATTTCTGCCTTATATACGAAACTTTTTATGTATCTATTACTTTTATTATTAAACAAGAAATTCTATCGTGTATTTTTATAAAACTAATGAACTAAACATTGTTCATCGATTTTCTCGAAAATTGTTTTACAGGCATTTACAATAAAAGTTAAATAATTGTGCAATATGCCTGTGATTTTTGTGTTTAAAATTGTTTAATCAAAGGCCAGTCGTATTCCTCAACTACTGACTGTAAATTGAAGCCTAAATAACGTGAAAAAGTTGATATGTATAAACAAGTGAATGAGTTTTCATTGCCACAAAATAAATTTAATTATCGTTACTTGTTTCGCTAGATTTGACAAAGGCTTTTAATTCCATCTCATATTCGATTATGGTTAAAAAACTCAGGGATAAATTTGGATTTTCTAAAGGCCGTTTTACACTATTATACAAAGTCGTGCGATCTACGAAAAAGTATAACCCTGGTGTGATGAATTGTTATTGTCTTTTGAAAATTTTCATAAACTCCATTATACCAGGGTTGTATTTTTTCGTAGATCGCACGACTTTGTATGATAGTGTATCGCGGCCTTAAGTCTGCTTGCAGGCTGGTTATGTCGTTTCGTAGTGATAGATGCCAATTCGTGGATTTGAATAATAATTACTCTAGATGCCTCTCGCTACTCTCTGGTGTTCCCCAGGGATCTGTTTTGGGGCCCTTATTGTTTATTCTGTACATTAATGACCTTATCGATTACATAAATAGGGATTCATGTCACTCTTACGTCTTTGCTGCTGACATTTTGCTATTGTTTAGTACGGAACGTGAATCTATAGAAGTATTGGCGCATAATGCTAATTCTTGCTTATCTAACATTTCTAGTTGGACAACTGAAAATTCTCTTGCTATTAATCCCCTTAAGACTAAGGCTATGCTGTTCGGGTCCGCTGTTCGTCCTACTTCTGACGTAAATATTTTTGTTTCGAACCAACGTATTGATTTGCTAAGTGAACTTAAATTCCTGGGCATTATTGTGGATAGCAATTTGAGCTTTGATCCCCATATTGGTTCTGTTCAACGTAGGATTGGGTTTATTTTGCGTAGGATCTATTCGAGAAATATTTATTTGAATTTTGAAATCAAATACAGACTTGCAAAAACACTTATGATGCCTCTAGTGCTATATGGCTTAGAAGTTTTTTCGGGAACTATTTCGACGAATCTGTTGAGACTGTTACGAGTTGTTAATTCTATTGTGAGATATATTTATAATGTACGTAGGCGTAATCATATATCTGAATTCGTCGTCAAATTCTTGGGTTGTTCATTTATAGACTTTGTTAAAAGTCGAAATATTTTTTTCTTTTATAGATAGGTCTTATGAGAATGGTGCCGTTACACAGTTATGTAGTAGGTTCTGTTTTACTCGCTCTACCAGAAGTAGACAGATATTAATCCCTAGAATTACCTGTTCCGTTGTTTGATATGTGATTTCTTGCTAGGATTGCGCGCTGGTGGAATGTGTTACCACTTGAACTCAGAGTTTTTTCTCATTCTAATAATGTATTTCGTCTCAAACTAACCAAATATTTCTTGAATGTGAATGCCTCGTAGACTTTACTTTCCTAATGCTAATAATGACTCTGCTAGTAACTATTACCGGATTATTCTTGTTTTTTTTTGCCAACAAAACTACTAATTAATTATAACATCGGCTGGGGAGCCAAATGAAAAAAGAGATATTTAATAATTATAATAAATTATTGTTGAAATTGTTATTAAATTTATATTTATGCAGGTGTTGCTTATAATTTTTTGCTATGTAATACTTGTTTTTGTCCGAATGGCTTTTGTATTGCAATATGAAATAAATAAATTTAAATAAATTTTTACGCTTAATGCGCTTTAAATACAATAAATTTTGATGTAATCGGTAATAAACCTATTCGTATTACGTGTTATCAATGATTTCTGCCAATGCGTCGCTCTGGAATTGCTAGTTTTCATAAGGAATTTGGATAAGGGCACTGAAAACAAAGCCATTTGTGATACTTTTCCTGGAAAGTTAATATTGATGATATTAATTTAAATGGCAAGGTTTTGCATATTTAAGAAGATGCAGCAAATAAAGCAATATCTAAAGTCGTGCATGTTCAGTAGTGAGAAAGTATACGTGCGTAAATTCTTCCATCACAATATGTGCGTCACATAGGCGGTATGGGCATGCAACAACTTGGCCAAGTATACTCGAATAATGCCGCTGGTGGATTCTTTGTGTCTAACAGAGGACCCGGCCAACGTTTCTTGGGTCCTCAACTGTGTACACAAATGCGCTTGTACTAGCACTTGTCAACAAGCTATTGTATCACGGACCGGTTGACACGGCGAGCCTTCCGATTAGCCGCAACAATTGACAATATTGCTTTGGCTGGGCAGCTTTAATAGCTAGTGCTATTAAAACTCCATGAATACTTTGGATGCAAACCTAATAACCCGATGAGAGAAGCGGCTCATGACAACAAATACACGGAGTATGACGTGTTTCATAACCAACAAGCATTATAAGAAGCATAGGTAACTAAAGCTAATACACAACAACGTAAAAGTCGCGCTTAACGTGTCCAACCTGGCAAATGCTACAATTTATTCACATACGTACTTTAATACATGCTGATAAGCAAAATCAGCAGGAAAATATACATACTTTAGTATTTATATTTGTATTTTAGCTGGAATCCGAGAAGGTGTTAAAAATAGATTTCGGAACTAAAAGATGCAATGAATAAATTACATAGTAGAGAAACTGGTTACAAATATGATAGGGAAAACATTTGCCAAAAGTTGAAATAGATTAAAGGTAAGCGTTTTCAGTTGAATCATATTGAAACTTTTCTAATCTTTAGCTCCTATGCAATTGTTACGTTCAACAAGTAAGAAATCATCAAAATATAAGACGACTACACCAAAACACAACATTTCAAGCTTAGACACAAAGCGGAAGCAACAGTTATTGTAGAGTTACTAATATGATACAATTACACAAGGTACTGGCACAAGCCCAGCCTTTTAATGTATACAATGCAGAAAGTTGTCAAACTTTGTTTACAAGCTGCAAAAATGTTAGTGTATGTGTGTGAATAAAATGATTACAGTGTTGCCAATGAATTTGCATATTGAAGAAAATTGCACTACACATGCTTTGTGTACATTAAAATTAAATAAAAATAGAACCCAAAGTAGAATTACACACATATTATACATGAATCTCATTACATGGTCTACAGATGAGAGTAAAAATTACACACTGTGTATTACACACATATTGGCAACACTGAATGACTATAATCATGCATGAATGCCGCCTCTGCAATTGTACTTTAGTTACCCTATGATTGTTATTTTTAAAAACAAAACACATCTGCTTCTGACAATTATAGGTATGTTTCTACCAACAAAATACGTGTGTTTCTTGGTGTTGCAATTTTGTTGTAGTCGTGCAAGTACCTTGTATAATTGTATCATGGTTACTACCTTTTTCTGAAACTTTTTGATTTATTTTTTTGTGTTATTTTGAGCTTCTGATCTAATTTCAATACAATTTGTAAATGTTTTTTCAACAAAAGAGTATCAACTCAAAATACAACAAAATTTAAGTAAACAAATTTATGTGCAGTTTTTACCATACAAGAAGCGACTTGTCTAAAAAAATAGATTAAAAACATAAAATTTTTTAGTGATTTCTATAGAAACAAGTCGTTTGCTTAGTCCTAGTTTACACTATGCAAGTCTTATTGCTAAGCTGATTGGTTTGTTAGGAGAGAGAGACGAGGGGAAAAGAAACGTTTATGTTCCCCTCGTCTCTCTATCCTAACAAACAAATCAGCTTAGCAATAAGACTTGCATAGTGTAAATTAGGACTTAATATGTATAATGTAGAAACAATTTATTTCTTTCTTAAGCCTATACTCACCCCAATTTGTAGTAACAAAATCTTAAAAGAAGAAGTTCTATGTCCAATTTTGAATTGTTTTCTTATTTTTATTTTTAATATTTTAGTATCTGTATAGATGTATGTATGTATATTTGTAAATCATCGAAATTGGAATATTTGCTAATATAATTATTTAATATTTTTTAAATAACTTTTGATTTATAATAATTACAATTAAAAATTAAATATTTTATAAGTAAATATATTTTTTTTATTGTAGTTTTATTCAAAGAAATGAATATTCATTTAATTATGCCATCAAAGTCTAAAGTTGTTTTCTTTGCGAACATTCTTCCTTCTTAAATGCATTTCTTATCTTTCCAGTTTAGATTTTTAGGGATCGAATAAAGTTTTTGTAACAGCTATATTTCATTGAGATTCTTCTTGGTTTTCTTGTTGACGTTCACATATGTAAATAAAAATAAAATAAAAAAATATGTATTATTAAAATTATATATTTAGTTTGAAAACAAAACTTGTATCTCTTTTGAAAAATATTCTATAGCTATATTGCTTTTCATTTATTGAAAAGTTATTTGTTTTTCGTATCAAGTACTTGTACAATACGACAGGAAACGAACACACTTTAATTCAAATTAATTCGAACATTTCTTTTTTCGCGACTTATTAACTTGTGTTATGGTACATTGGATATAACCATCATCGTCCTTTCCAATGTACAAAATTCCACCCTTTCAATTCACTTTATATGTGTGTACACATTTTATTTATTTATTTATTTATTTATTTATTTTCATTGTAATACAAATAGCCATACGGCCAATAATATATATTACAGGTAAATTACAATTTCTATGAGAAAATATTGTAGTATGCCTGCATACTAATAAAAAATACAATTTATTTCAACTCTAAGTCAAATATACAAATATACATAAGTATGTATATTAAAATTTTATCAATAAAATAATATTAAAAAACATATACCAATATGTATGTATGTAATTTAAAAATAATTAACAAAATAAAAAAAAAAAATACAAAATACCAATATCATAGCCTCGCTAACTACCCCCACAAACCTTAGTATGTATATTACAAGGTATAAAAAAAGAGTGAATAAAAAAAAACCCAAATTATCCGTATTACAAAATTTAGCTGGGTAGATTCAGAAATACACAAAGATTTCGCTTAAAAATTGTTGAAGACATGCCAAGTAGTTGTAAAAAAGAACACAAACCGAAAACATTTGGATTCCAATTGATCCGATTACCTTTTTTAGGCGATTTGTTAACCAACTTTTATTTTTGCCTTTTTCGTTGAGAAAAAAATTAATACTATTTGAATTTGACAGCATGTATTAAGACATTATTGTTCAGCAATGTATTTTAACATTTGTTGCTGAATATATGTATATTTGAACACATCTTCATACGGTCTACACGCTTATATCTTGTGTCGGCAATCGACTCAAAATCGTTAAGTATTTCCCTAACGAAAAATCGACTAGCTACTACAGATGCAACAAGTAATGCAAGAGTTCGCCTCTTGACTCTCTCACTCATGGATATGTTAATGTCTTTAACCTCAAATTTTTTTTGTGACTGGTAAAAAACTGTGCTGTTATTTCAAAGAAAATCAAAAAGAAATAAATTATTTTAAATACATAATTATTTTGACGTCAGTTACACTTGAAAGTTCGTGGTCAGTGAACGTGTAATTTTTAGTGAAAAAAAGTGTTTTTCTTTTCATTCTATCAAGTTTTTTTTTCTATTCTCTTTCAAGATTTTTACACATACTGCTTGTAAAAAATCACAAAAATTTAAAGCTGTCACGTAGGCTGCACGTAATTTCAAAGCAAGTTTTTCAGCAAGATGTCATCAAGAAAACAAATAAAATTTATTGCTTCCTTGAAATTATTGGAAGAAATATAAATGAAATGATTTAATTTTTCTTTTTACTTCTTCCACCGACAGTTTTGTTTCGGTGGCAATAGAGTTAAAGGCCTTAACTTTTAAATCATTCCGTCTATATGAAGGAATATTTATATTCCACAGAACTTCATGACTTCTGTATAATTCTATAAACCGCAAAACGTCGTTGTATTTGTTAATTTTATTCACAAACATATTTTCTTTGTTGTAATGGCACTTTTATTATTTATTTGATTAATTTCTTAGTTTTAAAGGCACTTTTATTATTTATTTTATTAATTTCAAAGAAATAAAACAATACTGGCAGCAGAAAATTTTGAAATAAAAATGCAAGTTTGTAGGAAAAAACTACAATCAGCTGTTTTCTTGACTGTAACTTGAAACACTCAATTGAACGAAAATTTGAAAGCAAACTCTCAGCAAGTTTTAAAAGTGTGAGTGTATTGGTAAAAAATGAGAGAAATTTTAAAATTTGAATGAATGAATGAGTTAAAATGAGCAGCAGAAGTCAATTAAAATGTTGCATAAAATGAAAAAAACCAAGTAGTTGAAAAATGTATTAATCACCCTTATCGAGCATAAAAATTCACGTAAAATGTGTTCCCTTTCCTTACATAGTGTCCACACTTGATGAATTTATATCATGATGAATGTCAAATTGATATCATGATGAAAATTCATCGCGTATAGACTCAATTTATTAATATTATAGCAGCGTTATGATATAATCATCAGAGCTCACGGCCTGATAAATTCATCTTAATATCAAATGTCACTTTATGTGTTACTATGCATTTAACGTTTATTTATTAAACAATTTTCGTTTAAAAAAGACGGCATAACAATTATTTGTGAGTAAAAAATTAAACAATACGCAAATTAGATATTTTTTTCAAGTATTTTTCAACTATTTGTTTGATTCATCATGATATAAAATCATCAACGTCTACACCATTATGTTGGTATTAATGAAAACATTACCGTTGCTCTGCCGGCGTCATATCACGAGTTATAATATAAAATCATCTGGTGTGGACACTATGTTAAAATTGTGATCGCCAATGTTTGAGTTGTTGTTATGCTATTATACTATTCCTTAATTTTGTTCACAATTTTTTGTTCACGGAAAATATTTCGCGTGAACAAAATGTTCGCCTTTTATTTCTGATAAGGGTGAATAATTAATTGTTTTATCAATAGTAAAACTAATTGTATTGATTAGCGAAATCACTGACGAAGGGCTATGCAGATGGTGGCAATTGACTACCGTCAATGTCATCACCATGTTAAAATCGTCAGTCGTGTGCGTTGCTAGTAGTTAGGCTAGTAGTTAATGGTAACGATTTGTAGTTTACAAAATAGCTAGACATTCGCTAGCTACGCCGACTGCAGGGATACAACAACCGGGAAGGCGTAGTGGTAACCAGTTGTGGATATTTAAGTAATTTAATTTGTGTGTGAATATCTAAGCTCTTGATTAGTTTAGTTTAAGTGTATTTGGAAATAAGAACTTGTATTATTATTAACCCTTATTACTATACTGAAGTCTTTTATTCATTTGCAAATCTTCGAGTCCACGGAAAAACGTTTTTAAAGAGTAAAAACGTAACATAATTTTTGTCACGTGCCCACGATGATTTAAGTAAGACATTTTAAATTTAATTGAACTATAGTGAATTTTAATCAGAAATAATTTCTTAATCGGGCTTAAGTTTAGTTATTTCAATTCTTATTGAATGAAATATTTTTATTAATTAATGTGAGTTTCTAAAGAAAAGTAGAAACATTAAACTATATTTTATTAGCTGTGGGAAAAACCGATATTTTTCTGTGCAGCCACACGCACTTCATCCTGGCTTTGTTGCTATTTTTTAAAATGTAATTATGGGAGAATATTGCATGGCCGAGTCGAAGTATTGAGAATGTTTTTATTTTGTTATTATTGATATTTGTCGGATAAATGGGAGGTTTAGAATTTGGATTGATATTGGAATAGTGAGGAAGTTGTATTGTGTTATCTCTGACCTTAATGTGGATATATTTGGCGATTTGCCAGCGTAAATCTATTTTTTCAACAGTGTCGTCTAGCACGATGGGAGCATGGGATGCGTATCTTGCTGCAAAGTCTTTTTTTCGTTGCCTGTGATGCCGACATGACTGGGAATCCAGAGAATTTTTATTTTTCCTTTGTTATTTATAAGGGCGTCTCTGATTTTAATAGCTTTTTTCCACTTATTATTATAGGGATTGTATATCGCCTTAATTACTGATAAGCTGTCAGTACAAATTATGGTTTTGTTTTTCCATTTAACTGCATGCTGGATAGCATGAGAGACTGCACAAGCTTCTGCTGTAAAAATTGAGGAGTATTGGTATAGGCTTTTGAGTGCCACATTATTTCCTTTGTCATCAACTACTGTGTAGGCGGGTAGGGTTTGCACTGATTTTGATCCATCTGTGTATAAGAAACGCCAACCATTCCTTTTTAGTTCCCTTTCCTTTTTTGCCCAAAGACTTAAAAATTGTTCTTTGGAGGTATCAGTTTTTTGAGTTTGGAAAGAGATAGGTCAACCCGGGTGTTGTTGAACTTCCAAGGTGGCTCCTTGATGTTTTGTTTGTAAATTTGTACGGGACTTTCCATCTCGCGTGCGAGACCCAAAGATAAGGCGATTGTTGATTTGATGCTGTTAGCTTTTTTAGCAGAGATGCTTGTTAAGATATTGTGGTCGTATATGGAATTTGTACTCGTTAAAAGTTTCGACAGTATTCTCCCTTTAACTTCAAGGAATCTGTTTTCTATAGATGGAAGACCTGCTTCGTTGAGAATATTATTAATAGGTGTAGTTCTATATGCATAAACTGAGGCGCGTGCGACTTTGTGATACACCGGTTTGATGATGTTTAGTGTTGATTTGGGACTATTGCCGTAACGAAACAGTCTATAATCAATTTTACTTTATACTAAAGTTTTAGTTAAATAAATTAGGGTGTTGATGTGAGCAAAACTTTTCGAAGACAGATAGCGTATTATATTTACTCTAGCTAGCAATGAATTTTTCAGATTGAGACAGTGCTTTTTCCAATGATATTTCCGGCAAAACGTTACACCTAAAATTTTTTGTTTATTGACGTTTTGTACGGCGGTACCATTTGATTAAGTATTGTAGTTGTCCGAATCGCAGTTTTGTTTCCTGCAGATATGAAGCTGTTTTGTTTTTTGCAAAGAGATTTTTGCGCCTGAGTATTCAGTCCATATATTAATATTGTTAAAAACTTGTAATAAGATGTTTGTAGTTTCATTGTTTTTATTTTTCTTGCATAAGATGTAAAGATCATCTGCGTATAAACAGTGGTCAACGTAGGGTATATTGTTTAGGATTTTGCTTATTTCATTGAATGCGATTTGAAATAAAGTTACAGAAAGGGGAGATCCCTGTGGAATGCCATTTTTCAACGAGAATGTTTTTGATAATTGTCCATTAATTCTAACCTTGAAGTTTCTATTTGTGAGGAAGGATTTTACAAAATTGAATATATTTTTACCTATTTTCCAGAGTTTGAGGACGTCTAAAATAACGTATGAGCCAATCCTCTCGAACGCTTTTTCAAAGTTAATCGATAACGTTCTCACATGATTTTTGGCGGACAGGGTTTTTGTCACGTAATTGTCGAAGTGTAGCAGTGCGTCGTCGCATCCCTTATTTGGCTTAAAAGTAACTTGTTCTTTAGCGATGAGCTTTTTTTTTCTCCACGAGCCATAACAATCTGGCAGCAATGATTCGTTCAATTATTTTTGAAATAAAGGGGAGTAGCGACATGGGACGGTAAGCATCGGTAGTGTAGGCATTTTTTGTTTTTGGAATTGGTATTACTATTGCAAGTTTCCAATTCTGTGGGATGATGCCGCTTTTAAAAATCGTATTGTAAAGGTCTAGTAATTTTAATTTGGAAATATAGCTTAGATTTTTGATCATCTGGTAGCTCACACGGTCTAGGCCTGGAGTTTATCCTTTAACTCTTTTTAGACAGCTGGAGAGTTCGATCATAGTTATTGGTTCTTCCAAAAGTGACACTGTTTTATCAGTGCTATATTGGAGTTGGATGATTGTTTGCAGGAGTTGAACAACTGTGAGAAATTTTTATTTGATTCATATTCTGACCATGAATTACCAAAAGCGTTAGCGATTGCCAGGTCAGTTAAAATTACATTCTGATTGTTAATTGTTTTTATGGTTGAGGATTGAGATCTCTGCGTAATACGGTGAATTTTGTGCCAGATTTCAATAATTGGCGTGTTTCTGTGTATTGACATAGTGAAATTTTTAAAGCTTTCTTTTTTGGACTTTTTCAGTTCTTGACGAAACTTGGCATTGTTTTTCTTATACGATATTAGATTTTCTTTGGTTGGTCATGCAATCATTGAAAACCGAGTGGGTATGTTTCACCCACTCGGCGCGGTGCAGAAGAAATTTGCTCAATTTTATGAGAGTGACGTTGTTTTCCAGGATATTCATCGAAATACATATGGGGAAGTGATCGCTGTTGTGTAAGTCATTTTGACCGTCCAGTGAAGTAGAGACAGATTACAAAATGGGACGTCAATATGTGTGAGCGTGCCGTGAGTTGACAAGTGCGTGGGGTTACCGTCATTGGTTAGTTTACCGTCATTTAAAATGCATTAATTTGATTTGTCAATTGCTTTCTTTAGAGCGAGGCCTCTGTTGTTATTAGCTTTCGATCCCCAGATTGAGTTCCAGCATTTGAAATAGCCGTTGACTATTACAGGACTACGGAAGGAGGAAAAAATTGTAGACAGTTAATTTTCATAAATAATTTCATTGGGTGTTATTTAGATACATAATATAACAAATTTGATGTTAAGGGTGATTTCAACGGCAATCGCTTGGTAAGCAGTGTTGATATGTAATTGTTTGTGTGGGATACTGGATTTTACTACCCTATAAGAAGACTACTAGTCAATTGACTAGTCATTTGACTAGTAGCGATCACCGAAACTTCGGTCACAGTCCCCAGTTAGTTTATTAAGGGATTGGTGAAAAAAATGGCCAAAACATGTGTGTACGTGTGATTTTTTATCTCTCTCTTACTTATTCATTTCACTTAATTAAAACACATATATCTGAACTGCTTACTCTGCTTCTCTTTTGCCAGTCACTGATTACATAAGCAATGGTAAACTATGACTAGTCAATGTTTACATAGAAACTGGCCAACTATTACTAGTCAATAATTTTTATGTTATTTTAATTGTTTTTTATTATAAGAAAATAAAGAAATATAATATACATTTATATATACAATCCAAAATACAAAATAACGTAGGTGGTACCACTCTAGTCTTCTTCACGCTTTTTTCCATCTCCAACACACCTTTCTTTTTGTAAATATCTAAAATTTTGAAACAGAAATACATAAATGTATAAATTACATTAAAATTTTCAATTTCTTTTATGCAGTATTACTGTTACTTAACTTTCTTAGCAAGTATAGAAAATAATGAGTATTGAAAACCGTTAGTTTATTTATTAACTACATATGTGTGAATATGAAAAGATAGAGAAAGCACAACCGATCGCTCTTGGAGATAATCGAAGACTGTCTTATAATTTAATTTCATAATTTATTATGTCTTTAAATATTATAAATAAACAAAATACATAAATAAAATATTATAAGAAAGGTTTTTAATGAAAATGATTACAAAACATATTATAAGCTTGAAATGTATATACATATATTTTAGATAAATGGGGTTGTTTGAGATATTTCATATGAAATACCTTGGGCTTAAATCAAGTTTAGGGGCACCTCCCATAAACTAAAAAAAGGTATCCTATCGTATAGAAAATTGAAAAATAAGAAAAAGAATTAAATAAAAAAGTTGACGGCGAGGCTTAGTTTCCGAGTTATGGTCCTCTGAAATTCTAGTACAATATTCTTAACATACGGTGTTTTCAAACGAGTATGACCAATATTGGTATCTCAAATTTTTGAAAAAGTACCCATCCAGATTTAAACGATACGACATTCTACCATTATTCTCGTGTGTTCTGGAAAGAACAAAAATTGTCCCATGCTTGATACAATTATACAAGGTACTTGCACAAGCCCAGCTTGTTTATGTATACAATGCAGAAACTTGTCAAACTTTGTTTACAAGCCGCAAAAATGTTAGTGTATGTGTGTGAATAAAATGATTACAGTGTTGCCAATGAATTTGCATGTGGCTGTGTCTCCAATTACACATTGAAGAAAATTACACTACACATCCTTTGTGTAGGTTAAAATTAAACAAAAATAGAAGTCAAAGTAGAATTACACACAGATTATACATGAATCTAATTATAGGCCTACACATTTGAGTAGAAATTACACACTCTGTATATTACACACATATTGGCAACACTGAATGACTATAATCATTCATGAATGCCGCGTCTGCAATTGTACTTTAGTTACCCTGTAATTGTTATTTTTAACAACAAAAGACATCTGTTTTTGACTAAATTCTGTTTGTTTCTACCAACAAAATTCGTGTGTTTCTTGGTGTTGCAATTTTGTTGTAGTCGTGCAAGTACCTTGTGTAATTGTATCATGGTGACGACTAAAGGCACAAAGACCTTTGAGCATTGTACAAATGCCTTCTTTTAATAGATCTATTAGAAACCCCCAAATTTTAATATCTCGAATATATAACACTACATATGAGCAATCGTTTTTTGTACGTGCCGCTAGGCTTTGGAATTCCTTGCCAAAAAACTTACGTACCTTTGCCATGTCTTCAACAATTTTTAAGCGAAATCTTTGTGTATTTCTGAATCTACCCAGCTAATTTTGTAATACGGATAATTTGGGTTTTTTTTTTTATTCACTCTTTTTTTATACCTTGTAATATACATACTAAGGTTTGTGGGGGTAGTTAGCGAGGCTATGATATTGGTATTTTGTATTTTTTTTTTTATTTTGTTAATTATTTTTAAATTACATACATACATATTGGTATATGTTTTTTAATATTATTTTATTGATAAAATTTTAATATACATACTTATGTATATTTGTATATTTGACTTAGAGTTGAAATAAATTGTATTTTTTATTAGTATGCAGGCATACTACAATATTTTCTCATAGAAATTGTAATTTACCTGTAATATATATTATTGGCCGTATGGCTATTTGTATTACAATGAAAATAAATAAATAAATAAATAAATAAATAAATGAAAGAGCATAAGAATGTGTGTGATTTTCTTGTCCACAATTGTGGTATGGCGTGCGGTTCACTGTATTACGCATATTGTAAAGTTACACCACAAAATGACAACACAAGAAATGCCACATGTAAACTCAGCCTTAGATGTTCGTGATACTGCAGACGTGCACTCAGCGTTGGCAAATGCACAGATTTATCTGTTTTTTTAACAGTTTTCTTTCAAAAATTAGTTTTTATTTTCTTTATTTTTTTCATGTAAGTGACAAGCTCATTCAGACGCTCATTCTTGTTGTAATAAAATAAAACCTCTCCTCAAAAAGCATATAAAATTTCTTTATGTTTCTCATACAAGTCTCAAAAATTATGAAAGCAAAGCAACGTATGACGTCCAATACGCTTCTAAGTGAAAAATTTTTATGAAAAACACTCGAAAAATTTTTAAAGTTTCTTTTTGTTTTCTATACACACAATTTTCATTTGGTGAGGAGTTTTCTACGATTCGGCTTATAATGATCACACTAACTTTTTTACAGCATTGACAACATTAAGCTAAAGTGCATATTTAAATTGAAAACACTTGCTTGAAGAAAATAATGGTATACTTATTTAAGACTCCCAACGCCCTAGTAAAATTCGAAAAAGTAGGCCAAGATTTTACAAAAAATCTGAATCCTGAAACAACGTCTCAAGAAAAGCGATATTGAAAAGTTTGTACCTGTGATTTAATGCCGTAGGCATTAGCTAACTTGGGGTCCACACGTTCAATTTTTGTCTCTCAATTCCCTTCAATTTGCAATACACTCATACTTTTTTTACTAACACAATCAAACTTTTTAAATTGAAAACTAGATTGCTTTCAAATTCACCTATCCATTTATATGGCCATTTAATTTTCAATTTGAACAGCTGGTTACAATACACATTGATTGAAGCTATAAATTTGAGTTGTTTCTTCGTTGGTGGCATTTAAAAAATGAAATTGTTTATTAATTTGAGTCACAGCTATCAATTTCAAGCAATTTTGACACAAAGTGTGTGTAATGAAATTGCAAGCGATTTATTGAACGTGTGGCTGCAGCGTAAGCTATGGATGGTTTTACTTTACATAATGTCCACACCTGATGAATTTATATCATGATGAATGCCAAATTGCTATCATGATGAAAATTCATCACGTATAGACTCAATATATTAATATTATAGCAGCGTTATGATATAATCATCAGAGCTGACGGCCTGATAAATTCATCTTGATATAAAATGTCATTTTATGTGTTACTGTGCATTTAACGTTTATTTATTCAACAATTTTCGTTTAAAATAGACGTCACAACAATTATTTGTGACTAAAAAAATAAACAATACTCAAATTACATATTTTTGGCAAATATCTTTCAAATATTTGTTTGATTCATCATGATATAAAATCATCAACGTCTACCCCATTGTGTTGATATTAATGAAAAAATTACAATTGCTCTGCCGGCGTCATATTACGAATTATGATATAAAATCATCAGGTGTGGACACTTTGTTAATAATAAGAAATATATTATTGTTAAACGTCTAAAAACAAAAATTCGTGATGATTCCAACCCTCTTGAAAAAATTATTTTTGCAAACTTATTACTTATTTCCGGCAGTAGAAGCCATTTGTTATTTATTGAATGACCTAAAACCTTATGCAAAGAAATCTTTGCCGATTGTAACGACACTTTTTCCAGCGTCCAGGAGTAGTTGATAATGATGTTGTTTATTTAAAAGAAACACTTGTGGCTCTTAATTCGCGTGTGAGTGTGTGTGTGTTAGTGGAGGTCAGTGGTATGCCAAAAGATGCAACTGCTCTCAATCCACACTAGTCGCCTCCAGCATCGAAAATTGCAACGGTTGAGCCCTGAATACAACCTCCACCTCCCAGACCTTCACTTGAGAGCAAGGAGTTGCTGAGCCGGCGTCCACCACTCAATAACTACCCCCTTTAAGTAGTTGGAACGACTCCTATGGGTGTATAGGTTTCTCTAGCTAATGTATACTACAAGGCAAGGCATATCAAACAGGTACACGCCAGAGACCAGAATGCAAGTATTCGCATTTGCTAACTATTCATAAATTCGTTTTTTTGCCATGCTTTCATTCGACAACAACGACAAAATGTTATGAAATAACATTGCTCTTGTTGTTTGCTCTGACACTCACTGTTATTACACTGCCGTTATAATACAAGCAGTGAAATGATATGATGCAGCACGAAATAAATGATTTCTTTCGTAGCATTCGCTCAGTATTCGTTGACATTGATGTGTATATTAAAAGTTTATTTAATTGATTTACAATAATATACTTATTTACATATACTTATATGTATGTAAATAAGAAAATGCAGTGTGAGGAAATTTTGGAAAGAATAATAAGAAATAAGAATAAGAATTTTATACAAGACTACATTGTGTTCAATGATAGTCAAAAGCATTCGCACCACTCCCTTTGTATTCGTTGCTTTTGAAGAGACTAGTGAACATTTATGTAAAACAAGCAATGCATGCAATAAATTTCGTCGCACTAATTTTTTTCGATTGTGCCATTTACTGTCTTATTTTAAATGCTGTGTATAGACAGCAACATGCACGTTTTTTGTGATTGTATTCAAAGCAACAAAATAAGGCATTCAATCTGTTCTCTGGTACACGCATCAGGCATATTGCTCATCCGCTGATTTTTTGTTTACACGTTTATAACGAAGAATTCATTTGACAATTACTTTTATGCCTTGTTTGATGCAAAAAATTTTTTGACAATTACTTTGTAAAACTATATAAGAAGCACAGAGTTGCACCTAATGCGTGTACCTGTATTTAATGTGCCTTGCTACAAGGTTTCTATTAAGTACGGCGATCCCTCTACTTAATAAACTAGCTCTTATCGCATGACAAGCTGCCATTCATTGTAAAATTATACAAGGTACATACACACGCCCAGCATGTTTATGTATACAATGCAGAAAGTTGTCAAACTTTGTTTACAAGCTGCAAAAATGTTAGTGTATGTGTGTGAATAAAATAATTACAGTGTTTCCAATGAATTTGCAGATGGTTGTGTCTCCAATTACACATTGAAGAAAATTACACTACACATCTTTTGTGAAGGTTAAAATTAAAACAAAAATAAATAAAAATAGAACCCAAAGTATAATTACACATAGATTATACATGAATCTCACTACATGAGAGTAGAAATTACACACTGAGTATTACACACATATTGGCAACACTGAATGACTATAATCATGCATGAATGCCGCGCCTGCAATTGTACTTTAGTTACCGTGTGATTGCTGTTTTTAAAAACAAAAGACATCTGTTTAATTATTATTATTCGAACTGCATTTGTTTCTATATTTAATGAATTGAACAGGCTAATGTTCGTATCGCCTTTTAAGCCAAATTACATGTGATAATTATTAATGAACAAATAACATCAAAGTTAGTTGTAAATATTCTGACAACACATAGTTGAACGGACATCTGTTTCTGACAATTATCTGTTTGTTTCTACCAACAAAATGCGTGTGTTTTTTGGTGCTGTAATTTTGTTGTAGTCGTGCAAGTACCTTGTATAATTGTATCATGGTCCCATGCGTGAAAGGCCAATGAGTTTTGAAATATCATCTAATAGGGGTTTTACACGAGAAATACACAGTGTCCACACTTAACGATTTTATATCATACCTCTTAATATAACGAAGGCAGAGCAGCTGTAATTTTTTCATTAACATCAAAGCGACGGGGTGAACGTTGATGATATTATATCATGATGGATAATAGCATATTTAATATTTTACGTATTGTTTAAGTTTTTGTTCACAAATAATTGTTGTGTCGCCTTTTTTAAACGAAAATTGTGTAAAAAATATACATTAAATTCACAGTGACACATATAATGACTTTTGATATCAAGATGAATTTATCACATATGTCCACACCTAACAATTTTATATCATAAATCGTAATATAACGCCAGCAGAGCAACAGTCAGTTTTTAATTATTATCAGCACAAAGAGGTAGATTCAAGGCGTATCAAACAGGTACATGCATCAGGCATATTGCTCATCCGCTGATTTTTTGTTTACACGTTTATAACGAAGAATTCATTTGACAGTTACTTTTGTGAGAGGCACAGAGTTGCCACAGTGTTTTCTCTAATGCGTGTACCTGTAGTACATGTGCCTTGGGTAGATTGTTGCAAACAGGTTGACATGGTGAGTTCTTCCAACTAGCTCGTACGGTTTTCATGCTCAGGAGGTTCCAACCCTTCCCGCCAGTAGCGTATTTGAACACAACAAAAATTATAAAACATTCAACTACAAAAAAAAAACAACATTGAACTCACTACATACCACACAGTATCACCAGATATCACGAGAAACCGCCATAGGAGATAGATGTTGTTCTCCTTTCATGCCTACCCAACCTAGTCATGATAAAATGTCCAAATACTAAGTTTTTTTTCTTCATGACCCACTTTACACCTGACCTTTTTCTTTCCTTACCTTTCCTTCGTCACCTTTATTTTAAATTATTTATCCACACATAATTTTCTCCTAAACGTTATAAAAGATATTTTTTTATTTATACATTTTTTTTATAAAGCTATTTCTATTTCATTCTTACTTAAATCTATTTCTTACGGTTTTTTATTATTATATATATATATATATATATATATATATATATATATATATATATATATATATTTACAACCTTTTTTCAAATTTATATCCACTTTTTAATTTATTTTGTTTTTTTATACTATATTACTTTTATATTAATTTTCAATTTCTTTATTTTCGTTGTTGCTATTCTTTTGTTATTATATTTTTTTTCTGGACCTATAATATATTTTTTTATTTATATTTTTTTTTATTACCTCTCTAATCCTTTTATCTTTTGATATATATAATTTTCTTAAGCTAAATTTTTTTTAAGCTTCTTCCCTATCGAAAGTCTGCGCTAATTATTTCTTTCCTTTTTGGTTATATAACTCTTAATTTCCTTTTTTTTATGAACTTTACTAGGCCCAAATCAAATTCTTTAATACTACAATTTTCACTGATTTTATTTCTACTGCACAAATAAAAATCGCTAACCTACAGGAGCTCCCTAAGTCCAAAGACACACAGATTCTACTTTTTATTATAATTTTGCTATAATTTTTTTACTTTTGATGTGAGCCCTTTTTTCTATGTTTTTATCGACTTCTCTTACCAACTCGGAACGTATAGCGCAAAGTCCGAAAACTTAACCTACTTTTAGGGATAAAATAACTACTTGTTATCAACTACACTTAACACTAATAAACATACAGTATATATGCAAATAATGAATAATCTTTTTAAATACTAACAAAACAAAAAAAATTTAATAGAACGGTAATGAAATTATATATGTCTTAAATTTGTTTAATGATTTTCAATTTCTGGTTTTACATGTTTTTCTTTCTTTATCAGCACCCAAACGCTGAGCGAAGTTATTTTATTTAGCTTCTTCGCTTTTCTTGTTCTCGCACTCGCTATTATATCTACTAACAAAAGGTTACCTGGTTCTGTGGTGACAATTGATCTGAAGGGCCTTATTTTTCTTTCTTCCTTGGAGAAACTTTCAGCTTCATTTCTTTCTTTCTTGGAGAAACTTTGAGCTTTATTTCTTGAGCCCTCTAGCCTGGTTTCCTTCTTCCTTTACTTTCTGTTTACAATGTATCTTGTCGTGCGTATCTGTTTGATTTTCTTCCTTTTTGTGTTCCTTAAACTTTTAAAACTTTCTTTTTCTTAGTTTTGTGTGTGAGCACTTCTGCTGATTTTGCTGTACTCCTCGCTAATTTAGCATTCTAACTTTTCTGGACCTCTCAATTTTCCCTTGAACTTTTCCCATTTTCCATTCAATATATTCTCCCGCTTTTTACTCCATCTTTTTTTTCAAGTTCTAATTTTTTTTTTTCATTATTATACTACGAGTTTCGCGCTCATTTCTCCATCTTTTTTTTTAAAGCTCTAGACTTTTCCTTAAATATTTTCTTTTATGATTTTAATATTTTTTTTTTCATTCCACTACGAGCTAGCTATTTGTTTCGTTCTGTCTACATAAAATCTTCTTATTTTCCTAGATCTTTCCAGATTTCCTCCCTGATTGTCCCTGTCCAGTTTTTCTTCTACCAGGTTCTCATGTTTTCAGATAGTGTTTTTTTCTCAAGTTTTTCGTTATTATTTTCCATTTTAACTGTTTTCAGTATCTAATTATGAATGAAAACACATCCCTGTTATGGTTTTCACATTCTTTTACAATCAGTACGTATTACACTACACAGTGCTAGCAACTGTAACATGCGTAGGAGAAAACGTCATTTGACAGAATTTGACAAAGCATATTTATATAAAGTATATGCAGGTCTACAACAACTAAGAAAGTACAAAAACAACAGGCGATTTGTTTGTGTAAGAATAATGGATGAATGTCAAAAACAGATGGATACAACCAGACCTGGGCAACTTGCATTACTTTTGCATAAGCACTGATTAAAAAACAAAAATTTTAGTGCAAATTTAAATTTGATGCTTGTAGTGCACTATTTTTTGCACTTAAATAAAATCTCTTAAAAGTAAGGGATTAATATTGCATTAGCAGCTAATCGCATAACAAAAAATACACTAATTTTGTGTTGCCACTAAGCACATCATGAAGTGATGCAATATTATTGCACTATCACATATTGTACACAGTAAAATTGAATAAAACGTGAAAATATTTTTAGGAGATAGTACAAATAAAAAAATATAAAATACACTGAAGTACATTGAGGGCACTTTTATAAGTACGTACATACAAATTAACGAAAAAAAAACTGTCAATATAAATTCAAACTAGATTTCAGAACCAATTGAAAAAAATTAAAAAGTTTCATACTTCAAGTACGTTGCATCTCGAGCTTATATGAAAAACCGTGCAATTGAAAAAAGATCAGAACTTAGGTTTTCGTTTATTGTAAAGTTATATCTTAAAAATGGTGATTTTATAAACGAAAAATACTACCGCTTGGAACAATTTCATCAAGTTTTGTCTTTCTCTCGAAAAATTATAAAAAAGTAGTGATATGATTTTTCCTCTTAGATGACGATATGTACATAGGAAAAAATTTACATATTTATGTATGTACGTATGTTTTATGTATGTACACATTTTCGTTATATTTTGCACTATATGTTTCACTGATAATGCAATAATACTATTCATAATGTGTTTAGTGGTGCAAAAAATAGTGCACTAAAAGTAACAATGCAATGTTGATGAATGTCTTTGAAGGGATTTTAGTAAAATGCAAAAAAAAATTGCACTAATATTATTAAAATTAGTGCTAATGTAATCAATTTGCATTTGCATTGATTTAGTTTATTGTGGGAAAATGGTCAATGCATTTGCTTATTTAATGCAATAGTCCCAGATCTGCATACAACAAAAAGAAAATGTATGGATAGACAAAACCAAAGTAAATTTATTAATTGATAAACCTTTAACATGTGAAATAAGTATAATAAAAGATACATATGTACTTTAATAATTAAATATAATTATTTTTAAATGTTTTGTAACACATTTTTTAAGTAAAAATTTATTTAAACTTTTTCACATACGTTGTCAGTATACCCAATTGTGTATAACAAAGCAAAACAAAACAAAATGGCGTACGCAAATTGTAAACAACTTTTGACATTCATGCATTGCCACGAAAAGAGAAAAAAATGAATCACCTGAGTAGTTGCATACTTGATATAAATTTACTTTGGAATTTGATAATCATCATTTTACACAACACAACAAAACAACATAAAGCAAAGGAATAAAAAAAAACTTGATTCTAGAACTATAATTTAAAAAAAAAAAAGGAAAATTAATTCTCCACGCCTATAGCGGGAGTGAACGAAAAGAAGAAAAGCATAAAAAGGAAAATTAACTATTTCTCAATATTGTTTCTGCATTGGAAGTGACCAAATTATGTGTGAGTGTAAGCCAGGTGGCTGAAACATTGGTGTTACATACAACTATTCTGTTTATATAGATAATTGTTTTGTCGGCTGACATTTGACATGTTATTCTTTTTTTTCTTCTTGTCTGCCTGACCCTACCTCGGCCCGCACCAAGATTTTATGATTTTATATCATGAAATTAAATTAAATGCTTGCTAAAAATATTTTATTTCCGTGTTGTTTAATTTTTTGATCACAAATAATTGTTTTATCACCTTTTTTAAGCATAAATTGTGTAATAAATAAACTTCAAATGAACAGTGACACATAATAGTATGTTTCCATCGGCATGATTTAGACAAATCATGGTGATTTAAGCAAATCATGTTAATTATACATGATTTACCATACATTTTGCATATTGATAGATCACCTGAAAGTAGTTGATTTATTATAAATTAGTTCGAAAATATTATATTTCGAACTAAATTTATCTTTGCAACCCTGCGTTCCTTTCAAAATTACAAGCTACATAAAAGTACATGGATCATCCATTAATAGTGCTTGACAATTTCGAAAAAAATTACATTAAGGAATATTTAATAAATTTTAAATGTCAACTTCATGTGGCTAAAATTCACATTAAAGTTGCTGCGCCCACCTTATAAAGCACGTGCATAAATTGAATACGAAAATTCGAACAACAAAACACTCACAAGCCCGGTGGAAACACTTTGAAGTGATTTACTTAAACCTACTTGATTTAAAGTCGGTGGAAACATACTTTAAATTATCAAAAGAAACAAAAGTACCAAAAAAGGGCTCTTGTGCCACACTCCCATCACTATCTTCAAATGTCACGTAAGCTCATCACAGACCAACCTAACTTAGGACGCAATGCGTTGTGTGGCTGAAGTGATTTAATTAAACCTACTTTATTTAAAGTTGGTGAATTTTTACTATAAAATAACATTTGATATCAAGGCTACCTGAGCTCTGATGATTATATCATAATGTTACCATAGTATTAATAACTGAGTCTCTACGAGATGAATTTTCATCATGATATCAATTAGACATTCACCATGATAGAAATTCGTCAAGTGTGGACACTATGTTAACGCTGGTGTTAGTTTAATGCGCAATTTTTAACATAAAAATTAAACGGGTTTTAAACTTAAGTTCCATTTAAATAAAAACTTCATTTTTACAGATCCTATTTAAATATGACTTAAATCGCCGACCCCATCCATTTAAGTTAAACTTAAGTTTTTCATACTACCATATGATTTTGACAGTTCTGCAAATTATGAAAAATGCACATTGAACTTTATCATTATTTTATAAAAATATAAAATAAATAAACTCGTGATTGAGTTATTATTAATATCAACTAAAACAATGAATTCAGATGAAGAAGATATGAATGATGCAGCATTCTGTGCGAGATTAAGAAGACAAATTTTGCGGCGTCCACGTACAATAAGAAGTAGACCAAACCATTTTCATATTTTTGGGGACACTGATTTCTACCAAAGATTTAGAATGTCGAAGAAATCTGCTTACAGCATTTTAGAGTTAATTGGCTGTCATATAAAAAATCCAACTACCTGGTAAGTAAAACTTTTATGCAACAAATTAAACAGTCGCATTTCAGAAACTATGCATTTCAGGAATCATTCGCTTAGTGAGGAGCACATGCTTTTAATAACTTTAAGAGTTTTCGCAACTGGTGGAATGTTGAGAACGATTGGGGATGTATACGGTGTCTCAACGACAACAGTGTCTAATGTTGTAGCTAATGTTACGCACTATACTGCATTATTGAGGAGTAATTTTATTGTATTTCCAAAAACCAACTCGGTCAGTCTTTTTGCACTCTATTATGCTGCTGTGTTGTTTTACTATTTCCAGCAAATAGTCTACTTCGGAAGCAGTAAAATTTGGGCTTCTTTTTTCCATT
Organism: Nowickia ferox; assembly: GCA_936439885.1. Taxonomy (NCBI): domain Eukaryota; kingdom Metazoa; phylum Arthropoda; class Insecta; order Diptera; family Tachinidae; genus Nowickia; species Nowickia ferox. The sequence continues at coordinate 1,555,000 of OW387028.1, forward strand.
TCACTTGTATAAACTTAGAAAAATTTTTAAGCCCAAGCACGTTTTATGAAGCAGCTACAAAGAAACAAGTCGATCGGCTACAAGTCGGCTAAAAGTCGACTTTGAGCCGCCGCCGATAATTTGCTGGCTACCTAGCCGCCGCCGAGGCGACCAGCTTGTTTCGGCTCACAAATGTTAGCCGATGAAATTATAATTGAAATATATTATAATGATTGTAGGTTTTTTAATTAGAAACGAATGTTATATATACTTTAAAATACCAAATTAATATAATAAATACCAAGAAAATCTTTACTGCACGTCATACAACACCGATAAATCTACGCACTTGGGAGCTCTGGCTATAAAGACACTGCTTAGAGCCCTTTTAGATGAAAGTTGACGTAGCTGCGACAACGTTTACGTTCTCTTTTAGAGTCCCTTCTGAAATCCATGCGAGATAACATGAAGACGTTTTTTCAGTTTAACATTATAGCATTCGCTAGCGAACAATGTAATAATATGGTTCGATATCGAATGCCATAATCTCAAACTGAAAAAAACGTGATCGAATCAACTCGTTATCGAAAGCGACGATTAGACCCCAGAGGACTTTTTTCGCAGCATTGTTGCCATAAAGGAACTAATTGTTAAGTTTGGGAAACGTAGAATTGATATGTCAAAATATTTAATAAAAATATCTGAATTTACAAAATTTGTTCTCTGTCCTATAAGCTCATATTGCCTTCAAAAAACTGACTAGTACAAAATCGAAGTTGTTGGAATTCCAGCAAAGTCTGCTTCATCTGAGCGGATCTTTTCCGATTCCGGAATCCTGTATAAATAGAAAAAGAAACCCTTGGAATCCAACTACCGCAAAAAAGCAGTTGTTCGTTCATGAAAACAAAAAAAATTGAACCACACCTTTAATTAATGCAAAAGTAATATTTTTAAATAAAATAAACATATTTACTTATGTATGTATATAACATTTAAAAAATCACATAGAAATTCTAAAATATACGTTTTTGGTGCATTTCTTGGAAAAAAATTAAAGTCAGCGGCTGAAAGTCGAAAGGCGGCTCTATCCGACTTTTAGCCGCCGCCGACAATTATTATGCTAAGCCGCCGCCGCCGACATTTTTTATCGACTTGTTTCTCTGAGCAGCTATTAAGTGAAAAAGTTACGCAAGTGAAGAAAACAAACTGGGGTAAAACGTAAAATTTTTCAGTTCTGACAACATTGATGAAAAATGTATACAAATAATGATAAAAATATTGCCAACTTCATTGCATTATTTTTAAAGTAATTTTGTAATAAATTATATATCTAGATATTGTAATTAATAGCGAAAAGCCTCTAGTATCAGATTATTTAACTGTCATTGTTGACATTTTACTGATATTGAATATATCTGATGTTTTCATTAGACACTTTTGCAACACTTTTTCACTAATAACTCATAAACTAGACTTCGTGCGCATATGGCGCTACCATCAATCAATAGCTTATTACAATGCGCGTCGGTAGTTATAAGTAGTAGTTATATATCTCGGGAGACTTTCTGAAAAAAGTTATAGAGCAAAAAACATTTTTTTTTACATAAAATAACAAAGTCATAGTTTTTTGCTTGTAACTCATAAACTAGATCGCGTGCGCATATGAAGGTTCAATGACTTTTCGGGAGACTTTCTGGAAAAAGTTATTGGCTTAGCAATTTTTTTTAAATAAAAAATTTGCAACAAAAAAACATTTTCAGTTTTCTGCTCATATCTCAAAATCTAGATGTCGTGCGCATGTCGCACTACCTTCAATGGATTAAGGACAAAAATACGCGTATATAATGGGTTCTTTTTGATTCCAGGAGAATTTCTGAAAAAAGTTATAGGATCAGCAACATTTTTTTTATTAAAAATTTGCAACAAAAAAGCATATTTAGATTTTTGGTCATATCTCAAAACCTAGATATCGAGCGCATATCGCACTACCTTCAATAAATTAAGAACAAAAATACGCGTCTATAATGGGTACTATGTAGTTCCGGGAAGATTTCTGGAAAAAGTTATAGGTCCAGCAACATTTTTTTTGTTAAAAACATGCCAAAAAACCATCTTCACTTTTTCACTAATTACTTATGAACTAGATCTCGTACCTATGTGACATTATTGTTAATCAATTAAGAATAAAAATACGCGTCGATAATGGGTTCCAGCTTTTCCCGGGAGACTTTTTGGAAAAAGTTATAAGCAAATAAAAAAATTAAAAATTAGAAAATATTTTATAGTGTGGAACAACTGGGCAGCACTGATCAACTTTTTAGCGAAGCAGGTTTTTCTATTTTCGTACGTGCTAAATGTAAACAAAAGGTGAAAAAAACTATGCTTTTTAATGCAATATTTTTAAAGTAATTTTTTACTAAATTATAAATTAAAAAACAGGAGTAATTAGCGAAAGACCTCTAGTATCAGATTATTTGACTGTCATTGTTGACATTTTAGTCATGTTAAATATATCCGATGTGTTAATTAGACACTTTTTCAAATACTTTTTCGCTTATATCTCGTAAACTAGACTTCGTGCGCACATGGCGCTACCTTCGATAGATAGCTTATTACAATACGCGTCGGTTGTTATAAGGTTTATATCTCGTGAGACTTTCTGAAAAAAATTATAGACCACCAAACTTCTTTTTGTACTTAAAAAAATACAGTTTGAGTTTTTTACTCATAACTCATAAATCAGATTGCGTGCTCATATGACGCTACCTGCAATCGATAACAGACAAAAATATGCGTCGAATAAGGGTTCAATAATTTTTCAGGGGACTTTCGGGAAAAAGTTATTGGCTTAGCAAAAAAAATTTTTAACAAAAAACAGATTAAAAAGCGGCTTTAGTGTTTAGCTACTAATTTAAAAACGAGACCTCGTGCCCACATAGCTTTACCTTCTGTCGCTTTAGAATATAAATAGGCATATATAATGGGAACTGTCATTTCCCGGGAGACTTTCTGGAAAAAGTTATAGGCCCACAAAAAATTATAAAATGGAAAATACTTAAAAAGAAAATTAACTTGGTGTCAGTGATACCTAGTCAATTTTTAGCCAAATACAAAGCTGCATGGTGAAAAAGTGTTTCATTTCTTTCGTTCTTACCGACGCGCATTGTAATAAGCTATTGATTGATGGTAGCGCCATATGCGCACGAAGTCTAGTTTATGAGTTATTAGTGAAAAAGTGTTGCAAAAGTGTCTAATGAAAACATCAGATATATTCAATATCAGTAAAATGTCAACAATGACAGTTAAATAACCTGATACTAGAGGCTTTTCGCTATTAATTCCAAATCTAGATATATAATTTATTACAAAATTACTTTAAAAATAATGCAATGAAATTGGCAATATTTTTTAATTTTTTGTTTACATTTTGCATGGTGTAAGATAGCAAACCAAAACATCCGGTTTAATAAAAATGTTGTTTTCTTCACGACGATGAAAAAGTTGTTTATATTTATTGACATTTAATAGTGGTACCGTACTTTTATTACAAATAAATTCAAAATTTAAGAGTGCTACCATACTTTTATCACAATTAAATACCAAACACATTTTCACACTCAAAAACTGAAACCCTATTTAAATAAAAATTAAGTTTTAATAAAAATTAGCAAATACGTACTTAAATATTAAGTTAAAAACTGCAGGTAAGTGTATTGCAAATTAAAGGGAATTGCTAGTTATAACTTTATCGTGTGGCTCCCTAGTTAGCCAAAAATTAACAAAAGTAGTTTCCAGCTGAGATATGTTGACTAAATTTCACGATAACTTCAAGTTAATTTAATACTTTTTTTAAGTCATAAGATTATTGTCAGTGAATTTGTTTTAACAACTCAGTTATAACTTCAAGTTACAACAAAATTATTATAACAAATCGTCGGGTGGTTACTGGTTTGCCGTACAGATATTGAAAATTCATATAAAATACATTAGTGATGCGACAAACCAGTAACCACCCGACGAAATGTCAAATCTCATATAGGAAAAATAGCTTACATAAAAATATTAATTGTCAATATAACATGCCGAACAAACAACAATAATCTTGACAATTATTACAGTGGCAACTGCCCACACAAGATATTAGCGTGTTGGCCATATGAATATATATTCAGCAAAAAATGTTAAATTGCATTGCTGAACAATAACCTCTTAACATATGCTGTCAAAATCAAATGATATTAAGTTTTGTGCAACGAAAAAGTAGTAAACAAAAGTTTTAATTATATGAAGCAAATTAAAGTTCAGTTTACAATTGGTAAATGAACTAATTATTGATAATTACTAATTGTAGATACAAAATAACAAATATAGTTGAATGTAAGTGTTCACCACCCCTAAATGTATTGTTCATCACAACCCTTTAAGAAGACTACTAGTCAATTGACTAGTCATTTGACTAGTAGCGATCACTGAAACTTCGATCACAGTCCCCAGTTAGTTTATCAAATGCTAGGTGAAAAAAATTACCAAAACATTTTTGTATGTTTATTTTTTATCTATCTCTTACTGCTTACTCTGCTTGTTTTTTGCCAGTCATTGATTACATAAGCATTGTAAGTAAGTAAGTAAGTGTTTACACAGAAACTTGTCAACTATTACTAGTCAATGTTTGCATAGAAACTGTTTACATTTAACTTTTAAATAGATAACCATAATTTTTATATTAATTTAATTGTTTTTTATTATAAGAAATAAAGAAATAAGTAATATACATTTATATATACAATCCAAAATACATAATAACGTAGATGGTACCACTCAAGTATTCTTCACGATTTTTTTCAGTTCCAACACACCTTTCTTTTTGTAAATGTCTAAAATTTTAATACAGGAATACATAAATGTATAAATTACAGTGGACTTTCCAAAAATCTTTTAAGCAGTATTGCTGTTCTTAGCATTTGTATAAATTTTAATTTCACAGACCGAACGAATTTATATTATACAATATTATACAATAAAATACAATAAAATGCAATGTCTTAAGAGTTTTAGTATATGCACATTAAATGTTTCACTCTAAATACATGTTAGAGAGGAACAAATATAATTTAGAAATGTGTCGGTCATCACAACCTGTCAAATGACCAGTCAATTACTTAAATTTAATGGAAAATTATTGCAAATGTGTTTGTGAAAAGATTTCGTTTGTGTTAGTTTCAGTCATTCATTTCTTGTAGGGAAGCAATTTGACATCATTCTGTAGGCGTTATTGCTTGTGCTAAGACTCAACAAATCGAACGTGTGGTCGTCTTGTAAAGTTCGACTTTTGTCATGATAGAAATATATCAGGTATAGACGTATGGTGAAACTATTGGAAATGCTGAGTTGGCATCACTGTTTGTAAAAAATTTTGTTTTGCTTATTTGACATGAAGATGAAAAAGAAGAGGCAACCAGTTTGTGTCTATATGTATATATATGTAATCGATGAAAAAGTAGAGTAATATATGGTAATTTTATTAGTTTTCTTAATAATTGTACGTAGGTTTCCTAAAAATCGCTTTATTTGTAGCTGGCATCAGAGGATAATGGATGAACTTGACGAACATTTGAGGCAATTAAGTATAATAAATAGCCGATTGTCATTTACTGATACGAACAAAGACGTATCAATCGAAGAAAATCACATAGATGTAGCGAAGCTTGTAAACAACATAGAGGAAAAAAATAATTTTTCTCAAGATTATAAAGGAACCTTACAGAATCGGCTATTTTATGATCAGACTTTTATCTCTGCAAAAAAAGTGGGCCCGTCAGTGCCACCGAAGCCACTAAAAAAGTCATCAAATGAGCCAGAGGTTTTTATAAATATATATTATATATATTTACATACATACATATTTTTATCCTTATCCGGAATTCTAGTGTACGTTTGAGCCTTCATTTGATACATTAGAAAAATATATCAATTGGAAAAGAAATATGTGCAAATGTATTAAAATTCATAGTCTGTTCATACCCCAAGATATGAAGGAAATCTTTTTCAAAAGATTAGCGTAAGCTTGTTACTGGTATCGTTTTGGGTGGAGTCCTTTTGCTGAAAATATTTTTACATTACGGCTGTTACACTATGAACATTGAATTGCTGCATAGCTAAGAGGTTGCTCTAAAAGTAATAATAATTTTTTTTATTTTGATATCAGCTTTTATTGCAGCGTGAAAAGAAAAACAGTGTATTCGTTCAACTTGCATGTATAGCCAAGCGAGAAATTTTTCATATATTTGAATTGTGTACATGTTATTGCTATGATATCGGGGATTATAAGTTATTTAGGTACATATGTTAAAATATATTTATTTTAATTTGATAAGATTAATTACTTGTTTACCTTTGAAAGTCCGCGTGTTACAGAAATACACAAAGTGCACTGTGTCCCTTATATTTTAGCGCTGCCTGGCGAGGCGCACCTCTGAACCTTAGCAAACTATATCCTATAACTTTCCTATTAGATCAAACACTAATGCAATTATAAAAGAAAAAATAATCTGTTTTTTACTAATACTAGTTTTCAATATAATTTTTGGCAGTAATATACAATGTTTTCTTAAAAATATCTAGAGAATTCCGTTATTTTCAATAAAATTAATGACTGAATTATAATTTTGATTATTTGATTTATTAAATGAGGAAAAATGAAAGAAATATTGGTTATTTATATAAAGCGTGTCGAAAAAAAGTTGTGCCAGTCACCTCCTAGAGTGAAAGATATGTCAATGAAGTTTCTAAAAGACAAATATTATTTTCTGCCATGCCCCAAAATACAGCACTTCTTGTTTTTTATATATCCCCGCCACTTAAAGCCCGATCTCATCATATCGCATATCGTTGTTTATGGCTTGACTATGGCTTTATTTTTTTCATTGGTGAGTTTAATCCGACATCAAATTCTGGGCGCCACGTATGCCATCAAGGCTCCTTCCCCCTAATGTCCCAATTTTTTTTCCACGTGTCCAGAAAGTGCTTCTAAAACTTAGTAACTCAAGCTTTTAATTCAATTTTATAACACTTTCAAAATTTAGCCCCTATCTTTCTTTTTAACATGCATGTTAATTTAAACCAATCCGATCTCAATACAAAACAATAAAATTTCCATCAGCCGCGCCCTAGAATGAAAGATATGTTAATGAAGTTTCCAAAATAGGAAACAAAATTTTTTTGAAGCACCCCAAAATGCAGCACTTTTTGTTTTTTAAGCAAGAAACGTATGTAAAGCTCATTACCAACTGATTTATTAGACACTCAGTTCAAATCTGTGTGAGGTGAAAATGTGAAAAGCTACAAAGAAAATGAAGAAGGTCTAAGCCGCCTTAAAACCAGGACTGTAAATTAGATTGTAATCAGCAGCAAAAACTACTGGACGTCCATTAATCATAAACTGTATGGAAATATTTTCAATATAAGTTTTAAGTATTCCGAAACAGAGTTAATTGAAAAATTAAAGCAGCATAATCCATTTTTACGGGACAGTAATATCAAAGTAGTAAAAATGTATGAATACAAAAGAAATAACCGAAATATATACAATGTAAAATTAGCAACTGATGGTGAATATAGGTTGGGAACGATGCAAAGTATTTGACGGAACTGATGTGCTTCAATGTTTCAAATGCAAAGGTTTTAATCATTTAGCTAGTGAATGTAAAAACGAAGAAACATGCTTTAAGTGCCATGGAAATCATAAATATAATGAATGCACAAATGATACCATAATTAAATGTATAAACTGTGTACGGGTAAATAATAAACTAAATATGGACTTAGACGTAAATCATTTAACGAACAATATTCAATGTCCAGTATATCAAAACAAACTAAAAAATAAGAAAAGAAAAATGGGTTTATCAAGTTAAAAATCACAGAATTTAAATTATGCAATTTATACAAACGTACAAGGACTAAGAAATAATTTTAATCAAGTAGAAATATTAGCAGCAACGGAAAACCCTGATTTTATTATATTATCAGAGACACATCTTACAAAAGACATTGAAGAGAAAGAAATAACACTGCAGAATTATAATCAAGTTGTATCGTTTTCAAATTCAACGCGGACAGGAGGGGTACTTATATATTTTAAGAAAGAATGGAATGTAGTAAAATATTTTGTACAGCCAAATACAAACAAGTGCATATGAGTGTTACTGCAGTGTACAAATCACCAAGTAGTCAATCATCAGATTTCTGCGATATTCTCGGGGAAGTCTTGGAAGAAATTTGTGAACAAAATTGTGATATTTTAATAGCGGATGATTTCAATATAGACTGGTGAAGAGATAGCTTCTATAAACAGCAAGTTGAAAGGTGCTTAAAAGACAACGGAATACAACAGATCGTCAACGACTTTACTAGAGTAACAAAACATACAAGAACAATAATTGATTATGTAATCACAAATAGTAATAAAATATCGATAAAAACTAGTAACACAAATAAAATATCAGACCATGAAGTTATCGACATAATAATTGAAAGCGAACATAATAGTGCTACGGAAACATATATTAAAGAAGTAGAGATATTCAAATACAATAAGATATCGTTTAATAGAGAGATAAGTTCAATGCTAAGATACGAAAACATGAAAGCTGTGAATGAAAATGCATATTCCTTCGATAAGTGTTTTGAGCAAGCAGTCAAAAAATTTGTTATAAAAAAGAAGGTAAAAGAGCAAAATAATGTTAACAAATGGTATAACCATGAAATAAGTGCAATAAAAAGAGAAAAAATCAACAGATACCAAATAGCAAAATTTTAAAATACAAATTATGCATGGGAAAACTACAGAGCCATTAGAAATATATACAAAACAGAAATAGAGAATGAGAAAAATAAATTTATAAATCAGCAAATAAACAGTGCCAAAGACCAAAAGCAAATGTGGAGAGAGATTAAAGAACTGGTTCTAAAAAAACATAAATGCAATAACTTATGTGATATTTAATCAAGTGGAATATAATAATAATAAGCATAGCTATTTGCTAATGAATACTTTATAGATAGTATTAAGTTAATAAGAGAGTCAATCGAAAATGTACAATATATAAATAGAATACCGTTGACAAATAAAAAATTTAAATTTAGTACAATAACATTATTCGAACTGAAAAATATAGTAAAAGAAATAAAAAATAAGCCTGACTATACGAATGTATCAACAAAAAACTAACTAAAGATAATAAATAAAACAATGGAAACAGGAGTGTTTCCGGAAAGCTGGAAAGAAACAATAGTAACGCCTATAAAAAAAATTGCTAAAACAAATAAATGCGAGAAATTTAGGCCAATTAACACCTTAAAAGTATTCGAAAAAGTTTTTGAAAAAGTACTAAAAGTACAATTGGAAAAGTATATTGAATACCATTATTTTTTATCAAAATATCAATTTGGCTTTCGAAAAAAGTTTTCGTGTGAAACTGCAATAAATCATATAATAAACGAGTGGAAAAATATAGGAAAAAATAAGAAAATTATGGCGATTTTTTGGATTTTAAATGGGCATTTGAAACAATAGACAGATGCATAATGTTAGAGAAATTATAAATGTACGGTATTCAAGACGTAGAATTAAGTTAGTTTAAATCTTACCTGGAAAATAGAAGACAGATAACAAAAGTAAATGCAATTAAAGCAAATGAAATAAAAAGTGAATTTGGTGTTCCCCAAGGATCAATTCTGGGTACATTACTATTCATTATATATATAAACGATATGACAAGTGTTATTGAAAAGAATAGTATAATGCTATATGCAGATGATACTTTAATATATTCAGTAGAAGAAACTGATGAAGAGTGTAGAAGTAAATTAATGCATGATGTTAATAAAATTGGTACATGGCTAAATACGAATAAGATGAAGCTAAATGAAAATAAAACAAAAAAATTGAAATAAATATGACTAGTGATTCGATATTTAAAATTAATGATAAAATAATTGAGAAAGTGGACAATATAAAATATCTTGGTTTTATAATTGACAAAGAACTCAAATTTAAAGATCATGTTGATTATATATGTAAAAAATAGGTAAAAAATATAATTTTTTAAACGTATAAGAAACAAAATATCGACAATAACTGCCGTGAATGTATATAATACAATGATAAAAGCACATTTTGAGTATGGCTCAACAATTCTATTTGTTTTCTGTTTGGATTCACAAATAGAAAGAATGCAAAAACTACAAAACAAAGCGATGCGCAGTATTTTAAAATGCAACCGATATACAAATATTTATATGATGCACTTAAATGGCTTAACGTAAAACAAAGACTTGAAATGAACACATGTTTTATTCAAAAAATTAGAATGGGCGATGCACCAGAATTTTCGAAAAAATAACATATGTTGGCGACGTACAACCTTACGAACTGCGAAATTCTGATAACTTCCGGATACAACGTGCAACTTCAACAGCGATGCAAAGATCGATATTCTATAAAGGACTCAGATTATATAATACAATGTCACATAATTTAAAAACAGAAAGGAATTTTAACATATTTAAAAGAGAAACTGTAAAATTTATAAGAAACATTATCTAGTGCGCTATGATAGTCAAATATTGTATATAAAGTATTTTTAATACTAATAATAATTAAATAAATAAATAAAGTACTTGTGCTAGTTTTAATTAATAACTTATGAACAATGTCACTTTTTATCGGGAATAATTTCTTACTTATTTTTTATCACTATAATCATCCCTCCGCCGTGTGTAAATTTTGTAGCTTCCCAAATTGAAGTTTGTGATACTATGTGTATCTGTCTTTTTGTTATGACAACTTTTTCGAGCTGTGAAGCTGCTTACTCTGTTGTTAGGCCTTTAGCGTTCCAGTGCATAACCTGTACATTGTGTACAGCAAAAGTTTTATATTGCAAGTTTGAGCATCATTACTAAAACTCTTAATTTGTCAAATTTGATTTGCATTGCAAACTATTTCTAATAGTTTCTCATTGGATAAAAATCGTTGTTGTCATACAAGTATTTGAAAAAATGTTTTCGTTGAAAAGAGAAGTTTTGACCGTTTCCTTGCTGCTGTTGTCTTGATAGTTCCGGGAAATAACTATCAAACATTAAAAGGTTAGAATTATGCACGTCTCATATCAGTCATTGTAGATTTTTAGATTAATTGTTGAAGAATTCTAGATATTCTCTACGAAACGTGAATTTGGACGGTTTACATTTCTGTAACTTTTTGTTGGTCTAAATCAGTAATGGGCAATTTCAGGTCAACCATTGCGAGTAAGACGTAAAACCGTCCGTATAATAAATAATTACGATGAGCTTTTCTTCAGCCTGGAGCTGTCGTTCTACAGATTAAGTTACATTTCTGAACATCATCACATGTTTTTGGATGCAAAAATTTGTACGTTCCCATACATAGTTTCTTAACATTTGTCTCTTATTGAGAAGAAATTTGTAGTTTACTATCAGGATTGAAGGTCCTGCAAAAAAAAAGAACACTCAGCTCACTTTGGTCGAATAATTATGATCCCTTTGTGTTGCCTGAAAATCTATAAATAATTGGCTGGTGCGAACATTTAATTTGATTTGGGGTAAAAGTGAAAAGAGACATTTGTGCTTACTTTTATAAACTCGACCCTATAGTTTTTTCTTTAACATAAAGGGAAATATACAAAATACGACAAATGGTTTTTATTATAGATACCGCAAAGTAGCCTGGTTAAACAAGCTTGTGAACCACTTTATGCTAAGCGCTTACAAAGCTTGGAGCCCTTAAGCTATGATGGAGAAATAACAAAGCAACCTCCACTTTTGCGTAAGCAAATCTCTTATGCTTCGGGTGATGTCGATTCATCGTCAAACACGTCATCTTTGGGGCTTAAAGTGCGTCGTAAGGTTACTCTCGATAATCCAGCTATTTTAGAACAGCAATTGGAGGCACTGGAGCATCATAAAAAACAGTTGGAAAAACGTGGAAAATTAAACCAAAATTCATCGAGCAAACTACCGCAGTTGAGTGCCCCAAAACTGTCTACGTCTTCGTTACTAACAGACGTTCCTCTTACCACTCAAAATTTTTTAGAAAACTCAAATTTAACGTATGTGAATACCTTTCATAAAAAGACAAACACTTCCTCGGTTGGTGCTAATCCAAAATCGAATATATATGACAATATAATATTATCTCCAGCAAATGCTTTGAACAATATTTATTCAAATGTTGCTTACGATAAAGACGAACAAGAACAAGCATGTGTTGGAGAACCAGATGTATCTGTATCCCAAACAGCAATTTCGAAGAGAAAATCTGCACCATCTTCAAACGAAGACAACATTGTGTATTTCTCTCACGATGGTTCTATTATAACGGAAGATGAAATACCTCCACCTCCAAGTCCTGTAAGTTCATCGTACAGTGAGCTGCGGCGAGCAACTGAAGTTTTTAAAACCAATGATGTGTCACAAAAGGATGGTGCAATAATCAATGCTAGTGATCATATTAATGTACCAAAACCAATTGTGGGTTATGAAATGCCGCATGACCATAAATTATCGAAAGACTCAAATGATATCCGGCAGATGTATATAAACAAGCCACCTTACGCTAATAATGATGTATTCAATAATTATAATAATGGAATACAGGTAGTATATACATACCATGTATAGCCATGCAAGCATATTTTAAGTATTTGATATAAAAATGAACTTATTTTCTTTATTAGATGTCGTCCACCTACGAGTCCATTTATGAACCAATTAATCCACGACCTCCTAGTCAATTGTCAACACGGTCTCATAACCTTATGTATCCTATGTGCATCAAAACTTCTAATGCTTTAACTTTGCCCGAATGTGGCGATATTTTGGCTAAAAGTAATAGTAGCAACTTATCAACTTTAAGCGGTCTTAGTGGTGGCAGCAGTGTTGATTCGAATTCGCCAGTTTATCCTAACAGCAGCAGAGAAAGTGAACGCGGAGGCACTTTAAACAGATATCCCCAAAATCCTAAAGAACTAGAAGTTAAATCCTTAACTAATTTTTTGGTAAAATCAATGGATCCTCAACAGGATTTAGAAAACTATGGCATTTGCTTCAAATGTAACGATATTGTGGTTGGAGAAAACTCCGGCTGCACAGCAATGGATCAAATATATCATATTGCATGTTTTACATGTTCTCAGTGTCAAATAAATTTGCAAGGAAAACCTTTTTACGCATTGGATTGTAAGCCTTATTGCGAGTTTGATTACTTGCAAACATTGGAAAAATGTTCTGTATGCATGAAACCAATATTAGAACGCATTTTACGCGCTACTGGCAAGCCATATCATCCACAGTGTTTTACTTGTGTTGTTTGCAAAAAAAGTCTAGATGGGATTCCCTTTACGGTTGACGCTACTAATCAGAACTATTGTATTGAGGATTTTCATAAGTGAGTACAATATAAAAACTAAGTTTATGTTTGTTTGTTTAAGTTACTACTTATACCAAAACCTCATACTATTTTTAACTCGCAAATTTAAGTAAACGGTCCGCCAGATAACTTTTTTTTCTTGAAAACAGGGCACAAAACATCGAGCGTAGCTTCGGATGTGTGGCACGTAGCGCCGTCCTATTGAAACCAAATGTTGCCAATATCCTCCTCTTCAATTTTTGTGAACAAAAATTCGTTCAACATGGCCCGATAACGATCGCCATTGACTGTAACGTCCACTCCTTGCTCATTGGCCCAATTATGCCTCTGGACCAAAATCCGCACCAAACAGTGACTATTTTTGGGTGCGTCGGCTTTTCAATGTATGCGTGCGGGTTTTCTGTGCCCCAAATACGACAATTTTGCTTGTTTACATACCCGCCAAGATCAAAATGAGCTTCATCTGAAAAGATGATTTTTTTTGGCAAAATCGGCATCTTCTGTAAGTCGTAATGTCGCAATATTTCCCAGCGTTGTTAAAGCGTATACACAACCATATTCGTTCAGCGGAAGGATAAAACTAATTATCTGTCAAATCAGACATGAGCTAAGTGTTACCATTCACGAAATAAGCACTTGTTGAAAAAAAAACATTAAGGTAGAGGTCCATAGCTCGCATTTTGCGCGTTACGATTTCTATGCATCTGTCAAAAAAGTAGAATCAATGTAATAGTATGTGAAAAGTTACATTGCAAAAAGAGCAGAACGCGTAGGCGCGTTCAAAGCAAAAAGTAGGTCTACTTTCTACTTTTGTACGCGTTACAAGCACCATGAAAGAAAGACAGCTGTTCTTGAATGCTCAAGATGTTAAATAATACTTTATTTCTTACGTTATCGATAAATATTATTTTGCCGTGGATAATTTTTTTCTTTTTTTTTCAATAAAAAAAAATTTCTTAGTGAAAAAAACTTATAAAATATGTGAATATTTTCATTAAAGTGATGTATTTTAATTAACTTCTCACCACACTTTTCTCAGTAACAAATTTTGCATATTAGTGTCTTCTCCGCTAAATCTGTATTAAATAGCTGCTTAGAAAAGTTATTGCTTAAACCAATAATGTGCATACATTTATATGTAATTTTCAATTTACTTACATTAAAGTCAACAACAGCCGACAATCTGCTGGAATAGCCCTGCCCGAGTTCTTCTCAAGACTATCTTTTAAAATGCTGAATAAATAGTCAAAGACATCTCCAGACATTCTTGTCGCGGTTCGAAATTGCTCAGGGTCAGAAGTTTTAATTTTTTAAATGTGGTTTCAAAAAACCCACTTAAATTCCGTTCTAAATACAACGGCCGTACACAAAAACTTTTCTTTTTTGAATTTGTTCATAGGCATTTTTTACACATAAAATTAAATATATTCTTTATAAGTATTTATAAACAAACGCACACAGCTGATCAAAATAAAAATAAAATGGCGCATGAAAAGCAGTGCATGTAACTCAACGCGAACAAAGTATAGAACGAAACAAGAGGATAAAACGCCTGTAAAGCATAACGCACAAAAAGCGAGCTATGGACCTCTACCTTTAGATTGCGGACCCTTTATACATATGTACTCGTGTACATATCGTCGCTGATTTAACTAACTGACCTAACTAACATTCTGAAAATTTAGCAGGAGAGCAGCTTTTATGGTTGTTTTACACATTCATTCTTATGGTCGCGTCGGAAATCTTTTTTCTTATATAGGCACAATAGTAATGCTTACAGCCATGAAAATTGTAGACAAGGTGTATTATGACTTATAAAGTCTAGTAAAGCACTTAACTCATTAAAAAAAAAAAATGTCAGTTAGGTCGGTTAATTAAAACAGCGACCTTCGGCCGACTTAAAATAAAAAGTTGATCTTGGGAGACACGAACCCTGATTTGACAGATTTCAAAGTCGCTGGCGCTATCTCTTGTAGAATTTATATAATTGTTTCAGTCTATGGACAAAAAAAGGTCCTTTCAGACTACGATATATAGGGTGTTTTTTATTGAGGTATAGAACATTAAGTAGGCATCACTTTTTTAACTGGCGGCCATTTTGTCAGCTGTCAAGTGATTAATATTTAGTTTGGTTTGCCATTTCATCATGAACAGGTTGACAAAAGAACAACGCTTGCAAATCGTGCAAATTTATTTCGAAAATAATGGTTCAGTTCGCGAAGTTTACCGCAAGCTCCGTCCATTTTATGGTCGACATAATCGTCCATCAGAGCAATTAATTCGGTTAACCATGGATTGGCCACCAAGATCGTGTGATTTGACACCATTGGATTATTTTCTTTGGGGATATGTGAAGTCGCTCGTCTACGCCAACAAACCAGAAACGTTAGGGGACTTGGAAGCCAACATTCGTGGCGTTATTGCCAACATACGGCCCCATATGCTCGAAAAAGTGGTTGAAAATTGGACCTGTAGAATCGGCTTTATTCGAGCCAGCCGCGGCGGCCACATGCCCGAAATCATATTTAAACGTTAATGGCATAAAATTATCCTTCCAATAGAGCCAAATTGATGGACATTAAAACGATTTTCTTGTGTTTTATTTCAATTCGAAGTTCTATACCTCTAAAAAAACACCCTGTACAAGTTATCTTTAAATATATACAATTATTCTTAGTAGCTAGGTGATAACTTATACATGCATGAATAGGATAAAAATTATAAAAGAAAGACTAAAAAAATAAAAAGGCTAATTTCTAAAAATAAATAACGATATTATTTTATTACACTTAGAAGAAAAAGTTTAAAATCACTTTTCTCTGTGTTGAATTCTATATAAGATTTTGATTCTCTTTGCAATTTAAAATTAATTTCATAAAGAAACACAAAAGCACGAGTTAATGTGCCATTGCGAGAATAATTAGTTCGATAAAAAGGAATATCAAACAATTTCGCTAACCTCAGGTTTCTAGGAGGTATAAAGAATATAATAGAATAAAGCAGTTTAGGACAGCCAATGTATCCATTAATAATATCATAAACCAAAAGGGCGGATTGAAGTTTTCTACATTCCTCAAGAGTACGTAGGCCAATAAATAAACACTTTGATTCATATGGAACAGTAGCTAAGTACGATAACGAGCGTGTAACAAATTTAACAAAAATGCGTTGAAGTCTCTCAATAAGAAAGATAAGATTTGAGACATGAGAATTCCATATAATGGCAGCATACTCTAACTTAGATCTGACAAAAGATGTGTAAACGTATTTATGTGTATGCGGATTAACAAACTCATAACAGTTTCGCTTCAAAAAACCAAACATTTTATATGCTTTGGGAAGAATATACTCGAATGGCCCATTATTGATACATGATAGTGGCTTTTGAGTAAAATCGGATAAGTCTACGAGGGTAGTGCGGTATTCACAGATGGGACTAAGATAGACGTCGGATAGTGACGCGGGCAATTGGCGTGTTAATGAATAGGTATAGTGTAATGCTGTGATAGGTTAGATTGCTAAGAAGAGAAAGTAAGTTTTCAGCCCACTTGGGTTCAAATAACAGGTCCCTTTGTGTTACCTGAAAGTATGAAAGGGATAGTGGAAGTGCAGATGGTTAAGTGACAGATAAAGAGAAAAGCTTAATTAAATTTTTAGTTTTTACAACTCCACTATCCTGTATTTTGTTAATTTGTATAGCATCGTTTCAGCGCCTCTGGTGTTAAATAGGTGTATTACTTTAAGGTATGTGGCCATTTCATTAGTTATTTTACTTCGCCGACGATTAATTGCTACAAATAACGACGAAGCAAGGTGCTGCGATATACGTTAAGATAGACACTAATATACATCAGAAAAAATCTATGATGTTGATATGACTGGGTCTGACCAGGGTTTGAACTAAGGCTCCCGAACACCATCATTTGCTTTGTATTTGAAGCAGTAAATACTTCAGCCAACAACACCCTAAAGTTATGATAGCTTCCAGGTCATTGCATTGTTGAGGAGAATTGGCCGACGAATTGGCCGACGAATTGGCAAGATAAGTATCAATGTTAGATGCGAGAACTCGCGAATAATAACAATCGCGTTTAGAAGGAACGAACAGTTTCTGCGATAGTTACGAGGATTGCAAGGTCTCGAAGGAATTATGTTTAATGATTGACCTGCATAAAAGTATTCTCAGGGTTCTAATATGATTATGAAGGGAACGAAAAATGTTGGAACACATGTATGTGCTATTGCCCGGGCTTTTTCCAGAAAATGTGATGATGAAGGGGTGCTAGTGAACACACGTCTTAGCGAAGTTTTTCTTATGCACATACTAAACAAAAAAAAATCATACAAAAAAATATTTGTAGTGCATACACGCGTAATATTCGTAATACATATTGACTTTGATAAATAAGCTTTATTTGCTTTACTAATATATTTTACATATTCTGAAATAACAAAAACAAACAAACAAAAAACCGAAAAAAGTGGCATTGAGCAGTACTCTATATGAGTACCTCAAAAACAAAAAATGGTGAAGTGAGTTCTAACAGCAGAAATAAATACTTTACTGTGAGTTCTGAAGCTCTTAATGCAAACAATAAAAATAAAAGATCTGTTTGATAGTCTTTTTCTACCAGAAAAACAAATTTTTTGTGCGCGATAAACTTCGGTTTCTGCAATGACAACTAGTAATTCATTAACATTACCGTTGTCTAGCAATTCATTTAAGTCAGTGCCATCATCCGCTCCGGGCTCGTGTTCATCAAGTTATCACTATAGATAACAGTAGTCAGAAACCTAAGGCGCAAGTCGGAATGGACAGATATATTACAGATATACATATTACTCGTATCTCATCGGCTTCCAAGATACCCAGGGATAACTACGACGTCAAAATCGTTCTTCAATATTGGAGGCTAACAACGACCAAGCCCCTGTATCATCGAACAAGTCTTCCAAACCATAACCAATCTATCTGAGAGAAAAAAGTTCTAATGCCCTAATTAAAAATTTAATCTCGGCCATTGGTGAGAATGCATTTGACGTTATTTCAATAAAACGTGCTAACGCACCAGCTTTCTGAGACTCATTTGACTTCAAGAAGCCTTTTTAAAATAAATGGCTACACCTTATATGATACTAAGTACCCGAGAGGAAGAGCATGTGGTGGGTCAGCAATTTTAATAAAGTCAAGACTCAAGCACTATACTCTTAACAACATTTGTGAAGAACACCTACAAGCAACAAATATCTGCTGGAGACTACAATGCAAAGCATGCGTTCTGGGGTTCACGCCTTATTACACCTAGAGGAAGAGCGTTGTTCAAAACAATTTCAAAAATGGGCTTGGACGTCATTTCGAATGTGGAGCCCACTTACTGGCCTACAGAGTCATGAAAAATATTTCTAGGGATTTAGTTCATGTCGAAGCTTCCCTAGATCTCTCCTCCGATCACTCTCCCACTATCGTTACAATCTGTAACTAACTTAGAAGTGATTTACCTCACCCATATGTGAAGATGATCAATCGTGTTAATTGGCTGAGATTCAAAAAATATGTTAGTAGTTATTGCACGGAAAACATAATGCTAAGAACATCCCATGATATTGAATCTAACATTGCGAATCTTAACGAAAATATTAAGCAGACTGCTGAACATGCTACTACCTCCCACTCACAGACTGGGTTTAATAGAATTTATTCTACGGATATTGAACCTCTCGTATGTGAAAAAAAGAACTAGACGGGAATGGCAACAGCACAGATCGCCCCAGCATAAAATCAGATTTAAAGAGTGCACTAAACGACTCCAAGAGTTGCTTGCATATGAAAAAACTGCATCTCTTAAAAATTATCTGGAAAATCTCGATGTCACACCATCATCTAATTACTCTTTGTGGCGCGCTGCGAAAAGCTTAAAACACCCGTTGAGTTTAAACCTCCTATGCAAACTTCTACCGGATGTTGGGCAAGAAGTGATACTGAAAAGGTAACTTGTTTGCAAAGCATTTAAAATCCGTATTTACCCCAAACAGATGTACTGCTGTAAATTAGTAATTAGATGTTAATAAGTTGCCTCGTATTGCAATTAGAATCCTGTTATTCATTTTTAATGCCATTTTACGACTGGAGTATTATCCACACCACTGGAAGCATGCCAAGGTCAAAATGATTCCAAAATCGGGCAAAGATCTTACCAAGGCTGAGTCATACAGGCCAATAAGTTTACTGTCAACAATGATAAAAGTTACGCCAATTCTAACTGATAATGCGTGCACACCGGATCATCAATTTGGTTTTAGAAGTCAGCAAAACACCATTGAACAAACGCATATATTGGTTCAATTTATAAGAAGAACATTTGAAGAAAAGAAATATGGTTCTGCCCTCTTTATCGATGTTGCTCAGGCATTTGATAAAG
The DNA here is from genome assembly GCA_936439885.1 of Nowickia ferox. Classification (NCBI taxonomy): domain Eukaryota; kingdom Metazoa; phylum Arthropoda; class Insecta; order Diptera; family Tachinidae; genus Nowickia; species Nowickia ferox. Next base: position 1,574,845 of record OW387028.1, read on the forward strand.
TATGGCATAAAGGCCTAATTTTAAAATTGAAGACATATTTACCAATAAACATTCTTAATCTTTTACAAAGTTATATTCTTGCCCTGAAGTTCACTGTTGTGGAAGGAGACTTCATGAGTGTGCCCGAATCAATCTCATCTGTTGTGCCACAGGGGAGTATACTGGGGCCAGTTTTGTATTTGATTTATACTTGTGATATGCCTGTGAGCAGTAACATCCACACATCTAAATTTGCCGATGATACAGCCTGCCTTAGTATGCACGAAAACTCTCACGAGGCATCTCGATATCTTCAGGAATATATTAACCAGCTGGAACTATGGCTAAACTTATGGAGAATAAAAGTAAACGAACAGAAGTGTGCTCAGATAACATTTACCCTACGAAAAGATACTTGTTCCCCCATTAGAATAAATAATCAAATTGTTCCTCAACATTCACATGTGAAATACCTTGGTATACAGCTTGACCGAAGGCTTACATGGAAACACCATATTGAATCTAAGCTAATACAAGCGAAACTAAAATTAACTCAGGTAAATTGGCTGATTGGTAGAAATTCCGGGCTGAGTCTAGATTGTAAACTCTTGATAAAATACAAGTCGCTCTTGAAAGCTATATGGTGCTACGGAATACAGCTATGGGGCACTGCTTCAGCTTCTAATATAGAGAGAATCCAACGAAGGCAAAACAATATTTTAAGACTAATAACATCTGCTCCATGGTACATCAAAAATTCAAATTTACATCGTGATTTAAATATGCCACTATTGACTGAAGAAATTAAAAAATACGCAGGCAAATAGTTAACAAAACTCGAGTCTCATCCTAATCCCCTTGCTCGTAACATCTTGAATTTTACTGGACACATCCGCTTAAAAAAGAGGAACACTATGGCTCTAATACTCAACACTCCAGATGAAACAGCTTGAAAATATTTGTGTGCTTAATACGATATTTATGTATTATTGATTTCTATCACTAATTTTATGCCTGACACTGCTTGGGCCTAATTATTATATCTAGATTTAGGATTTGAATACTTATTGTTAGTTAATTTTTTGAAGATACAATAAATAAATATACGCATGAAAAAAAAACGTACCAGCTTAAAAGTGCTGAATGCCTGCAGATTGTATTTATGTTAATCCCGAAGAAATAAAAGACGTGCTCATCTCATCAAGTATTTAAGGTAAAATATGTGACTAATGAACTGGAACCGAATGATATAAAATTGAAGAAAAATGAGACCCATTAAATTCATAGCATAGAATATTTCTTATACCGAAATATCACAATTGATGAACTACACGAGCGTTCATGTCCCTTACAGTGGTATAATTTTCAAGAATATGGCCATACAAAAACTTACCGAAATTTACCTACTGTTTGTGTTGTGTGCTGTAAATTACACGGTACTGCTAGTTGCAATAAGCCAAACGATCAAACAGGAAAAAATTCAGTAATTGTGGAGGTAATCACACTGCTAACTACAGATCATGTCATGTGTACTCTTTCGATAAACAGGTTATGAGTCAAAAACCTAAAGTAACACTAGCTCAAACAGGAAATACGTACTCCGCCACTTGTCCTCAAATCACACCACCAAATAATTCAACGAATGCTAACACAAGCTTTAGTTACAGTCGCCTCGAACTAATATTGATATTCTGGTGCAAACTATAAACAACTTTACCACAAATATGACTAGATTAATGCAAGAAATTCTGCGAATGCAGAATACACTGCTTCAAGCAATAGTTAATAAGCCATGAAAAAGTATGTTTCTGGAACGCAAACGGCATTCGCCAGCACAAAAATTAACTCGAGCCCTTCCTCGCGGAAAAAAACATTGATATAATGTTGGTCTCTGGGACACATCTGACTTTGAGAGGAAGAGCATGCGGTGGATAAGCTATTCTAATAAAGTCAAGCACTATATTCTTGCCGACATTTGTGATGAACACCTACAAGCCACAAATATCGTATTTGTGTCGAAAATTTTTGTTCAAATTTCATGTTAATTGGGATTAAAAAAATATCTCAGTAGTCATTACACGGAAAACTCGATGATATGGAATTTAACATTGCCCACATTAACGAAAAGATTAAACAGGCTGCAGATCATGCTACTACCTTCCATCCGCAGAATATGTTTAATATAATATATTCTATGGATATTGAACTTCTCGTATGTGAAAAAAAGAAGAGCTAAAAGGGAATGGCAACATCAGAGACCACCCCAACATAAAATCAGATTTAAAGAGTGCACTTAACGACTACAAGAGTTGCTGGCATCTAAAAAAACTCTCTCTTAAAAACTATCTGGAAAGTCTCGATGTTACACCAGCATCTATTTACTATTTGTGGCGCGGTGCTAGAAAGCTTAAAAGACCCGTTTAGTTTAAACCACCTTTACGCACTTGTACCGGAGATTGGACACGAAGTCATACTGAAAAAGGTAACATATTTGCTGAGCATTTAAAATCCGTATTTACCCCCGTGCTGTTGATTTGCCGAGTGTAGTTGCTCTACGCCCTCGACCCTTAAAGTTTCAGATGCGTGATGTACAAAAACTTATTGCTGAACTCAACAAGAAGAAAGCTCCAGGTATTGATGGAATTAGAAACAAGATGCTGATGAAGTTCCTTCGTATTGCAATTAGAATCTTGTTATTAATTTTTAATGCCGTATTACGAATTAAGTATTATCCGCACCACTGGAAGCTAGCCAAGGCCAATATAATTCCAAAGCCGGGCAAAGATCTTACCAAAGCTGAGTCATATAGGCCAATAAGTTTACTATCAACAATTTCAAAGCTTTTGGAAAAGCTACTCATGACAAAATTGGCCCCAATTGTAACTGATAATGGGTTCATCCCGCACCATTAATTTGGTTTCAGAAGTCAGCATAGCACCATGGAACAAACACATAGATTGGTTCAAGTTATAAGTGCTCACCACTGTACATAAATACATATTTAGTTATATGTGGGTATATATCCATGCAGAGACAATTGAGCATTTGAAGGCCAACATTCGTGATGCGGCCCCATACACTCGAAAAGGTGGTCGAAAATTGATCCAATGGAATGGGGTACTGTGAGGCCAGCTGCGGCAGCCATATAAATGAAATAATATTCCTTCTCTAACCGGAACAATTGTACTTCACAACAAAAAATAAATTATGCAAAATTTTTCTTTTATTGCATTTTTAAATTTAAACTTTTAAATGGCCCACCCGATATTAATACATATGGTGTTTGCCATTTCTATCAATAGACATACATTCTGGCAATGTTAGCCGGTATTGACAACTTTCCTAGTCTTTTATATTAACAAATGGCTTGTGGTGTTGTACTATTCTTTGAAGAATTAGGAGCTTCTTATTTATAATCCTTGTATTTCTATTTGTATATTTTTACTGTTTTTCTCTTCAATTATGATTTTAGGAAGTTTGCCCCGAGATGCTGCGTATGTAAAGACCCAATTATGCCAGAGCCGGGTGAAGAGGAAACTGTAAGAGTTGTAGCTTTGGACAGAAGCTTTCATTTTGAGTGCTATAAATGTGAAGTAATTAAAATAATTTTTTTTTAAATGCTTTCGTTAAGACTCAATTTTTTAAGGATTGCGGCTTATTGCTTTCATCTGAGGCTGAAGGACGAGGATGTTATCCTTTAGATGATCATGTTTTGTGTAAGAGTTGTAATGCCAAACGTGTACAAATGCTTACTAATCGGATGACGACTACAGAGCTCTAAAAACTGCATATGAAAGAAATTTGAAATTTGATACATTCCAAAAACTTGTACGTAATTTATAAAAATAAAATTTTTAGTAAATTTTTTTATTTTCCTTTATAAATAAATACAAATTTTCATACTACGCAATTAAGGAATTAATAAAGGGGTAAGTTTAATAAAAGTACTGTGTATTATATTTTATTTCCAAGTACATATTGTTATCACCAGACGTGTTTTGTAACGTTTCCATAATTAGCTTTGAGTGTCGTCTGTTTGGCGTGATTTTGTAATAGAGATAAAGGTCATTACAATTTAATTTATAAATTTAATAATATGCACAAATAATACAAAATACAAAAAATTTTTCCTCGATTATTCAAAACATTAGGTTCCTTTGTTTATCCCAAAATTTGTGCAAATTTGTAGTGGATTTTACTGAAATGCGTTCGTCTACACATAAAATTTGCAAAAGAGAGTGCCAATTGAGAGAGCAAATTGACAGTTGTTGACTGAGAGTCTGCAAATTTTCACTAGACAAATTCATGATACAATTATACAAGGTACTTGCACAAGCCCAGACTGTTAATGTTTACAATGCATATAGTTGTCAAACTTTGTTTACAAACTTTAAAAAGTATGTGTGTATGTGTGTTAATAAAATGATTACAGTGTTGCCAATGAATTTGCATATGGCTGTGTCTCCAATTACACAATGAAGAAAATTACACTACACATCTTTTGTGTAGGTTAAAATTAAAACAAAAATAAATAAAAATAGAAGCCAAGGTATAATTACATACAGATTATACATGAATCTCATTACATGGCCCACACATGAGAGCAGAAATTACACACTGTGTATTACACACATATTGGCAACACTGAGTGACTATAATCATGCATGAATGCCACGTCTGCAATTGTACTTTAGTTACCCTGTGATAGCTGTTTTTAAAAACAAAAGACATCTGCTTCTGACAATTATAGGTATGTTTCTACCAACAAAATACGTGTGTTTCTTGGTGTTGCAATTTTGTTGTAGTCGTGCAAGTACCTTGTATAATTGTATAATGGACAAATTTTTACCAGTAAAATCCACTAGATGAGAAGAACATATGATTCAATAAAATAAACAAAAGTAAGCAAATGCAAAGTATAAATTTTTTAATAAAAACATTTAAAAGAAGAAAAGTTGAAGTAAAAGTTAAAAAAGAACCGAAAATTATTATGTTCAAGGTGAAACAAATTAAAGAATAATAATCGTTAAATTTTTCAGTTTTTAAATTTAATTTGTGTTATTTACTTTAATTTTGTAGAGATGTAAGGTTTATGTATATGCGAATACTTATTTCTGCATACTATTACCCTGAACTGACTATCAGAAATCAAATATTGATGTATTTTCGTATGCCGTTTACCCAGAATAAGAACCAAATACAAGCTAAAGCTTTCACAGAACTTCTATTTTAGAAATATATATATATCACTTCAAATTTATAATTACAAAATTGCATACATCAATTACCAAAAACATGTATTTGATGAGTAGTCAAATCAACACATATTATACAACACTATGATCAGCTGCAAGAGACATTCTTGAGAGTAAAATTTTCAAATTACCCAAAATTTACAACTACTGGATTTTACTGGAAAAGTAAACAAACGGACCTATTATTGCGTGTATGTATGTATGTATATTTTCCTGACAACACTTTTTTCAGCTAACAAGTGAATTTTTTCTCTCGAATTACAAAAACTTATTAAAATAAAAACTGACAAATTCGACTCTAAGTAGTCAGAAAAGAAAGAAATTTTGGGGTAATAATCCCAAAAACAAGCTGCCCAAAACAAATGATGGGCCCACAACCAGTAATAGATTGCTGTCCGAGAGAAAGTGATTATGAAATAAGAAAAAATTCCAACAATCAGATTCTTAAGTGAATTATTACACTCGTGGAATAAAAAACATAGCGTCAATTTCACGATGTCGACAACGATCGACTTACATACATAAGTTAGCACCACAAATGTTACACACTGTAAACATAAAATTTTCCCACAAAAGCAAAAGTGTCCACTACTTGTCAACATATTGCAATACAAAACTTCCGGCACACGCCAGCACATGCAGCCAAATTTCCAGATAGATATTATTAACTTTTCTTTTTTCTTTTTTTTTTTTTTTTTGAAGAATTTGATCAGCATCCGAAGAAGTGGATTACGCCACTAACAAAGTGTTAATTTTATTTATCTAGATCTGAGTGAAATTAAATACAACTTTTCATAGCAAACTTTATTTATTCAAAAACAAAAGAGTAAGCTTTAAAAAAATTTGTATCGTCGCGTGAACGGTTTTACTCAGAGTAATTATTACAAATTTTTTAACCTTTTCGTAACTTTACATCACGCGACGTTACAGTTATTACGCAGTAAATATGTATATAAGTTTGATGTTAAAGTAAATAGTGTATGCGTATGTACATATGTATTTATGTAGTATACTGTTATGAGCATTTCTATTAATATAAACAAGAGTAAAGAAATAGTAAAGTAATACATAAGGCAGTGGCGGCGACATACTCTCCTACGTAAAGGAATCGGTAACGATGAATTTACCTCCTAATTAGACGCCGACAACCAAAATAGCCACTTTTGAAATGGGTCTTTCCAAAACAGTAGTTGATGTTTTAACTTTAACTCGGCGAACTTGCCCGTCCTTTGCAGTGCAAGTTTCTATGATTATACCCTTCGGCCAGTTGTGTCGGGGCAGATTTTCGTCGACTAAAATAACTACATCAGTTCTTGTTGAACCTTCATAGTGAACACACGTCATAGCGGATTATTTTTACATACAAACAAAACAAAAAAAAAACAAAAAACAATAAAACATTAAAAAAATATTCGTAATACAAAATTAACTTTGATAAATAAGCAAAGCAAATATTGCAAATTTTTTTTTTTTACATAGTCAAAACAACAAAAACAAACAAATAACCGCAAACAAAGTACCCTTGAGGAATACTCTACATGAGTACCTCAAATACAAAAAAATGTGAAGTGAGTTCTAACGGCAGAAATGCATATTTTACTGTGAGTTCTGAAACTCTTAATGAAAACAATAAAAATAAAAAATCTTATGAAAGTAATTTTTTAACGGCAAAGCCAATTTTTCGTCAGCGATCAATTTCGCTTTGTCCAATGCCAACTAGTGATTCATTAACATTACAGTTGCCTAGTACTTCTTCATATAAGTCAGCGATTTCATCCCCTTCGGGCTCGTGTTCATCACTTAACCAAGTTATCACTACAGATAGCAGCAGTTCAAAACCCAAGGTCCAAATCGGTATGGACAGATACATAACTGTGGTAAAGCGTGGGCGAAGCCCAAATTCTTCTAAAATTTCATCTGCTCCAAAGATGTCTAGGGATAACAGCGCGTCCTCTACTAATCGTCAAAATCGTTTTTCAATATTGCAAGACAATAACGACAAGCCCGCTGCATCATCGCAAAAGTCTTTTAAGCCACCACCTATCTATCTGAGAGAAAAAAATTCCAACGCGCTTCTAAAAAAACTACTGTCGGCCATTGGTGAAAATACCTTCCACATCATTCCAATTAAACGAGGTAATATTGACGAAACAAAAATCCAAATTTATGATGAAAAAAATTTCCGAACAGTTGTTAGTGATTTTGAGAAAAATAAAACAAATTTTTACACTTACCAACTCAAGAGTTCTAAAGGCCTACAGATAGTACTAAAGGGCATAGATTCATATGTTGACCCCGAAGAAGTAAAATGCGCACTTATCGAGCAAGGATTTAAAGTAAAAAGTGCTACTAATATAATTAATAGAGAAAAGGTCCCCCAACCCCTATTTCGGGTTGAACTGGAGCCAAATGACATACAATTGAAAAAAAATGAAACCCATCCTATTTATAATGTAAAGTTTCTCTTACACCGAAAAATCACAGTTGAAGAGCCACGCAAGCGTTCAGGTCCCGTACAGTGCCATAATTGCCAAGAATATGGTCATACAAAATCCTACTGCAATTTACCTACAGTTTGTGTTATCTGCGGTGAATTGCATGGCACTGCTAGCTGTACCAAGCCAAAAGTTCAAGCAGAAAAAAAATGTAGTAATTGTGGAGGTAATCACACCGCTAACTACAGAGGTTGCCCTGTATATTCTTTTGTTAAACAGACTATGGGACAAAAACCTAAATTAACTCCAGCTCAATCAGCAAATGCTTACTCCGCCACTTTTCCTCCAATGAGCCAACCAAGTACTTTACGAGTATCGTATGCGGATGCTGTTAAGACAAATTCAATTCCCACGCAGAAAGTGTCCCCACCAACAACAAGTAATTCGACAAATGCTAACACAAGCTTTAATTTCAGCCGCCTTGAAGCCACTATTGATAATCTAGTGCAAACTATAAACAACTTTACTACAAATATGACTAACATGATGCAAGAAATGCTACGAATGCAGAATACTCTGCTTCAAGCATTAATTAACAAGCCATGAACAAGTTGAAAATATGTTTCTGGAACGCAAACGGCATCCGCCAACACAAAAATGAGCTCGAGCACTTCCTTATGGAAAAAAATATTGATATAATGTTGGTCTCTGAGACTCATTTGACATCAAGAAGCTTATTCAAAATAAATGGTTACACTCTATATGATTCAAAGGACCCGAGAGGGAGAGCATGCGGTGGATCAGCAATTCTAATTAAGTCAAGACTCAAGCACTATGTCCTTGACAACGTTTGTGAAGAATATATGCAAGCAACGAATATTTTCGTAGAAAATTTTTGTGCGAATTTCGTGATATCATCAATTTACTCACCTCCCACATTTGCAGTTACAGAAGAGCAGTATGAGAAGTTCTACAAATCGCTTGGATCTTGTTTCCTGGCAGCTGGCGACTACAATGCAAAACATACGTACTGGGGCTCGCGTCTTGTTACACCTAGAGGTCGAGCGTTGTTTAATACAATTTCAAAAATGGACTTGGATGTCATTTCGTGTGGGGAGCCCACTTATTGGCCTACTGACGTACAAAAAATTCCGGATGTAATAGATTTTGGTGTCATGAAAAATATCCCTAGGGACCTAACTCACGTGGAGGCCTCTCTAGATCTCTCCTCCGATCACTCTCCCACAATAGTTACAATTTTTAACCCACTAAGGAGTGATTTGCCGAACTCATATGTGAAGATGATAAGTCGTGTTAATTGGCTGGGGTTCAAAAAATATCTCAGTAGTCATTGTACGGAAAACATTAAGCTAAGTACATCCGATGATATTGAATTTAACGTTGCCAATCTTAACGAAAATATTAAAGAGGCTGCTGAACATGCCACTACTTCCCATCCGCAGACTGGCTTTAATAGAATTTATTCTGCGGATATTGAACGTCTTGTATGTGAAAAAAGGAGAGCTAGAAGAGAATGGCAACAACACAGATCACCCCTAAATAAACTCAGACTTAAAGAATGTACTAAACGACTCAAAGAGTTGCTATCGTCGGAAAAAACAGCATTACTAGAAAAATTTCTAGAAGGTCTCGATGTCACGTCAGCATCTAATTACTCTTTATGGCGCGCTGCTAGAAATCTTAAAAGACCCGTTGAGCTTAAATCACCACTGCGCACTTCGGCCGGAGGATGGGCAAGAAGCGATAGCGAGAAAGGTAACTTATTTGCTGAGCATTTAAAAGCTGTATTCACTCCCTATTCATGTACGGGCGCTGTTGATTTGCCGAATGTAGTTTCTCTACCCCCTCGTCCCATAAGGTTTAAGCTGTGTGAATTACAAAAAATAATTGCTGAACTCAACCCGAAGAAAGCTCCAGGTATTGATGGAATTAGTAACAAGATGCTGATGAATTTGCCTCTAATCGCAATAAGAATCCTGCTATTTATTTTTAATGCCATTTTGCGATTGCAGTATTTTCCACATAACTGGAAACTGGCGAAGATCAAAATGATTCCAAAGCCGGGTAAAGATCTTACCAAGGCTGAGTCATATAGGCCTATAAGTTTACTATCAACAATCTCAAAGCTTTTCGAAAAGCTGCTCATGACTAAATTTTCCAAAATTTTAGCTGATAATGGGTGTATCCCGGATCATCAATTTGGTTTTAGAAGTCAGCATAGCACAATTGAGCAAACGCATAGGTTGGTGCAAGTTATAAGGAAGACTTTTGAAGAAAAGAAATATTGTTCTGCCCTCTTCATTGATGTTTCTCAAGCGTTTGACAAAGTATGGCACGAAGGCCTAGTTTTAAAATTGAAGACATACCTGCCAGTAAACATTCAAAAACTTTTGGAAAGTTATATTGTTGATAGGAAGTTCACTGTTGTGGAAGGAGACTTCATGAGTGTGCCCGAATCTATATCTTCCGGTGTCCCACAGGGTAGTATTCTGGGGCCAGTCTTGTATTTAATATATACTTGTGATATGCCTGTGAGCAATAATATCCATACCTCTACGTTTGCCGATGATACAGCCTGTATGAGTATTCACGAAAACCCTTCTGAGGCATCCCGCAATCTCCAGGAACATATTACTCAGTTGGAAATATGGTTGAACTTATGGAGAATTAAAGTAAATGAACAAAAGTGTGTCCATATAACGTTTTCCCTAAGAAGAGATACTTGTTCCCCCATTCGAATAAACAATGAGAATATTCCTCAACATTCTCACGTGAAATACCTTGGTATTCACCTTGATCGAAGGCTTACGTGGAAACATCATATTGACTCTAAGCTAACTCAAATGAAACTTAAGTTATCTCAACTACATTGGTTGATTGGCAGAAATTCAACACTCAGCCTAGACTGCAAACTGTTAATATACAAGTCGCTTTTGAAACCAATATGGTGCTACGGAATTCAGTTATGGGGCACTGCTTCAGCTTCAAATGTTGAGAAAATCCAACGAAGACAAAACAAAATTTTACGTTTAATAACATCGGCTCCATGGTACATTAAAAATTCAAATTTACATCGTGATTTAAATATGCCACTAGTGACTGAAGAAATTTCAAAATACGCAGGCAAATATTTAACTAAACTCGAGTCCCATCCTAATCCCCTTGCTCGTAACATCTTGAACTTTACTGGACACATCCGCTTAAAAAAGAGGGACACCAAGGCTCTAATACGCAATACCTCAGATGAAACTTTTTGAGAATAATTTTTTTTGCTAGTACATAATTATTGTATTAATAACTACTATCACTAAAATTGTTTTCGGCATTGGTCGGACACATTAATTATATCTAGACTTAAGATTTGATTACTTATTGTTAGTTGTTAGTTCATTTTTTTGAAGATGCAATAAATAAGTTATATGTATTAAAAAAAAAAAAAAAAAAAAAAAAAAAAAATAACTACGTCGCCCACCGCGGCTGGTTTTTGCTTAGTAAACCATTTTCCACGGCGTAGTAAATTGGGTGCGTATTCTTTAACCCATCGTCGCCAGAAAAAATCTGCGAAACTTTGCGTTTGCCTCCATCGATCACGTAAGGTGCTATCTGAACAAATAGGCTTGTAGCCTGAAGAGGAGCCTAGAAGGAGGTGGTTTGGTGTTAAGGGCTCATCGTCTTCCGTATCCAGTGAAACGAATGTTAAAGGTCGTGAGTTGATTATAAATTCTGCTTCATGTAGGGCACTTCTGAAACTTTCGTCATTGAACTTGAAATTAGGGCATGCAGCATTTAGGACCGCTTTGATAGACTTCACCATTCGTTCCCAAGCTCCTCCCATGTGCGGGGCAGCAGGTGGGTTAAACGTCCACTTAATTTCTTCGAACTTATTAGTAAACTCACTTAGATTTAGACGTTTTTGCTCTTTGAATACCTTCGCTGTGGCCTTAAAGTTGGTACCGTTGTCTGTGAAAATTTCTCTGGGCATTCCACGCCTGCTTATGAAATTAGAAATACACATTATGCACGAGTTCATATCTAAACTGTGCGCTACTTCTACGTGTATTGCTCGTACAGTTAAGCAGGTGAATACCACTCCCCATCTCTTCTCCTTGTGCCTTCCCACGGTGACATAATAAGGGCCGAAAAAGTCAATACCAACGAACGTAAATGGTCTTTCAAAGTATGCTAGTCTGGCGTATGGCAGTGTACCCATCTGTGGTATCACGGGTAAGCTCGACGTGTTTTTACAGCGTTGACATTCTTTGCGTACCATTTTGTATAACACGCGTAGGCGAGGGATGTAATATTTACCTCTTATGTTGTTGATGATAGTTTCATGAAAACAGTGGTGGTATAGTTCATGATAGTAGCGAACAATTAAAAACGTTACATAGTGATTATGAGCTAGTATAACTGGGCGGTTACAATTTAATGACTGCGCTCTCCCTTCACCTCGCAGAACACCGTGTTCGTCTAAAAATGGATTAAGTTGCTTTATTTTGCTATTTTTACTTACATTTTTGTTTCTGCAGATGTCTGCGATATCTTCTGCGAATTCGATATGCTGGGCCATTTTGTACAGAATATTCTTTGACTGTTGAATCATATCAGAACTCATTTCTGCTGGTGGTTCGTTCTTATTCGCGATGAATCTAAGCCGATTTATATAGAGAATAAATGTTCCGATAGCTCTATAAAGTTTTCTCCAGCATGAGAAATATTTGATGTTGGGTTCGAGATATTTTTCTTTGTGAATATGAAAGACGTTGCGGCGCAGCTCACATGTTTGATTACTGGTTTTTTCGATATCTAGATTTAAATAATTGGAGTTTGAAAATGGGTCAGTTTTCTTCTATGTGTTTCAAAAATTGGGGTCCATTAAACCATTGGTTATTATTTACCTTTGAAATTTTTGTGGCTGCGTCGGCAGGATTCGATTTTGATGGAACCCAATTCCATTGTGAGAGGTTTGTGGTCTCTAGGATCTCACCTACACGATGCATTACGAAGGGTTTGAAATTTCGTGGGTCCATTGATAACCAGTTCAGCACTGTTTTTGAATCCGTCCACCAAAAACATCTGTTGAACTTAATACGTCTACTACTAAGAAATTTTGAGGCTAACCTTACGCCGATAACCGCGGCTTGTAATTCCATTCTTGGTATAGATATAGGATTTAATGGTGCCACCTTGCACTTGGCTGCTATTAGTGATACATCAACATCAGTGTTGCGCAGAACTCGAAGGTAACATGCTGTTGCATAGGCATATTCTCCGGCGTCTACAAACGTGTGTAACTCAATATTGCTAGCGGTTGGGAGAAAGCATGAGTAGTAACGTGGGATTGAAACGTTTGATATGTCTGGTAATGTTAATCTCCATTGACACCATTTACTGTATAAGTCGGTTGGCCAATTTATCGTCCCATTTAATCTTGGAACGCCAGATATCTTGAAGAAGGATTTTAAGACTTATTGTGTAGACTGACAGAAGTCCCAGCGGGTCGAATATGGTCATTAATACCTGTAAAACTTCTCTTTTCGTTGGTATTGTTTTGTCGCGAAATACATTTAAGCTTGGAGAATGTACAGAAAACGTCGTTCTTGGGTTCCCAGTACATTCCCAATATTTTTTCCACGGCGCCGAAATTGTGGGAAACTTGATCTTTATTATTATCGATACAGAACTGGTTTTGTAGAGTGGCACAATTTGTTGTCCAGTTATGCATGCTGAAACCTGCTGCGGCGTGAATAGTCTTGACGTTTGAAGCAAGTTTTAAAGCTTCGTCATACGTGTCTACGCTATCAATTAAATCGTCTACGTAATGATGAAACTTGATTGCTTCTACTGCACGGGGATAATCTGTAGCAAATGTATCTGCATTCTTGTTACGAATGAAATGTGCTATACAAGGTGCGCATGAAAGTCGTCGTACCACAAAAAACGCTGCGCCTGCATATCCTCATCTCGAACATTTATGCGATGGAACATTTCGGAGATGTCTGCGCAAACAGCTATTTTCCCTGCACGAAAATCAACCAAGATATCGAAAAGCGGCCTTAGCATATCTGGTCCAGTCATTAAGAAGTCGTTGAGCGATGTGCCATTAACTTTCGCTGCTGCGTCCCAGACTAAACGTACTTTCCCTGGCTTATTTGGATTTAACGTAACGAATATAGGCAAATACCAGACTGGATTGGAATGTGCTTCGAGTTCTATCTGAGATAACTTCCTCGCATAGCCTTTGCTAACAAGCTTGTCTATTTCATTCTGCATGGTAATGCGTAGATCTTTGTCTTTTTTAAATTTATTGTGTAGGCATCTCAGTCTATGTACCGCAGAGTTATAGCTGTCTGGTAGTTGAGGGCTGTTATTTTTCCATAACAGGCCTATCTCATACTGTCCCTGTTTTTTTCTGCATGTGTCTTCCATTATTTTTAGAGCTTTCTGGTTTTCATGCGACAATATATTCTTTTCTGGGGAGGTCTCAATTGAGAAGTAAGTTTTTATATGTTCGTGTAACGCTTGGTATTGTTTTTGACACTCACACGTGTGTAGATTTACGAAGACTGCTGTCGAGTTTTTTGGGGTACAACCTTGTAAGGACCAGCCTAAGCGCGTTTTTGATGCTATTGGTTGATTTCGTCTACCTTCGCGAATTTTTAGTGGTACAGCAAGTCTCCAGTTGTTTACTCCGATCAAGATTTTCGGTTTTGCATTTTCGTATGATTTCAGTGGCAAACCCTTTAAGTAGGGGCATTTTTTAACTATTTGATTCATATTCATTGATTGAGTTGGTATGTCTAGATTTTTAATAGTATGCACGTCATTTAACGTAAATTGTGTTTTACTTTCTACACCTGATGCAAGAACCGAAACTCGTATTGATCCTTCTTCATTACGAGTAGTTTGACCAGTCCATTTAAGAGTCAAAGACTCTTCGATACCTTCTAGGCTTAGTTCTTTAAAAAGATCGTGTTCAATTAACGTCACAGACGACCCCTCGTGTAAAAAGGCGAATGTCTCCAGGGTTTTATACTTGCCGTGTAGACGTATAGGAATAAATCTGAAAAGTAGATTAATATCATCTTTAATATTATTGTGAGCATTTACTAAACTTTCCTTTTCGTTAAAAACGGTATGATGTTCAGGTGACCCTGTGTTGTTTTGTTTGTGCATCAGCTGATGATGTTTAGCGAGACAATTGTCGATACCACAAGGCCTGTTGAAGAAACACTTGCGACGATGGAAATTGAGGCACTGTCGGCAAAGTCTTTTTGATTTCACTATAGACCATTTTTCATCCAATGTTGCGTTCTTAAACTCTTCACAGTTTTGTATTTTGTGAGTATCACTATCGCACATCGCACAAGTCGTACTTTGGCCTGTTGGACTCTTTTTTGCCTCCGTGATATGAAGGTTCATAGGGACGTTGCGTCTATTTATCGCTGGAGATACTACCTGACTGGCTGCCATTGCAATTTCGTACATCCAATCACTAAAAACTTTAACTATCGGTATTTCGTTGTAGTGCTTCGGGTGCATTGCCCAGTTTAATTTATGAGTATTTGGAAGTTTTTCTACAAGTTCCTTAACTAGCATAGGGTTGTTGAGGTGGGCTTGCATAGAACATGCTTCCATTGTGGCACAAAGATTTCTGACCATGAGAGCATATTCTATGAAGTTCTCCAATTTATCTTTCGGTGGTGGAAATTTACGAGTTTTTTCTATCAAACTTTCGATGATGTATTCTGGTCTGCCGTAGCACATTTCGAGAGTTCGTATGATTTCGGGTACCATGGAAGGTAAAAATAATCTGCTTCTTACCAAATCCTTTGCCTTTCCACGCAGACGGGCTTGTAAACGTATAAGGTTTTCGGCATCGGAGTATCCCGCGATTTTAGTGCTGTTATTAAAACTGCTCAAAAATAGTGGCCAATCTTCTGGGCTTCCGTCAAATGTTGGAAGATCTTTTGGAATCGCCTGCCTTGCTGCTAATTGTAGGGGTGTAGGTTGATTTGGTGAAAAATTTTCTGAGATACCACTCCTGGTATGTGTATCGCCCTCGTCTTGTGCCAGGATTTCGTATTTTCGTTCCAAGTACCTTTTTTGTAGTTCTTTTTCCTCTTCTAGCAGACGTAGCTGCAGATCACGTTGCCTAAGTAAATTTTCTTTAGGTTGCCGCTGTTGAGTTTCTTCTATTGGGTTTGATGGGGGATTACGTTCCCGTATAGAGCTTGAAGAATTACATTGAGAAAAAGTGTTGCTCCATGTTAAAACATTACCTGGGTTGTAGCTGAAAGTGGTAGATGTCGTGCTTTGTGTTCCAGTTAGAGTGGTAGATTTTAGAGTAGTCATTTTAGATGGTGTAGGTAATGTGACTGCAGTTGTACCAGCGGCTTGTTCCACACACATCATGTTAGTTTTGTTATGGAAATCATGAGCAGTTGGTGTACTAATTGCAACTGCAGGCTGGCGGCCGCAGAGGTCGCAACTCCAGCTAATGTTTGCGACATCACTGTTTACGTTAACGCATTCGAAATGAAACCAACTGTCGCAGGTGTCGCACTGAACCATCCTATCAGTGTCCACTGAGCTGCATTTTTTTGCAATTATAATCGGGCATGTTATTATTAGCTTTTGTTTATTTTATAAACCGACACACGTTTCTTTTAAAAAAAATTTTTTTTTAAAGATTTGTTAATTTTATTTATCTAGATCTGAGTGAAATTAAATACAACTTTTCATAGCAAACTTTATTTATTCAACAATTCAAGAGTAAGCTTTAAAAAAATTTGTATCGTCGCGTGAACGGTTTTACTCAGAGTAATTATTACAAATTTTTTAACCTTTTCGTAACTTTACATCACGCGACGTTACAGTTATTACGCAGTAAATATGTATATAAGTTTGATGTTAAAGTAAATAGTGTATGCGTATGTACATATGTATTTATGTAGTATACTGTTATGAGCATTTCGATTAATATAAAAAAGAGTAAAGAAATAGTAAAGTAATACATAAGGCAGTGGCGGCGACATAAAGTTTATTAAACTTCCGGCACATGCACTCAAAATTCTGAAGAATTGGATCACGCCACTATTAGCAAATTAAAATAATAATTAGTATTTAAGTTAGTAATGAACTTGTAATTAATCAATTTATAATTTATTGTTAAACTCACAAGTTGCGATTATGTCGCAACTATAAAAAAATAAATAAATAAAAAATAAATAGTAAATAAATCCTTTTTTTAAGCGGTTTCAATTTAGAATCCTCTAACTGGGGCCCGAGCATAATTAATTACTGGAAAAAAACAAACAGTAACGCGAAAAAAAATCCTGAAAAAATCAAGTAAGGATACCGGGAACACACAAAAAAAGTGAAAGTGGCTCTAAAATTAAAAGTTGAAATTAAAATTAAAGTTGAAAGTAAAATTGATCCTTAGAGAAATGAGCAATAAATAAAAAGCGATCCATAAAGGAGAAAAAAACTGATTCGTAAAGAGCGAACAGCTAATTATTAAACAAAAGAACAAAATCTAATGTACGGCCTCTTAGTAGCTACGGCAAAATGAATGGTATTACTTACTTGCCCGCATTAGTACCAAAGAACAGCTAATTCGAATAATATGCTACCTGGAGACACAAACCGAAGAAATAAAGTTTAAAGGAGAATCATCTTTTGGGGTGCTACCCATAGTCGAAGAAGCAAAACCATCGTGGACAATAGTAACGGAAAAAAGCAGAGAGGACTACAAGAAGGAAATTCATCATAGAGTAAGGTACATAATAAAAGCTAAAATATATAACCCAGAAACGAAAACTTATAAAAGATAATACAATCTAGAAACCTCTGGCCAATAAGAAATTTTTTGTTTTATTAATAATATAAGTTGAAAATTAAACGACTTAACTTACTCTCATTTCAAATGTTGTGACAAACATTTTTAGACAACAAGGACCGCAAATGGTTCAGGCGGCCTTAAGCCCTGACACAAATGAACAAAATATTAGTGACCAACGGATTGAAGAAAGACATAGAAATAACCTAAATAATATGGACAAGATTCCGGACGTAGTAAAATGTTTGAAAGAATTTACAGGTCAGCCAGGGGAATATAACTCATGGAAAAAAGCGTGGATAGAATTTTGGAAATATACGAGCCACTTAGGGGAACGCCCAAATACTACGGTATACTCAGTGTAGTTAGGAATAAAATTATAGGAAATGCCGACATCGCGTTAGAGTCGTACAACACCCCATTGAATTGGCAGGTTATTTCACAGTGCTTAACTGCTCATTACGGTGACAAGCCAGACTTGTCAATATTAGAATACCAGATGACTACTCTGGTGCAAGGCAACCAAACCATACAAGATTTTTATCAGAGAGTAAACACTTATCTCTAGCTAATATTAAATAAGATAGAATGTTCAGAAATGAGTAATGAATCACTCAACTTAACTACAAGATCCTACAGGGAAAAGGCCCTAGATACCTTTATAAGAGGTATAAATGGAGACCTACCTCGTCTACTAGGAATAAGGCAGCCAGTGGACCTACTACAAGCCCTCCATCTTTGCCTAAAACTTCAAAATCAGAATTTTAGAGCAAACCATGCTCACAATACAAGGAGAAATGCACCACTGCAATTACCTCCAAGGCATAACTTTTAAAAAACACACAGACAAAAATTCTGCCCTCATTTGGCTCATATACCACAAACTAGCCAACCAATTTGGCAACCTAGACAACAAGTTTTCAATCAAAATAATCCACCGAGACCACCTAAACCACAAACACGACCAGAACCTATGGATGTGGATCAAAGTATGCATTCTCGGCATATAAATTACATACATAGACCCCAGCAGGGAAAAAGACCAGGTTCAACTTCATATCCTCAACAAAAGAAGTTACAAAGAACCTTCCACATCGACACTGAGCGGGTGCAGCCAAAAACACCCGATAAAGAATATATTGAACCAACAGACATCCATTTTTTAGCCTAATAAGCTCTTCGTTACCTTATTTCGAGGTTAGAACGGGGAGCGGAAATATTCTGAAATTTTTAATAGACACGGGAGAAATCCGTTGTAAGCGATATTAAAATTACTGAGAATACTATCACCATAGTATTCTCAGTAATTTTAATATTTTTTTTTTTATACTTTTTAATGTAAATCACGAAATTAAATTCTTTTTAATGCCTTCCCTTAAGACATTTGATGGTATCCTAGGAAACGATACCCTCAGGAAATTGCAGGTCATAATCCATACAGGCGATGGATATATGACACTGGGAAATTGAAGAAAAATAGGTATTAAACAACTTTTCTCTGCAACAGTAAATAATTTAGAGATGAATTAGGTATCGCCTCAACAAAAAAAGGATATGAACGCTATTGCAAAGAAATTTCCAAAATTGTTTGCAGAACCCAATGAAAGACTAACGTATACCATAAAAGTTGTGGGAGAAATTAGAACTACAACGAAATCTGAAGTAGAGAAACAGGTAAAAACTCTTATGAACGATGGCATTATACGACCATCTAGATCCCCGTACAATTCACCTATGTAGATTGTACCAAAGAAGCAGATGCGACAGGAAATAAGCAATATCGAATGGTAATAGACTACAGGAAACTAAACGCAGTTACAATTGCGGACAAATATCCTATTCCGGAGATATCCGAGGTAATATCTCAACTTGGGAATAGTAATTATTTTTCTGTTCTAGATCTTAAAAGTGGTTTTCACCAGATTCCATTGAAAAAATCTGACATAGAGAAGACTGCCTTCTCCATTAATAATGGTAAATATGAATTTACACGATTACCATTCGGCCTGAAAAATGCGCCTTCTATTTTTCAACGTGCTCTTGATGATATATTAAGAGAACATATCGGAAAATGCTGTTATGTCTACATATACGACATAATTATTTTTAGCAAGACAGACGAAGAAAATTTCTCTCATACTCAGCAAATATTTAAAACCTAGAGGATGCCAATATGAAGGTCCAATTAGGAAAATGTAAATCTTTTGAAGAAAATGTAGAATTTTTAGTCCACGTGATATCTGCTAATGGTATAAAAACCAGCCCCGCAAATGTGGAGGCAGAATTTCCACAACCAAAATCATTGAAGGAACTCCGAAGATTTCTTGGTATGTCAGAGTACTAACGGAGATTATGCTAAAATCGCGAAACCCCTGACATCCCTTTTAAGACGGGAGGAAGAGTCTCCAAAAATAAATCCGCAAATGTGAAAATCGTGTTAAGCAAAGAAGCCGTAGAATCCTTCAGGAAAATCAAGAACTCACTTATTTCCGAAGACATTGTGCTCGCTTATCCAGATTATCAGAAAGATTTCGAATTGGTAACAGATGCTTCCAACTTTGCAGTCGAAGCAGTCCTGTCTCAAAACGACAGACCAATATCTTTTACATCTAGAACACTCAACAAGGCAGAGGAGCATTATGCTGCCAATGAGAAAGAAATGCTAGCCATCATATAGGCCTTGAACTCACTGAGAAATTATTTGTATGGTTCAGCCAAGGTAAAAATTTTACAGACCACCTACCACTCACGTACGCGCTCAGTAACAAGAACAATAATAGCAAAATGAAAAGGTGGAAATCAATTCTTGAAGAATACAATTACGAATTACACTACAAACCAGGAAAAATGAATGTGGTAGCAGACGCCTTATCTAGAATACCTCCACAATAATCATTAATGCACACATTGTCAATAGCAACAAATTCAAATCCATCACATGCACTAATACCTAGTGTAGAGATCCCCATTAACGCATTCAAAAACCAATTATTCTTCAACATAGGCATAACTTCCACGTACCAGTTTAAAATAATCTTTCCCACTTACCATCAGCACATAATTACCGAACCATTCTACTTCGAACAAAAGTTAATAGATATTCTACGACGATATATCAACCCGTCTGTCATAAATTACATTAAGACATCTGAAAATATAATGTGAAAAATTCAACAAGTATACCCACTGCATTTTAGTAGATACAAAGCTAGGTTCACCCAGCTTCAAGTAGAGGATATACTAAATAACCAGGAACAGGAAGATATAATAGTCAGAACACAAATCTTAGAAAGATTCTACTTCCCTGCTATGGCAAGGAAAATTAAACAAATCGTTAAGCAATGTACAATTTGTAGAGAAAGTAAATACGAACATCGCGACGCGTCGACCCAATCAACCACATATTAAGAAAACGCATATTCCAACACACCCCGGTCACACATTGCACATAGACTTATACAAAACCGGTAATAAGCTAGTTTTAACTGCCATTGATAAATTTTCCAAGTATGCCCGAGATTTTATAGTGAAATACCGATCAGTAGAAGATATTAAGGAACCCCTTCGTAAGATACTGTTTTCTTTTGGCGTACCCAAAGCTATCGTTATAGACAATGAGAAGTAGCTAAATTCTGCGTCAATAATATTCATGGTAAGGGAACAATTGAGTATACAGATACTCAAATCTCCACCCTATAAAAGCTCCGTAATTGGTCAAATAGAAAGATTTCATTCGACATTGTCAGAAATAATGAGATGTTTAAAAAAGAACGGACACATAACACATTTGAGGAACTCCTGGATCGTTCAGTTAGGAATATAATTATTCAGTGCATTCCGCCACTGGTAAAAGACCACTAGAAATATTCTTTGGTAGAACAGTCAGCACAGACCCAAAACAATTTGAGGAAGCAAGGGAAGATAATTGCAATAGTATAGGAGTACAGGAAAGGGTTCTGCGATATCATAATAAAAAAAGAAGATTTGGCTTGTTTTTATGGTTAAGCAATTGTCTATATGCATTTCGTTCCTGCTTTTGGAACTCATCAGGAGACTTCTACCCAAAAAATTTTTGAATTTAGTTAACAAACTTCGTATGTTTATAGTAAAACTCTTAATAGTATATTGAGAATCACAGTATACAAACATAATAAGTTTGAAAGCTTCAAACAAAAATCTTTGCAAAACAAGCATCTTTATTCGAATTGTCCATCTATTTTATTTTCCACCATCTTTTTACCATTAGCTGCCACATTGGGCAACAATAAAAGTATTAAAAAGCAAAAAGAAAAATAAAACATTTATTTTCATATTTGAACCATAAAAACAAGCCAAATCTTCAAATTAAATAAATAAAGACTATGTCAAATAAATATACTTCGGTATTTCAAATATGAAAATAAATGTTTTATTTTTCTTTTTGCTTTTTAATACTTTTATTGTTGCCCAATGTGGCAGCTAATGGTAAAAAGATGGTGGAAAATAAAATAGATGCACAATTCGAATAAAGATGCTTGTTTTGCAAAGATTTTTGTTTGAAGCTTTCAAACTTATTATGTTTGTATACTGTGATTCTCAATATACTATTAAGAGTTTTACTATAAAAATACGAAGTTTGTTAACTAAATTCAAAAATTGTTTGGGTTGAAGTCTCCTGATGAGTTTCAAAAGCAGGAACGAAATGCATATAGACAATTGCTTAACCATAAAAACAAGCCAAATCTTCAAATTAATTAAATAAAGACTATGTCAAATAAATATACTTCGGTATTTCAAATAATAAAAAAAGAAAAGAACCAAGAACCTATGCCCCACGAGACATTGTGTACGTAAAAATCGACCAACGGTCAGGGACAAAATTAACTCCCATGTTTAAGGAGCAAATAGTTAAAGAAAATTACACGACGACAATCGTGACAGAAACAAATCGAGTGGTTCATAAGAGTAACATAAAAAGTTAGATATGAATTTTTTTTAAGGTATACAATGGAAACGTATTTGACATCAAGTATGATATTTACAAAGACAAGCTACGAACGTACAAGTATTTGACTATAGTACTGCACAAATAGTTACTATCAATAACGGACCAGCAAAGATTCAGGACGGGACATTCAGACTAATTCATCTAATTAAACTCGACAAATATGAAAACTTTCTGACAGATACCTACAACTACATTGTCGCTCAGATTCCAAAAAACAATGTTCTTTTTCCAATTTTGAAACAAGAAATTCAGCAGACCATGGACATAGTACAAACACTAACACCTTCTAAGCACCTACGACTAAAAAAATCAATAAATGCTTTAGGAACGGTATGGAAGTATATTGCAGGATCACTTACTAAGATTAAATGATAACAATAATGAGTAGGTGGTGATCAATAAACTTTTTAATGAAATATGAAATAACTTAACTCTAATAGCTAAGACAGTTTCTAATAGTATAAGTAAAGAATATAATGGTATACAAGATATAATTATAAACCTACAAAATAAGATTAGATTAGTAAAAGAAGAACTTATTAACATTAGATACGCAATACAATGGGCAAAAAATAAAATTGTAAATTCCGTGTTACTCAATGAAGAGGAAATCAAATAAGCTATACAAAAATTAAGCGAAGAAAAAATGCCATTTAATAATGCAGAATAAGCATTAGAAATATCAGAAGTGAATGTACTAAGTAATGAAATGACAATCGTTTATATGATAAAAATTCCACTAACATCACAAGAAACTTTTAAAAAAATAATGTTAAAACCTGTTGTAAGCAAAGAAAATATTGTAATTATTGCAGAAATATTGAAATCTAAAGATAAAATATATGGAATTGAAAAATAATGTAAAGATTACAATAGAATTAAGATTTGTAACAATAATCAAACCATAGACTTAAGAAATGATACTTGTATAATTAGAATTATAAATGGTTTTAACTCTACCTGCACTACCACCAACGGACATCATATACCGAGAGTAGAAGAAGTTACAGTAGGCGTGCATCTGATAAACAACTTTAATGGAAGTATTGAGATCAACTCATATATAAAAAACATAACAGGAACTCATCTGTTAACTTTTACAATTCTACAATTAAAGTAAATGGGAAAACTTACAGTAACTTCGAGGCCATCCCTTTAGAAGCCATGCCAGGCATGTTCCAGCCAAATCCATTCAACAGATATCATATAGATGTACCATCGCTAGAATCACTAAGCGAACTACACATCAAAAATACCAAGAAAATTAGCAAACTAAACATTCTTACAATAACATCTGGAACAGTATCACTTAGTGCTATCACAATCATAATTTGCATCATCTTGATCCTATACCAGCCTTGGAAGAAAGATCAACTAAAAATCATCACGAAATAGCCACCCGTTATTCCATTACCTGTCGAAAATAACTTGGATGCAAAACAATCAATCTACGTGAGTTTCTCCAACCTGTAATATCCATAGTTCGCTTGAGGGCAATCGATTTAAGAAAGGATGAGTTAGTACCACAAATGTTACACACTGGAAACATAAATTCTTTTTTTTTTTTTTAAATGTAAGTGCGCGACAAGTCGAACGTTGTTGACATCGTGAAATTGGCCCATAGTCATGGTGCCAGAAACAATAATATAGACTAAAGCCTATAGTACACGACATGTAAAAAAACACATGCGCATGTGGTTCTGACGTAATTTTGACGTTTGAAGCATATGTACCTTCGTGATGAAGTCAAAATTACGTCAGAACCGCATGCGCATGTAGTTTTTTACATGCCGTGTACTAGGCTTTAGTCTATGTTACTTAACCTCCATATGCAAAAAAAACGCGTAAATTTCAATTAAAATAAACTTATGACAATAGTCAAATAATAAATTTCTGAAATGTTAAATTTAGATTTTATTTTTCATTTTGCCTTATAAATACTTTTATTGTATAAAGGTGTATAAAAATAAAATATATTCATATCGAATATAAATTATTTGCTGAGTTTTGTTATAGTTTCTAAGCCTACTACGCTTACTTTTCTTTTGTGATTTTCAAAATTATTATTATTTGTGAATTCTCAAATAGTTTATGAAAGTATGTGCATAAGATAAGAGGGTTGTGACTGTTCAAAATATGTGGTTGAAGTATTGATGATTTGCAAAGCACCAATGAAATGCTTAACCACTAGCAAATAAATTTCAATTCAAATAAACTTATGACAATATGTCAAATAATAAATTTCTTAAATATAAAATAATGTGTTAAGAAAATCGATTTCATATATTATTTTACTTTTATTTTAAAAAAGATCTGGGGTCTACTCTGTAATTCGAAACGAAAGAAAGTACTTTCGAGTTTCTATATAATATGCAAGTTCGAAATCATGTTCTTTCGTTTCGAATTACAGAGTAAGCCCCCTGGTGAAAGTACAAGAAAGTCGGAAAGACGGAAGATAATTTGTGTATTCCGATGGTCTCGCTCACTTTGCCAACGTATCTTTAAAAGTTCTTTCGTTGTAACATTTTTGGCGTATTTTCATTTTATACTTTGTAACCTCATCTGAGATGTTTGTAAATAAAAGGTAAAAACTAATATGAAATTGAATTGAATGAAAAAGTTTCAAATGAAACTTGTATCCATTTTATAACAATTTTTAATAGTAATAAGCTTTTTCGCATTCTGTTTTTCATTTAATACAACAACTTCATTCATTTAATTTTGTAAAATTGTCCACTTGTTCAAATGTAATTTTATTTTATACTTTGTAGTCTCATTCGCTTCGTAATTTTTGTAAGCAAAAGGATTAAAAATTAAAATTTTCGTATAAAAATGCATAAAGTTAAATCAGGAATCATTTGAAAACAAATTTTAATCACTTTTTTAATACTAATAAACTTTTTTGCATTCTCTTTTGCAGCTCATAGCAATAGTAAATTCTTTCATTTACGGCCTGGCCCACTATGTCGACAAGAAAGTTTCTTTCGCTTATTTACATTGAAAACAAAAACAAATTTTCTTATTTTGTTTTTGTTTTCAATATAAGTAAGCGAAAGAAATTTTCTTGTCGACATCGTGGGCCAGGCCGTTAATTTTATAAATATGTACATATCGCTCATTTACTTCAATAGTGTCACAACTAAAAAAAAAACTAGTTTTGCAGAAATCGCGTTTAAAGTTTTCAATTTACATACAACTCAAGGAAGACATAGAAAAATATTCTTCTCTCACGTGATGGTAGTACAAGCTATTTATATGAAATTTTTCCACATTATAAAATTCCGAATTATTTCGCATTATTAACTCAAAAAACGTATTTTTTGAGTTATGCCACTATTGAAGTAAATGATTTATATGTTCACTTTTTCATTTCACAAAATACATATTTTCTCTGGTATATTTTGATTATTTTGTTAACAACTTAAAATCATATATACTACAGTTGTCTCTTTTTCACAGAACCTGCGTCACAAAGTATTCGACCTTTTTTTTATAAGTCACTTTCTTCAACTCTGGTATCCTCTGTACTTTCGCAAAGCCATATGTATGTAATTAAATTGGTCACAATACAGTAGCATGTTAGCCGCATACTTCAACACATGCATATCATGCATATCGCACACTAAATCATAAACGGTCACAGCTCAAAATTATCAAAATGGTTTCGTTTTTTCATAAAACAGTTTTTGAAACAAATCTCTAAGGAGCACTAAAATTTCTTTTGAAAAACAGTACAAAATACCGTTATGGCTGTTTGTATGTTGTATACTTGCGTCATTTGTGCAGTTTAAATAGTGTTCTTGCCACTCCTGAGCTTCTGGGATTTTTTGAGATGGGTCTATTTATAATTTAGTATGCGATATGTACATCCATACATATGTATGTATGTACGTAAAAGAAAATAACACTGCCAGCTATTTTTCAACCCCTTCCTTGTTCACCAGCTAACGAACAGCTGGTTGACCAACCGCATACAATTAATACTTAACCCACAAGCTAAGAGACAGGTACAATTACCTATGTACTCGTATGTAAGTTAAATACATCAACGAACAAATTTTCCCTTCTGGAAAAGCTGGTGTATATTATGTACATATACATATGGATGTATGTCCATCCATTCTTACATATGATACATACATACATATGTATGTACATATGTACGTCTTCTGTATATTTGGGTGAAATAAGTATGTATGTACATGTTAGCACTAAACTGATTTAGTAATTACATTTGATAGCCAGGCTAACCAATTTAGCTTACCTACCACTAACTGATTTTTTCCCACCCCTGCTTAATATGTTTGTATGTGCAGTAAGGTTATCTACATATCTCACGACATTTCATTTAGCTAACTAACGGTCACTCACTAAATATTTCTAGCTCTCACAATTAAACCTGCTACACTGGACATTAGTACGAGAAGCTTACACGGACGACAGGGCGTCTTAATACGAACAACTAACGGATCGATTTGTTTTCAAACGTGCGCACTAATGTACATATGTACCTAAATACATATATACTGCATATTTAAAACAGTTCTGAATTGTAAAATCTTGAAAAGTACCTAAATTTTATAAATTTTTTAAATACTTTGCTCAAATAAATGCTCAATTATAGAAGAATAGTGATTCAAAGTGATTACAAATATTTACAAATAAGTTTAACTAAAAAATTATTTTAAGGTTATGTATAAAAAATATGGTTGTAAACTAAAGAATTAAATTTTTTTTCAACATTTTCAATGTAAGTAAGTAAAAATTGAGGAAAACATTTATACAAGCATGTGTATAAATACATACATACATATGTAAACATAGAAGATGAAGCAGTATCAACTGACTCAAATGCAGATTATTTTTGTCGTTGTGAAAGTTGTATATATTAAGTCCACTAAACTTTTCTGGGAATAGAAAAAAAACTTACAATTTCATAGCAAGTACCTGTTTACTTTTCAAATTTAAGTCCATAAAATGAGTTCACAATAAAATTAATGCGTCCATCCTGTGTAATTGTACTACATATTTCAAAATTATTAAAATCTAAGTTGCTCTCTTCACTTTGAGAAAAAACATATTAAAAAAGAAAGAGAGATATAAGAAATTAAAATTTTTATGGTTCTTGTTAAAAACGGTTTCAATAAATTTGTGTCCCAACCGTTTATAATGTACATATATGCATTGTTGTAAGACTTAGTTTACACAGAGGAAGTTTACTTTGGAAATTCCTTAATTTATAGAAGAGATTAGAGAACTGAATGGACGGAACTACAATCTTTCTTGTACTCGCAAATTCATTTTGTTCGCTTGTATTGTTTTTTATTACATCCAAGAACAATTTTTTTTAATAAAGGCAAAATATCTTAAAAATTAAAATAATATACTAAATCGATTTCATTAACATACGAGTATAATTTTACGTAATTTAAAAGTTGTCGGAAGTGCCTCACCTTCACCTGTCTTCTGACATCTCAGCATTAAATAACTTACAGAACGCCGAGTTCATCGGGGAAAATATCGGTGGCACTTATTGAAGGAAAAATCGGTATTAGAAATTCTACCATTTGCACGAATTACATGATTTTCATCAAAGCGAGGGTTTAACGTTTAAAGAGAACTTTTCTTATGCACCTTTTTATGTATTATTTCAACAGGGAATGAAATTTTTCATTATAACCCTGTCGGAAATTTCGTTTATTTTAAACTAACTTTAAGCTAACTATTTCGCAACTAATACTGACTGACACTTGGATTACTTTTCAATGTAATCAACGGACTATTTTAACACTGCGATGTCCTAGGCGGTAGTCAATTGTCCCACTATACACTACTTTTCAACTAACTTAAAGTTGATTTTATTTAATTACCTGGTAGTCAGTAAATTAAAAAAAATTTCTGGGGATCGAACATGTATCATCACACGTTGTATAGTCAACTCGCTACTACCCAACTAAGGTACCATCTGAATAACAACAGGTAAATTATAATATAAAATTGAAATGAGTTTCAAAGTAGCTGAGAAAATTTTTTTGCAAGGCGAATTCACATCAGGTGATCTTAATTCACCAGCTGACAAAATTTGTCTGCTGTAAATCAATGCAAAACGCTAGGAAATAGTCTGACAGCAGGAAATTTTACACTAAGAAATATACAAGGGGAATATGCAGAGTTGCAAATTATACCACCTGGTATCAATTCGCCTTGATTTTTTGGCTCTCACCAAATTCGATTACGTAATCAACTTAAGAATTAATTTTGGATCTGTTCTGGATGACATTGGAGTTAGCTTTCTTTTGGTTAACCACACATTTTCCGACAGGGAGCATATGTACATACATACATACATATGTACATATACATACTTATGTATTCTGGGTGAGGTGAATCAATTTATATTTTGTATTCGAAGACTCTGATTGATTCTGGACTGTATTAATTTAGACGAGGACGTCCTTTACAGCTAAGATGTGGGAGATGATTAAGATTTTCGTGGGTTTTGTAAAGTCTTTTCATTGCATCGAAAAATAGAAAAATATGTGTACCCTGATTGAATTGTCTCATTAGTTAGCGTTTAGACACGAAAACATTTGGAAGGGAAACAATTAGTTTGGGAGCAATTTGCCGGTGGGGAAGAAAGAATAATTTTTGTGTTCGGTATTCGGCGACACGCTTCGTTTTCATATTCTTTGCTACATACATATATGTACACATATACATATACATATGTACATGTATGGTTGGTATTATTATGTTTCCAAAGAATACTAAAAATTTCACCAACTCTATTTAAATATAAATTCATATTTAAATGTCGATTTTAATTAATTTTTGTATGGAAAAATTACTTTTAAATATGAATAGATATTTAAATAAGTTGGTGAAATTGGCCCTAAGAAAATGCTTTATTTTGTGCGCCATCACGAATGTTAAAAAGTTATGCTTTGCATTAAAACAAGTATTACTAATGATCTTTCACACACGAGACTAATTTTTATGGCGCACAATTTTTGTTCTTTTTAGAACACACGAGACCAATTCATCTGGCATAAAAATGTATACGTATACACAGTTTTGTATGTTTTGGTGTTTTTTGTATTCATTTAACATTTGCTGTTTTTTAACTTTTGTATGTATTGGTTTTGTGCTGCTGATGTGGTGTACCTGGTTAAAAAATTATGCCAATCACAAATCCACTTTCTTTGTCTCTATCACCTACAAACTGGCATGTTATGCCAGCACAATTGTTCTCGTGTGTGAATGGTGAAGAAGATTACATTCTTTAAATAAATACTGAAATTTTAATGGATATTTGGAAAGCTAAAAACTGAATATAATTAAAATTAATTAAGTTCGGCGCCCTATGCTCCAGTGGGAGTTAAAGGAACATATATGTACATACATATGTATGTAAATTCATTAATATTTTTTTATTTTTTATGTGAGGATTGTAACTGTTATTGGTGCAATTGTAATACAAATTCGAATAGTTATATGCAGTAGAGAATCATTTTGAAAACATCGTGTCATCTGTGTTTGCTGCTTCAGATGACACGAGTCAGCAGATGATCATTTTGTTTAAATATTAATGTTTTTGTGTTGATCAACACTCTGTTACCTTAGATTTAACGTTTACCAGGAATGACAATTAAAACAACCGATTACCAACAAATCAAATCATGAACCCATGCGCCAGAAATCTGCCTAAAGATTCTGCTATATTGCAAGACCATAACAATGGAGGCGAGGGAATGCCTTGTGAAAAATTAGAACTACTGAAATATAATGAAGACCTTGTTCAATTGGAGGAAGAGGAAAAAGCTGATGACAACGAGGAGGATGAAAATGATGAGGATGAAGATGAGGAGGACGGGCGTGATTTAACAAATTTAACTTGGCTAACTGAACTACGTAATCAAACAATGGGTTTTGTAAATATTCATTTAGACGAAGAAACAAAAAAAGATAATGAGCTGACAACAGTTTCAATTGAACAGATTTCAAGTCAACAGCCGTCTCACATACGCCAGGTAAATAATAATGGGATTCCTTTAAACTCACATACAAATATATTAGGACAACAAAATCAAAGAGTCATTCTGCAAATTCCTTTACAAAAGCCCGATGAACACCGAGCTACTAAAATAATAACACAGCCAAAGCGGCCATCGCCAGCGGAACGTTATGAAATGTTTTTAAACAAAATTAAAAGGTATTTATGTATATCAAAATGTTTCTAATACTTTCAAGATATTAAGCTGGGTACAAAAGTTATGCCAGTAAGTCATGCCCTAAACGCATTCCTTGTATTTTGAAATACGTCAATTGATTACACACGACGAAGAAGGAAAAAAATATATCTTGTACAAGCCATTTGTGTAGTTTTGGTGTTTCTGTGTTTGAAAATTGTTGACAAATATTTATAACTTCACAGTAAATATCAACAACCGTTTTGATCAAATAGGACTGGGTCGTTAACACATGTTGGGTTTTGAGGAAACTTCGGAACATTTGCTATTTTTAGAATATATTAGATGGATGCCATCCCAGCGGGAACTAGAAGGAGTAAGGATGCCGATGCCTTCTAGAAGGTCTCTATACTACTTCTTTTGGATGTACAAAGCCTGCTCGCTCCATTCCATACTCATATCCAGGGCTGCCAGATAAAATTATTCAAAAATCGTCGGAATCCTGATAAAATACAAAATAATAGTCATTTCATATTCGAAAAATCGTCAGAAAAATCGGAAAAATCAAAATGTACTTTTTTAACATGAATACATATGTTTTATTTTATATTTATTACGAAACAAAACAAAATATGTTGATACATGTACTTTTTCGAAGCCATTCGCATTGTTTTTACACCCGCATAACTTTGTTCCCCTCAGTGGTAAAATTAGGACAAATTTTCCCAAGTTAGCAGGTCCAAGTTTTGGTCTCAGTACTAGTGTTGTCATTCGAACAAATATTATTCGAATATTCGAACAACTTTTTTTCATTTTTGTTCGAACGAACAAAAATTTTCAATTTAGAATAAAAAATTATTCGAATAATTTTTGTAGAATATTCGAACATTCGAACAATTTCCTTAATCTCTTTGTATAAAAAGTATTTTACATTTCATAACTTTTTAGTTTGTTAACAATATGATGTTAAGTAATCAAATTACTCCAAGTTATAAATACTCGTGGAAGCATGTTTGTATATGTTCGCTAAACGCATCTTTAGTTTTCCTGCTTTGAAAAGATAATGCCTCCTTAAAAGACCAACCTAAATTACGACGCAAAGCGTTGTCTATGAGACCAACCGAAATAACGCGGCGTCAACGCTTTGCGATTGGAAAATCCAATTTTGACATCGCGTAAAGAAGTGAAGTTTGCTGCAAAAGTACTGTTGTTTTTGTTACGTAATGTAACTTTAGCTACTTTCACGTCAATTTATTGTTTTCATTTTTATATCTTATTTTTATTTAGAGTTTTTAATTAATCAAAGTGAGTGAACATTACTGTTTCTGGGGCAACGTTAACGCTTTAATTTAAGTAACTCATTCCAGCGTAAAAGCTAAGTGCTAAATTAATTAATTTAGGTTGGTCTGTAATTGAATCAGAAGGTGTCTTACAATTCCTGGTTGAGTTTAAAAAATAACTGCTTTTCTACAGATCTAATCCAAAGCCCAACGGGCTCGGTTGGTTATTGTTATAAATAAATAAATAATATTATTCTTAAGCTTTCCAATAATAACTTTTTAAAATATGCGCCACAAAGAGCTAAAAAAGAGTACGTAAATATTTTGATTTCATGATTATTTTCTAATAAAAATTTCGCAAATAATCTGAAGTACGATTAAGTATTAGATGAAATTTCTAAAGTAACTGACAATGTTTTATTAGCTGTTCTAAAAAAATTTATCAATAAAGTAAGAAATTGTACTAATATAAAAATCGTCAACAATTTTGAAGTTGATTTAAATTATTTGAATATCAAAGAAAAGAACACACAAACTGGATATGCTTTTTAATCCTTTTTTTAACGGTATCACTAACATCAACAATTTGCGAAAGATATTTTTCTACATTTTCTTTTATCAAAAGTAAAAAAGAACCGTCCACAAGCTAAAAAGTGGGATTATCTGCTATTTTTAAATTATTATTTTAGAAGAAATCAATGACATATTAAATTTTTTTGTAAATGTGTATAAAAACGTATGTTTTTTAAATAATTTCCTTTCGGTTTTTAATAATATTTCTGAGTTTGTTTTTAAAACTACATATTTGTTTTTCTTGTGTAATGAATTATTTTTTGTTTGTTAATAAAAAATTAAACTCATATTAAAACTTATTAAACTTTTTTGAAAATATTCGAATAATTTTTTTATTCTTGTTCGTTCGAATATTCGAACAAAAGTTCAAAATTATTCGTCTGTTCGAACAAGAAAAAAATCATGAACTTTCATTCGAACAAATATAAAACACGAATAATTAACAACACTACTCAGTACTTTTGATGGCCGAAATTTTTGATAGGAACTTGGCCTTTTTTATATTTATCTTTTTTTAGGATATCGATTTACAAAGAGATTAATACATCGTCTGTCTCGAGGTAAAACATAATACACAGAGAAAACAGATTTGTTGTGATAACCGAATTTGTCGGTTCCAACAACTAACACACAATTCTATTGTAATGAACGAATATAGCTTTTGTAAGCACCAATTTTTCAGTAGCGATATGTGATATTTTTAGAATTAAATTTTAATTGTGACTATAGAAATAATTAATTGATACAACCAATATAATTCATATTTCTAAAGGAATCATTGGTTGACATGGCTCATATACATACATACATACATAAAAATAATTTTTGCAGAATAAAAAGGTAAGTACATTATTATATTTATCACAAATTATTCTTAATTTTTGCTTATATTCTGAAGTGAAATGTGACAAATTTTGATCCACGTGGTGCATTGTAATATCCGTTGCCGGTGTTCGGCTTTATTACAAAGGGATATTTTCCTACCAAGAAACTACATATTATTTGCACAAATAGTTTCTCTTCAGAATAATAATAATAACACTTCGAATATCTTGCGATATATATAATATTGTCCTTACCTTTTTGTTAAATCGAGATTTTGTGTAATTATTCTGCAAAAAAAATATTTTTTATATGACATTTCTATCTAACTTTTATTTTTTTTATAAAACATTCAAATGTTTCCACAAATAAGGAATAACTCAATTGCGACAACAAAATATGTTTTCCTTTTGTATTCAGAACAAAAAATTCGGTTAGGAACATCAATAAAGTATTTCATTTTATTTTCTTTTATTGCAATAGAATTTCAGTACGACGGCAAATGATTACTTAGTTACAGTAACCGAATTATTTTTCAAATTAAATATTGTTAAAAGAATAGTTTTTTTAATTTCAAAAGCCAGTAGTCAGTCGCGTTACTTTCTAACTTGAATTTAATTCAGTTGCGTCTACCAATACTTTAAAATGTTTATTAGAAATGAACGGAATCAATTGTTATTACTAATAAAGCTATTGTAAGAATTCTATTTGTATTGTTATTATGGTTTTTTGTTTATAAATATGAAAAAATCGTACAAATGATTGATAATTGATAGAAAATATGGAATATTGGAATACATAATTAAATATTTGTTGCTCCAACAGATTTTTAACCAATCTATTCTCTCTGTGTAGAAGTGCTTGTAAAAGCGTTATATTTTACACTATTGCCATAAATTTTTTGTGGCGAGGTTTATTTGTGTGAAATGTAGAGATGGGCGCGAGTTAATTCCTTGGTGAAGGAATGAATCAAAAAAATATATAAAGTTTTTTACACCGAAACGTGTGTTTCTTTATTGTTTATATTCTTAAGACTAGTTACAATATTTTCTTAACATCTATTTATATTAATGAGTATGTTTACCGTTTCTTTGTCTGCAAGAATTACGTTTATGGTTTCTTTGTTCTAACTTATGTAAGTGATAATGTTGATGTTGACCTTGGTCCCTATCATAAAAATGTGTGTGTCTACTTATCTATTAAGTGATAATGTTGATGTTGACCTTGGTCCCTATCATAAAAATGTGTGTGTCTGCCAGTGTTGCCAGGTAGACTATACCCTGTGCATTAACTCCCGTCCTTCTTAAAATAAAGTGCCCTCACTTTTCTTAAACAATACTGCTTTGTGCTCTTAATCTTCTTAATTCTATTTCATAAATGCGTTCGGCTATTCTTCTTCTTTCTGTTCGTTTTACTTCCTTGCAGTAGCTAATTAATTTTATTATGATATATGTACATAGTATTGTGGCTAAGATTCCGAGAATTAAGTAAATGGTGGTTTGTATGGGGTGGTCTTCTATAGGGATTAAATATTTTGACATTTCTTGTAAATTTGAAAATTTATGGTATGAGTCTGAATATAATATATGGAGGATTTCCATGCGTTCGTCATATTTTTGATGTATAGCTTCTTTTATTTCTTGTTGATGGTTAAAATAGTCTTTTGCGTCTATATTGGTTGAAACATTAAATTGAATTAACTTAGGTCCTTTAATTATTTGACCATTCCAAATATGTTCGTCATCAGTCAAGATGTAACCGTTCTCTAGTATTGTGAGTGGTGCGTTATTTTCTTGAATTATGTCACATTTAGCTGGCTTATTTTCTAATATATTTATAGTACAATTATTACCTTTGTTTATTTTACAAATATTATTTCCTAAGAGATTTTTACATTGTGTTACTGAGGTATAAATACCATTACAAATAGTAATTTGTTTGTCCAATAGTAATTTTCCATGCTTATATGCTAATGGGAATATATTATATAACTTACATATATTTTTCAATATAGGGTATTTATAAATTGTAATTATAGCTTGATTGAAAAAACATATATGGATATCTGAATACTCTAGGATGTTTATTAATGGTAAGTCAAAAGCTTCATTAGATACGATCTCTTTTATTTCATTTAGATTCAATGTTCCTGAATAAAAATTTCCATTTTTAGCAAAATTTATGGTAATTGTTATAGCTTCAAGTTCACGATATACTTCATTGATTATAATATTATCTGTGATAGCTTTAGGATTTAATGTTTCTAAGATTTGTTCAAACCGTGAGTTTACGATTTTTTGTCTGTTATTGTTTTCTATTAATTGATTAAGTCCTGTCTTTATTTCGATTAAGTCGTCGTGATCTGGTGTCCCAGTGAAAAATTTTAATGTTGAACCTAGAAAGTTTAGTGCTCTTTTTTCGCGATGTGTATTCGGTATTAATTGTGTTTTTAAAGATTCAATTCTACCTATTAATATTTGTTCTTCCTGGTTTTGTTCTGTATTATACATGTTTTGCATTATATCTTCATATGGTCTCAGTATTTTTGTTAAGTTAACTACGTGATACAGATATGATGTGTCTTTGAACACATAAGCTGGGTTTCCTTCTATGAGTACATATTTTTTGTTTGTTAAATCAGTTATTTTGTCGCCAAAAGTAATTGCGAGGAATACAATTCTAATTATTGTTGACTTGTACATGGTGTAGTTTGTCTGCGTATACTATCTTTATGTATAACCTTACCCTTCGCTGTTAGTATTGTGTCCCCACGATCTTCTTTTACCTTGTGTTGTAAGTACTTGATATGGTTTTTGTTGCGGCGGTGTGTTTTAGCGTAAATTATATCTCCTTCCTTGTAGTTTATTGAGTGTCGATTTTTATTATGGTAATTGAGTAGTTTTTCCTGTTTGTCCTCGAGTTTCTCCTTAATGTCAGAATATCGTTCTCTGTTGAAAAACACGTCCTCAGGTCTATATCCTGTTGTGGAATGAATCGTTTTATTATATTGTCTTACTGCATTGAATAATTCGTCTCCTGGTGTAGTGTTATTCTGTTGTGCCAAGGCTGTTGAGATTTCGATCAGAGTGCTATGGACACGTTCAACTTGACTGTTGGTTGTCGAATGATGAATGGGTGTTACTGTATGTTGTATTAATAGTCGCTCATAGACACTTTTTGCTACTATGCCAGTAAATACATTTTCATTATCAGTCATTAAATGTTTGGTGTTTGGGTAGATTTGTGTGAGAATTTCTTCTATATACTCATGACAGTTTGTTTTGCTATGTAATTTGCGTATGTAACAGTATTTTGAGTATTTATCAATGGTGCTGATGTATGTTTGGTTATTCATGTAAAATATATCCATCTGTATATACTCTCCTACTTTCGTGGGTATTGGTGTTTTCCCTATTGGTTGTTTATTTGGTCTTCGTTCATATTTATTTTGTAGGCAGATATTACAATCTATACATTCTTTCTTACACATATCTCGAATGTTCGGCCAATAGTGTGTTAACGATATTTCTTGAGCGTTATTTTTATAATTTCTATGTGCTCGTCTATGTGTTCGCATTACTATTTCTTTTTGTTCTTCTACGTTAATGACATCTTGTAATTGTGTTTGTGTTATAACAAACAAATTGGATGGGAATGTAGTGATAATATCACTTTGTAGATGAAATAATGTTTCTTCGCTTAATTTTAGTGCATTTTGAACTTTTGGATTTGTTATTTGTTTTAGTCTGTCTATCAATTCATGTTTTGTTTTATAATATATGGTATGCCTAACTCGATCTGGAAAAATGGTACATGTATCTATTTCGATTATTGCATTTTCGTCAAATATTGGTATTATTTGATTCCTAAAAGCATTTAGTGGTTGTTTGACTCTCTTGATACCTTCTGAAGGTGAACTTTGAGCTGAGTGTTGTGAACAACTGGATGTATTGTTAATTTGTTGCCGTGATAAAGCATCTGCAACAACATTCTGGTGTCCAGGCTTGTACACTAATTTTGCTCCATATTCTTCTATGAAGTTTTTCCATCTTTTAAGTTTGGTGTTTGGATTCTTGTCCGAGATAGAAAAGATTAATGACTGGTGGTAAGTGTATATTGTTAGGTCAGCAATACCATAAAGATAGTTTCTTAATTTTTGTAAAGCCCAAACGATAGCTAACAATTCCTTTTCGTTTGTGCTGTAATTTTGCTCTGTTTCATTTAGGGTTCGTGAAATAAATGCTATTGGTTTCTTATACTGGGAAAGTACTAATATAATTACTTGTAGCTCCTGTATCTATTAAAATATTTATTGATCTACCTGTTTCTCTGCAAGTGCGTTGTAGACATGGCAGACCATTCACTCGCCTAAAAAAGCACTTCCGGTTTCAAAATCGTCTTCGGTATATTGAGGCTGGAGTGATTGAAGATCCTCATCTTGTGTTTGATGTACTCGTTGAACCTTATTAAAGTTGTGTGTTGAAAAATTATTTTCCCTCTTCACAGGATTTTGATTTTGCGGAATGGATTATGATGTGTAGTAGTGTTTTGTTGAGGATTATTGCTACCCCATCTTTGTTGTTGCGGGAAATTTGTAGGCCTTCTGTATTGTGTTGAGTTGTCGACTGCCATCGGTTCTACTTGGTTTCTTCGTGGTGCCGCATAATTGTGGTGTCGTTGTTGAACATGATGTGATGGCTTTAGTTGGCGGTGTTCATTTCCTCCATATCGTTGTTCATTACGGTGTTCCTGCCGTCTTACGTTGATATTTTCAAAATGCCGATCTTCATTGTCGTGATAGATGGTGCAGGCAATGGCATAAGCTTCTGCCAGACTCTTTGGTTGGTTAGCATAGAGGATACCTTTTGTGTAATTGCTTCTTAATCCCATTATAAAGGTGCGGATCGCATCCTCGTTGGCATCTGATAGTCTTCCTCTTCTCATATTCTCATCTGAGGTTTAAATTTTTTGTTGTATGAGGGTTAATGCTTGATGAATTTCATCATGGAACTCGGTCAGAGTTTTGTTCCCCTGTTTGATTCTCGTCATAATTTCTTTTAATACATACAATGGACCTTTATCCGCATACGTAAAGTCTAAGCGGTTTATTATGGCATAGAAATTTAGTTCTGTTCCGTTTACGGATAAAACTTTTGATGCAGCGCCAATAATTTTTGCACGTATAATGCATACACAGTTATAGTATTCAGGACTATTTGAAAATTGCTTAATGTTTTCCATTTGGGTCCATACCTGATTTCTCCATGGGTTATATTCTCCTTCCAGTCCACTGAATGTTGGTAAACACTTGAATATTTCTGTGTTGATTTGAGTGGCACTCGTTATGTGTGGTTTTAGTGCAGGTGTTGCCGGAATTGTGGTTACAGCAACTGGTGTATTGCTTTTCAATGTTTCGAAGTCTGTTTTCAGGGATGCTAGTTGTTCAGTTAGTGCCTGAATATGAGCTAGGAGAGTTGCAGCTTCAGTCATGTTGATGTCTTCTTCTAGCAGGCGTCTTGAATTAAATATTTGCTGTCGTTTTCCGTGTGAAGCCAGTGTATATTTTTCACTTTATTTTACTTTTCTTTTAAATTTTTGTTAAATTTTTAGAAATTTTATTTTTGTTAATTCCAATCTTTCAGGAATGTTTTATTTTTCCAATTTTTCAGGAATTTTATTTTTATCCTTCTTCAGGATTGTGGAAATTTTATTTGGCTGGGAATACAAGATTATTTCGCTTGCATCCCGGTTGAGCCCCCAGTTAATTCCTTGGTGAAGGAATGAATGAAAAAAATATATAAAGTTTTTTTACACCGAAACGTGTGTTTCTTTATTGTTTATATTCTTAAGACTAGTTACAATATTTTCTTAACATCTATTTATATTAATGAGTATGTTTACCGTTTCTTTGTCTGCAAGAATTACGTTTATGGTTTCTTTATCTCTTATCTCGGAATATGTTTAAAAGAATTATGTTTATGGTTTCTTTGTCT
Organism: Nowickia ferox; assembly: GCA_936439885.1. Classification (NCBI taxonomy): domain Eukaryota; kingdom Metazoa; phylum Arthropoda; class Insecta; order Diptera; family Tachinidae; genus Nowickia; species Nowickia ferox. Next base: position 1,614,220 of record OW387028.1, read on the forward strand.
CTTATCTTGGGATATGTTTCCTGCAAGAATTACGTTTATGGTTTCTTTGTTCTAACTTATGTAAGTGATAATGTTGATGTTGACCTTGGTCCCTATCATAAAAATGTGTGTGTCTACTTATCTATTAAGTGATAATGTTGATGTTGACCTTGGTCCCTATCATAAAAATGTGTGTGTCTGCCAGTGTTGCCAGGTAGACTATACCCTGTGCATTAACTCGCGCGTCGTGTTTTTCTACGAGCACGCACGACTCAACATGAAGTGTTCGTGACAGAAAATCGGTTTTCGTGCCTGTTCGTGTCGTATCGTGTTGAGCAAAATTGACACGATAAACACGAAACGATTTTTGGTGTTAAAATATGTATGCATGAATTTCCAGTAAAGAAAAAATTTAATATTTTGTATTGTCAAACACGTAACAAAATCAAATTTGTTGTAGGGGTCTCTTAAGCTTAAAGTTATGAAAGTAAACAAAAATATGTATCTATTTGAATATATAAATCCCATCAGCAAATAATTTTTTTTTAAATTAAATAATAAATTATTAAGATAGAGTCTGCAAATACTACACCAAAATTTTTTATTTTGTATGCATATACGAATTCTAGCAGCAGATTTTTCAAAAAAAGCTGATCTATTAGGGCTCATAATTCTTAAGAAATAATTTCCTTAGATGTGTTTCCGTATCTCTCATAACTTAGACGATATTTGACTTGAAACAAAAAAAATGTTTTGCCTTAACTTTTTTTAGTATTTCGCATATAACTGTTTAGTTTATTGCTGGATTTTAAATTAAAAGACAGCATTTAATTTTTGGTAAAATACTAAATAAAAATAGGAAAAAAAATATTAGTATCTGCATTCGTGAAATGGGGAAAAAGCTAAGATATCAAAATTTTTAAATTTCCCTGCAAAAAGCATGTTTTTTTAAGTATCTTCATTATTTTCAATTTTGTAAAAAACTGTGTTTAACACATTAATTTTTTAACCATTGAATTATATAGATCGTTATACCGACTCAAATAAAGATTTCATATACCTATTTCTCTAAATTTTATGTGGTTTTAGTATACCTTTAATTTTTGTATTATTTTATAGTATTTACATGAACTGTTAACTCTTTTTTTAACAAAACAATTTCAAATTAAAGCTTTTCTATATCTAATAATTTTCTTACCGATTAACCGGTTTTTCTTGAATATTCAAAACCGGGTTTTTCATAATTTCAAATATTCGAAAACCGGTATGTACTCATATGTATATGCATTTCATTAATCAATTAAATAAACAAATAAAAAAACTAATACATACTCGTATATGGTTTCGTACGAAATAAGTAATTTTTTTTTATGCAACACCCCCCCTTAAAAGAAATCATAACAAAACTCAAACCCCTCACCACCGTGAGCGTTACGAAATATGTAAACAGCACCTAAATGCACTTCTAAAACCTTCTTGGAAACGCCATTAGGGAATGACTGGTCTGGCACTTTGCCTTCTAGTTTAAGCTTAAAAAATTTCTTCTTATTTAATGCACTTCGTACAGGGATTTGGAAGCTTACGCGGAATCAGCCACTAACTATCAATCGGACATTGTTGAAAAGCCTCCCTTTAACTATTCTCACATTATCGGCATGGCCATACTAGAGAATGGCAGATGTGTTACACTGCAGCAAATTTGCTCATGGATTGAAAGAAAGTTTGCATTTTTTCGAGTAAGAAAAAAGTGGAATGTATGTAAAGAACGATTTTCGCACTAAATAAGTATCACCTGAAATTTTTTATTTTGTCTACTATTTTTTAGAATTCCATACGGCACAATTTATCACTGCATCCGTGCTTCCGTAAAATCGGTCGGAACAAGGAAGATAAGGGGAAAGGTGGCTATTGGGAATTGGGAGTGGATCCAAAAAAATGTGATCGAAAACGTATCCGTAATCGAAAGTCTACAACACAAACTAGCAAAATGCAAAAGAAACAATCCCACTTTATGAAAACGTCTAAACGGCGGCAACAAAATTTTACCAGCAACAAAAAGTTAAATTTTAAACACTGCAATGGATACGCAAGAAATTTTACATTTCATCATGAATATGAGGAGCTGATGTTAGACGAGATGGATGTGCAGCAAAACATTGATGTTACAAGCACAAACACAATCAATAACAATAGCACCTCCTCAAGCAGCTGTTATCAAACGAGTAAACACAAAAGCGAAAGTATTCAAAAAGAAGAAGGAGATATGTTAACAAATTTTATTAATAACAGTGATGACCAAATGCAGTTGCAAGAATCTGCCGATTTTAAAGAGTTTAATAAAACTTGTTCCCTGACTACTGATGATATTTGTCCTGAAAATGAACAGCCTTTGGATCAAACGGGTCAGCAGCAGCAGCAGCAATACAAATTAGGCACAATTATTATAAGTTCAGCAAATGCTTGTGCCGATATGCCAAATATTCAAAATACAAACCAGCGTACAATTAATTCGTTCCTTACAACAAATTCAACCAAACAAATATCAACAGAAGAGCCGATATGCACAAGAAGTATTTTTGTAAGTATTAAATTGTCTTTATTATTTTCTTTAAACGTTCGAGTGTTTTAGATGCACCAATTAACTCAACTATAACTTTTCTAAACAAGTTTTACCAATCCCGAAATAGGCTTTTTCCAGTGTTTGAAAGTCTTTTAATTTTTTGCTTTTGATCAGTTTTATTTCGCTTTCACTTTGAACTACTGAAAAGCAAAATCAAAGCAACAGTTTCTTGTTCAAAAAGTAAAAGCATCTTTTGTTTTGTTGCTGGGAAAAGATAATGTCTCTTTAATTGAATTAGAAAATATCTTAAAATTCCTGATAAAGAGTTATAAAAATAACGGGTTTTCTTCAGATCTAATCAAAAGCTTTAATAATCGAATTAATGAACGATGTAAAAAATCATTAAATGCTTAATATTATTCCTGAGCTTGCCTATCCAATACTAATTTCTAAAAAAAATAATAAAAAGTATGTCACAAAAAGCGAAAAAAAGAGTACGCAAATACTTTGTTTTCATGATTATTTATTATTATATCAAAATATCGCAAATAATCTCAAGTACGATGAAGTATTAGGTCATATTTTTGAAGTAACTGAAAATGTTTTATTAACTGATTTAAAAAACTTTGTGAATAAAGTAAGAAATTGGTTTAAATTATTTGGAAACATCAAAGAAATGATTACACAAAAACTATTTTAACAATTTGCAAAAGCAACTTTTCTACTTGTTCTTTTATTAAAAGTATTTATTAAAAGTAAAAAAATCGTCTACAAGCTAAAGAGTGGGACTATCTGCGGTTTTAAATGACTATTTAAAAAAAATCAATAGGTGTGTTTTTTTTACTTTTGCAGTAAAATGCAGTAAAGATGGAAGTACATACCACGCGTTACGCGGCAACGCGTTTCTTGCTTGTTAAACGTTTAATGCTATAAAAATGCAAGTTACACAGCACGCTTTTGAGGCTTTTTTAGTTATAAAATTTTAAGACTTTGCTGTCTATTTTTTTTGTCCTGCATTTACGTTTTATTTTTCTTTAAATATTTAATGCATTTTTTATCCATTGTTTAATAAAAAAAATGTGTTTCTAATAATATTTGTGTATGTTAGCATGCGCGTATTATGTACTTCCACCTTAAATGAGTAGTTACAGCACAAATTTTAAAATTTACTCTCAAAAAGAGTTGTTGCCGCAAAAAGTACGCGAACAGAAAAATAGTAAAAATTAGTAAGATTAAGGAAACAGCTGACTACAACTCCACATATGCACTTTCGACTTTTTCTTTTTCTTATTGGTACTCGATACAATATTTTTTACAACACGGCCAATCTAAGAATTTGTAATTTATTTTATGTAATATTTGCAATTAATTAGTTTTAGATTTTTCTGATTTGTTGTTGGTTAAATCTATTAATTATTAACTGAATGTTTGTTAATGTTTCTGACTACCTTAGAAACCAGATAACCAGATACTTTACAGTTTTACAACTCTGAATAATTAAAGTCATCCACAAAACAAAAGAATTAATAAATTATATTATAAAATATGTATATTAACAGTTATTATTACAATTCTTTATAAATTTTCTATTTTGAATTGACTTTCACAGTTTTTATTTAACATTTTAAAAAATTTTTACATTGCTTTTTACTTTCAAAGCAGAAGCGAAAGCAAGAGTACACATTTTGAAAAAAAACTGTTGCTTCAAAGTAATATCATATTAATTGAAACTTTTGCTTTTCTGCTGTCAGTTTTTTGAACAATGCTTTTTTCGCTTGCTTACATCGTAGAGGTATGAATGGAAGATGTTAAAAATGAGAAAAATGAGTTTACATTGACACATAACACGTGCAGGATAATTTTTGTTAAAAAATAGATTTCGATATAACATGAATAATTGGACTTGTTTGCTTTGAAAAATTAACAAAAGATGAAGCAACAAACATAAAAATTCTAGAGAATGCACGGAAAAAATTTTAATTTTCTGCAACCGAATTCATTCAATCAGCATTTATTTTGTATGAATGCGTACCTACAAATAATTTTGTAAATTCTGATAACAATTTTGTAAAAATTTAAATTTTACAGAGTTCGGCAGAGGGAATTTGTTATTTAATTGTGTTTATCTTGTTTGTTGAGAGGCAGGGTAGTCAGATGTGGCGATTTCTTGTTAAAATCCCATGTAATATATGTATATGTCATAGAATTATATATTGACACTTGAAATTTGCAAAGTTAATGTATTGTTATACAGACCACAGCAATCAACACTAAAATAAAAAAATTATAAAAATTAAGGACATTTTATCAGTTAGTGTAAGTTTGACAAGACATAAGAGGCAAACTCTTGAAATTTTCAAAACGCTAAAACTAAAAAATCCCAAAATTAAAAAATCGCCAAACCGTAAAAATTGCCAAAACGAAAAAAGCCACAAACTAAAAACAATCCCTAAAACTAAATGATAAAAACGCCAAAAACCAGAAAAAGTCCCAATAATAAGAAAAACCGCCAAAACTAGAAAAACCGCCAAACACCGAAAAAAAATTTCCGGGTACTTAATTTTTTTTTAAATGTCTACATCAGGTAAGATATTTGATTATTAAGTTCGTATAGTATTACATATGTCCGTATGGAACCCTTAGTGTGCGAGTCACAATCGCACTTTACTGAATTTATTTTTAGTTTGGCGATATTTGGCGTTTTTAAGGGTTTTTTCGGCTTTTGGCGTTTTTTTAGTTTAAGAGTTTTTTTTAAATTTAGGGGCTTATTTTCGTTTTGTAGATTTTTTTCGGTTTTAGCGATTTTTATCGATTTAGTGATATTTTTTAATTTTAGTTTTACCGTTGTCAAAATTATATCCTTTAATTTTGATTTTCTTTAATTTTAGTGTTAATTGGTATAGTCTGCATAAAAATACACTAACTTTAACAATTTCAAGTGTCCATAAATAATTGTGTGCAAATTACATAGGATTTCAATATCAGACGTTGCTCGCTAAGGTTTTACACATTCTGTGAAAATTTCAGGTCCATAGCTGTTAAGGTTCTCGAAAACAGCTTATGACAGACAGACCGACTGACAGCGTAGCGAAAACAATAGGGTTCCTTTTCACCTTTGGTTCACGAAACCCTAAAAATCCTTGAATCTTGTAATTGAGTGCATAAAAACTTCCATGGTTCTACGAACAAGTTTTGTTTTCAGACGAAAGCAAATACAGCATTTTGAGTATTAAAGATAAAATGTTAGTGGACGGAAAAATGGTACTGCATTAAATAAATTTTTTTTCCTACATTATCGAGGTGGCTTTATGGTGTGGGACTGGATGGCTATCAGTGCGGCTGGAATAATTGTGTTTATTGAGTTAAAAATGAACCAGATTAGATACTTAAACATTCTAAAACAAAATTGATTTCAAAGTATGGAGCAACTAGATCTATGAGATGTCGTTTGATTCCAACAGGACAATGACCCTTAGCATACGGTTCATAATGTAAACTTTGGTTGCTCTATAACACCAAAAACCAACTATAAGCACTGCCTTAGGAACTGGATCCAATCCCCATTAAGCATATACTGGAAATTTTTTTCATTAAACATTTTTTTTTTTAAATTAAATAAACTTTTAAATGCATTGATAAATAACAGAGAATACTCTAATAATTTAAAATTAGAGATTAGTATTTTTTTTGGAGATATTGCTATAATTTCCCTAGTGCGAAATTTTTTTAGTTAATCGTATGGACATTTTTTCTGGCAAGTGTATGTATGTTGTTTTTCTATGAAATTTTTTTATAGAACATTTATGTAATTTTATTTCAGAAATTTATTTTACACTATTGTATTAAATTTTGTATTTAAATTTATTTTCGATTTCTCTAGCGTTATTCTGAAGTAGAAAATGTGCCACAAACTGATAATGTTATTATATCCTCTTATATATCGAATTTGGTCGATGGACTTAGCACCTGTTCTTACGCATCGAAGTCTAACCACTGTCATAATTTTACCAGTTCTTCGAACTCAATAACATTGGACTTCAGTGCTTTTCCGGCTCAATCGATACAACATAAGCCAAATGTTGTTGTTGAACAGCTAATTCAGCAGCCATATATGAGCTATTCAGCATTAGAAAGTTCATCAGATCGTCTGTCAACAACAACGCCATCATCATTAAACTCCTCTACTGCAACAATGTGTACGACTGAACCACAAGGCGAGGACTTTACAAATGGACTTGTAAACGAACACTTTCGGCCTTACATTGATGGTATCGATGAAGCTTTCCAATATTTGCGCAGTATCGATAACACAAGAAATGAAGACATTTTGGATAATTTATTAGATATTTCTGTTAGCGATTATTAAATCATATTATAAAATTTAACAACAATTTATTTAATAAAGAATCTGATGATATTCATATAATATTGTTCTGTGCCTTGAAATTTAAATAAAGCTTTTCGTTAGATATTGTTTTTATTACTTTAAATTAAGACGAAGGAAAGGTAAAACGCGCTAAATTGGCATCCCTGGTAAGTAGAAGCAAAAGCAATTACACAAACGCTGATTGTAACTATGTATATAATAATTAAAATATCACTCTACACATTCACCCCTATTATGCGTTTCGATTCGAATCGAAATTTTCTCCGTTTGTCAACTTTGGTATTCTGCGTTTCGTGCTTCGATTTCTCTTTCGATTGTTTGTACTCGTATTATGCATTTCGATCGTAACTACATTTTTGTAAGTTGTTATTTTAGTGACGGAGCGTCTTTCGATTTTTGTTTAGCTTCAAAAAGTGATTAATTCAAAAAATAATGTAAGTATTGCAAAAAGAAGGTTTAATTAATGAACTACAAATTTGTTTTGTTTTTTTTTGGTACTGAAATGTAGGGTTTGCTGTTCGGTTTTAACCGAAATCGAAACTGCGATTTTTTGGGCCAAATATTCGAAACTGAAAACCGAACCTGCTATTTTAGCATTTTTTATTTTACCCATCATTAATAATGATTTGAGAGCGGTACATAATATTAGCGCTTGAAAAAGGCAAAACTCATGAGGAAGTTGTTCAAAGTTCTTTACAACGTGGACAAAAATTAATGAACGGATTTGTGGAAACTATTGTACCAAAGCTCGCAATGGGTTGATGGGCTTTACATTGGAAGTGTAACACAGTCTCAATTTATGAGATGATCAATTGTAAATATCAATTTGCACATTTCAAATAGCAAATGTGTTGGTTTGGAATTTTTAGAACATGTAATTGCAAGAAAAAAATAACTCAAGACATTGTACGGCAAAAATTAATTGAGTTCGACATTTTATTGGTTATTTATTGGAAAGACCGTTATAAAAATATTGAACTTTAATATAAAAATAAAAAAACACAAGTAAATGGGTTTTGCTGAAATTAACTGGGTAAATCATTTATGCGATTCTTTTTGAATTGATTTACTAACGCAATTGCGCGCTTTTTTTTAAACTAATTAAGAGTGATAAATTAAGCGAAAAATAAATCATGTTGCGATGATGCTGCAGGTAACCGTCAACATTCCAATCCCTGATTAGAATTCTATCACTCCCCTGAGAGTATTTAAGTTGCTCCAATATTGTTGGGATCATAGATGTGCTCCATTTTATAATTTAATCTACATACATAGTATGAACATACATACATATGTATGTATGTATGTATATTAACGAGCCTACTTCTCGACTGCATTCTCTGAACGGTTCATATATGTTTAGATACGTGCGTATGTATGTAAATATATATATACATTATTTACAGCCAAATAAATAATAAATACATTAATTAGACAACACCTGTGACAGTGTTGGACATCGAAGAGTACATCAAATTTTTTTCTCTCATCAAAGACCACATCAAAATAAGTCAGAACATGTCAGTTTCAGTATGCTGGGTCCTATTTGTATTTTCTTAACGCTTTAATTTTTCTATAATTGTATTAAAAAAAATTTTAAGCAGTTAGTCAGCAAGTCGCTTAGTTTAATTTTTCATACATATGTGTATGTTTGTATATATGCACTATGTATATATGTATAATAAAAATTATATAAAATATTGAATAAATACACCATCTTAAAAAAGTCTACGTACAATTCTCAAATCGGAGGTCCAAGTGAATTAAAAAAGAAACAAACAAATTAAAAGTTCTTACAAATAATTTTTTTGTTTTTAAACTAAAAGAGAGCATAACATATTAAAAGTGACTTAAAAAATTTTCCAGGTGTTAAAAAATATGCACGACTTTCTTTTTAAACGCGCCTTTACTAAATCTAAAACAGTTCAAAATAGTGTGGGTCAGTTGATTTCTTACTTAAAACGACAACGTAACATACACAATTTAAAAAATTACGTACTAAGAAAATTTAATGCCATTGCTCATATGTTTGACATCTCTTGGCAAGATATACATAGATAGTAGGCATAGGTGGTACATTTTTTTTTTATAAAAAAATAAAGAAAGTAGTATTATAATAAAAAAAACTCAGCTAATTAATTACCTTTGCCTTAAGTTTTGAGAAATAAGGCGCAACTATAGTTTCTCCACAATTTGAAGATTTTTCTGATTCTAATCTGCGGTAGATAATCTGTTGCAGTTTTAATTAATGTGCTATGAATGAAGAATTTTGGTTTGTTATTGGTTAAACAACAACTATATGAATTTAGTTTCTAATTAAGAAACTCGTCAGTAGACTTCAACAAAAAACAATCGATATGTTTATAGAAAAACTCTCAAAATGTTATTGAAAGTTACGTACAAAAACATAACAAGTTAAAAAGTCTCAAAAAAACATTCCCACAACAAATGTCTTTGTTCAATTCTGAATACGTCTTTAAATATTCACAACTTTTTTACAATTTTTGTGAGACATTTTAAATTTAATTGAACTATAGTGAATTTTAATCAGAAATAATTTCTTAATCGGGCTTAAGTTCAGTAATTTCAATTCTTATTGAATGAAATATTTTTATTAATTAACGTGAGTTTTTAAAGAAGAGAAGAAAAATTAAACTAGACTTTATTAGCTGAGGGAAAACCGATATTTTTCCGTGCAGCCACGCACTTCATCAGCACCCATGTCTACGAGTATCTACTGGGGTAGAGATTGTTATTATTAGGTACTTAACGCAAGTTTTCAATGAAATGGAATATGAGAAATTGTGTATACAATTATTGATTTACCTTTGGTAAATGCATTTGTAAGTATCACTATTCATTTTCTGTTTTCCGTTTTTTTATTTTCTATTCAGGTTAGCACAATTAGTTGACATGTTGGTCAACAATACGAGTATCTAAAACGCAAAGTGGAAAGCCTTCAAATGTGTTTAAAAAATTGCGAAGTATATTTATTTCACGTTAAATCTGTAATGTATTAATATGAAGAATATTTGATTGTTATTGCTTAAGCAACTTCTATTTGCATTTCGTTTCTGCTTAAGAAACTCGTCGTTAGACAACCGATTGGAAATAGGTTGAGAAAATTTAAAAAAACGGAATCAGAGCCGAATAAAAATATTTATTGCGAAATGCTTTTGTTTGAGTTTCTTATCTTTTCTCAAAAAGTCTAGCGACGAGTTTGTGAAGCAGAAACGAAATGGATATGGGGCATTACACGCCAAATCAGACGGTTTGGAAACTTTTTTGCTTAATATTTTTAGTAGCTCTCAAAAGAGCTTCACTGGTAAATTTTTGAATTTTTTATTACTCGTTCAAGATATTAACTTTTAAAAAAATTACTTTTTTAGTTTTGTTTTGTCAATAACTTTCTTAATGATGGTCCGAAAAAAAGAAACCCCAAATCTGACTGCACCTACGAAAAAATTACGAGACGCGAGAGCTGTTCTTCAGCCCATAGCTGCCTTACGACTGAAAAATATATATATATATATATATATACATACTTACATGTTTTTTAAATCTCACATAAGAGTTAAACAAATTTAAAAAAAAATTTCATATAATCGCACTAAATAAAATGTTTTTTACTAAATGTTACATTAGCCAAACTCTAGAAAATATTTAGTTTTTGCTTTACGAATTTTTTTGTTTTTGTTTATAAAATAAAAATAGCTTCATTCAAATTTGTTTTTATTTGGATGAAATGACCAACACTGATATTGTGTGAACACTTTTGTAGGATGGTGTTTTTTCTCCTGCTCTCCGTTTACCTTTTCAGCAAACTCTCTTTATAGGTATTCATATTCATAGAGATAAAAATAAACACAAAAGTTTAAATAATTTTTCAAAATGATGATTAGCAAAGGTGTCAAATAAGATAAAAATAAAATAAAGGAATAATAAATAATGTGTAAATAAATATACAGGATTTTCTATAAACAAGCAGAATTTATAAAAAGCGTATTTTAATTTAAAATAATAATACATAATAAAATATCAATAGTGTAAAAATAAAATTTTAAATAAATTATTCATTGCATTTGTGAAATTCGCCCATAAGTTTTTAATATTGTAGTGAAATTCATATTTTTTTATATATTTTGTAAAATAAAAAAATATTTAAGCATATGTATGTACATAGTACATACATACATACATATGTAAATTTTGTAAGTTGCACGTTCGTGTTTGGTAACCGTCGATCTATCAACACTATCAATATTGAGTTTTTCGTCTTAGAAAATGCATTTATTGGAAAAGCCGAGGTGAGTTTTATTTGAATTGCATTGAAGTTATAATATACATACATATGTACATATATTCCAAACATTAATTGAAGGATTAGAACCTGTCTATTTTTCTCACGTGTTGCTCAATAAATAAGCCATATCGATTCTGAATAAATCAAACGATATGATTTTTTAAGTTTTGTGGAAAAAAAAAATTATTGAAAATAATCTAAACACAGTCAAAGAATACTTCTTACACTTCAACATTTCAATATCAAAACTATGTATTTTGTAGGGCAATAAACTAAAAGTGATGCAGTTGGGTTGTGACACACATATGTACGTACACACTAGTGATGCACGAATATTCGTATTCGAATTGCCGAATGTTCGGTAATTTTTGGATATTCCCAATAAATTTGGCGAATACGAATACGAGTATTTAAAAAAAAATATAAAATAAATAAATGCATAAATCCTAAATGAAATTTAAAAAAATGGCATAAAAATATTTGTATATTAGTTTGTAATAACTAAAAAAAAGAAATTTACTTCAATTCAAACAAAACAATTCAAAACAAACTTCCTGCACAATTAACATTAAAAAAGTTGAAGTACTTGTCTTCACCAAAAGAGAGGAATGTTTTACTTAAAAAATAAAAGTTAAGAAGCTTTTTCTCCATCAAGCCTATTACAATGAGATGTGTAAATAAAAACAACACCAACACAGACTAAAAATCCTCGGCCTTATGTATAATCAAAAATTGGCATGAAGTTAGCATAAGTGGCAAAATTGCACATGGTTTTGTGTGTGTTTTGCCATACAATTTTACAATAAAAATCATGCTAGGATGTAATCGTGTGTTAAAACTACATTATGCGGCGATTTTAATGTCAAATTTAATTTAATTATTCATAACACGAAAACCTAGCCTTAAGGCCATAAAGGGGTAGGTCTGTATTAAGGTAAGTGTATCGTGAAGCGAATATTGGGGTCATCAATCAAAAGAAAATGGAACAAAAAAGGTGACCATGGTTGGGAATTGGGGCGTCAGAAGGAACATCTAATTTATCTAAATCATATTAAAATGTTGTTATTTATATAATTGCTGCGAGTTCGTGAGCTGGGAATAGGGTTGAGAACGCTGCCCGAAGTTCTCCCAAAGAAATATCACGAGCTATCTGAGGCACACATATCTCAGTGTCATTCGAACTTGTAAGAATATGTATAGAGGAACTCGTCAACACGTAGTTTTGTCACTTATCATAACTTCATGCCAGTTTTTGATTATATGTACATAAGGCCGCCTATTTTTATCCACCTTAGTTTGAACCATGTTACATGATCGACGTCATTTGCTATCCGTTTTTCCACTAAATAGTCTGCTATAGTTTCCGTATTAATGAATTTACAGAATTTTAAAAACAAAATATTATTTAATGACGACCATTACAATTTTGGATAGTTTTTATTTACTTAAATGTACGCGAATAGGAATTTCTTTTTCATAAAATTTTTTTCATATTTAATTTTGTAGCCGTAAATAGGATTCCAATTTAATGTCTAAAAATTTCACATATAATATTCGTATTCGCGAATATCGTTTTAAATATTCATATTCGTATTCGCGAATATCAAAATTTTATCTTCGTTACATCACTAGTATCTACATAAGGACACATGTACATATGTATATACATCTGTATACACTTATATATGTATATACATACATATTTATGTAGCTTCTGTTCGTCTAGAATCTAGATATTTATAAACAACTTATGCCGAGTACACATCTGGCATTTGTTATGCTAACATTTTGTGGTGTCACTTTCAAAATGTGTTGAATGCCATTCACATTATGTTTTTTATATGGAAAGCATATAAAATATTATAAAATAGCTGCTTAGTTTTTGTTACAGCCATCCCTAAACAAAAGCGGCAAGCGTTTTTTAGCTGTCAAAAGTTCTCATGTCCATACATTTTATATGGAGCATACCGAAATAACGCGGCGGCAACGCAACGGCAACGCTTTGCTGTTGGAAAATCCGATTTTGACAAAGCGTTTCACAATGAAGTTAGTTGAAAAGAAGTCAATTGTAAACAAAAAAAAAAGAAAGAAAAAATATAAGAAAGTGAAATAAATAATACAAGCAAATTAGAAAATGGAGGTAAGAAAATATTTCCAATATGATTATATAAGTACATATGTATGCACGTTTGTAATTTTATATATCTTCTTTAATTTAGAACGTAAACGAACAGATTGTAGAACTGGTTCATCAAAACCAATGCCTGTATGACAAAAGGGAAGCCAAATACAAAGACATTAAACATAAGGAAAAGGTATGGGAGGATATTGCAAAGCAAACAAATTTGTCAGGTATTAAAAGACAAAATTTGTATTTTTTTTCGAAATAATTTTTATCTTTTTCAAATTATTTAGTTAAAGAATGCAAAGTAAAATGGAAAAGTTTGCGGGATAGGTATAGAAAGCAAAGAATGGCCGACGATCTTCCCTCAGGTTTTTCGCAAAAGGAACTCCGTGGAAGCACATGCAGAGCTTAAGTTTTTTGGCAGAATCTATAGAGCCTTCAAGGTAAAGAATGATTGATATTTCTAAATGTGGAAATATAACTTAAATATAATTTTCTTCATTTTAGTACAATCGGTAATATGTCTGAAGAATTTGACACAAGTGTGGAGTTTCTCTTCGATGATAGCAGCAGTCAAACAGGGACCTTAAGTACCCAATCAACCCGAAGAAGAAAAAACGACGATTTATTTACAGACGTGCTGATGGCCATGAAAAAAAAAATATGAAGAGCAACAAAAACCACCAAATAAAGAAAAATATAGCAACTTTTTGAAATGCTCAAAGAAAAGTTGTATAAATTGGATGAAAGTGAGGTTGATGATATTCAAATTGAAATTTTAAAATTAGTGAACCAAAGAAATGTTTGTAAAAAGTAAAACTTTGTTTTTATTTTTTAATATTTTATTATTATATTGTTTTTTTAACAAGAGTTTAAATAATTACAAAGTTCATTTCTTAAGCTAAGAGCTGTCTGACTGGATGTGTTGGCTGTATGCAAATCTGCTGACACTGTCCAGGTTGCAGCTTTGGCTTTCCTGTGTAGCGGTTGCATTGATTACATAAAATCTTAGAAAATTATGAAGTACTACTGTTGCTAGTACGATCTGGATAATTAAAAAAGTATTTTGGCTTTATATATATATGTATATTAATAATTATTAAACATATCTATGTTTATACCTTTTTTGCATTTTCCGGTGATAAAGAAATGCTCGTCATTAAAATTCTCCAACGGGAGGTAAGTATTCCTGAAAAAATAAATGCAAACAATTTATTTTCATGTACATATGTATGTAAATTAATAAATAACTTTTTCTTACCAAAAGCAATCTCAATACGTATTCTGGCCCTACTTATTCTTTTATTGAAAACCTCTTTGCTTTCATCAGTAATTTTTGAAAATGGTTTCATAATATTTTCCCTTAATGGAAATGCTGCATCAGCTACAAAATAGTATGGGAATTTAACATTTAATCCAAGCAAGTTTTTTGCTGCAGGTGTATTCAACGTCTTGTCCATTATCATTTTCCCAAATTGTGAGTTTCTAAAAACTCCACCATCACTCTGGCTTCCATATGCACCCACGTCTACCAAAGTAAACGTGTAGTTACTGTCGCAAGCAGTAAGTAAAACCTTCAAAAACAACAATTTTTATTAATTTTGTACTAAATGAATTTCAAATAATTACTTACGATGCTGTTGAATTTTTTGTAGTTGCAAAATTGTGAACCAGAATTAGGTGGACATGTTATTCTTACATGTTTTCCATCTATTGCGCCTAAGCAATGTGGTAGGTTCGTGGTTTGATAAAAATCATCCGCAATTTTGACCCACTCTTCGGTATTAGGTGGACTTACATATGTAGGTCCTAACACACGCAACAAAACCTCACACGTCTCTATAATAATGCATCTTGCTATACGAAACTTCATGGAAAGAATATGAAGAGCACTATCGTGAGCTAAATAACTGTTTATGACAAAATATAAGTTTCCAAATCAAACAATAATTAAGTTCATTGTACTTACTTCAATGTTATGTACAACCTTTGCTCTGGTTCAATGGGTTTCCTGTGTGTGAGTACTTTTTAAGCCAAGGTTCAACTAAATTCAATAGAACTTTGAACTGTTCATGATTTAACCTGGTGGATTTAAAAAATAGCTCCGGGTTTTTTTCAATTAAAATATTAACACCTGTTGAATAAAACCAGTGCGCACCCCGACTTCTAAAAACCTCTCGATTTCCTTGCCTTCTGTTTGCCATCATCCTTAACACAACCAAGTTTTCCAAATCTTCTAAGTCTTCTAAAGAGTTCATTTTTCAAACTTTAATTATTTTATTTTATTTCAATTTAGATAACAAAATTTATGTAGCAAATTTTCAATAACAAAATCACAAACAACAATGTCGTCCGTCCAGCTGTTAAAATAATCAGGGTTGTTTTATTTATTTCTTTGCTAACCCTGTTTTTGACATACCGTTGCCGCTTTTGTTTAGGTATGGCATTTCAGCGTTAAAGCTCGGACGGAAAAAAACGTTCCGCTTTCCGTCCTTATTTAGGGATGGCTGTTATTGAAGTCAGGGTATCACCATGAGTTGCGAAGTGGAAAAAGTTTTTCTTCCATTTACCTGTTATATGAACATAACGGACGCGTGCGAAATTTTGCTAAGGGGTTGGATAAAAATGCATAAAACAAAACGGAATTATAACATTACGGAAATTTTTGTTCTAAATAAATGTTTATACATACCATTGTTTTGCAACATTTTTTACTTTGAGTTTTAAATTTTTGCATTAGTCCGTTTTCAAAATTTATTAAAATTTAAAAAAGCTTGGATTTTGCAAAATTTATAACCAGTTGGAGTTTTTGATATATTTTTTTATATTGTACATATACTTCTAAAGTCCAAGCATTAAAAATCTCAATGTCATCTGCTGGATATTTTGTAATGATGTCAGTTTTTAAATACTGAGATTTGTACATATTTAGATATGTACGACTATGTACAACTTATATGAAATTTTTATTGCATTTGATTATGGGCTCAAAATTTAGGTCGTATAAAAAGTCAAAATCAAAAAGGTTTGGATCTTAACTTTTAAAATTTGTTTATAAAGCAAAAATTTTCCTAAATTTTACGGCCTGGCCCACGATGTCGACAAGAAAGTTTCTTTCGCTTAGTCCTAGTTTACACTATTCAAGTCTTATTGCTAAGCTTATTAGTTTCTTAGGAAAGAGACACGAGGGGAAAAGATACGTTACTGTTCCCCTCGTCTCTCTCTCCATCAAACTAATCAGCTTAGAAATAAGACTTGCATAGTGTAAATATGGACTTATATTGAAAACAAAAACAAAATAAGAGAATTTGTTTTTGTTTTCAATGTAAGTAAGGGAAAGACACTTTCTTGTCGACATCGGCCGTTAGTTTTTATTTAATCCCACATCATAGTTGTCATGTATTTAAAATACAAAATACTTTCAGGGGGCAAATTACGGCATTCGATATCGAACAAATGTTCATACAATCTGAATTGTATTTAATTTAAAATACAAAATACTTCAATTTGTTGTATTTAAAATACAAAATACTTCCACGTCATGTATGTATTTATAATACAAAATTTTTATTCAAAACACAAAAACACATTCGAAAAACTAATCAACAAAACAATTCTTCCTCCTTCCTTCCCTTTCCTTTCATACGTATCAGTATTAGAGCCATTATTACAACTTTTCGTTAGTTAAAGGTAGGATTTTATTCTATGGATGAGCACTTTTTCATTATTACAACTTTAACCAAAAGTGAGTGAGAAGTTAGAAGCAAGTGCACCCTTAGCGTAGCTTTTATCGAAAGCATAGACTACTATATTCTGTGATCGGAAGGTTTAGTCATTTGAAGTTGCCACATTTTCATAAGCTCCCACAATTTCTACTTTATAAATTACAGCCACATTTATTAGAAAATAATATGACACAAAACAAAAACAATATAACACAAAACACATAATAATACAAAAAGAATACAAAAGAATTGACAAAACATATTGAAAACAAAAACAAAATAAGAGAATTTGTTTTTGGTTTCAATGTAAGTAAGCGAAAGAAACTTTCGTGTCGACATTGTGGGCCAGGCCAGGCCCACACCAAGTTGTCATATATTTACAAATGTTTGTAACATAGTGTCCACACCTGATGAATTTATATCATGATGAATGTCAAAGTGATATCATGATGAAAATTCATCATTTATAGACTCAATTTATTAATATTATAACAGCGTTATGATATAATCATCAGAGCTCACGGCCTGATAAATTCATCTTGATATCAAATGTCACTTTATGTGTTATTGTGCATTTAACGTTTATTTATTAAAAATTTTCGTTTAAAAAAGACGGTACAGCAATTATTTGTGACTAAAAAATTAAAGAACACGTAAATTAGATATTTTTGGCAAGTATTTTTCAAATCTTTGTTTGATTCATCATGATATAAAATCATCAACGTCTACCACTTTGTGTTGATATTAATGAAAAAATGACAGTTGCTCTGCCGGCGTTATATTACGAGTTATGATATAAAATCATCATGTGTGAACACTATGTAATTTGTTTGCAAATAAACAAATAAACAAAAGTAAGTTGCCACTAAGTATTTTTAACAATCAATATCCACAGTATCCACAGAAATGTTGCCATAGAAACAATATTGTATTTTTAATTTGATCGGAGAGTTGTAATAATGGAAAAATTTTAGAGGTCAGTTTATAGTTCAGTTTTGCTAAACTTAGGAACTTTATCGTCAAGTCATAATAATGGCCCTTAAAGTATTAAATTTTATGAATATGTACTCTTTTTACATTTGAATAACTTTCAATAGTGATAATGTCCTTGCTCTTGTCACTGAAGAAGCTGACAAATTCCAACTCCAAATTTGATGTTCTACAAAATATAAAATACTGCCTTTTTTGTATGTTTTTAATATACAAAATAATTGTAGGTCATGTAGTTAAAATATAAAATACTTCCACGGCCCACACCGAAATGACGGCATGAAATAACTCCCCACGAAATAAGTCCTCAAATATAAAATGAAATATCAGTCGTTAAGCAGCTCTGGGTTGAAGAACAGATCTCGCGTCATCGTAATTATTTCTTAAGTGCGGTCAGGCTTTTGTGTGTTGTTTGGCCTTCGAGAGCTTTTCGTCTCGTTCGCACTGGTTGACTGATCTGCTACGGATAACCGTATATTCTTGCGGTTCTTTTGTGGAATTTCTTTAACAACCACGTTGATACTTCCTATGTGAAGGCATAGGTCGTGTACAGTCAGTCACAAAAACTTTTTTAAAGTACTGTTAATACCATCTTGGGCATATGGTCTAGTTACCCATATTTGTGCAACAATACTTTGCAAATTTATTTTGTAAAATATTTATGAAATAAATAAATAAATAAAATGAAATAAGTCCCCAAAAAAATCTACAGACGATTTCGCTTTGCTACTTTATTTCATTTGAAATAACCCTGTAATTAAATAAATCCATAAAAAAATTTTTGGGGAATTATTTAATTTTGGAGAATTTATTTAAAAATTCTAATGAATGCAGTTTTTAGTTGTATATATTGAATACTTTTGAAGAAGTTAAACACAAGGCAAAAATTTTGCTTTACTTAAATATTATTTATTTTTTTTACATGTTTCCCTTATTTGTTCTTATGGATTAAAAAATATATACATATGTATAAAGGACAACGTATTTCATTTAGATCCATATATATATATGTGTATATATATATATGTGTTATATATATATATATGTATGTGTTATATACATATGTAAACATATATGCAGATATATAGGTATATATAGTGTATTTTGAAGGGAAGTTAACTGTATCTGAATTTTTATAAATTTGGTACTTAGTGAGAACATTTTTAAAAGAAGAATCTACTAAAGACGAATCATAAATAAAATATTATTGGAGGCTTATTTAATTTTAAAAATTGCGGTTTTATTTCTATGAAGTTAGTTACTAAAAATTTGGGGTCCATTTCAAATCAGTTTGGAGACTCCCCTACAAGAAAACTACTAGTCAATTGACTAGTCATTTGACTAGTAGCGATCACCGAAACTGTGGTCACAGTCCCCAGTTAGTTTATTAAGGGCTTGGTGAAAAAAATGACCAAAACATTTGTGTACGTGTGATTTTTTATCTCTCTCTTACTAATTAATTTCACTCAATTAAAACACATATATCTGAACTGCTTACTCTGCTTCTTTTTTGCCAGTCACTGATTACATAAGCATTGGTAAACTATGACTAGTCAATGGTTACGTAGAAACTGGTCAACGATTACTAGTCAATGTTTACATAGAAACTGGTAAAATGAAACTTTTAAATAAATAAACATAATTTTTATGTTATTTTAATTGTTTTTTATTATAAGAAAATAAAGAAATACTTAATATACAATTATATAAACAATCTAAAACACAAAATAATATAGGTGGTACCACTCTAGTCTTCTTCATGCTTTTTTCCAGCTCCAGCAAACCTTGCTTTTCGTAAATATCTAAAATTTTAAAAAGAAATGCATAAATGTATTAATTAAATGAAACTTTTCAATTTATTTTATGCACTATTGTTGCTACTTAACTTCCTTAGCACTTGTATAAATTTTAATTGCACAGACCGAACGAATTGTATATTTTATGTACAATAAAATGCGATATCTTAAAAGTTTTGGTATATGCACACTATATGTTTCACTCTAACATACATGTTAGAGGGGAGCAAATATAATTTATATATGTGTCGGTCATCACTACCGGTAAAATGACCAGTCAATTGACTGGCACTCTTAAATTCGGTGGAAAGTTATTGCAAATGTGTTAGTGAAAAAATTTCGTTTGTGTTAGTTTCAGTCAATCATTTCTTGTAGGGTCATTTCGTTGGAGACTTATTTCATTTTGAAAATCGGGGATCTTTTTCATATGAAATACGGCTATTATAATTGGGAAATTACTGAATTTTGTTTTAGGGGTTTTATTTCGTGGGGACTTATTTCATGTTGCCCACCAAAATGTGTTTATAAAATAAAAGTAAAATAACGCAATTCCTACGGCAACGGAAAACTAAAAAATGAGAAGCGCCTTAAAATATGTTAAATAAACTTTTATAAAAACATTTTTGTCAGCTTGGCAATACTGTTGGTCAAATAAGTTTAATTTCTCAATTATATCCCTATTCTGACATTAGACTCCACCCTTATTTTCAAAATATATTAAATATGTTACTACCAAGGGTTGTTGGATACTCGTATTATCGTATAACGTAATGCTCACAAAGGAAATTAACAGCGAAAATAATCTATAGAAACTGATACTGTGAGCTAAGTTCGCATTTGTATAGAACTGTTTACCCAACGGTAAATTAAAATAGTGTATTTTTGTTTGTTTTCATTGTACTTAATTGTAACAAAGCAAAAAATATTCTTTAACAGTAATTGTTTAAAAATAAGTTAAGACTTAAATTCCAAATGTCATTACAAATATAATAATTTACGGCAACTACAAATCGGTCTACTTATCAACATATATATGTACATGCACATACTACATACTTGTACAATAACACATACACACAAACGTGCAAACATATAAAGTGAAAAATCAATTTATTAGGTTCAATGTGGAAGTGAAACTTCCATACTGTTATTGTGAAATAATTGATACCTACTTAAGTATATATACATTCAAGCATTTTAATTGAAGTAAAAGTAACTAAATTCGCCGAAAATATTTCGCATGGCTTACAGCCAGGGGCTATCCTGCACGATTATAAAGCCCTAACAATAATAATGTAAGTAATTTACTTGTTTTACATGTATGAAATAGTCAACCCAAAACTTGTTCATCATCAACAAAACTTCCAAGCATAATTAATTGATTAGAAATACGCGGTGCTCAGGTTGATAAACACTTCATCTTTCTTGCTCTCTTCCTACCAGGGGCATAGGGCCAGAAGTATACATAGTATATAGCATATATCGCTGGTCTCACCTAAAAAGGCCCTAACACAAATAATTGTAAATTTGCAGGAGAATGTATAAACATAATAGAAACAGTCTAGTCTCTTGATTAGCTGTCAAAATCTATTTTGTAAGGAAAAAGTTATGTATTTATCAAATTTTATTTAGTTTCATTGAATTTTAAATAAAATTAATGAATGAACGCAATAAAAGTTTTAAATTTTTAATTGTGAAAAAAATACATATAAATTTGACAGGGAAATGAAAATCTTTCAATTCAGTTTATGAAGTGTGTGGCCAAGAATCAATTCAATTGGAAGACACAATTGACAATTCAATTGAAACGTGTATGGGGGTGCTTAATAAGAGCCAACAATACCAGCTATACACAGGGTTGTCAGATTTTTTCCGACCTATTTCGCCAAAATGGTTTTAAAAATAGCCAAAACCCATTTTATGAAGTTTTTCTTAGTATATATTTGATAATAAATTTGTTTTTATATAACACTTTCGTAATATAAATTTTTTTAAATAATCGTATAAAAATTTATCAGAAAATCGCCAAAAGTAAAAATAAAATCGGCAAAAATGATTTCTTGTAAATTTTTCTTATTAAAATACAAAACAAATTAGTTGCTATAGTTAATATAAGAAAAATCATAAAAATCACATTCTTTTAATTTCTTGAATACGAGTTTTGGTACGACTTATAAATAAATTTGTTGGTTGTTGGGTTTTGTCAACTAAATAGCCATAAAAATCGACAACAAATTTATTTCTCGCCACAAAATTCGCCATGTCACCAAAAGAAAAATTTAGTCGCCAAAAAAGTTGAAAATCGCCACGTTTGGAAAGAAATCGCCATATCTGACAACAGTTGCTATACCACAGAGGAGACCAGAGGTGTCACGAGCACAAAGTAAGACGGAAGATAATTGTGATTTTGTGGTGTTTTTAGAGGTCTCGCTCACACAGTCATCAAATCCTCTTTAATTTTTCTTTCGCGTGGTATTATTTTAAAGTAATTACGTTTTATTCCTTGTGGTCTCATTCGCAGGCAAGTTTTTGTAAATAAATGGTAAAAATTAATATTTGCGAACGAAAATGCTTAAAACAAAGTCTCTAATCATTTGAAATCAAATTTTAGTCACTTTATTAATACTAATAATCCATTTCGCATTGTGTTTTTTAATTCAATACCACAAATTCCTCCATTTAATTTTGTACAAATGTTCATGTGCTCAAGTGTATTTTCGTTTTATGCTTTGTGGTCTCATTCGTTGTTTGCTTTTTGCAAGTTCAAGTTAAAAATTAATATTTTTGACGGAAAATGTTTAAAATTGAGTTTGTAAGCATTTGGAAACTAATTTTAATCACTTTTATAATACTAATAGTGTTTTACACATTGTTTTATTTAGTTAAACACTGCAAAATCTTTCATTTAATTTTGTAAAAATTTTCAATTGTTTATTTCACTAAGTATACATTTCTGCTGTTTGTTTTGATTATCGTACTAAAAATATTCAATAACAAACACACTATATTTGTCCCTTTTTAACAGTGATCAAATCAGATGATTTGAGCTTTTTTCTTAAGTCACTTTCTTCAACTCTGGTATCCTCTGTGGCTATACACTACACAAGTTCAGTGCTCAAGTCTAGCACAGAGCAATGCGCCGAGAATTTTTTATCGGCGGCGGCTTAAAACCGGCTAATGCTCGGCTCATAAAAAATTTTGTTTGATTTCCAATCAGTGCTGCCACAAACTTGAAAAAATACAAAAGGTTTTTTGAATCTTTTATTAAAAATATCATATAACATACTATTAAAAATATCAAATGACATATTATTATTAAAAATATCATATGAAATAGGGCCACCACCTAGTTAGATACGCCTTGATACTTATATGAAATGCTTTTTGGCTTAGTGTTCACACATTTCTGTGTATGTATGTACATATATGTACATATATGTTATTGAAGTTGTGGGATATTATTTCCTGAACTAAATCGTATTTGTCGTGCATGAATAGAAAGCGTTTAAATGTCAGCGCGCTTAAGATCGACCTTTTTGTAGTGCTTTGTGAACCAGCACTAGAGAAAGCCTCTTCGGTTGATCCGAGGCAAATCATACTAGGTGGTCGTAAGGGATCAGGTGACTATTTTCGACCCCCCCCCCCCCCGCCTTGTAATTTTAATACACGTAGGATGTCAGCACACATTTTTCAGTACATTTTGTTGACGTTTAAAATATAAATTTCTCAAAGCGAATTGAGATGAGTAAACTTTATATGCAATGACTTTAGCGGATGCTCTTGCGAACCGTCAGGAGTAATGTCAACTTTACTTCTCAAATAATCGGCGACGGCGGCTGTCAAAAACTGTCGGCGGATTGGCTAAGCCGGCTGTTAGCCACTCAGCGCAGTGCTCTGGTCTGGCACTGCGTAAACTAAGCTTGTGACATACCTATACAAGTAAACTGTGCACTTTTTATTTTAAAACTATATTATATATAATTCTAGAAAGTTTCTCCAGAATATTTTTAGGTGGTCTTAATTTGCAACTCTGCGTTTTCGCCTTGTATATTTGTTAAAGTAAAATTTCCTGCTGTCAGAATATTTTCTAGCGTTTTGCATTGATTGACAGCATAGTAATTATGTCAGCTGGTGAGTTAGGATCACCTGATGTCAATCCGCCTTAGTTTACAACATACACTACACAAATTCGCTGTACAGCAGAGACCTGCGCCGAAGGGTTTTCATCGGCGGCGGCTGGCTCATAAAATATTGGCGGCGGTTGAAAATCGGCTGTCAGCCGGCTGAGACAGCTTCAACAACGATGTATGCGAATAATACATATAAAAACAATTAGATTATTAAAAGAATTTTGCATTAAGACATGGTTATAATAGGAAACCTATTTCATGATGATTCTATGTAGAAATTGAAGGGTAACTTAGGTATTGGCCATACATGTTGCTCTACTTCCGCTGCGTCGGTGGTGGCCAATTACCATCCTTTTGTTCTGTATAAGGCCATGGCACAGGGTTACCAGAGATGTCACGAGACGGAAGATAATTGTGAACTCTTGACGCCTTGCTCACGCGAACCTGTGTCTTTTTTAATGTTTCTTTTGTAGTGGCATTACTTTAACGTTTTTAATTTTATGCTTTGTGTCCCCATTCGCTATGAGATTTTTGTAAATAAATGGTAATAATTATTATTTGTGAACGAAAATGCTTAAAACAAAGTCTCTAATCATTTGAAAAGAAATTTTAATCTCTTTTTTAATACAAATAATCTTTTTCGCATTGTTTTCTTTAATTCAACACCTCACGTTCCTCCATTTAATTTTGTACAAATTTTCATGTGCTCAAATGTATTTTCATTTTATGCTTTGTGGTCTCATTCGTTGTCGGCTTTTTGTAAGTTTAAATTAAAAATTAATATTTTTGAAGGAAAATTTTTAAAATTGAGTTTGTAAGCATTTGGAAACTAAATTTAATCACTTTTATAATACTAATAATGCTTTACATATTGTTTTTTTTAATTCAACACTACAAAATCTTTCATTTAATTTTGTAAAAATGTTCAATTGTTCATTTCACAAATTACACATTTTCTCTTGTTTGTTTTGATTATATCGTTAACAACTTAATAACAAATATACTACAGTAGTCGCTTTCTCGCCGAACCTGATTTTAGCTTTTTTCATCACTCATTTTCTTCACCTCTGTGTACTTTGTGGCCATGACGTTGGCACAATGGAGTGCTGGTCAACAGCTAATCTTTAAGACGTGAGGTCTTTGGTTGTGCTGTAGGTTTGTCCACACACAGAATCTGTTGCTGCCCCGAAGGTATCTCAGAAGAGGACAGGCCTAGTTGGTCTTTCCAATTGTGGGTTCACATTTAACTCTACTTCTCCATCTGACATGAAGTTTTGCTATAACTTGAAGTTATAACTGAGTTGTTAAAACAAATGCACTAACAATAATATAACTTGAAAAAGGCATTAACTTGAGCAGTCTACTTTTAACATTAATTTGAAGTCAATGTTAAAGTTCCTCATTTCATGTCAGGTGAAGACCGCAAGTAAAGTCAAAAAATATCTGACAGAATTTTCAATGAGCACACTTTTCCTTTCTCTTTTCAAATATTCTGAAGCAAAATATTTTTTGTGTGCTTTTATTACAAATCATATCATGCAAAATTATTATATTAATTCATAAAATTTCTCCAGCTTTCATCATTTCCAATTGTCAACAGTTTTGTCATTTTATTCACTCCGTTAATATACATATTTACAAAAGAACCGCACACTGACGGTTCCCAACGAAATAACGCAAAAAAGGCAGTAGACGTCAATTCACACGAAGGGTAGAGTTCCATAGCTCGCTTTTTGTGCGTTATGCTTTACACGCGTTTCATCTTCTTGTTTCATTCTATACTTTGTTCGCGTTGAGTTACATGCACTGCTTTTCATGTGCCATTTTATTTTTGTTTTGATCAGCTGTGTGCGTTTGTTTATAAATACTTATAAAGAAAAAATGGAGAGTGAAATCGAGTTTTTAAAAGAATTTGTGGAGTTAGTCGTAAAAGTAATAGATAACTAATATGCAAAATTTGTTACTGAGAAAAGTGTGGTAAAAAGTTAATTAAAATACATCGCATTAATAAAAATATTCACATCTTTTATTAAACAAGTTTTTTTTTACTAAGAAATTTATTTATTGAAAAAAAGAAAAAAATTATCCACAGCAAAATAATATTTATCGATAACGTAAGAAATAAAGTATTATTTAACGTCTTTAGCATTCAAGAACAGCTGACTTTCTTTCATAGTGCTTGTAACACGTACAAAAGTAGAAAGTAGACCTACTTTTTGCTTTGAACGCGCCTACGCGTTCTGCTCTTTTTGCAATGTAACTTTTCACATACTATTACATTGATTCTACTTTTTTGACAGATGCATAGAAATCGTAACGCGCAAAATGCGAGCTATGGACTTCTACCTGAAGAAATACTGCGTTGGGAAACTTAAAATATCAAAATATTTTGATATTTGAGAAACCAAAAAGTAAACACAAATTGCAACAAGAAACATTGCTATACAAGATGGAACATTTAGTTTAACATGCCCCTGTTTCTACCAATGTTCCTTCGACTGTGACCTGTGCCTCGGTTCTGTAACAAATGTGAGAGCTTTTCGAGTCGAAAAAATTATTATCATCCTGTGAAACACAGGGTGAGTAAAAAAGAAACTGTATTTGTTGATATTTTTTGTAAGCTTATATAAATTTTAATGTGAGTAACCCTGTGTAAAGTAGGACGACCAATATGATTATTTAATTTTTTCTCGATGCGAGAACTCAAGGCATATCAAACAGGTACATGCATCAGGCAAATTGCTCATCCGCTGATTTTTTGTTTACACGTTTATAACGAAGAATTCATTTGACAATTACTTTTGTGCCTTGTTTGATGCATACAATTTTTTGACAATTACTTTGTGTTATCAAAATGTCAGCTGATGAGCAATGTGCCTGATGCGTGTACCAGTTTAACGTGTCTTGCACTACAAAAACGTACAGTGCCAGACTTGTGCAGTGAGCTTGTGTAATGTATGGGCCAAAGCATATTTATATAAAGTATATGCAGGTCTACAACAACTAAGAAAGTACAAAAACAACAGGCGATGTGTTTGTGTAAGAATAATGGATGAATGTCAAAAACAGATGAATACAACCAGACCTGGGCAACTTGCATCACTTTTGCATAAGCACTGATTGAAAAACAAAAATTTTAGTGCAAATTTAAATTTAATGCTTGTAGTGCACTATTTTTTCACTTCAATAAAATCTCTTAAAAGTAATGGATTAATATTGCATTATCATGGCGAAAAATGCACTGATTTTGTATTGATGTGCTTAGTCATCATGAAGTAATGCAATATTATTGCATTATCAAATATTGTACACAGTAATATTGAATAAAACGTTAACCTATTTTATCAGATAGCACAAATAATAAAATAAAAAATACAGTAAATTTCATTGAGGGCACCTTTATAAGTATGTACGTACAAATTAAAGAATAGGAAAACTGTCAATATAAATACAAACTAGATTTCAGAACCAATTGAAAAAATTAAAAAGTTTCATACTTCAACTACGTTGCATCTCGACCTTATATAGAAAACCGTGCAATTGACAAAAGATCAGAACTTAGGTTTTCATTTATTGTAGTTATATCTTAAAAAATGGGGATTTTATAAACGAAAAATACTACCGCTTGGAACAATTACATCTCGAAAAAATTATAAAAAACGTAGTGATATGATTTTTCGTCTTGGGTGTACATAGGAAAAAATTTACATATTTATGTATGTACGTATGTTTTTATATACATATGTACACATTTATGTTGTATTTTGCACTATAATGCAATAATACTTTTCATAATGTGTGAAGTGGTGAAAAAATAGTGAAATAAAAGTAACAATGCAATATTCATAAATTACTTTGAAGGGATTTTAGTTTAATGAAAAAAAAAATGCACTAATATTATCAAAGTTAGTGCTAATGTAATAAATTTGTATTTGCATTGATTTGGTTTAGTATGGTAAAATGGTCAATGCATTTGCTTATTTAATGCAATAGTCCCAGATCTGCATACAACAAAAAGGATATGTATGGGTAGACAAAACCAAAGTAAATTTATTAATTGATAAACCTTTAATATGTGAAATAAGTATATTATATAATTAAATATAATTATTTTTAAATGTTTTGTAACACATTTTTTAAGTAAAAATTTATTTAAACTTTTTCACATACGTTTTCAGTATACACAATTGTGTATAACAAAGCAAAAGAAAACAAAATGGCGTACGAACATTGTAAACAACTTTTGACATTCAGGCATTGCCACGAAACGAGAAAAAAATGAATCACCTGAGCAGTTGCATATATTTGATATAAATTTACTTTGGTATGGGCGGCACATGGCGAAAATATAAGGTACCCTCGCTAAGCCAGGTGACTTATTTGTTATCAAAGCTAAATGTCAAATTTGGTTTTTGTGGGTATTAAGCCTAGTAAAGGCAGAATGAGTTTTTCCTTTCAAGTGCGCCAAGATAGCGTCGATTTTGGGAATTTAAAAACCGGAAAAAATAGGGGAAAGTTCGTGGGTATTTTTCAAAATATATTAAGAAGCCAGCAGGGCGAGTTCACATCAGGTGACATAACTTCTCTACTGTCAAAGCAATGCAAAACGTTATGAAATATTCTGACAGCAGATTTTGTTTACTAAGAAATATACAGGGCGAATGTGCAGAGTTGCAAATCAAGGCCACCTGGTGTCATTTCGCCTTGGAAGCCAGCATTGATTTTGGGAATTCAAGTGGATAAATTAAACAAAAACCGTGGATGTATTTTCCCAGAAGCACTCTTGGACCCCTAAGCAAAAATCTCATATATTCTTAAAGTGTACACTAAGGACAACAAAATGATACAACCGTGCTTAAATTCTGTCGAGCCGCTTTTGAGAAAATCAACTTAATCGAAAATGGCAAAAAAAAACCTAAATTTTGCTAGGAGCACTCTCATATATTCTTAAAGTGGACACTTGGACACATATATAAAATCGCTTAAGCTAAATAAGAAAATGTTTACATTTGCGAGCTTATAATTGTATAATAGCTATGCAGAATCATCATCCTTCATACCTTTGTAACAAATTATGCTTATTTTTTAACATCTTTGGTTTACTTCACCAAAATCATGGAAATGTCAAACACTATATAAAAATCTCGGCCAGTGTAGACTGGCAATAAATATATTGGAGGTTGACGTTTAAAATTGCGATTAGACGTGCCATAGCCCAAATAGGTGGGTTATTTGTTTGCTGCAGTCATAATGTCTTTTGAATATACTGTGCCGCAAACCAATAGCCAACCGACGATGTGCCATAGCCATAACCAAGCAAAATTAATCGAGTAGGAGAGAATACGGATAGAAAATTTGACCAGCGGTCGGCAAATATTTATTTTCTAAACCATTTTATTTATGTATTCTCATTACACCAGAGGTGTATTTCAAAATAAACATTGGCAATAGGGTTGCCAGATACTTAAAGTCAAATAACTGGACAATAGAAAAAATTTACCTGGATTTTGAAAAAATAACTGGACAATTTAAAAATGCACTTATTGTTCAAAATATAAAAATTTTGATACTTTTTGAAAATAGTTTTTAGTAGTGTCGGGAAAAAATACAAGTGCTTATAAATTTTGCAAACACAATTGTATAAGCAACATATATTTTCTTTCTATTTAGTATTGAAATTTTTTCTGTAGAAGATATTATATTAATTAATTAAAAATATATAGTTGACACAAGAACTATTTTTCAAAATTAAAGAAATTCTTTTTTAACTGGACAAATTGTATTTTAGCTGGTAACTGGACGAGGCTCCAAAAAACTGGACAATCCAGGCCATTCCAGGCCATATGGCAAGCCTAATTGGCAGCATTAAGGCCTTGTTAGCCGACTGTAGAAATCGTAGATGTACTGTAAATCTAAGCGTTTGTGCGCTTATAGAATGCTTAAAAACGTATCATGTGTTTTCGACATATGTAAACAAAAAAAACTTCTTTGTGCACACATACATACATGCGAATTGTTTTGTGCCCATCAAACATGCATTCTTGATTTAAAATTGAGGGTTATTTGAAAGTTCATATATAATATTTAAATTCGTGGAATTAATTTTGATTGATATACATATATACCTGTGTACATACATATGTATGTACTTTTATACATATGAGTTTATAAGAGCTTATAAGTAAATAATATATAAAATACATAGTAATGTGTTAATTAATCCAAGATTTTTGTAATAATTTCGTTACAACTATTCTAATCTACTTTCTTTTGATGGCCAGTTTCAGCCTGTTGGAAAAAACTAGTTGTGAGTTTTTGAAATAAAATATCTTTGTAGAACGAAAATGAGCGTAGAGGTCTTAAAAACGTTATTATTATTTTATATAAATGAATTCAATTATAATAGTTTTAATAGCAACTTTAACTTTCAACCCTCTAACCGTAATATTTGTCCTTGTAAATTAAAAGAACAGATTTTGAGTAACTTTATCAGAAAGACGAAGTACTTGTCTCCTCTTAATTTTCAGGAATGTCTATGCTTTCAGTAACACATCGATCATATAAAAATCTTAGTCTATCTTCACTTTCTTGTTTTATACTTTTTGTAATAATATTTGCAACTTCTCATAATAATTTGTTTTTAATCACAAACAATAAACATATGTATAAATATGTATGCATGTATTTTCACAAGAAAACATAAATATGTATGAATTCTTGTTTGCTGGGTGCTTATCACTTAAAAAAAATCAAATAAAATGCAAAACAGCTGTTCGAAACATTGATATGAGTTCAATATCTTCGCATTATTTTTGATTGTGTGGAAAAAGTACGAAAATTATTTATATGGTATCAAATCATTTTTTATACTTAAAAACAAGGTAATGGCTTTGATATTTATTTAAATTACAATTTTAGCTTTATATGCACATACATACAAATATTAAAACGCATCATAATTATAAAAATATTTATATTCTTACTATCATTATTATTGTTATGATTATAAGTACATATTATTATTTTTACTGGTATTATTATTAAATAAAAATAGTTTTTTGTACGCTTGTATGTATATTTTACATATTCATACATACATACATATGTAATTTATTTGCTGGAGGTCAAGCATTGTCTATATATTTCATTGGTGCTTAGCCAAATCATCAGTAGACTTTAACCACATTTTGAACAGTCACAAACCTCTTATCTTATGCACAGACTTTCAAAAACTATTTGAGAATTCACAAATAATAATCACAAATAATAATATTTCTGAAAATCACAAGCGAAACACAAACAATAGGCATAGAAACTATAACAAAATCCCAGCAAATAATTTATATTCGATATGAATCTATTTTATTTTTCTACACCTTTATACAATTAGAAATCCATTGGATAACAATAAAAGTATTTATAAGGCAAAATGAAAAATAAAATCTAAATTTAACATTTAAGAAATTTATTATTCGACATATTGTCATAAGTTTATTTTAATTTGAAATTTATTTGCTGGAGGTCAAGCATTGTCTATATATTTCATTGGTGCTTAGCCAAATCATCAGTAGACTTTAACCACATTTTGAACAGTCACAAACCTCTTATCTTATGCACAGACTTTCAAAAACTATTTGAGAATTCACAAATAATAATCACAAATAATAATATTTCTGAAAATCACAAGCGAAACACAAGCAATAGGCATAGAAACTATAACAAAATCCCAGCAAATAATTTATATTCGATATGAATCTATTTTATTTTTCTACACCTTTATACAATTAGAAATCCATTGGATAACAATAAAAGTATTTATAAGGCAAAATGAAAAATAAAATCTAAATTTAACATTTAAGAAATTTATTATTCGACATATTGTCATAAGTTTATTTTAATTTGAAATTTATTTGCTGGAGGTCAAGCATTGTCTATATATTTCATTGGTGCTTAGCCAAATCATCAGTAGACTTTAACCACATTTTGAACAGTCACAAACCTCTTATATTATGCACAGACTTTCAAAAACTATTTGAGAATTCACAAATAATAATCACAAATAATAATATTTCTGAAAATCACAAGCGAAACACAAACAATAGGCATAGAAACTATAACAAAATCCCAGCAAATAATTTATATTCGATATGAATCTATTTTATTTTTCTACACCTTTATACAATTAGAAATCCATTGGATAACAATAAAAGTATTTATAAGGCAAAATGAAAAATAAAATCTAAATTTAACATTTAAGAAATTTATTATTCGACATATTGTCATAAGTTTATTTTAATTTGAAATTTATTTGCTGGAGGTCAAGCATTGTCTATATATTTCATTGGTGCTTAGCCAA
The DNA here is from genome assembly GCA_936439885.1 of Nowickia ferox. Taxonomy (NCBI): domain Eukaryota; kingdom Metazoa; phylum Arthropoda; class Insecta; order Diptera; family Tachinidae; genus Nowickia; species Nowickia ferox. Next base: position 1,646,571 of record OW387028.1, read on the forward strand.
ATCATCAGTAGACTTTAACCACATTTTGAACAGTCACAAACCTCTTATCTTATGCACAGACTTTCAAAAACTATTTGAGAATTCACAAATAATAATCACAAATAATAATATTTCTGAAAATCACAAGCGAAACACAAGCAATAGGCATAGAAACTATAACAAAATCCCAGCAAATAATTTATATTCGATATGAATCTATTTTATTTTTCTACACCTTTATACAATTAGAAATCCATTGGATAACAATAAAAGTATTTATAAGGCAAAATGAAAAATAAAATCTAAATTTAACATTTAAGAAATTTATTATTCGACATATTGTCATAAGTTTATTTTAATTTGAAATTTATTTGCTGGAGGTCAAGCATTGTCTATATATTTCATTGGTGCTTAGCCAAATCATCAGTAGACTTTAACCACATTTTGAACAGTCACAAACCTCTTATCTTATGCACAGACTTTCAAAAACTATTTGAGAATTCACAAATAATAATCACAAATAATAATATTTCTGAAAATCACAAGCGAAACACAAGCAATAGGCATAGAAACTATAACAAAATCCCAGCAAATAATTTATATTCGATATGAATCTATTTTATTTTTCTACACCTTTATACAATTAGAAATCCATTGGATAACAATAAAAGTATTTATAAGGCAAAATGAAAAATAAAATCTAAATTTAACATTTAAGAAATTTATTATTCGACATATTGTCATAAGTTTATTTTAATTTGAAATTTATTTGCTGGAGGTCAAGCATTGTCTATATATTTCATTGGTGCTTAGCCAAATCATCAGTAGACTTTAACCACATTTTGAACAGTCACAAACCTCTTATCTTATGCACAGACTTTCAAAAACTATTTGAGAATTCACAAATAATAATCACAAATAATAATATTTCTGAAAATCACAAGCGAAACACAAACAATAGGCATAGAAACTATAAAATAGATTCATATCGAATATAAATTATTTGCTGGGATTTTGTTATAGTTTCTATGCCTATTGCTTGTGTTTCGCTTGTGATTTTCAGAAATATTATTATTTGTGATTATTATTTGTGAATTCTCAAATAGTTTTTGAAAGTCTGTGCATAAGATAAGAGGTTTGTGACTGTTCAAAATGTGGTTAAAGTCTACTGATGATTTGGCTAAGCACCAATGAAATATATAGACAATGCTTGACCTCCAGCAAATAAATTTCAAATTAAAATAAACTTATGACAATATGTCGAATAATAAATTTCTTAAATACATACATATGTATATATACATGTGTTTATACATATGTATATATGTGTTCATATGTATAAACACATATACGCATGTATATGAACAAAAAATAAACATATACGATTGACAGTCTAGTTAAATTTTATAAATAAAAAACTTTGTTTGAAAACTAAATTTATTAAATATGCCATGTAGGTATACAAAATTTAGCAATTCAAAAACTTAAATTATCAAAAGATACAAATGTACCAAAATAGGGCTATTGTGCCATACTCCCATTCAATATACATTCATCCCATCACTGTTTACAAATGTCACGTACTCTCCTCATGAAATTCTATTTTCTGCAGGTTGGGACGTTACAGTTACGTGACATTTCAGTCAGGTAAGCATTGGCATAGCCTTTCATGCAACAGATTCGGTCAGCTGACACATTTACATTTACAGTCCTACATTTACAGTCGGGTAATTCTGACTTAATGGTATTTGTATTTATTTTACAAAAACAACCAAAATCAATTCAGGATATTTTCATGTTGTTTTTGTAAATATTTTACAACAACAACTATCAGCTACTTAACACGTGCAGCAAAATCCACCAAACAATAAACAAACATATAAAAAATTATATTTTGTAGTAAAATTACATTGAAATAATAAAATGTTTTCTCCAATATTTAGTTTTATTAGTAACCATTTTTTTTTTGCAATTTTAAATTAACTCTGCAGTTTAATAAGACGTAGAATTGTATTAAAATATCGATGGAGTTGCATAAAAAGGGCCAAAATAATATATTGCACAGCTTTAAGCGAGAGTTCAAAATCTTCATTTCATGAACAAATCAGACATTTCAACCAAACAATGAAATTTTATTTAAAGTGGGTTGCCCTACCGTCAGAGATATTTGGTGAGTAATCGGTTGATCTTTATGTTCTCAGTTGTTGAAGAATTACTTGTTAATTTTCAATTCTTGTGCTATAAAACTATTTTGATAAGTATAAACGACAAAGTTATAAGCTTAACTTGGAGGCTACACGTTCAATTATTGCTTAAATTTTTGTTTTAAAGTTCAATACATTCACATTTTTTACTACCACACTCATACATTTGGGATTTGAATACCATGTGGACTTCAGTTTTTCTTTCAACGCATCATTAAATTTTTCTTTCAATTTAACAGCTGTTTTAAAGTAATTTTTGTGCTTGTAAAAAAGTTAAAACAGAATTAATTTTCTTTGCTTAAATAAAATATGTATAAAATCAATAAAAATAGTAAAGGGAGAAAATTTCCTCAACGACGGCATTTTGAACATAAAATTGGAAATCAAATTGCTTGCAGCCTACGTCACAACTTCAAATAAACACGAATTTTAACAATGAATGAAATACATTATCATATTATCAAAAAAGAAGTTACTTTTACAAAAACTTTTGATAATGTTTATCACTTTTTAGAAATACTTATTCTATATTTTGTAATTATTTTTTCACTTGGAGTCCATTCTTCCGGCTCTGATTCGGGCAAATCGAAAGAAGAAAGTATGGACTCATAAGTTTCTATTTTAAGTTTGTTTGTAAGTTTATTTTTAATCAGTAATAGTTTTGAAAAAATTCGTTAATTTTTTAGTTATTTCACACCACTGTGTGGACTTGCTCGTGCAACGCTCTAATTTTTAATATAGTATATATATAAATCAGGGTCTACTCCCAGTTGGATCATCAGTTCATTTTACACAATTGTTAAACTTTATATGAAAAAAATAGGTATGCATGGAATATGACAGTTGCATAAAAGTCAGTTGTTGTAATAATAATATCGCATGCAATTTTTATATGTACGTTCACAAAACTCATGTATGGAAATATATATGCAACAGACATGCATAAAAGTATACTAAAAACTTTAACTCTTTTTCAAAACGTGGCATTCATTTTGTTAAAATTATACAGAGGTATAAAATAAAAAAAGGGTCCTAAAAAGTGTCATTGGCACGAAAAAGGGTCAAAAGTGATACTTTAGTGCAGTGAACCGCACGCCATACCACAATTGTGGACAAGAAAATCACACACATGCTTATGCTCTTTTATTTAGTCGTCACTTAGAAAGCACAAAGTAGACTAGAGTTGTAGAAAGTGACTTAAGGAAAAAGCTAAAATCCGCTGATTTGATCACTGTTAAAAAGGGTCAAATATAGTGTGTTTGTTATTAATATTTTTACTACAATACAATAATCAAACCAAACAACAGAAAATGTATACTTAGTGAAATGAACAATTGAACATTTTTACAAAATTAAATGAAAGATTTTGCAGTGTTGAACTAAATAAAACAATGCGTAAAACATTATTAGTAATATAAAAGTGATTAAAATTAGTTTCCAAATGCTTACAAACTCAATTTTAAAAATTTTCCTTCAAAAATGTTAATTTTTAACTTCAACTTGCAAAAAGCAAAGAACGAATGAGACTACAAAGCATAAATTGAAAATACATTTGAGCACATGAACATTTGCACAAAATTAAATGGAGGAATTTGTGGTATTGAATTAAAAAAGACAATGCGAATAGGATTATTAGTATTAGTAAAGTGATTAAAATTTGTTTTCAAATGATTAGTGACTTTGTTTTAAGCATTTTCGTTCGCAAATATTAATTTTTACCATTTATTTACAAAAACTAGGCTGCGAATGAGACCACAAGGAATAAAATGTAATTATTTTAAAATAATACCACGCGAAAGAAAAAGTAAAGAGGATTTGATGACTGTGTGAGCGAGACCTCTAAAAACACAACAAAAACACAATTATCTTCCGTTCTGTGTCACCGCTGGTCTACTTTGTGTTTTCCAGTGGGTTACACACTATCGAAAATGAGAGACACTTTTATTCAAATTTTACATTTATTGATAGTGTGAGTACGAATTTCTTCAGCCAACAGTCAACCACAGAATTGTTTGTGGTTGATTGACAGTCCTGTTGGCTTTTGACTGATAATGTGTTCCAAAAAGCGTCAATCAAGAGATATTTTTGTAGCATAAACAACACAAGATGGACGCGAAAAATAATTATTTTTAAGGAATTTACATATTTTTATGAAATGCAAGTTTGTGTGTGATGTTCAGGACAAAGACAACGACGTATGAGGACTTGTTAAAGATAAAAGAATATTAAAAAATTCATTATAAAAATATGTTGTTAGCTATTATGCGTATCCAATTTGAGCTTTTCTGTGTTTGTGTGTTTAATTTTTTTCTTGAATGAAGCACAGAATATGACCAGAATCCTCACTTGTGAGTTAGGCAAAATCGCCGCATCAGCTGTTACATATTTGGCAGAAGGGAGAAAAAAAATAAGCTTTTTGCATGTATAAAAAGCAATGTCTATACATAGCATTTCGTCGGTTGGTTACTGGTTTGATGTATGGAAAATTTAAAAAAAAAAATTAGTTATTGATTGATTATATATGAATAATGTGTCTTCTTTCTAAATTCATTATCAGTTTTCCGATATCTTGAATATATCAGGAGATATAGAGCTGCAATATTGCGCCATTTCCACAATTGTTATATATTTTAGAAATTGTGTTACAGAAATCAGCACTTTTTGCATATGTGGCAACTTTCAAACGTAAAAGTATTAATATTGTTATTAGCAATTGTTATGATGTATATCTACTCAACGAGCGGGATTCAAAGCAAAATACAAAAATTTTATTATTGTGTTATTTTTTAATCAAATGAAATTGATATTTATATTTTATTAATAAATTTTCTTTTATTAAATATATTCAAACTATCTTTTATTTCTTCCGTTGTTTTTCCTATAAATGTCATGTTGCATGAATAAAATTGATATTTTCTACTTAAATATATACAGTAATTTAACCTATTTGAACAAGTAGTGAAAAATATTGTTGTTATGATAGTGGCATGCGTTGACAAAGATTTTTGTAATTTTTTCTTTAAATCCTAATAACTTTTCATTTTGGATGTAAACAGTTCATCAACTTTAAGTTTGAATAAAAAACATATGTATCTATTTAATGAATTGAACAGGCTAATGTTCGTATCGCCTTTTAAGCCAAATTACATGTTATAATTATTAATGAACAAATAACATCAAAGTTAGTTGTAAATATTCTGACAACACATAGTTGAACGGAACAGCCAGCCGTTTTCGAAGGCCACTAAACCTTCATCATCAGCGTTCTTCTGTGTTTGGTCCACTGTGTGTGGTGTCAGTTGATGTAAATTTCTGCCTTATATACGAAACTTTTTATGTAACTATTACTTTTATTATTAAACAAGAAATTCTATCGTGTATTTTTATAAAACTAATGAACTAAACATTGTTCATCGATTTTCTCGAAAATTGTTTTACAGGCATTTACAATAAAAGTTAAATAATTGTGCAATATGCCTGTGATTTTTGTGTTTAAAATTGTTTAATCAAAGGCCAGTCGTATTCCTCAACTACTGACTGTAAATTGAAGCCTAAATAACGTGAAAAAGTTGATATGTATAAACAAGTGAATGAGTTTTCATTGCCACAAAATAAATTTAATTATCGTTACTTGTTTCGCTAGATTTGACAAAGGCTTTTAATTCCATCTCATATTCGATTATGGTTAAAAAACTCAGGGATAAATTTGGATTTTCTAAAGGCCGTTTTACACTATTATACAAAGTCGTGCGATCTACGAAAAAGTATAACCCTGGTGTGATGAATTGTTATTGTCTTTTGAAAATTTTCATAAACTCCATTATACCAGGGTTGTATTTTTTCGTAGATCGCACGACTTTGTATGATAGTGTATCGCGGCCTTAAGTCTGCTTGCAGGCTGGTTATGTCGTTTCGTAGTGATAGATGCCAATTCGTGGATTTGAATAATAATTACTCTAGATACCTCTCGCTACTCTCTGGTGTTCCCCAGGGATCTGTTTTGGGGCCCTTATTGTTTATTCTGTACATTAATGAGCTTATCGATTACATAAATAGGGATTCATGTCACTCTTACGTCTTTGCTGCTGACATTTTGCTATTGTTTAGTACGGAACGTGAATCTATAGAAGTATTGGAGCATAATGCTAATTCTTGCTTATCTAACATTTCTAGTTGGACAACTGAAAATTCTCTTGCTATTAATCCCCTTAAGACTAAGGCTATGCTGTTCGGGTCCGCTGTTCGTCCTACTTCTGACGTAAATATTTTTGTTTCGAACCAACGTATTGATTTGCTAAGTGAACTTAAATTCCTGGGCATTATTGTGGATAGCAATTTGAGCTTTGATCCCCATATTGGTTCTGTTCAACGTAGGATTGGGTTTATTTTGCGTAGGATCTATTCGAGAAATATTTATTTGAATTTTGAAATCAAATACAGACTTGCAAAAACACTTATGATGCCTCTAGTGCTATATGGCTTAGAAGTTTTTTCGGGAACTATTTCGACGAATCTGTTGAGACTGGGACGAGTTGTTAATTCTATTGTGAGATATATTTATAATGTACGTAGGCGTAATCATATATCTGAATTCGTCGTCAAATTCTTGGGTTGTTCATTTATAGATTTTGTTAAAAGTCGAAATATTTTTTTCTTTTATAGATAGGTCTTATGAGAATGGTGCCGTTACACAGTTATGTAGTAGGTTCTGTTTTACTCGCTCTACCAGAAGTAGACAGATATTAATCCCTAGAATTACCTGTTCGTTGTTTGATATGTGATTTCTTGCTAGGATTGCGCGCTGGTGGAATGTGTTACCACTTGAACTCAGAGTTTTTTCTCATTCTAATAATGTATTTCGTCTCAAACTAACCAAATATTTCTTGAATGTGAATGCCTCGTAGACTTTACTTTCCTAATGCTAATGGCTCTGCTAGTAACTATTACCGGATTATTCTTGTTTTTTTTTGCCAACAAAACTACTAATTAATTATAACATCGGTTGGGGAGCCAAATGAAAAAAGAGATATTTAATAATTATAATAAATTATTGTTGAAATTGTTATTAAATTTATATTTATGCAGGTGTTGCTTATAATTTTTTGCTATGTAATACTTGTTTTTGTCCGAATGGCTTTTGTATTGCAATATGAAATAAATAAATTTAAATAAATTTTTACGCTTAATGCGCTTTAAATACAATAAATGTTGATGTAATCGGTAATAAACCTATTCGTATTACGTGTTATCAATGATTTCTGCCAATGCGTCGCTCTGGAATTGCTAGTTTTCATAAGGAATTTGGATAAGGGCACTGAAAACAAAGCCATTTGTGATACTTTTCCTGGAAAGTTAATATTGATGATATTAATTTAAATGGCAAGGTTTTGCATATTTAAGAAGATGCATCAAATAAAGCAATATCTAAAGTCGTGCATGTTCAGTAGTGAGAAAGTATACGTGCGTAAATTCTTCCATCACAATATGTGCGTCACATAGGCGGTATGGGCATGCGACAACTTGGCCAAGTATACTCGAATAATGCCGCTGGTGGATTCTTTGTGTCTAACAGAGGACCCGGCCAACGTTTCTTGGGTCCTCAACTGTGTACACAAATGCGCTTGTACTAGCACTTGTCAACAAGCTATTGTATCACGGACCGGTTGACACGGCGAGCCTTCCGATTAGCCGCAACAATTGACAATATTGCTTTGGCTGGGCAGCTTTAATAGCTAGTGCTATTAAAACTCCAAGAATACTTTGGATGCAAACCTAATAACCCGATGAGAGAAGCGGCTCATGACAATAAATACAGGGAGTATGATGTGTTTCAGACCTCTAAAAACAGCACATAAACACAATTATCTTCCGTCTCGTGACATCTCTGGTTTACTTTGTGTTAGAAAACGACGAATGAAGTTGTGCAAGCATGTAAAATTATTTTCCTGGTATTCTGCTTAGTTTTTCTGAGCACACGGAACGAAATTAAAGTGCTTTTGGCGGTATGCAATGCATATTATGCTATGAAACATTAAAAAATAATAGGGTAGATAAAAAAAGACATTTTAAGAGTTTTCTCAGATCTGTGAATAAATTTAATTTGGAATTTATACGCTAAATTGTTGAATGGATTATTAGATTTTTTACTTTTTTGTAAGGTTTTATTAAATTGTTTGTTTACAACAAATATTGAAACAATGAATAACCACATCATGTATTCTACATTACAAGACATTTCTTCAAGTGTAACTTTATTTTACTCTCATTTTTCTCACCAATACAAACATGTTTTATTTTGGGGATCACTGCTTTAGTGTCACAACGGCAACGCTGGCTACAACTGACTTTTGTTCTCTTTTTTTTAACACGGCGAGAATTTCATATTTTGTTTCGACAAAGTCGTAATACTTTGTATTACCATGTAAAGACAACTTAAGTCCTCTTTTACATTTGAGACATTTCTTGCCGGACATTTTTCCAATTCCCTTTTGTTCTTGCCCGAAGCTTTTACATATTGGAAATTAATAGACAGACAGAAATTTTGTAGTTTGTTTACTTCTTCGCGATTGCTACTCATACACATGCACATAAATACCATATGCCTTGATAATACACATCAAGTATACATAGATTCGCTGAAATGAGAAAAATCATATGAAGCAACAAGAATAAATTGCGAAAAGTAGAAAAGAGAAACAAAAAAATGTCCAGTACAGAGGGTCGTGTACTACACACTCTGCATCTTCGCCCCTTCTTCTACAAACTTCGTCTGTCTGTCTTTCAATTTCCCAAATGTAAAAGGGCACTAAGCGAATAAATTTCCATGCAGTTTTTTAATAATCATTCGTAATAACGATGTTTGTTATAACTGAACTTCATTGTATATACTTTTCTATTACATTTGATTTTTCTTTTCTTCCATATAAAAGCTTATTTAAAGTAAATTGAGCATATAAAAAGCCAAAATCAAAAAAGTAAAAAAAATCGGCGGCGAATTTTAATCGGCGGCTACTTTTAAGCCGAAAAACTATCGGCTGCGGAGATTGCCAAAAATCGTCGGCTTCGTGGTTTCAGCGTGCTAAGCCGTCTCGGCGCAGGTATCTGATAGTGGCACAGGTGATAGTGGTTTCTTTGTTTTCATTTTAAGTTATTATTTACATACTATTTGTCTGATGTTATACACTGTGGAAAGTTTTTGAGTAAATGTGGAACTGTTGGTTCTACTTTTATGTATAAAAGAAGTAATATTCGTATCTCGTCTTGCTTAGAAAGCATCTGTTACATGAATTGGAGAAGGATACCCAGTTATGTTCAAATGCTATTGTGCTTTATTATTTGGTTGTAGAGCCTTTCTATAATTCTTTGCTCAGGAAAAGCTGCATAGCCGACTATTAAATTTTGTACTGCTTGTAAAGTGAAAACTGCATGCATACATATTTAAAAACATTTCCATGCTTGGTTCAAATCTGTGCATTGGTCACAGCCTAATCCATGCAAACTTTCAGCGTAGTATTTACATATATATTTATTGGTACATGTTCTACAAAGTAAATTTGCAGAATGTGTTATTAACAGTATTCTTAGAAATGTTTTTGTGACTGACTATACCCGACCTATGCCTTCCTATAGGAAGTAGCAAAGTGGTTGTCAATGAAATTCCACACAAGAACTTCAAGGGTTATCCCTGGCAAATCAGTCAACCAGTGCGAGCGAGGCGAAAAACTCGAAGGCCAAACAACACACACAAGCCTGACCGCACTTAGGAAACAATTACGATGACCCGAGAGCTGTTCTTCAGCCTAGAGCTGCTAAACGACGGGTAAATACTGGTTTTAAACACTCAGCAGTATCGCTTCTTGCCCAACCTCCTGTTGAAGTGCGCAGAAATGGTTTAAAGTTAACTGGTTTTTTAAGGTTTCTAGCAGTAATTAGATACTAAAGTAACATCGAGACCTTCCAAGAAGTTTTTAAGAGATTCAGTTTTTTCAGATGCTAACAACTCTTAGAGTCGTTTAGTGCACTCTTAAAGTTTGATTTTATGTTGGGGTGATTTGTGCTGTTGCCATTCTCTTCTAGCTCTTCTTTTTTTTCATATTAAACCCAGTCTGTGGATGTTCAGCTGTCTCTTTAATCTTAGCTTAAAGTCTTCCGTGCAATTACTACTGATGATACGATTAATTCTCTTCGCATAAGAGTGAGGTAAATCACTTCTTAATTACACTAATTGTATGAACAAAACAATGGTCCCAGTCCGTCAACGCACAGAGGAGAATCTTGAAAAAAGAAATGGAAATAATTCTTCAGTCTCTAAACGGGCCGTCCGATTGTTATAAAATTGCATACATTTGAGGAGGTGGTACAGAGCTTAAGTTTGGAATTTGGACTACATATCTTTAAAGGAGGCGGGGCTACAAACCTCCGAAAGAAGTAGATTTTTCTATCCAAGTCTGCTACTTGTTTGAGAAAAATAATAAAATTTTAAAATTTTGTCCAACCTTGGTCTACTGATCTCCTAATGGAGAAGATAAATTTTGTCCGATTTGAAAAATGAAAACTTATTATAGATTTAAAACAAAATTTTTAATGTTTTAAAAACTAAAGTTTTGAAAAAGTCGGGGTTACTTCGTTTTTAGCAGAAAAAAGTGTGTTAACCATTTCGCTATTATAAAAATTTTTGTTAAACTTGCAACCAATTTTATTACTGAAGGAATTCTATCGTTTCGAAATATACATATTTTTGTTATAAATATCAAATTTAAGGCCCTTTTTTCTCAAATTAAAAGGTTGGAACCCAAAAATTTATCATACCACCTCATACATGTTTTTAAATATTTTCAAAACTGTTATCTGCGCCCGGCCAAAAATAAGAAGAATACAGCAAAAATCCCATTCTTACACAAAGGAATCCTATAAAATTCGTATTTATAGATATTTTTGACTGAAAGTTCTCTCTTAGGCCGGGTTTACATCTGTGTGTCCTGTGCCAAAGAAAGCGTAACCACTAATTACTAATGAAAAATGTTTTATTCAGACATGTATTTATTGATTTAAACAGTTTCCAATCAAGTTGGATTCTATAAAATTGTCTATTAGTTATGTATGAAACTGTTTAACTTAATAAATAATAAATTGGTTTTTTGAAATAAATAAATAAATAAATAAATACGTATCTGCATCAGAGTTTTTCATTAGTAATTAGTGGTTTCGCTTTTTTTTGGCAGATGGCACACATGAAATGCCAGATGTAAATTCAGCGTTAGGTGGAAAATTATGCCATTAATACACAGAGAAAAAACAAATAGAATTTGCTCTTAAGTTCCCGGCAATTCCCAACAAATTTTCGCAAAATCTCAGAAATGGGATTTTTCAGTATTTTTAAATTTTGTATGTGTATTTAGTAGGGTTGAGAATAGGTCCCAATCTATTTTTTTTTCTACGCCCATACGAAATATCTTATATCTTGAAAGCTACAGGACTGAAAGAATTAAAATTAGGGATGGACAAAAAACATCGATGTTCTTAAAACACTCGATGTATTGTGTCAAAACATTGATATAATCCGATGTTTTCTTGCTCCTCAACAATCGGAAAAAATCGATGTTTTCTTTCAATGCATCGAAATGACAAATTGTTACAAACATTTTAGACCCTCGATTAAAAAAAATGCACTTTAATGATTGAGCCGTTGCCAATGCTGTATCAAAAATCAAGCAATTAATGACGATATTGAATCTGACTCTGAAAAATTCGATAAAACAGAATAATTTTTCATTATGGATTGGCCATTATAAACTGGATTGTAGAAATTAGAAACTTTCAGTTTATTTGAGGACTCCTGTTGGAATACTGAATGAAAAGCCGTTGTATATTTGGTAAGATTATAAATAGCAGTTTCAAAAACTTTACAAGACCGTTTTTAAACACCTTATAATGGTGAGAACATCGGTTCCGTCTGAAAGATTATTTTCGCAAGCGGCGCAGGTGATGATTCTACAAAGAAACTCAATCTCTTTGAAATCTGGGGGGTTATTATGTAATCCGATTCGAATGGAAATGCTTTCGAATTGTAATGTTAATAACATACACATTCGAACAGTTTTCTTTTCGAATCGAATTACATAATAACCCCCTGGTGAAAGACTTGGTAAACTTTTATTTCTAAACAATATTGAAAAAAGGATTGGTATATGTAAAATAAACTTAGGAGTTTTTGAAAATATAATAATAATTAATTAAAACAACACAATCGATGTATAAAAAACATCGATGCATTTTATGAAATATCGATGCAACATCGATATATGTTTCGCATCGAAAAAAAAAAATTTATGTTTTTTTTACAGTGTTCTTCCCTAATTCAAATTTTGTATGGACTCTTTTGAGGCGAGATGCGAAATAATTCGAAGTATTGGTAGAATAGGACCGCGGAAGGGGCACCCACATGCAAAATAAATGTAAAAATCTTATATCTTGAAAGATGTAATAGCAAGAGTATAGTATGAGTTATGCAATTTGAAAACAATATAAAGATAAATTATAAGAAATTTGAAGCAATAAATGTTTTGTGTTTCGTTATATTTATATATTGTCATCGTTCACAGTACTCCCTGCCGCTATCACTCATATACTACATCCTCACACACTTACATTGAGTTAGTTTTTATTTTCTACCCTAGAAATAATTTATGTGGCTAAACAACGTTTGTCGGGTCAACTAGTATCTTTGTAATATTTCTTATAGTATTACGTTTTAAATAAGTATAAATATGGGGTTGATACTTGTACAATTTTTTTATAAAAGCAAAATAATTAACACAATTTTTTCTGCAACAAACGGCAAAAATCGGCTTTTTTCAAAATTTTAATTTTAATTGCATATAATTTTTTTTTGTGTTTTTGGTATAAATTTTTTTTATATTATTAAAAATTATGTGTTAAATTTGTAATAAGTTTTCTTCTCTAAATCGGACAAGATTCGACTTTTCCATTAGCAGAACAGTGGACCAAGGTTGGAAAAAAGGTTAAAATTTTTATTTTTTCTCAAATATAGAAAAAATATACTTGCAAAAAAGCTTTTTTATCAGGTAAAAACATCAGTTCGGCATAGGTTTGTATTTTTCATTAACCTGAGGTTGCCCAATTTGGGAATTTGTGGCTCCTCCCCTTTAGAGATTCCAGAATTAAGCTTTAGAACACCTCCTAAAATGCTATATGCAAATTTATAACACACGGATGACCCGTTTAGAAACTGCAGAATAAAAAAAAAATAGTATACAAAAAACAACTGACTTGAGAACCGCAATGTTTTTTAAGTCGGTTGAAAATTGGAACACTATCCACCTATTGTAGTTTTCCCACCGTCACACAGAGGAGTATTTCGAGTCATTTTCGTCCCCGCTTCGTTTTCTAGGCGGTGACAAAAATATTATTAGCAAAAATAATGTAAATATTAAAAAAATTTATTACTTATGTCTTAATATCATTAAAACTAAACTTCTGAGCTTCCCTCCCCTCAAAGCAAAACATTTTATGACTGTCAAAAAGGTTTCTTACTCATATTTACCCATGCAAGATGAGCAAAAACAGAAAAAAGGTGAAATTTGCAAAAATCGGTATAAAACATAATTCCTAAATGTAGCTACCTTCACATTTAAAAACCTTCTTTTTTGGTTTGCAAAAAAGTGTATTTTTTTAATTTTTAAACGAATTGTTTCAACATTAATATTTAAGATATTTTTGTTGTTTTAATACTAACAATAGCTTTCGATAAAATTCTTCAGCGAAAAAAAAATCAATGTAACACCTTTATTCGTTTAGCCACAACAAAATGTCATATAAACAAGTTGAAACCGAAAAAAAAACATTAAAAACTTATGTAATTTTCTTCACTTTCCTGACTTTAGCAGTATCTCAGAGCTACAAATCACAACTTAAAGTCTTCAAAATTTACAATATGATGTAAAACTTTGTTGTATATCAAGCTGTGTACTTAGTTCTTAATATTTCTTTAAATCAGTTTTTGCGTTTTTGGCCAGCTTTTTGAATCAAATACTCCTCTGTGCGTCAGAAAGACGGTTCTGAAAATGCATAGAAATAAAATAAACAAATAAATATACAAATACAGATTAATGTTTCTTAATTAATAACTTCTTTGTTTATTTTTCCAGAGATGAACAGAGTTCCCATGAATCGTCGGAAGAACGCAGAGATCATTTCCAACGTGATGAAGAGGAACAGCAACATCTGCAACAATCTGGCATTCAAAACAAAGTAAATGCATTAAAACGATCTGCAACTTTACCAGCTAAAACAAACGATCCCTTAAAACTACAATTACGGAATCGTGTTACTTTTAAAGTGACAAATAATTACAGGCTTCCACCAAATCGAAAATTATTTTCACGCAATAAATTGAGCAGTGATACGAACGAACAACAACAGCAACAAAATTCTAGTAACCTACAGACTTCTGATCATTGCCCACACCAGACATTAGCTACTAAAATGACTTCTGAAGATCTTCTCCAACCTGGACATGTAGTTAAAGAGCGTTGGAAGGTGTGTAGAACCATGATCATATTTGTAATTTTGTAAGGAAACTTTACTAAGTATTTTTAATGAAATAAAGTATTATTATTTTTATTCCTAGTACGTGATATTTCAATCAAAATAGTTGGTTTTAGCAAATTCCACAATTTGTTTCTAGTACAATTTCGCAATTGATTTGATTTTGTTATTTCTGTAAACACTGCACTGCTAGTTACCCGTTGTAATCGAAAGTGTTGGTCATATTTCCAAGATTATACGGTTACAGAAATATTGTGGAACTATCCCCAATTTTATTTTTTATAAAGTTGACTATATTTAATTCCATAAGTTCATCTGTGTTTAAGTTCATTTGTATTTATCGCTTTATTTTGAAGTTCTTAGAGTCTTTGTATTTGTTGATTAGTGCAAAAATTATGTATTATTCCAAGTTCGGTTTAATTATTAGGTGTGTTTCTTTACTCTACATTGGGATGCCGAGGGATCCCAATTTGCACGAAAAGCGTTCCCGTACTCGAAGATTGGGTAAATGAGAGAGGTTTTGTGAGAGTAATATTCTTCTTCATCTTCATGAAACTGCTTGTACTTTTTCTTCGTGCTAGTTTGGGCACATAGAAAATCAATCAGCTCTTTGAAAAATAAACAATAATAAAGAGAAATTACGGTCCCTATTATGATTTACAACTAAATGGATAGTTTAGTTGTAGTTTTCAAACTTTTATTATGGATTACAACTATTTTCACCATGACACAACAGCTTTTTATCAGTTGTATTTTGCTTTTTATTTCGAGTGCTGTATTAGCTCATTGCCATGTTCATAAAACATGAAATCTAAAAATAAAATACAAGGCCAAAACTTAAAGTATTTAAAATGTTTTGTGATGGCTCCTATGGTTTCAAAAAACATAGCATAGATAAAAACCTTTTCTCTTCGAGCATTTTTTTCGAATACAACTAAAATTAGTTGTAATTCAGAATACCAAAGTTGTTACAATTTCAACTAAACTTAATTGAGTTGTAAACCGTAATAGGGGCATACATTTTTCTAAATAATAGAAAAATGGAAAAATGTATGAAAATGCATTTAAAAACTAGTGGCGAACAAAGTTTTATAAGTCTTTATATGAAATTAAGACAAAAACCTTCTACATATCGTCGGGTGGTTACTGGTTTGCCGCACAGATATTAAGAATACATTATTGATGCGGCAAACCAGTAACCACCCGATGATATGCTGAATCATGTAAGTAAATAAGTACGTGTATATATACATGAGTATGTGTATGTATGTATGCATTGATATTTCCTTTTGTGTTAAAAATTTTGAATTTTCGCGTTCCCGTACTTTTGTGCATTTTTGTATTTTATTGAGAGAAATTATAGCTTGCTCTCATTTTACAGAACATTACCAAAAAAGTAAAGAAACAGACCTAATGTGTCATATTCGTTATTATATATACACCAGTCGTTAAGCAGCTCTGGGTTGAAGAACAGCTCTCGCGTCATCACAATTGTTTCTTAAGTGCGGTCAGGCTTTTCTGTGTTGTTTGGCCTTCGAGAGTTTTTCGTCTCGCACTGGTTGACTGATCTGCCACGGATAACCGTATATTCTTGCGGTTCTTTTGTGGAATTTCTATAGGAACCACGTTGCTACTTCCTATGTGAAGGCATATGTAGGTCGTGTATAGTTAGTCTCAAGATCTTTTTTAAATTACTGTTAATACCATCTTGGGCATATGGTCTAGT
Organism: Nowickia ferox; assembly: GCA_936439885.1. Classification (NCBI taxonomy): domain Eukaryota; kingdom Metazoa; phylum Arthropoda; class Insecta; order Diptera; family Tachinidae; genus Nowickia; species Nowickia ferox. Next base: position 1,663,047 of record OW387028.1, read on the forward strand.
TACCCCGCCCATATTTGTGCAACAATTCTTTACATATTTACTTTGTAAAGTATTTATGAAATAAATAAATATGTTTACACCAATACCCCGCTTTGCGTCGTGTCCTTTTACGTTGTTTCAAAATTGTGTCGCTGTTGAATTAGTACTAATTTTCACTGTGCGTCATTAGCTCTTCGAAGTTGCGTTGTTTTGAGTTCGAGTCCTTAATTTATTTTTAAATTTTCTGTTTTTCCCAATTAAAAATTCGTTTTGTAAATATCTATTTCCAAAGCGATGTGTTTGATTGACGAAGCTATGGAGATTTTTTAAAGAATGATCCTGACATCGGAAGAAGTTTTAAAATGTCCCAGCCGGTAGCTACGAATATTAATTGCTACAAGAAAATTTATTTTACGCTGAAAAAAAGCTGTTCAGCAAACATTGGACCAATTTTTTGTGAAAGAAAGACGACTTACGACAACAGCCACTATGAACTTATCAGACAGTGATTAATTTTTATTTGGATTTTGTATAAATTAATTGAATATATTATTTTGTTTTAATTGAATTTGTTTTTTGTTTGTAATAAAATTTTATAATATTTTGGTAGTAGTAGTATTTTCGTAACCCTGGAACCAGTCTTCTATCTTTACATGGTTTGCTAGAGAAAATCATAATTCACTTTGCGTTGTTTCAGTTTGCGTGGCGTTTTTTTGGAACGTAACCACGACGCAAAGTGCGGTATTGCTAGCAAGGTGGAACAAACTGGATACCACTACGTCTACTCCGTTGTTGTATATACAAGTCTCACAATACTGACTGCGTTGATTGAAGAGTGAATGTGTTACAAAATTTAAAATAATGAATATAATTTTTTTTAAATCATGAATTTTTCATGCAACCTTCAAAACTTTGATTTTTTAGTCTTTTCCTGATTTCGCGAATGCAGATATTAAAAGTAATTCTAATTTTACTTAAAATTTTGTCAAATATCGAATGCTGACTTTTAATTTAAAATCCAATTAAAAACTAAAAATGTATGGGCGAAATACTAAAAATAAAAGACAAAATTTTTTTTGTCTTAAGTCAAAAATATTTCAATCTATGAGAAATATGAAAACATATGTAAGGAGATTATTTCTTAAGAATTTTTAGTTTAGCTCAAAGCGCGTTCTCAGATAAAAACCGGATAATACATAAAAAAGTAACGACCTTACAGGTTTTTTTGAGTCCTCAACAGTTTAAAAGTTTAAAAACTTCTCATTTGAGTAACTGCTTTTGATTCTACTTACGCTTCTGCTTCTTAAAATTCAAAGGCCTAGTTTACATCTGACGTAACCACTAATTACTAATGAAAAACTGTTTGATTCAGACCTGTATTTATTGATTTAAACAGTTTCCAATCATGTTGGATTCTATAAAATTTTCTATTAGTCATGTATGAAGCTGTTTAACTTAATAAACAGTTTTTCAATAGTAATTAGTGGTTACGCTTTTTTGGGCACATGTGTGCCAGATGTAAACTCGGCCAAATAGTTGTAGTCAAAGCAAAACAAACGAAAATTTATACACAATTAAGGACTTCAGCAATCAACAGGTTCGAAAATTTGTTGGTTTGACTGATTGTTGCGTTTAATAAACTCGGAAGTTAAAGCAGTACAGATGTTGTGTGTTTTTTTTTACTTTTCAGTTTGAACTGCTTATTTAATAGCTTCTGGAAGAAATATTGTTGTTGTTTTACACAACATTTCTGCTTTTTAACTTCGGATCTATTAAAAGCAGAAGTCAGTTAAATCAAAAACATGAACATGTCGATTGCTAAAGTGCTATTTTGATCGCAGTTTTTAAGCACTGTTCAAATTAACTACCATTTATTTAGCGAAAGTCCCACTAGCAATATTATGATATACATATGTACATAGATATGCATATATATGTACATTTATGTATATGCATAAGTATTTATTTAAGGGAAATCATGACTCTTATTGAACGAATCTCTTATTTGCATTCGCTTAGGTTGTGCGTAAAATTGGAGGAGGTGGTTTTGGTGAAATTTACGAAGGTCAAGACCTTATAACACGCGAACAAGTGGCATTAAAAGTGGAATCAGCTCGTCAGCCTAAACAAGTCCTTAAAATGGAGGTAGCGGTATTAAAAAAGTTACAGGGCAAGGAACATGTCTGTCGATTTATTGGATGTGGTCGTAATGATCGATTCAACTATGTTGTAATGCAATTGCAAGGAAAAAACTTAGCAGAACTCCGGCGAGCCCAACCAAGGGGGGCATTTTCTTTGAGTACTACGCTACGTTTGGGCTTACAAATATTAAAAGCAATAGAGTCTATTCATTCTGTGGGATTTTTGCATCGTGATATTAAGCCTGTAAGTATGTAAATTGGAAGTTCATCAGTGCATTTTATTTTTGAATTACAATATACTCGTATACCTAATTATTTGAAATAATATTTAAATTCTAATAGCTTATAAAAAGTAATCTTAGTAATTTCTTATTATAGAGCAATTTCTCCATTGGACGATTGCCTTACAATTGCCGGCGTGTTTATATGCTTGACTTTGGTTTAGCGCGACAATATACGACTGGGACAGGAGAAGTAAGATGCCCTCGTGTTGCAGCTGGTTTTCGTGGTACGGTTCGCTATGCCTCAATTAATGCTCATAGAAATCGAGAAATGGGACGACACGATGACCTCTGGTCTTTATTTTACATGCTAGTAGAATTTGTAAATGGTCAACTTCCTTGGCGTAAAATAAAAGACAAGGAACAAGTTGGTTTAACCAAGGAGAAATACGATCATCGAATTTTGCTAAAACATTTGCCTTCCGACTTGAAACAATTTTTGGAACATATACAGTCCTTAACCTATGCCGATCGCCCTGACTATGCGGTAAAGTATTTGAGATTTTTTACTTTTTTTTAATTGGGCATCCCCATGTTGTGTGAAATGAATCAGCTGGTAACCTATAGAATTTATTACACTTGTATGCAAAATATTACAACACACTAATACATACACACTTTTGGCTATCACTTAACCAAAGTAAATTTATATCAAATATATGCAACTACTCAGGTGATTCATTTTTTTCTCGTTTCGTGGCAATGCATGAATGTCAAAAGTTGTTTACAATTTGCGTACGCCATTTTGTTTTGTTTTGCTTTGTTATACACAATTGGGTATACTGACAACGTATGTGAAAAAGTTTAAATAAATTTTTACTTAAAAAATGTGTTACAAAACATTTAAAAATAATTATATTTAATTATTAAGGTACATATGTATCTTTTATTATACTTATTTCACATATTAAAGGTTTATCAATTAATAAATTTACATTGGTTTTGTCTATCCATACATTTCCTTTTTGTTGTATGCAGATCTGGGACTATTGCATTAAATAAGCAAATGCATTGACCATTTTCCCACAATAAACTAAATCAATGCAGATGCAAATTTATTACATTAGCACTAATTTTAATAATATTAGTGGATTTTTTTTTTTGCATTTTACTAAAATCCCTTCAAAGACATTCATCAACATTGCATTGTTACTCTTAGTGCACTATTTTTTGCACCACTAAACACATTATGAATAGTATTATTGCATTATCAGTGAAACATATAGTGCAAAATATAACGAAAATGTGTACATACATAAAACATACGTACATACATAAATATGTAAATTTTTTCCTATGTACATATCGTCATCTAAGAGGAAAAATCATATCACTACTTTTTTATAATTTTTCGAGAGAAAGACAAAACTTGATGAAATTGTTCCAAGCGGTAGTATTTTTCGTTTATAAAATCACCATTTTTTAAGATATAACTTTACAATAAACGAAAACCTAAGTTCTGATCTTTTTTCAATTGCACGATTTTTCATATAAGCTCGAGATGCAACGTACTTGAAGTATGAAACTTTTTAATTTTTTTCAATTGGTTCTGAAATCTAGTTTGTATTTATATTGACAGTTTTTTTCGTTAATTTGTATGTACGTACTTATAAAAGTTCCCTCAATGAAATTTAGTCTATTTTATATATTTTATTTGTGCTATCTCCTAAAAATATTTTCATGTTTTATTCAATTTTACTGTGTACAATATGTGATAGTGCAATAATATTGCATTACTTCATGATGTGCTTAGTTGCAACACAAAATTAGTGTATTTTTTGTCATGCGATTAGGTGCTAATGCAATATTAATCCATTACTTTTAAGAGATTTTATTTAAGTGCAAAAAATAGTGCACTACAAGCATCAAATTTAAATTTGCACTAAAATTTTTGTTTTTTAATCAGTGCTTATGCAAAAGTAATGCACGTTGCCCATATCTGGTTGTATTCATCTGTTTTTGACATTCATCCATTATTCTTACACAAACAAATCGCCTGTTGTTTTTGTACTTTCTTAGTTGTTGTAACCTGCATATACTTTATATAAATATGCTTTGCACTTAACGTTAAATTCTATTTTCTACAGATTTGTCAGCAATAGTGTTGTAAAATGCGGCTACTTTTGAATAGTCAATACTACTTGATACTTTTTCAATTGCGTACTCGATATTACTCAATACATCAACGGCTTTTTGAATTTCAAACTAGAAACACACATGCATACGTATGTGCATATATGAGAGGTTAAAAATTATTATTTATTTAAGCAAATTAACCTGCAATGCATATGATATAATGCAAATAATGAGTGTGAAGATTAGTTTTTGCACTTTAATTGGTATCTATATTGCCATAATTTAAGAGATTTTTCATATCTGTATGAACCGGACTTGCTAATCTCACGTGCCTTTCACAACTCAGAAGGGTCACTTTTTCTGTCCAATATATCTTCATGAGTGAAGTTGTATAGTTCAATGATGCATTTTGAAGTCCTTGTTTCAGTGGACGTTTTCGTATTAAAGTAATTGAAAACAGCTATTGCTTTCTGAAGTTGTGTTTGTTGCACTAATTCCAGGAGTTTCAGATATATTTTTATCAAGCTTAAATTTGCATACAGAGTTGTATAAAACTGATGTATTTTAATAGAAAACTTCCACTGAAAATGCAACCCTGAAAGTATTGAGTAGTTACTTTTGTTTATTGAGTACTCAGTACTCAAATACTCAATACTTTTACAACACTAGTCAGCAAGAGAAGAGAACGAACAAGAAGTAAATAAAAGAATAAAAAACCCACCTGCGACCAACTTTGAACCGTTAAATATCCTAAATTGTTATTCGAAATGAAAAATCATAAGAGAAACCTAAAGATTTTAAAATACCTGTCGAGTGATACCCACTATGATACAGTTCCCCTAATTTTTATTTTTGTCTTATTTACAAAATGACGTCTGCTGGCCGCTATATTTATTTCTTACTACTGTCATATCTTTAGTGATACTCCCACAAATCGATTGATGTAGGAATCATCGAAATCGATCTTCACGTTCCGTTCATATAAAGCCGCAAAGGAACACACAGTTCAGCTTTTTATGAAAAATCTATGATTAGAATTCATATACGCATACTCAATAAAACATTTTGGTGTACTTTTTGCATACTTTATCTTAATAATTTATTATTTAAAAAAAATTATTTGTTGATGGTTTAACATTAAATATGGCATTTATTATTTAATTTAAGCTTTACAAAGGCCCTAACTCGTATTTTTTACGTAATTGCGTTTTTCAATGATTCCAATACATTGCACAAACATACCTCGTTACAAAAATTTATTACAATAGTGCAAAAACTAACGCTATTATGAGCAGTTGCACAAAAAAATTACATTTTGAATATTACACTTGCTATTATGTTTTACCTTCTTTTGTGGAGTTAGAATTATTTGAGTTAGGGCCTTTCTACTTGAGACCAACGATATATTGATCTCTGTGTAAATTGATATCATCAAAATTTTTGGCCATGAAAAGTACTGAGACCAAAACTTGGACCTGTTACCACTGAGAGAAAGAAAGTTATGAAGGAGTAAAAACAATGCGAATGGCTTCGTGTAAAAGTTATGTTTCAACATGAATTGTTGTGTTTTTGTTTCTTAACAAATACATTTATAGAATAAAAAATGTGTATACATGTTAAAAAAATTAAATTTTGATTTGTCCGATTTTACTGACGATTTTTCGATTATGAAATGATTATTTAATATTTTATCAGGATTTCGATGATTTTCCGATAATTTTATCTGGCAGCACTGGCTGATAAACACCATGCCCTTCTTTAGACTCAGTTAGCCGACTGTAATGCAATGTAACTGTAATGTAGGAAACAGAGGATCTCATCTTACATATTATGTTAGGTTTAGACCCTATGTAAAGCAGCTCTGGGCGAGTCAACATCAAGCGTCGTTGGCAATTATCTCTTAAGTGCAATCAGGCCACTGTTGCTCGAGAGTTTTGCGTCTCGCTCGCACTGGTTGACTGATCTGCCACGGATAACCGTATATTCTTGCGGTTCTTCTGTGGATTTTTTTTAACAACCACGTTGCTATTTCCTATGTGAAGGCATAGGTCTCATACAGTCAGTCATAAAACCTTTTTAAAATACTGTTAATAACATGTTGGGCATATGGTCTAGTTACTCCGCCCATATTTGTGCAACCATATTATGTAAATTTACTTTGTATAATATGTATAAATAAATAAATAAATAACCACACACGGATTTTCAACTGAACAGAAACAAAACAACTGATTCAGAACAGAACAGCACCTAAAAACTAATTCTGCCTTAACAGCCAAACTTAAATTAAAGCATTAAGCGTCGCGTTATACTGGATTCATACTAGTGCTGTCATTCGAATAAAAATTATTCGGGTATTCGAAAAAAAATTTTTTCTATTTTTTCTCAAACGAACAAAAATTTTAAATTTAGAACAAAAAAATATTCGAATAATTTGTGTCGAATATTTGAATAATTTTCTTAATTATTATGTATAAAAAATATGTAACATTTCATAACTTTTTAAGTTGTTAACGATAGGATATTAAGTAATCAAATTACTCCAAATTATAAATACTTGTGTAAGCTTTTTTGATTTCTTGCTGAGAAAAGATAATAAGTGCGTTTGAGAACTCAAAAGTTTTTAAAAAATTTTACTATTTTTTACTGGATTTTTCTGAATTGCGTTCGCGTACACAAAATCCAGTAAATAAGAGGGCGAATTGAGAGAGAAAAATGACAGTTCATTTATTGAGTAATTTTTAAATTTTTACTGGACAAATGTGTGCCAGTAAAATCCAGTAAAACGAAACCATATGTTTTTAAATATAAACAAACAAAAGCAAAGGGAAACAAAATTTGTTATTTGTTGAGCTTCTTATTTGCTTAAATGAAAGTTTAACATATTAACTCTAGTTGTTCTAAGAAATTTTTGGGTAAAGGTTCCCTGATGATCTGCATTAGCAACAGTGAAATGCGCATAGGATCCAGCTAAACCCCTCAATAATCAATTTCAATGTATTTTTATTAAAAAAAAAATATTTTACTTAATAAGTAAAATAATAATTTGGGATTACTAGTGCGTTAACAAATTTTAAACTTAAATTGTAACAATTCCCACAAAAAACACTAATTATTAAATTGACAGCACCCGGTCAAAAAAATACTTGTGTGGCAACACTCAATTCTTGAATAGCTGTTGTTGTTATTTACATTTATTTTCTTTAGATACTCTTACAACTACAATTTGAAGCTGAAGAAAAGTCAGCCAATGTAGTAATCATAAAGTAAGAAAATAAAAAACATGTTGATTATTGAGTTCTTGTTTCAACTTTGTTATTTGTTGAGCTTCTCATTTGCTTAAATGAAAGTTTAACATATTAACTCTAGTTGTTCTAAGAAATTTTTGGGTAAAGGTTCCCTGATGATCTGCATTAGCAACAGTGAAATGCGCATAGGATCCAGCTAAACCCCTCAATAATCAATTTCAATGTATTTTTATTAAAAAAAAATATTTTACTTAATAAGTAAAATAATAATTTGGGATTACTAGTGCGTTAACAAATTTTAAACTTAAATTGTAACAATTCCCACAAAAAACACTAATTACAAAATTGTTTAGTTTTTGATGAAATTTTTGAAATAATAAAAAACAAATGCATTAAGTTATAAACAATATAACATTTATTAAAGTTTGATGCCAGAAAAATTTTCGGGTACGTTCTGTATTCCACGTGAAATTAAAACGTGCGGAATTTTTATAGAATTCTTGGAAATATGTAATATTATTAACAACAATGCTATCGCAATTCCGGACGATTTAATTTTACGTGGAATGCAGTATATAACCATTTGTTTTTAAACGTGAATAAAGTGAATATATTATTCAGCCCTCTTTTGCGTTTTGATTACGTTCCCGCATTTATTTACGCACGGATCAAAAAATGGTATTCTGCCAAAAAACGTAATCGAAAGAAAAAGAAGAAGAGAAGAGTATATTTAAACCAGCTGCTTTGCAATGAAGCGTGAGAAATTGGAACAGAAAAAACAAGCATTTTTGCAAAAATTTTAGCAAAAAGTTAAATTTAGTGCAAAAAACCAGTGATTTAACAATTAACACAAATAAGAATTAAATATTGTGAACATTTTTATTAAAAAATTAACTACTGAAAGGCCGAAAAAAGCAATGAAATCCTGCAATGCAATCCTGTCGCGCCGGAGGAGATATTTTAATTTTTTATGCATAATTGTTACACAAAAATAAAGTTTCTTTGTTTGTTTTTGATACTGTTCTATTGATGATTTCTACATGTAATAAATAAAAAAAATCACATTTCAGTACAAAAAAAAAAACAAAACAAATTGTGTAGACCATTAATTAAACCATCTATTACATTTAATACTTACATCATTTTTTAAATTAATCACTTTTTGAAGCCAAACAAATAAAAACCGAAAGACGGTCCGTCACTAAAATAACAACTTACAAAAACGTAGTTACGATCAAAGTGCAGAATACATAGAATCGAAAGAGAAATCGAAGAACGGAACAGAGAACACTAAAGTTGCTATAGTGAATTTTTTGTTTTTTGTATATGAATAATGTGTCCTTTTTTCAAACTTGTTCTCAGTTTTTCGATATCTTGAATATATCAGGATATATAATTTTCTTTTTCCCTTTTATATTTCCCTTAATAAATGGATTAATTTGACTTACTTGAAAGGAACTGAACAATAATTGTTGCTATGATTGGTACATATGTACATATATGCAGCAACAAAATATTTTATCTTTTTCTATAAATTCCAATAACTTTTCACGTTGAGGGTTAAAAAGCTTAGAAACTTTAACGGCCTGACCCGCGGTGTCGACAAGAAAGTTTATTTATTTATTTATTTATTTATTTATACATATTACACAAAGTAAACTAGACCATATGCCGAAGATGTTATGAACAGTATTTTAAAAAGGGTTTGTGACTGACTGTACATGACCTATGCCTTCACATAGGAAGTAGCAACGTGGTTGTTAAAGAAATTCCACAGAAGAACCGCAAGAATATACGGTTATCCGTGGCAGATCAGTCAACCAGTGCGAGCGAGACGCAAAACTGTCGAAGGCCAATAAACAACAGTGGTCTGGTTGCACTTAAGAGATAATTGCCAACGACGCTTGATATTGCTTAAGCTTAAATTAAACGTGACATAGCCATAAGCCATAGCCATAACCAAACCAAAATTCAATTGGTTTCTATGGTGAGAGTTATTGCGTTATGGCGAGTCACTTATAATCAAATACAGTGTTGCCCATTAGTTTGGTTCGAACGGCTGTTTTTTATGGTTATGGCACCTCTGATTGAGCCTTTACTTATATTGCAAACAAAAACAAATTAAGAAAATTTGTTTTTGTTTTCAATATCCCAGCAAAAATGTTTGCTTGCTGGAAGCGTTTTTGAAAGGGAGGCAACGAAATGCAATCACACGCAATTGCAATTTTATCTTATTTTTGTTCGCGTTGAATAGTCTCGCTTACGTTTACAGATGTGAACGTGAGCGTTTTTTGACTCACGACACGCACGCTCACGCAAAAAAATATTTTACTCACGCACTTACACGCACGAATGATTTTGAAAATTTTCACGATCACGCACGCTCACGTATAAAATATTCTTAATCACGCACGAGGGGTGTACAACTTATCACGATCACGCACGCTTACGAAAAATATATAATTAATTTTTTATGTTTGTTGGTTCAAAAATAGGTTCTTACACATACATATGTATGTTTGTATGCATTATGTTTGCAGGCTCATTCTACCTATACGGTCGGAGAATGTGTGGTTGACTACAAAAATAGTTAACTTATACATAGTTAACTTTTCTTAATCGAATTTGGTGAGGGCCAACAAATTTATTCTCGGATACTTTGAAACTGATTTCAGTTTTATATTAACATTTTGTTGTTGTTATTTTAGATAGTACATTGGCTGGGTAGTTCGCGCGTTGAGTACACAACGTGTGATGATACATGTTCGAACCCCAGACAAAATTTTTAAATTTACTGACTACCAGGTGATATAAAAAAAACAACTTTAATTTAGTTGAAAAGTAATGCAGAGTGAGACAATTGACTACCGCATAGGACATCGTAATGTTAGAATAGTCAGTTGATTACATTGAAAAGTAATCCAAGTGTCAGTCAGTACCAGTTGCAAAATAGTTAGCTTAAAGTTAGTTTAAAGTTAACTGAATTTCCGACAAGGTATGTATGTATATACATGTGTATGTACATAGATCAGAGCTGGCCACCGAGAGAAACACGAGCGTAATGTATTCGCGTATGTGTATTCATTTGTATAAGAATCCGATTGATGTTCGGCGTTCTGGTGCTACTTTGGGCAGCTCAGACATAGATTGTAGTATTTATTATAAGAAAATTTAAAATGTTCAATACAGTTAAATATCCACGCAGGAGTGTTATCTCTGTTATATCTTAAAACAAACTCACGCACGATCACGCACGACTAATTTTTTTAAGTCGCGGTCACGCACTCATGCGTGATTAATTCTAAATTTGATCACGATCACGCGTGACACGATAAAATCACGACATTTGCTCATCTCTACTTACGTTAGTGCTTCTAGAAATGCAATGTATTGCTTCTAACAGCCTTTAGTGCATACGCATCTATTACTTTTATTCTATCGTGTATTTTTATAAAACAAATGAAAAACATTCTTAATCGATTTTATCGAAAACACATGTATTTGTTCCATGCGACTAAACAGTAACTACCCGACGATATGTATGTATATTTTTTGCATTTACATACGTAAATATGTACATATAGTTTTGTATTTTTTTTTGCATAAATGCATACTTTTTAGCGCCAAAATTGTCAATCAGCTGTTATATATATTTTACTGGATTTTACAATTTTTCCGTTCGCATACTTTTATATGCAATTTTTTTTATTGAGAGTAATTTCTTTAAACTGCTCAGTAATTACCCAGTTACTGGATCTTACTGGAAAAATACTCAAACGCACCTAATGTCTCGTTAATGAAATAAGAATGTGTCTTACAACTCTTGAAAAAAGTTTAGAAAAAAATAATAATTTTTTTTCTGTAGATTTAATCAAAAGCCTTAAGAATCGAATTAATAAACGACGTGCAAAATCATTTATTTTCGTATTCTGGTTTTAAGTACAAAGAAATCAAAACAAAAAGAAATTTATATCATTTTATATCATATCATTGCGCGAAAACTTAGTTTTCACGATTAGTTTGTAACCAAAATATCGTTAATGATCTCAACTACGATGAAGAATTAGATGACATTCCTGAATTAACTGATAATATTTTATTTAACTGATCTACGAAATTCATTGTCAATGAAATAAGAAATTGTACTAATATAAAAATCGTCAACAATATTGAGGTTGATTTAAATTATTTGAAAACATCAAAGAAATGAACACAAAATCTGGATATGCTTTTTATGATATTTTAGCTGTATCACCAACATCAAAAATTAGCGAAAGAAACTTTTCTACTTGTTCTTTTATTAAAAGTAAAAAAAAAATACGTGTGGCACTCGGGGACTGCCGCAGTAAAGATATTGCATCGCATTTTTTAAAAACTTATGGAATTATAATTATTTAATTATTTTTTATTTATGCAGTATTTTTTTCTTTGATATTAATTTAAGTTTTTTCTTTGATAAGAAAACAAATTTTTTTTCTTTTATTGAATAAATGAGAAGTTAATATCGTTTAAAATATTTGTATATATTATCTTACAATACATGTATGTTATTCAGGAATTTTTATCATTGAAACTATAGGTTTATGGTAACTGAAATAAAAAATATAAGTTTGAGACTTGATATCCTCTAAATATCTGGAAAATAATAGCTTAAAAACCTACGAATTGTGTGTTTGTTTGTGTATATCATTTTTTGTCCACCACGACTGCTCTTAAGTACGCCATATTGTGTTTTCCTACATGTAAAAATCTGTTCTAGCAATACAGTATGTTAATGAAATCAATAGCATAGTTTAGCGGTTAACATACACTGGGCAATTCAAATAAAATAGTCTTAGGTTTTTTTTCGTTACGGAATTTCTTGATTCGGTAGCCGTGCTCAAAGCCCGCGATAAAAGCTATGCAATAGCTTGAAAGAATCGTATACAAGCTAAAGAGTTGGATTATCTGTTGTTTTTAAATGATTATTTTAAAAGAAATTATTAATAAAACACTTTTCTTCACTAATATATTATATATAATATATATATTATATTATTAATATAATATTTAATCAAATATTATTTTATGTACATATGTATGTAAATGCAACCAGTCTCTATACATAGAAAATTTATGATTACTATGTTGAATTTTGCTTTTTTAATTGTCTGTTGAAGAACTTTAAATGGCAAAAATCTATGAAAAATTCATTTAATTAAAATAATTAGATTATTTTAAAAGCTTTTTACGTACCTTCAATAATTTAATAAATATTTGATGTAAAATTCCAAACACATTAAATTAATATGTACTTCACTTTAATATATCTTTAATTATTAAAAAAAAAAAAAACACATTTGAAACAACCGACGAGATTCTTATTCAAAACTCAAATGAAAGTATCAGCGGAGAAATGAAGAAAAAAATAACAATCTATAACAGTAAATATGAAAATAAAACAATCAGCAGATTCGTTTGTTATGAAATTTCTCAAGTCCGTGTTATTATTTCTTTATTATTATTTATTATTTCTTTATTCAGTTACTATTTTTAATTGTTGTAGTAACTTTGAAAAAAAAATTATTAACACTGCAACTTATTACATTATAAGGATTGAAATTAAAAAAATTAATTAAAAGAAAATTTGGGCTGAAATTGCTGAAATTGGCACCAATGGTAGTATCGTTCTTGTGCCCGTAATTCTTTAAATATAAAGGAATATAAAATCGTCTCTAAGCATTTCCAATTAAAAAAAGCATGCAATGATAGTTGGCCACTAGATTGAGAAATTATTATTTTACATTTCTTTTCAGATGCTTATTGGTTTATTTGAACGTTGTATGAAGCGTCGTGGTGTTAAAGAGTCAGATCCATATGATTGGGAAAAGGTTGACTCAACAAGTAATACAGCAGTAGCAACTAATATAACATGTAGTCAATCCAACCAAATTAATCATGCTCAAGCGAAAAACGAGTATGTGCATGGTAATATAACACAAATGACAGTTGTGGCTTCCAACGCTAGTGGAACTGAATATGTAAGACTTATCTCATAAAAATATTAGCTTGTGCTATATTCAATTATTTTAATTACAGTTACGGAGAAGAAACGATGTCGAAACAGCGCCAGTTGCTAGTGCTGACCTCTTACATGTTAAAGAGAAGGTAAAATCTATCAAAATCTTTGTTAATTGAATAACGTCCAACGAAATAAATCCGACTTAAAATCCGCAATGAAATTTTACCTTGAAATTTAAAATCAGCCCCAAAAAAACTTAATAAAATAAATAAAATATATGCACATATGAAATATTTTTTTAAATAACTCCCTTGAAAATGAAATGAGACCCAAAAGATATGAAATAAGTCCGAAATGCTGCAATGATTTAGTAAGCGAAGCCGTGTTTTAGTATACATACATATGTATACATATTGCCTTCTTTTCTAATACACAACTCGTAATACATGAAATATAATAATAAATATTAGTTGACGTGGCTGAGCCCACTTTTTAAAACATGAGATTGTGTTATTATAAGAGCTCAAAGCATGTACAAACTCCACAATGTTGAATTTCAATAGGCGTTGTCCGTTCCCGCTTTTTTAAAAAGACGTAATTTTTGAAATTATTACACATAATTTTTTAGAGCGAGATTTCGGTAGCCAAAATATAGATATGTAAGTGAATAAAATATTGTATATCTTGATTTTTGGTGCAAATTATTTTTTTAGGTAAACAAAATTCTGAAACCTTTGAAGAAGTTCGAACTAATGGTATACCTTATGTTATAATTAGATTCTTTTCTTTTCTAGGTTGTAGATAAAAATTGCAATAATACCTCACCACAGGGCGATAATAATTTTCAGAACTTAAATAGTTGCAATCAAAATAATTCAAATAAAATTCCAACAATAAGTTTATGCGGCAGTGGGGGAAGTATACGTAATGTCAACATCAATGAGCAGCAGCAATCTCGTCAAATGATAATACTGCAGGGACAAACAGAAAATGCCTTGGCAAGCCAGCATCATGTTAGTGTTACACCTGCTTTACTGAAAACCACCATGTTGGCTGCGAATTATAGGACAGACTCCAATAAGCAACCACATAATATATTTCATAACAAACATCCAAACCCTCAGCATACTATACTAACTACAAAAAAAACGGCAACATCACCCTCAAACCAGAACAATTCAGCACCGCTTCATAATATAAATGTGAGTTTTTCATTCTTATACTAAATTGCTTATAGCATATTATAGCATATTAATATTTAGAGCCAAAATGCTGCAATAGATGCTATGGTAATGGGCGAAGAGGGTACAACATCCACTTCTCTGAATGGCGCTCGTTTACGAAAAGTTAACACTTGCAAACTGGCGGCAGATGATTTAAAATCTGGTTTGGTCGAACCACAACTACAAAATACGGACAATACTGCTGTAAATAATGGCGCTGATGGAAACTCATTAAATGTAGATGCCACAAATGCAAAAAAAAGTAATCAAATTCATAGTGGTAGTAGTGGGGATGACCATTGCGTTAAATATACGCAAGAAAAACTATCGTCTGTTTTAAATGAACGGTGTTGTACTTCAAACGCAAACGCTGCAACATCAGTGAGCGAAGAACCTAAAAGTACGCTTGCAAGTCGCTTACAAAATCCAAGTAACATAGTGAATAAACAAGAAGCTAACGAATCCAATTGTGCTTTCGAGTCAGAATACGAACCAACTGCATTTTCGTTGGAGGTGGCAAATCATATTTCCCGCGCATATTCGTTAAGTAAGCACCATTGTGTCGTTGAGGTCAATAACTCGGTGGCTACTACAGCTCCTGCTACAGTTCCTGCTCCACCACCTGCCCGTCGCTCGAACACCTCTACTAATTTGAGGCCATCTTCGGTGTCTGGTTCCACACAACGTCAAATTAGTAGCGTCTGCGGTGGTGGAACTTCAACACCTGCTACAGCAAGAGGAAGTGGGGGAGACCATTCTATTACACAGTTTGCACTGATCGATGATGAGAATGTTTCAGCATTGCAACAGGTCACAAAAGGTGGTGGCGCTCTTACATTAGCTAGTCAATGGAAAAGTCAATTCGATGATTCTGAAGATACTACCGATAACGAGTGGAAGCAAGAAGCACAAGTACGATTAGAATAAGTAATAAGGTTTTTACCTGCACCAAATAATTCAAAGATTCATAATATTGTTCCTACATCTCGGCACAGATCTGCGACGTGAATATGCATGAAACATGTGCTTTAATTTACTGCTAATTCGAAATTTACTAGGCTAATTCGAGTGAAAACTTTAATGCAATTCATATGTGACCTTAATTATGAAAGTGTTCTAAGTCATATGCATTTTTGCTTGGAAATATTAAATAAATCTTCAAAAACCGCCAATAAATATGTTGCATAATATAAAAATACTTTTTGATTTGTAATGTAATCTACTAAATATCTCTACACAAGAAATATATGACTTATGCTGAGTACACATCTGGCATTTCTTGTGTTTGTCATTTTCAGGTTCACATTATGTTTTTTATATGGAAATGAATGCCACACAACGAAAAATATTGAACATACGTTGCCACTAGTACACACTATTGCGATGTCACATAATGTGTACTCGGCATTAGACCACTTTCATAATTAAAGGCACAAATACATATCGCTGTTAACAAATATAAAAGCCCTAACTCAAATAACTATAACTTTACAGGAGAAGGTAAAAACATAATATAAACAGTACAAGTGCTTGTACAACTGCTTTGTAAAATTGCTTGTAAGCGTTATTTTTTAAACTAATACAATAAATTTTTGTGACGAGGTGTATTTGTGAAAAATTATTGGAATTACTGAAAAACTCAATTTCGTGAAAATACGAATTAGGGCCTTTCTAGTTGTTAACAGCGATATACTTTTTTTGGTTTAGGTTATCTGTATTCCGACAACTTGGAATATCAATTGTCATATAAGAGATACCAAAGAACATATATCTATTTGAGATTTAGTCCTTAATATATTTGGAATTTTTGCTTGCGTTTTTTTTTGGTTAAACACCGTCTGATATGCATTTCATACCTGATTAAAGCACTCATCAGTTTATTTCAAAAACATTTTGTATTGAAGTCTACTGATGAGTTCCTTAAGCAGGAAGGAAATGGATACAGACTGAGATTAACCAAAAAATAAACAAAAGTTTTTGTTATATCAGCTAATTGCTCTCTTGGCTATTAGGTAGTATACGATTGTAATAATCGGAAGTCATGAGTCTCCTTCCACAACAGTAATCTTCCGAGCTAGAATATAACTTTTCAAAGCCTTAGAAGGTTTATTGGTAGATATGTCTTCAATTTTAAAATTATGACTTCATGTCACACTTTATCAAATGCCTGAGAAACATCGATAAAGAGAGCAGAACAATACTTATTTTCTTCGAAGTTTCTTCTTATATTTTCTTCAAATGTTATTCTTATAATTTATAATAAGGCAGTTTTGCAGCGTCTCTGTTGTCAATGAGGCGTATTAAATTTTCGTATTCGGAATCCCTGAATATGTATCAAAATTAATGTATCAAAGAAGAAATGACAACCCTATGTAAAAGTCGTTAGAAATTATCCAAATTTGCACTACTTCCGGATCAGAAGTTCAGGATCTTATTGACTTCCTATGGAACTTTTTTTTTTACTGGGACCTCATGAATTATTATTTGTTTTTTTGCACTACATCCGGATCACAAGTTCATGATCTTATTGAGCTCTTTTTTCACTGGGATCTCAAGAATTATTATTTGTTTTTTTTTTGCACTACTTCCTGATCACAAGTTCATAGTCTTATTAACTTCCTTGGGGCTCTATTTTTACTGTGATCGCATGAATTGTTATTTGTTTTTTTGCACTACTTCCGGATCACAAGTTCATGATCTTATTAACTTCCTTGGGAGCTCTATTTTTACTGGGATCTCTTGAATTGTTATTTGTTTTTTTAATATTATATTACTAATAAATATTGTTATGTATTGGGAATTCCCGGTAAATTGGAAAATCATTCCACCTTTCCCGGGAAATGAAAAATTCCGGAAGAAGAAAAACTCTACTGTAAATTGAAAATTTTAAAGTAGTTTCCTGAAAAACTAGTTTTTTTAGTTATGACGTTGTTTTAGTAAATGAGCGATATGTCCATGAATTTGAATAGTCGATATTTCATAAAAGGCTGTGATATTTAAACTATTTAAAATCGCAATTTTTAAGGAAAAAATCGTAGTTTTACTAATTTCTGCTCTAATCAAAACGACTATAAATCAAATAATTAAAAAAAATATACAATTTGACTGAAATTTTTTTGCTGAATTATCCAAAATTATTTTATTTTCCTCTATTGTTAATCATAGCAAGAGCCTCGTAACGTAGAAGTATATGAAGTATTTTGTTTAATATTAAAATGCCTTATTGAGGAATTTTTAAACGCGGGATTTTGTCATTTAAAAAGTCCAAGGTATGTATAAATTTTTGTGGAAATGTGACAGATGGATGTGATCCCTCCCACTTTTCAATCCACAAGTACATATATGTAACTTAAGGAGCACAAAATGTATACAATGTGGGGGAAGTCAAAAATAAAATGGAAATAAATCTGCAGTTTATAAACGGATTGTTACGTTTTATTGAAACTTCGCACAACAATAAAAGAAGTATGGCGAGGTCAAGTTTTTAATTTGGTCGTTTTATTCCTCGTGTAATTTAAAACATTAGAAAGTCCATATTTACATTATGCAAGTCTTATTGCTAAGCTGATTAGTTTGAAGGAGAGAGAGACGAGGGGAACAGTAACGTTTCTTTTCCCCTCGTCTCTCTCTCCTAACAAACTAATCAGCTTAGCAATAAGACTTGCATAGTGTAAACTAGGACAAAGATGCAAATTTTTAATATTTTATTCACTTTTAAAATTTTAATTTATATGAATTTTTCCAAACAAACATTGCTGTATTGGTTACTTGTTATATTTTTTAAATATTAATCTTTTGAAGTTAAAATTTAATTTTTTTTTACATAGCTCGGTCTGGATTTTTGCCAATAGCTTCCCGATATCTTTAACCTTAATAATTTTTATTAATAAATTTGTGTAGTACTTATCAATTTTAATTATGAATTTTTATACAATTGTTTTTTTTTTTGCTGAAATAGTCAGACTTGCGACTTGTAGCAAAATGAGTTGAGATTGATATTTTCATAAAAAATATGTCTATTTCGGAAGGCTCTCGGAGAAACAAATTTTTTTTTACTTTGTTCCATATAATATGAAGATACCTTTCAGAAAATAATTAAATTGTTAACAATTTTTTTTAAATAAAAACTAACTTCTGTTTGCAAATCCAATCAAAAATAAAAACTTTTCATCGTTTTACCCGAGGTGCGTTATTTTGCCCTCGTAAGGAATGCCAAGTTGAAACTTGACTATACCACTTTCATGGATGTGTAAAGTTTCAACAAAATTAAATTATCGGTGTAAAAGTGTCAGATTTATTTCTGTTTCATATTTCAATTTTCCCTGATCCCGCTTGCTTTAAAAATAGCGAGATTCCAAAGTATTGAAGGAACAGATTTGTCAAAAGTATATGAATATATGTAGATTGATAATTGCCAGCCATCGATATCTGTCACTGCCGTCATCTATTGAAATATATATAAGTATATAAATATTGTTGTATTAGTCAATGCATCACCATAAATGCATTTTGTTTCATACCCAACTGTGCGTGTATGTTATGTTTTTATTAATTATTATATTTTATTATTTATAAAATTTTATTATTTATTATGTGTTTTTATGTTATATTTATGTTTTGTTTTAATACCTCCTGCAGAATCCTGTACAAAAAGGTAATTTCAATTTCATCTCGCTGTCTCACCCAAACCTGTCTGATGTATCTTTAATGCAAAATCCAAAAGAACAACAGTACTGTACGGATTCTACTCATCTACCACCTCAAAATCAAACTGATACTGTAGTGGGCGTTAGAAAAACGGAACATTTATGTGTTGGTGGGAATGTGCAATCTAACAAAGATCAAGCAGAATTAAAATCTTCCAGCACAGCTGTCCAAGTTGTTGTAAACAAATCTAGTCCTCCTAAAATTACTCCTTATCATAACCCAAAGAAGTAAGATTTTTCATTTTAGTAACAGTTGTCTATTAATTTGTAATTTTTTCAACATCTCTAAATTAATTTGTTAGGTACAATTTAAATATTGCCGGTATAGAAAACTATGCTCAAATACAGGCATCAATACCACAATGTTGGTCCGAGCCGATTATTGGTAATGCTTTACGTAGAGACTTAGAACCACCCATTGTGCAACAAGCAGCATTCGATAATATTGTAAGCATATGTATAATTTCTGTTTTATTTTCCTGGCTTTTTATGTGAATTTGATAAGGAATTAATATATATGTATATATATATGATT
Source organism: Nowickia ferox (assembly GCA_936439885.1). NCBI lineage: Eukaryota > Metazoa > Arthropoda > Insecta > Diptera > Tachinidae > Nowickia > Nowickia ferox. The sequence continues at coordinate 1,683,237 of OW387028.1, forward strand.
TTTACAGAAACGAATCGGAATTTTCTTTCGTCTACTCGTATTTATATTGAAAACAGCAATAAAATAAAAAAAAATCTTGTTAGTTAGTAAGAGGGCATTTATCTGCATGACTGTGAACTTCGTTTCAGAGTGACCGCCACTAAAGTTTTAGATCGCACTATTAGTTATCGAGATTGATGAAAGTGAATAATTACTATATTTGTTGGTGCCTTTTCCCTGTATATTATTTTGCCAGTTTTCTGCCTGACCAAAGCAGATCAATGAGGTACACCCATTCTACAACTAATATAACAATAACAAAAACCACATGCACTTTATTGGCATAAATTTCCATGGCACTTGCCGTTGGCAGGTGACATTGTCAGCGTATGCGTTTCTTGTGTTGTTATCTGATAAATGCGCGTTGTGTCTAGGGTTTGGTAAACTGGAATTCCCGTGAAAAGCCTGCCTAATATTCCAGGTAAATTTTTGAGATTTTCGCGGAAAAATGGGAAATTAAAAAAAGTACACGTTATTTAGTAAATATATATGTACTTCTGTGACATACAACATATTTATAAAATGGCGTAAGTGACAGTCAAATTTATTTTGATTCTTATAAGAAATTTGTATTACAATATTGTTTTACTTTAATATCAATACTTAAAATGTTTTTTATATATTACAAAACTTCGTTAGATTGATTGTGTGACTAAATTTATACGATGAAACTGTTTACGTTCTCTTTGAAAGTTGATACATTGTGCATCGTGTGTTTCAACACTAATAGAGTGAACCCAGGTCAATTACCTCATCAAAAATGTCATAATTTTTTGGGTAATTATCCGGGAAAGGTATTAAGGCCATGACATTTAATTAGCTCATATAGGTAATTATGAGAATATGCTTAAATGCCTTTAAAAATACATTTATCCGAACTCACTGTGGTATGCATGTACTCGTACATAATTAGTTGGAATATTTCAACTAAAATATTTATTGAATAACAAAAATAACATGGTGTGATGAAGGCATAGTCACTGGTCACTGAATTATACCGACTTCAGTAGATACTAATCCCAATGTAACATCAGAGCGCCCTCCTTCGTTGTGTAGCAGAATCATCAGCGAATTAAAATAACCAATAAAACGGCTACTAACCACAGCTTCAAAAATTTAATACGCTCATTTAACACCAGAGGCGCTGCAACACTGTATTATTAAAAAACGTGCAAAAAGCAGAGTTGTAAAAGAATGAAGCTTTCCTCTATTTCTTCCTTCACCATCTGTCTTCTCTATCACTATCCCTTTCTTAAAAGAAAGTAACACCTAGTAATAGTAGTAGGCATTCATTGCCTGAGTGTTACTTCCCTTAAAAAAAAAAAATAGTAATACCTGTGACTTGTTACTATTTTTCTGGTAGGTATTATCTAGTATAATCATTGGCGAAGATTTTACTTCATAGTAGGCATTCATTGCCTGAGTGTTACTTCCCTTAAAAAAAAAAATAGTAATACCTGTGACTTGTTACTATTTTTCTGGTAGGTATTATCTAGTATAATCATTGGCGAAGTAAAATAACTAATAAAAAATGGCTACTAAACACAGCTTCAAAAATTTAATACGCCTCATTTAACACCAGAAGGCGCTGCAACACTGCATTATCAAAAAAGCGTGCAAAAAAGCAGAGTTGTAAAAGAATGAAGCTTTCCTCCATCTTCCTTCACCATTTGTCTTCTCTATCACTATCCCTTCCCTATCACCCTCTCTGACTATCTTCTCTTCAACTAACAGGTAACACAAAGGGATCATTGTATTGGACCCAAGTGAGCTGGACTCTAAAATTTCACCTTTCCTTACCAGCAGCCTGCTAACCTAACCTATTATCTAGTATAACTACAATCTGTATTTAATATTTTCCAAACACCCCCAAAAATCTTGAGTTGCGGGTATGTTGTGTATTAATAATAACACGAGACCAATTTATTCAAAATACTATGAGAATTTATTAATTCAATTACAATTCATGTGTGCTTTTCTTAACAGCAAAAAGTACAATACAAAATGGTTGAACAAATAAAGTGATGTACATGTGAAGACATATTGAAAAGAGAATGAATAATACAACTTACATTCAGTGTTGTCAATACTACCATAATACATAACAGTCTCCCACGGTTAATGGAGTACATGATCTCTCAGATGGACAGGTAACCTTCTGGCTCGGCTCGACCTTCTTAAAATGTCTTCTCGGTTTACTAAGGGTTCCGATTGAAGACGTGGCTGTTGAGCAGGTTCGTTCATTTGGGTTAGACTACGTTCGATAACTACTTCTTCTATTCCTGGGGTTTTTCGTATTGGTTGTTCGGCAAACGTTACAGTCTTTTTCGGTAATCCCACCCCTGACTTATGTAGTTGGTTTATGTGTCGTTTTAGCTCATAGCCATTGTCGAGTTGAATTTGGTAATGCAGTTTTCCAAATTTTGATTTTACGATACCGAATTTCCAAGTCGGTTTACAGCTGTCGTACCACCACACTTGGACTCTATCTCCCACGTTTAATTTACGAATTATGGGAGTAATTTTTTCAGACATTGAATACTTTATTGAGCGTATGGCATCTAGTTTGATACGTAAATCACGACCAAGGTATAATTGTGATGGACTTTTGCCGCATGCTAATGGTGTAGCTCGATAACGAGAAATTATTTGTTGTACCTTTGTGTGTAGTGGTGTTTTATCATCCTCCATCGCCTTCAACTTCGTTTTTAAAACTTGCACGTATCTCTCTTTAGGCTCTTCCCAATGATGGGTTACTACTTTTGGAGGTTCTTTCTTTACCTTTGCACAACTGGAACAAGCTTTTACTACTCTTTCTATATCTGAGTCAATGCCTTTCCAGAAACAGTACTTTCTGGCTAATTGCTTCATCTTAACAATGCCCATATGGGTATGATGTAGTTCGTTTAAGACTTCAGTTCGTAGACTCGCTGGGATTACAACGCGGGTACCTCTAAACAGAACACCATCCTGAATTGTATATTCGGGGTCAACTTTGTTTCCACTTATCAATGCTTCCTTCAGACTTGCTAAGTCGGGGTCTCGCTCTGTCTCGTTAGAAATAATTGAAGCAGTAATTGAGAAAGTTGAAATTTCGTCGATTTTTCTTATTGGGTAATGTGCGGCCTCCAGCTGAGGATTTACCGCTACCTTATAGTCAACGCACAAACGCACATTTCCATCAGGTTTGGGTATTACAACCAAGGGTGATCCCCAGTTGCTGGTGTTCACTTTGGTAATGATGCCGTCTCTTTCCAACTCATCCAGTTCGCGTTCAACTTTTTCGCGTAGTGCGAAAGGTACCTGCCTTTCTTTTAAAAACACTGGTTTAGCATCATCGCGTAATTTTAAGCTAGTGACTAGATTTGGAATACATCCTACCTTTTCTTCAAAAATATCTGAAAATTGTTGTTTTAGTTTTGAAATTAAATTTATTTTATTACCATCATGATTTCCATAGCACTCGTGTTGGTCGATTTCCGACAAATTGATTTCTAGATGACGAATCCACACTCGTCCTAATAGAGCTGAACGGTCCGAGGACACCACGTACATATCTTCTTTTGATGTTTTGTTTTTATATTTCACGTTGACATTTACGACGCCTAGTGGTACAAATATATCTCCCGTGTACGATCTATAGGCTATGTTTGTTTTCTGTACGGGAGAATTAATGTTTAATTTTTTAAAATCTTTTTGTGGAATTAAAGTGTAGTCTGCACCAGAATCAACCTAAAATAATTGCTCGTTTCCTTCAATATAGACGTTTGTATAAAATTTTTGCAAATATTTTAATGGCACAGCTATTTTGTTATAAATGTCGATAACCTGATTTACCTCATAGTTGTTATCGGTTGTGTTGAATGATTCGATTGCGTTCAATGTGTTGCTGTCAGAGCTTTTTCTTTGATGACTACTTTGTTTCATTTTATCTTGAATACAAACCTTTTGTACATGCCCATATCTGCCACATAAAATACATTTTAGTTTTTTCTTGCTCGTTTTGCAATCGTTTGAAAGATGATTATTACGGCCACATCTAAGACATAATCCTTCTATGCCCAATTCTCTGTAGTTGACTCGAGTTCTTGATTTTGATTTTCTACTTCTTGAAATGTTGCTATTTCTATTCCCATCAGTACGTCGATTGCTAGCATGTTGATGTTGAACTTGATTTATGTTGTTGTCTGCTGTGTTGTTTTCAATTGCCTTATTATTTATTTTGGCGGCTTCTAATGCTGTTGCTTTTCCAACAATTTGTGTAAACGTTAATGTTGGGTCTTGCAATAACTGCTCACGAATACGTCCATCCCTAAGACCTCTGATAAATTGTGACCTCAAAAAGATGTCAGAAACTGACTTGCCACACTCACAATTAAACCCGCAATCTGCTGCTCGATTTTGTAAGGTAGATGCAAAGTCTGAAATAGATTCTTCAATATTTTGTATTTCTGAAAAGAATTTGTGTTGCTCTACAAAAATATTTTTCTTTGGACAAAAATGAGCACTTAGAAGCTCTAATATTTCTTTGTACTTTAGCTCATTTATATTCCTGGGTGACGTTAATCTTGCTAACACAGAATATGTTGTTGACCCAATATACTGCAAGAGTAGTTTGGCGCATAAGTCTTTGGTTTCAAAGACTTTCTTTATTTGGAAATGAATTTCCAGACGATCTTTATACGTACGAAATGATTCTGTTTTTGGGTCAAATGCATCGAAATTTGAGATTATATTCACACTAGTATTTGTTTGTTGAATTTGCTGCTGCTGTTGTTGCATCGTTGTCGTCATGACGGTTATTGCTTGTAGCAATTGCTGCACTTGAGCCTCCATTGCACTTTGAGGTTAAAACCGTTCTCGTACATTTTGTTGACAATTTTTCAATGCAAAATAATTTTTTTTAATTTTTTTTATATATATAATTGTACTTTAATTTATTTTTTTTTTAATTTTTTATTAATAATAACACCTGACCAATTTATTCAAAATACTATGAGAATTTATTAATTCAATTACAATTCATGTGTGCTTTCTTAACAGCAAAAAGTACAATACAAAATGGTTGAACAAATAAAGTGATGTACATGTGAAGACATATTGAAAAGAGAATGAATAATACAACTTACATTCAGTGTTGTCAATACTACCATAATACATAACAGGGTAACAAACCGGTTTTTTTACCCGTAGGCACCCACCAACCTCTAACTAAGTTGAATATCAACCGATTTTAAATTTATAAACGGATTTAGAAACAAGAATCTAAGACCTTTTGAACCATATATATTTTATTTCAGTTTAATTCAGATATATCTGTATTTTTTCACCAAATATAATTTTTTCGGTTTTTTCGTAACTTTTCCACTTTGAATTCGTTCTTAGGCAGTATTTTCGTACTGTAACCATACTGTTTATGACTTTATATATAAAACATAAATGATTAAGAGTAATTCGGAGGTCTGTGTTAAAAAATTCCTTACGAATTGACTGAGTTATTAAATACTTTATGAGAAGAATTTTTGTTAAAAAATGCATGGGTTCTACTGCAAATGAATTGGTTGAATTTAGGTGCAGGACATTTTATTTTAACACAGCGTTGTCATTGGCGAGCATGTGTTCACATTTAGTAAAACTGCTCATCATTTAAATGAGTGCTTAGAACAAATGCAAGTTCTCTGATTCGTTGACGTTTTTTCACGTAAATACAAAACATAAAAAAAATGTTGTCGCAGCCAGGATACGATCCATGACGTTCAGATTGTCAAGGCATACTCCCTACCACTGATCTATTGTATTCTTGATATTTGTTGGATATAAAACTTGTTTAATAAAAATATGTCTATGTGATGATTTAATTCCGTTTTTGCATGTTTTTTTGCTGGTTATTTATTTCAATATATTACCCAGTTCTTCGCATGCGTTTTTAATGAGTTCAAAAACTATAGCATTCTTTACACGTTGCGATGACATTCAGAATGTATTCGAAGAAAAAAATGCTCAAGAAATTATGATCACTATTTCATTTTGAATGCGTTCATTTATTTTTTTGCTTGGTACTTTCATGACCTTTTCGCGTTCTATTTGTGCGCTTTCTGTGTATTTAAGCTTCCAGGATGATGAAAGTATAATTTAATAGACATATATCAACACAAAGTATAAAACTGGTATAACTGTGGTCACTAAACTTTTTTTCTTGAGAGCCAAATTTTTCAAATACCCTAACAACACATTCCGCTGAATTACACCAAATTAAAATATATTTCAGTGTGGGTATCGTTGTTTGAAATACTGCAGTGGAAAATAACTGGTATTTTATATCTGGTTAGTACCCCACACCTAAGTATAATAATTAATACGATGTGTAAAGTTTGAGGGCCGCAAGTTGCAGATCACTGTTATACAAAGTTCAAGTTAGAGTGGCATCAAAAATTTTCAAAAAGAGCTTAACGCATGTAAAAATACTATATATAATAAAATTTCGGGATATTAACGTTGGTATATGTGCAAAATTTGGTTCTCGAGAAAACAGTTTGGCGACCACTGTTTTACCAATTATATTATATATGTATAATATAAATCGGAAGTGCGTAAAATTATCAAATATTATTTTTCAATGAATACGCCTATCTACGAATACGAACTATCTAAGTTCCTTTTAATTTTAAATGTTCATCATTACCCATCTAAATTAATATGTACAAAATAAAGGAAAAATATTTGTTTATAAAAAAACTGCACTTGTGAAAACCAGAATAACATTTTTAGTATGTGTATTAAATGTATACATTACTATTTTTAGGTATTAATTTGGAGTAAAATTTAATCGAGCTTTGTTTGTCCTTTTTTAATTTTTGGGTATTAATTTGTTGTTGATATAAAGAAATATAAGATTTGTACATTCATAATATACTAAACGCCTTATTCATAAAAGATATTTCAGGTTTATTAAGCGCTTTTTTGACATATTTCTATGGGAAATTTGTCAAATAAACCTTTAATAAACCTGAAATATTTTTTATGAATATGTAAACAATTACTACCAAAGAGAAATGTCGTTAAAAGTAGCTGAAAGCAAGAAAAAAAGCAAGAAAATATATTATATTATAAAAATTTCACAATTTTTTAATACAATGTTAAAAAAAATAATTTGAAAATAATTTTCGAACCCGGTGCAACTTTCTGTGGAAATGTTCATATGTCTTATTATACCCTTCACCAAAAATGGTAAAGGGTATATATAGGTTTTATTTTCTTTTGGTTAAGCACGGCTAGATACACTTGGTTGCTGCTCAAGCAACAGATCAGTATACTTCAACCACAATTCAAAAAACTTACAAACCCCCAATGCTTATAGACACACTCTCAAGGGATTATTGAAAATTGCAAAACTACAATCATAGCAGGGTAATAAAATTTTCAAAAAATGTGTTGCCAATTTTGTTTTTCCACTAATTTTTTACATCAAGGCAAGGGAAGATTATGATTGCATATAGACGACCTTAATTAACCAACAGCAAATAAACTTTTTTAATTCGTATTAATTTTGACACGCGTTAATTAAAAAAAAATAATAAATTAGAATAAGATTATATTTAACTATACATCAGCTTAATATCAAATGATTTTGGCCAGACAAAACAAAGTAACATTTAGTTAATTTAATTATTATTATTCGAACTGCATTTGTTTCTATATTTAATGAATTGAACAGGCTAATGTTCGTATCGCCTTTTAAGCCAAATTACATGTGATAATTATTAATGAACAAATAACATCAAAGTTAGTTGTAAATATTCTGACAACACATAGTTGAACGGAACAGCCAGTCGTTTTCGAAGGCCACTAAACCTTCATCATCAGCGTTCTTCTGTGTTTGGTCTACTGTGTGTGGTGTACGATGAATCAAACCAATTCACATATTACATTTGCAAGAAAGTTTCGTATATAAGGCAGAAATCTACATCAACTGACACCACACATAGTGGACCAAACACAGAAGAACGCTGATGATGAAGGTTTAGTGGCCTTCGAAAACGGCTGGCTGTTCCGTTCAACTATGTGTTGTCAGAATATTTACAACTAACTTTGATGTTATTTGTTCATTAATAATTATCACATGTAATTTGGCTTAAAAGGCGATACGAACATTAGCCTGTTCAATTCATTAAATAAAGTAACATTTAGTTATTAATATATTTTTTAGGTTTATCGTATGGATATAACACGAAATGTTTGTGTTAGAGAAGTTTTTTCGGAAGCCGCAGCTGCAAATATATTGCAGCCAGAGACTGCAATTAATACTGTGCTGTTTGATAACTCTACACATAATCGATCTATAGAAGCAGATGTTTTGGCTCCGGGCGATGGCTCAAATGTAAGCGGTTGCGTAGCAGCTGGCAATAACAAAGATCTCACTAGTTTAGCTATTAGTAAGCATCGTAATAGTTTACCTAATGTTGCATTGTCGAATCCTCTTAATGCTGATGATGGTGTTGATGAGATGGGGGACGTGGAGTCTTTTGTGTCTCAAAAACGAAAATTTTGTTCCGATATAGATACTCAAAATGGCGTTGTTGCAAATGCAATTATACCTTCTGGCAATTTACCCAAAGATGTACAAACTCTTCATCCAAAGAATAATGGCTTAGACGGCAGCGGGATTGCTCAACAAGACGAGAGTTGTGTTAGTGGACGTCTGGAGATACGTGTGATACCTAATGGTAGGATATAATTGCACATAACACATATATACATAAATATTTGAATCGTTTATTTCAAAAACTAGTCAAACCAAAAATTTTTGATTTTGATTAGGTTAGGAAGGGTGGTGCTATAACGCACCTCCACTCGGAGACCCAGTTGGGTTCATTGTGATTCCCTTCTATTGCTCGCTAAAAGTAATATTTACCCACATATGTTCCTATTATCCGTCATTAAGGCACTGATTTCTCATGATGAACCCCTGATATCCCGTAATTTACTCTTCTCGATATCACTAATGCTCCAATGGAAACTTCTGCTCAGCCTGTTATGTAAGAAATGCGGCGCAGTGTCGGGAAATACAATGGCGGAAAAAATCTTTGAGCCACTGATATTGTTTGTATTGCGAGTTATTTAATTTTTCTTGGCACTTACTTCATTAAAGGCCGTGATACACTATCATACACAGTCGTGCGATTTTTGAGAAAATGCAACTCTGGTTTGATGTAGTTTATGAAAATTTTCAAAAGACAATCAGGGTAATCATGAATAAAATTTCGCGTGAAATTTCTCCCTTTTCCAATTAGAATTTTTTGTTTTCCCTATTACTTGCTATTAGTTGGAATTGTTCCCAGGAAAAATTTCACGTGGAATTTTACTCATGATTGCCCTGAATAACGATTCATCAGATCAGGTTTGTATTTTGTAGATCGTGCGATTGTGTAGGATAGTGAGTAATGACCTTAAAGCCTATTTAACCCTTATGTCTACAACCATCTACCCGGGTAAGTTTTCGGTTTTCAATTCGATATAACTTCACATCCTGGTAAGATATCCGTTTGAAGTCTTTAATATGCCTCCAGAATATTGTTTTTTAACTTCTAAACAATTAATTTATAAAAATTTAAATTTAAAAAAATTTATAGGCTGTTTTTAAAACACCCTTTAAACATACAATAGACTTACATTGGTAGGCACTAAAGACTTATGCTTTTTTTTGATGTACCAAAATATATGGTTTATTTATTGCAAAATAACTATGTTTTATGTTATTTGTACAAAACAAAAAAGAACTAGACAGTTTTGAAAAAAGTTTGAGCGTACATTACAAATAGTAATATCCTCTGAATGTTGTGGACATACTAAATTTTAAAATTTTTTGCAAGCGTTTCTAGTGGATCTCTTTTTTGAACATATATAACAATTTCCTTTATGTTTGAGTCTTCCGGAATGATCTCGTTCTTCTGCAGAACGAACTGTATTTTTTCTTTTTTTCTGATATTACTGGATGGCCTAAAATACTTTTAATTCCATTGTGCGACGAAAAACACCTAATTACTTCAGGATTTTGTAAGCGGTGCACAATTTGATTCATAGCCAATTGTTCAATCATTTGTTGGGGCAATATTCTTCTACGGTTTGTTGATACCTTTAGATGCGGGTTATTTTCTATGTATATAATATATGTAAGCTTCATGAAGTATATTATAAAAAGTGCTAAAAGCCGTCTATTAGTGTCTTCAACACTTAACCATTGCATTTTACCGTCATTTATTTTTTGGAATATATGTATATTTGTGAAACATATGAAATAGATTCATACATATATGTATATATGTACATATGTTAAATTTTTTATATACAGGTATGTGATGGAAAGCGATCGTTTTCAAAATGATTTCAAAACAATAGTTTTGAAAAGGTGTGATGAATTCCGATCGATTTTGAGTATGATTTTTGAGCTAATTGTAAGCTACCGACTTCTAAAAAGTACAATAGAAAGTAAAATATAATCCACATAATAGGGTTGTGAAATAAATTTGTCAAAAATATTTAGAAAAGCTATTAAAAACAAGTTTAAAAACTATTGACTAAACGACTATAAGAAACACATCACACCTTTTATGGTTTTCAAATTGTTTTTGTGTCTAAATCGTTTTTAAGCACAAATATTTACCTTATTCAAACTTTTATTTATTTTTTATTTTATATTAGCCGAATAGTTTATTTTTTCGAAATCAAAATATGAAAACTTAAGCATTGTAACAAACAACATTTCTTTGCGATGCCGTGCTCTCACTGTTTCTAATGTATAACTTTAACAAAGCAAACAAGTGATAAATAAATCAGCACAAGCTTTCAACAGGGAACTCCCCTTTATTATACTGTACAAGAGAACACAGCCATGACGTCGTTTTTGTCATGAAATGGATTGCAGCTAACTAAAACTGGCGACAAAACAGGAAATAAATGATATTTCAAAATAAATTATTTACCTAACAGCATTGATATGATGGTTGTATGTTTGACGAAAAATTTTTGGTCGTAGAGATAAAGGTTAATTTTTATTGAAACTCATTTCATTGGGATTTCAGTTTTTAGGAGATAATGCTTTTTTTAGACTTCTTTCATTAGGAGTTATTTCGTTTTTAATGAAACAATTCCCAAATATCGGGAATTATATAATTTTTGCTTTATTCAGATATAATTTTAACCTGTTATATCTTTATTTAAAGGTTCTTCTCTGACCCATACGGAAGTTTTCGACATGAACGATTACTATTCTTTTGGACTTTTATAAATAAAATATAAAATTCGGTGGTCTTAACTTTATTTTATCTTATTTTAGAACCAACCTCACAAAATGAATTCATATACTACGGTTCAAGTACAATCCAAAGATCGCTTAGTCAACAAGTTATAATGGTAAATGCTATAAGAAATAATAATGAACAAGATGGTAGAGATGATGAAACAACGAATCAAAATGATATAGCTATAAATAAGAATGAAGATTGTGATAATAGTAAGGATGTGACAAATGATTTAATGAAAACTGCACCAGAGGCAAGTGGAAAAACAACAAAGGATGATGTCTTAAAAAAGGAGGATACAACTGATCTGAAAACAGGTGAAGATTTAAATCAAATGACAGAATTTTATGATAAGAAAGAACCAATAAGTCCTGTTGTTCCTAAAGCCACCACCACCGGTACACAAAACCAAAATGTTTTGAATACAACTGCTATAAGCAAGATACCCATATTGCAATACAATCTGCGTCAAGCTAAATGCGCTTCGTGGGCCGGTGGTGAGTTAACCGCTCAACAAATTAATTCACATCTCACAAGAAACAGCAGCCAGGGAAGACAAACATTTAGTACCAATACCGGTGATATTGTCCAATTTAATGAAGCTTTGCCCAATTCTCTCACTTCCACTAGTGTCAACAAACAACAAGTTCCCGATAAGTCTGATGGTGTTGTATTTAAAAACCCTGATATTACGGATCTAACACCAGGTTTGTTATTCTTTTCATACACATCTGCATTCAGAACTAAATGCAAAAGTTGAAATAAACGTTGAATTTTGAATTTGTACCTGTTTGTTTTTAACTATACTAAAATTAAACATATTCAGATTTTTCGGGTTCGGGTTGATGTTTAATATGCTTAATGCATTTTAGTACTTCTAAAGGGATTTTAGATAAAAAAAAATACAGACATTTTGTTCTTTAATCCAATATTTGATTTTAGAGTGCGAAAGCCACTTTTTTCGAAACCTTTTAACAAGGTTTCCTCATTTTCAATGTTATTATATACATATGTATGTATATAATTCTTTTTTGCAATTATATAGTACTAGCTTAGCCCGGTGGGATTCGCTACACCACCCTACCCCCATTAAAAAAAAAAAAACAATTTTTTCCATAAGCAAAAAAAAATTATATGAAAATTGGTCCTCAAATGACAAAGTTATTTGATAATACATTTTTATTTATTTGATCATCAATTATGGAGGCGGCAATTCGCGATAACCTCCCTCTTTCTAATTAAAAAAAAATAGTGGACCATTCCCATATGCAAAAAAATTAAAAAAGAAACTTTTAGTGAATCTTTTTCTATACCAATAAAATTTTGAAACTTGGTCCACAAACGACAAAATAATTTGTTATTAAATTTTTTTGGTAGGCACATTTCGCCGCTCACTCACCCAATATTAAGGCAAAAAAATAAAAAAATTACTTCAACTCTTCCATATGCAAAAAGCATTTTGGAGATTGGTCGAAAAATGATAAAGTTATTTGATAAGCAATTATTGGGGTGGGCAATTTGCGTCAACTTCCCCCTTCCCAATTTCCAAAAAATTTTAAAAAAGAGTTTTGAAAATTAGTTTACAAAATGCCGAAGTTATGCTCGTTTATATTATAAAATCTGTTAAATACTATGTGGAAGGAGTAACATAGTTCAAAAAAGTGGGCGTGGTTGAAGAAAAAGTAGCCGATAATTAATTTCAGAGTCCCAGTTAAATGTTGTGAAAATTTCAGAAAGATCCGTCCAGAGGTCTGGTCGCCTGTAAGGTACAACCAAACAAATAAACCACCACACATTCCGTTTTCTATAGGGTCCGCCATCTGACGTTTTTTTTTCAACTAGTGCTTATTTCGTGAATGGTAACACTTAGCTCATGTCTGATTTGAGAGATAATTTGTTTTATCCTTCCGCTGAACGAATATGGTTGTGTATACGCTTGAACAACGCTGGGAAATATTGCCTGCGATCGACTTACAGATGACGATATTGCCAAAAAAAAATCATATTTTCAGATGAAGCTCATTTTGGTCTTGGCGGGTATGTAAACAAGCAAAATTGTCGCATTTGGGGCACAGAAAACCCGCACGCATTCATTGAAAAGCCGACGCACCCAAAACGAGTCACTGTTTGGTGCGGATTTTGGTTCAGAGGCATAATTGGGCCAATGAGCAAGGAGTGGCCGTTACAGTCAATGGCGATCGTTATCGGGCCATGTTGAACGAATTTTTGTTCACAAAAATTGAAGAGGAGGATATTGGCAACATTTGGTTTCAACAGGACGGCGCTACGTGCCACACAGCCGAAGCTACACTCGATATTTTGCGCCGTTTAAAAAAAAAAAACGTTATCTGGTGGACCCTATATATACAGATCCGCCTTTATTTATGTTATATTAACAATCGTGCTCTGGTTTCTTTTATTTTACGAAAAAAAAAATTAATATTTCCACATTTCTCGTATGTATAAAATTAATAAATGTTAATTATTAAAAAAGGCCATTGCTACAAATATACAAGTATCATTTTGATCAGGGACCGTAACGGTTATAATTTTTATTTTAAAAATTACTTTTTAATCGTTATTTCTTGAGTTTTATTTATTTCTCACAAAATAATAGTTGTTTTGTGACTTTTATTTATTCCTCACAAAATAAGAGTTATTTCTTGATTTTTATTTATTCCTCACAAAATAATAGTTATTTTTTTATTTTTATTTATTTCTCACAAAATAACAGTTATTTTGTGACTTTTATTTATTCCTCACAAAATAAGAGTTATTTTTTGATTTTTATTTATTCCTCAGAAAATAAAAGTCATTTTTAAACTAATAACTGCCAGTTCATAGAAGTCAAGTAAAAATTCTTGCTTGGCTATTTACATTGAAATCAAAAACAAATTTTGAGTGCTTTGTTTGTGTTTTCAATATAAATAGCCAAGCAAGAATTTTTACATGGCTTCTATGAACTGGCAGTAAATAAAATATAAAAAAATAACTCAGTGTTTTTGTAAATAAAATGAAAAATAGAGACTTTAGTACAGATTCTGCATATATTCGTACAATAATTTTTTCCTTTTGAAATTTGTATGAAAAACATATTGTTTGTAACGAATTGTCATTATTTTTCATACAATTTGGAAACGTGTAGAAATGAAATTTTTTACAAAATATGCCTATTTAAATTGAAAAAAAAACAAATTTGATATTTTTTATTACAAATAATTTTATTTCATTTACAAAAACAACCAATTTATAAGAAAGTGAGTTTGTTTTTTGCTAAGCTTTCATGCCCAAGCCGCTCATCTGGTTTTAAAAATTCTTTCACCAATGGAAAGCTACATTACCAGCGTCAAATATAAGATATTTTTATCCGGTTTGGAACCGGATTTCTTATATTTGGTACGGATTTTGTCCGAAAAACACATTTTTGTGCTGGTTAGGGTTTTAAGACCGGTTCTTATGTATTTTATAATTAATTTGTTGCATAACATAAAAATATTTTTTGATTTGTCAAAATTTTTTAATGTACTAAATATCTCAACACCTTCATAATTAACACATAAGAGTTACCAGCTTGATAAATGAAACTTGATAAATGAAAGAAAAATGAAATGTCATATGGGCTTTAGCGAATAAAATAAAAACTTCGGCCCATTGGGTGGTCTAATGTACATGAATTTAATAAATTTTACTCTTTGTGAAGAATGATGCAACGCAAAAGTCTTCTGACTTACCATCATCTTCAAACGCTGAAACACCAGATGCTTTACCGTCGTCTGAAGACACAAACACGTGTTCATTATTAAACGAGTTCTTAAACTCTATTGAAGTAAATTCAGAGGATGAAGACTCAGATGGTGATCTGGAGGAGGAAATGAAAAGGGCGATAAACGAAATAGACAATTACAATCCTAAGCCCATTGACGTGGATGCAGATGTAATGAAATATTGGGAGGAAAAAAAATATATATATCCATACCTGTACAGATTGGCACAGGTTTTGCATAGCACGCCAGCAACACAAGTCTCTGTAGAAAGAGCATTTTCTGCGCTAAAATTAATATTGACAGATTTAAGATCGAATTTATCAATAGAGTCCATGCAAAAACTCTTATTTGTTTAATTAAATTAATTAATAAACACATTTTAAAAATGACTTTTATTTTCTGAGGAATAAATAAAAATCAAAAAATAACTGTTATTTTGTGAGGAATAAATAAAAGTCACAAAATAACTGTTATTTTGTGAGAAATAAATAAAAAAAAAAAAATAACTCTTATTTTCTGAGGAATAAATAAAAATCACAAAATAACTGTTATTTTGTGAGGAATAAATAAAAGTCACAAAATAACTCTTATTTTGTGAGGAATAAATAAAAATCAAGAAATAACTCTTATTTTGTGAGGAATAAATAAAAATTAAAAAAATAAAAATCATTGCATCTATAGGTAGTCCATGTAACATGGAGTATTGTGGTATATTCCTTGTGCCCGTAGCACTTCTCTATTATTGTGATTTTTTCAGTTTAAATTTGGAAAATAATCGTTATTTGCGATCCCTGATTTTGATGATACCTTTTTGCGAATTTTCTCATACAGTTGATATGAAAAAAGAAGTTCTTGTACCAGTTCTTTGTAAGAAGTACTGCAACTTCCATTTGCAAGGAATTTGTGTTACATATTATCGAAAGCTACCTACATACTAGTGTTGTCATTCGAACAAAAATTATTCGAATATTCCAACAATTTTTTTTCATTTTTGTTCGAACGAACAAAAATTTTCAATTTAGAATAAAAAATTATTCGAATATTTTTTTGTCGAATATTCGAACAATTTCCTTAATTACTTTGTATAACAAGTATATTATATTTTATAACTTTTTGATTTGTTAACAATAGGATGTTAGTAATCAAATTACTCCAAATTATAAATACTTGTGTAAGCTTGTTTGTAGATATATGTTCGCTAACCGCATCTTTTGTTTTATTGCTTTGAATAGATAATACCTTTTTAATGGAATCAGAAGGTTTCTTACAATTCCTGGTAAAGAGTTTAAAGAGTTTTCTACAGATCTAATAAAAAGCTCTATGTGCTCGGTTGGTTATTGTTATAAATAAACAAATAATATTATTCCTAAGCTTTCCAATAATAACTTTTTAAAATATGATACAAAAAGCGAATAAAAGAGCACGCAAATACTTTGATTTCACGATTATTTTGTAATAAAAATTTCGCAAATAATCTCAAGTACGATGAAGTATTAGATGAAATTCCTGAAGTATCTGGCAATGTTTTATTAGCTGATCTAAAAAATTGTATCAATAAAATAAGAAATTGTACTAATATAAAAATCTTCAACAATTTTAATGTTGATTTAAATTATTTGGAAATATCAAAGAAAAGAACACACAAAATCCTTTTTTAATGGTATACTGACATCAACAATTTGCGAAAGATATTTTTCTACTTGTTCTTTTATCAAAAATAAAAAAAAGAACCGTCTGCAAGCTAAAAAGTACGATTGATTTCTTTTCAAATAATCATTTCAAAACAGCAGAGAAATTACTATTTTAAAAGAAATCAATGACATATTAAAAATTTTTGTAAATGTGTATAAAAACGTAACTTTTTAAACTAATTTCCTTTTGTTTTTTGATAATAGTAGTCTCTATTAAAACTATTTTTTTCTTGGGCAATGAATTATTTTATGTTTGTTAATAAATAAAAATTACACTCATACACATGCGTATCGTTTTTTGTAAACTTTTTTAAAATTATTCGAATACATTTTTTTATTCTTTCTTCGTTCGAATATTCGAACAAAAGCTCAAAATTATTCGTCCGTTCGAACAAGAAAATAATCATGAAATTTCATTCGAACAAATATAAAACATGAACAATTAACAACACTAGTACATACTCGTTTACATATTAGTTCTTAAGGTTATTTATTTAATATTACTGGAACTGTACGCTGGAAAGTATAAAGTAATGCTAAGCACACAACTGGGAAGAACGACGAATTTCGTCCACATCGACGAATTCTTCGATAAGAGTTCACTGCATAAATTCTTCATGTGAAGCATACACCGACGAATTTACTCAGCGAATTCCTCTCTTATAATTGATAAAGTTGGTTATTGTGTGTGCAAAGAGAGAGAGAGAGAAAAAATTGTTTTTTCGTCATTCGTCGCCGTACAGAATAGAAATAAATCTATTTCAAAGTTCGTCACGTACGACGAGTTTCGTTCGACGGCGGTGTTGTGTTGTGTGTATGAAAATCATATGCAAAAATGTGTTTAATTTTTTATGATGAAAGTTCGCACCGAAAAATCAAAAGAAATTTAGAATTTGTATTTAGTGAAAATAACAACAGTTATTATCGATAACTAATTTGATTCGTGAAAACTAATTTTCACGAATCCCTGGATTTCGGGATTTTTGGCGATCCCGAATTTTTTTTTTTTTTGAAAATCAGGGATTTTTCGCGACTGAGTTTTTTGAACATATCTTATATATTTGAATATAACAAAAATATTTATTATTGATAAAAAAGCAAAGTTACAAAATAAAATTATTTAAATATTCAAAATATTCATATCAAAAGTTGCGCTATTGTAGAAAAGCCAAATTGCAAAATAAAAAAAAAAAAATCAAAACTACCACATAGAAAATTATTTTGCACAAATAATGTAAAATTATCAGCTTCTGAGTATTTGCAAGATTATCAGCGTAAATTTTGCAAAGTTGCTCAACTTTTAATGACATTGCCAAGCCAAAAAAAAAATTATCAAAAAGTACTTATAAAAACAGCTATACACAAAATTATAACGCATAAATACATGTTTTAGATATATATATATATATATATATATATATATATATATATATGATTCTCTTTTAAATGAAAAACAAGTGGTTGAAGCTGCGTTCTATACAAATAAATTAATTAAAAAATTATAAAATTCATGAAATTTTAAGAATTCTTAACTAGTAAAAATAAAAACTATGAAGTAATTTTCAAATTCGATTTTAGGAAAACAAACACATAACTTTATTATTTTCAAAAAACCTATGACTCAAATATGTTATTAGAGTTTTGTTAAGGTATACGAATGTTACTAATATTTATGCTTTTATCACTGAATTGATTACAGAATTATTCAGTGAAGTTCTGACACTTTGTTTCAGCATTTTAACAAAATCTTTTAATAATCAAGAAACATACGAGTATAGTGTATGTACATATCTGTGGCAATAAATAATAATGGCTTTGTCTAGAATAAATTGTGTTTGGTTTTTATATAAAATTTTTAGCCACCGAAAAAGATGCAAATTTATTTAGAACAAAACTGGTAATTTTATAAAAAAATAAAACGTTTTATTAGTTAATATGTGTTGTGTTTTTAGTTAAGATGTTATGAAAATATCCAATTACACAAAAACAAAAAGAAAAGTGAACTTAAGGTGTTATATTGAAAGGCAAAATAATTTTTATTGGTATTAAGTCGAGATAAGTACTTTAGGTTAAATTGAAAAATGCCGAAAACCTGAGATAAGATAATTTTTTTAAAGGCTTAGTTAAATATAAGTTTTTTTTATGAGCAATAATTTGAATGGGCTGTTAGTTATTGAACTTAAGTGTATACAAGTTTTAATGCTCAAACATTACCTTAAAAAAAATTAAGTTGAGTTAAGATGTTATGGCTTATGTATTATTTTCCAAGAAAACTTAAGTTAAAATATAAATGTGTATAGTTTTATTAATAATAACATTTTATAATTGAAATTTAGCTGAGTGATAGATATTGAAGAAGAGAATAAGAATATGTAATAAAATAAAAAAGGACTTATGTCAACTTAAGCCATTATATATATTGCCACAGATAGGTATGTACATTAGACAAAATTCTTAATATATGCGCCGTCTAAAATATGAGGTTTGATGTTATGCGGTCTTAAATCTGCTGCCTACTGGGGTCTAAAGTACCCGATACATACTGGAGGATTTTGTTAAAAAATGGAAATAGTTTGCAGTTTCAAATTTAATACATCATTTGAGTATGTGTTACAGATCCTAAGTATTAAATTTTGACTATATATCTTTAAACGGGGTGGAACCACAAAGCCTCAAATTGGGCAACCTTGGGTTAGTGAAAAAATTAAAGCCGATGTCAAGCTGATGTTTTTGATCTGATAAAAAAGATTTTTTGCAAGTGGTTTTTTCTATACAACAACAAAAAAATTCTGCTACATTTATCGGTTTAAGCTTACACTTTAGGAAATATTGGAGAATAAAATAAAAATGTTGTTTTTTTACCATCCTTGGTCCACTGTTCTGCTAATGGAGAAGTCAAATTTTGTTAGATTCAGAAAAGGAAACTTATTATGAAATAAAAACAAAATTAGTAACATTAAAAAAAATTGGTATTAAAAGAACAATTAATTAAGTCAAAAGTTGTAGGCAATTTAAATTAACACTTTGAAAAAAGTAGATTTTTCGCTGTTTTTTTTTGCAGAAAAATGTGTGTTAATTATTTCGCTATTATGAAAATTTTTGCAAAAATACCACCCCTATTTTACCTTATTCAAAACGTAATACTATAAGAAATATTACAAAGAAGTTTTTTATTAAAAACTTTCGTTATTGAAATAGACCTATTTTTGTTATTTATATCAAATTTAAGGCTTTCTCTCAAATTCCAAGGCTGGAACCAAAATATTTGTTATTATGTTAAACCCTCTAGCATAGCCACTACCAGAGATGGGCGCGTGTCGTGTTTTTTTCGTGACGCGAACAAGCAAGACAACACGAAGTGTTCGTGACAGAAAATCTTATTTCGTGCGTGTTCGGTCGTATCTTGTTCAGCAAAATTGACACGATAAAACACGAAACTATTTGAGTTGTAAAATATGTATGCATGAATTTCCAGTAAAGAAAAAATTAAAAAAAAATTAAAAAATTTAATATTTTGTATCGTCAAAAAAATTCTTTTTTGCTATTAAATTTGATTTCGTGCTAGTTGTGCATTTTCGTGTTGGACATTGCGGTATTCGTATTCGGGTCGTGTTGTGTTGGAAAAATTCGACACGCGTCCATCTCTAGCCATTATTTTTAAATCGGCACTATATTCCACAAATAAAAATCGTACTAAAATCTATTGAGTAACAATTTCAGGTTTTCGTAGGTCTCTTTCATACTTACTACACGACCTAATGGTAAGGACATTACGGATTTTATAAAAAAATATGCTAAATCTAGCAGTGAAAATATTAAAATGGCAACAATGGTAAGGGTACTAGACACTCAGTCATACTTTTCGATCATTGACCGTACTGTGAAAATAAATATGCCACTGAAGTTTACAAAGATTGAAGCGCGCTATCTCTTATAAATAAAAGCTACGAAATTTGGATTTACAATTGCATATGACCATTTACATCAAACACTTAACTTCCCTTATGTTTATTTATGTCGTAAATGTTTTCTGATTATATAAAAATATATAATTTTTGTTTGTTTTCTGTTTATTTTCGTAATGAAATATATAATTAATTTGAAATAATATTTTCATACAAAAAATGAACATTTTGTTTTCCCCAACAATTTATTAAATAGCTATGAGGCGTCGCCGAGACACAACTGATAAATATGTAACGGATCCATCGCAATTACAATTGCGTTTTGCTCGTCCGCGGTCCAGAAATGCTAGTAGGTAAGTGCACAATCAACTTTTTTTTTTTTTTGGGAATGAAATTGCAATTTAGTTTTAGTTTTTGATATACGAGTAAATATGCTATTTCCCAATTACAATTTTATCAATTTGATTGAAGTTGGTGTTCATGTTGGATGTTTAGAAAGGAAGCTTGTTTTGAAATTGTTTTTCTGAAAGGTCAAAGTATTTCTAGAAGATATCAAACACCAAATATTATGAGAATCATTCATGTCTTCATTTCGTTTAAAAAACTTGTATAAGAACATGAAGTAGTATTATATACATAGATGTACTACATATAGCATATTATTTAAATTGAGTCTTGAATTGAGCAAATATTTATTAACTTATTAAAAATAAAAGTTCTTAAAACAGAAAGATATGTAAATGAACTTATACTAAAATAAATATAGATAATAATTAAAACTAAATGTACAAAATGTTAAGCAATCAACCCATTCGTACTTTGGACCTAAAACCTTGTACTCTGTTCAACATTTCATGTGAAATACTGTCAAAATACATATTAAGAAAAATTGGAATGATATGTTGTGTTCATTTTGGGAAAAACATATGAAATATGCATACGAGTACATATCTTCAACACTTTATTTACAAAAAATAAGGACTAGTTTGCATTTAAAATTTTTTGTACGAAGTAATGAATGGTGCTCAACATTTTTCAAAAGTAGAAAATATTTTCGTGCTAATCAAACACTCCCTTTTCTTTTTAAAAAACTGAAAAATATTTCAAAACACCGCTGGATTTTGGTTTCATTTTGATACTTATGAAAAATTATTTATAGCGAAAGCTTTGATTAAAATGCTTTACTTGTAAGTATATGTATCTTTTTCATTCTCGCTTAAAATAATTTTCGTGCTTTTAACGTTTTCGTAAAAGAAGTGCAAAACTTTTTTTGTCTTTAGTATTCGCTTGAAATATTCGCATACATTTTAGCGAATGCAAATAGCAAAAGTAAGCGAATAATTTGCGAATGCGAAAGCGAACATTCGTTACATCCCTAATTTATAGTGTGTAGAACGATGTTTTCCTGCAAAAAATAAAAGCGTATACCGATTTCTTAAATTAACTGTAAAAGAAACTAATTTCTGAAAATCAACTTTGAAGATCAAAAGTGCTCAAAAACTGTAAAATATGACTCAAGCACTTTTTCCTTATGGCCACAGAATTATTGTTAACACAACAAATTTAACTCCCCAGCTAAAAAAATTATATATCGTCCATATATTTTTAATATATGAATCTATATAAATATATATGAATATGTATGAATTTATGTATGGAAATGTAAGGGATTATACTTGGCAAAACTATTATATATGAATTGATATATGGATTAATAAATGAAATGTATTATAATATATGAGCTCATATATGGAAATTTAATTATGAAGCTCTTCATATGTGAATCCATATATAGAAATAAGATGTTATATATGGAGCCTAGAGTGACCCCCAAATTGGGTCAGTTTTATGTAAAAAAAAAATACAAAAAAATTTATTTGCGATAAGTTGTGTTTAGGGGGAGCGTCCGCCCCTCAAAGTTGACCTTCAAGCCCATTTTCAATGTAATTTGTTTGAATATTACTATCTTTTTACAAAAACATTTTACCAGAATATGATATATGGCAATATTTTAGCTCTTTTAGTCAACAACATTAGCCTCAAAGAAAGTTTTTTGCTAAAATTAATATTTTAGAAAATAATGAAAATTATATTTACCAAAATTATATTTATATGGAAATTATGTATATTAAGCATGTACATATAGTCAAAGGAAAACTACAAAAAAAAATGCGTGTGGCACTCGGAGACTGGCGCGGTAAAGCTATTGCTTAGCATTTTTTATCAACTTATGCAATTATAATTATTTATTTATTTTTTATTTATGCAGTATTTTTTTTCTTTGATATTAATTCAAGTTACACCTTTTGAGCGTGGTGACCGATAAGAAAACAAATTTTTTTCTTTTATTGAATAAATGAGAAGTTAATATCGTTTAAAATATTTTTATTATCTTACAATACATGTAGGTTATTCAGGAATTTTTATTATTGAAACTAAAGGAATTTCTTGATTCGGTCGCCGCGCTCAAAGCCGCGATAAGACCTTAAAAACAAACCAAAAATTACATTGAATATGAAATTTTTTGTATTTTTTTTACATAAAACTGAATTGATTTTGGTGGAGAGAATTTGTGAAATAAAAAAAAATTGTCCATACAACTAACGGCCACTCTAATGAAGCCATATAAAAATTTATGCATGCATGATATCTCACATAAGATTTGCTATGAAAAAGCTTGCATTTTATTAACTCGATATTTTTTCCCACTAGTGAATTTGAAAATTTGAAAAAATTAAAAAATACATACGGTATACAAAGTTTATATGGGTAGATCCTCAACGTTTAAAAAATAAAAATCTTGCAACAAAAAAAAAACAATTCTTGTAGGATTTTATACATTGTGGCCCTATATAATGAATCAAATAAAATTAAAATTCAGTCATTAATTTGATAGAAATTCTCTAGATATTTTGAAGAAACAAAGTTCATATTACTGAAAACAATTATATTGAAAACTAGTGTGAGTAAGAAAACGGACTATTTTTTATTTTATAATTGCATTAGTTTTTAATCTGATTTCTTTAATTATATGTTGTGCAGGAATATGTGTTTTGTATTTTTTAAATAATCGATTCACCTTTTCTCTTAAACTGACAAATGAAATGACTTTTTGTTCGTTTTTTATTATTTGTACAAACAAACGTTTATTAAATACAACCTCCATGTTCAAAATCTAAAAAAGTAATTTTAAAAATTTAAATTATTGCACAGCAGTGCGCTTTTTTGAATCAATGGAGTATGAATGGAATATTGATATAATGTTGGTTTCTGAGACTCGTTTGACTTCGAGAAGCCTTTTCAAAATCAATGGCTACACCTTATATGATTCAAATGACCCGAGAGGAAGAGCATGCGGTGAATCAGCAATTCGAATAAAGTCGAGGCTCAAGCACTATATTCTTGACAACATTTGTGAAGAACACCTACAAGCAACAAATATCTCCAATGAAAAGTTTTGTGCAAATTTCGTGATATCATCAATTCACTCCCCTCCCAGATTTTCAATCACAGGATCAATACGAGAATTTCTACAAATCTATTGGGCCTTGTTTCGCAGCAGCTCGCGACTACAATGCATCTTACTACGCCTAGAGGTCGAGCGTTGTTCAATACAATTTCAAAAATGGGCTTAGACGTCATTTCGAGTGGGGAGCCCACTTACTGGCCTACGGATATACAAAAACGGCCGAATGTTATAGATTTTCATGTTGAAGCTTCCCTAGATCCCTCCTCCGATCACTCTTCCACAATCTTTACAATTTGTACCCCACTAAGAAGGGACTTACCTCACCCATATGTGAAGATGATCAATCGTGTTAATTGGCTGGGGTTAAAAAATATCTCAGTAGTCATTGTACGGACATTAAGCTAAGAACATCCGAATATATTGAATTTAACGTTGCCAATATTAACGAAAATATTAAACAGGCTGCTGAACATGTCACTACCTCCCAACCGCAGACTGGCTTTAATATAATTTATTCTACGGATATTGAACGTCTTGTATATGAAAAAAGGAGAGCTAGAAGAGAATGGCAACAACACAGATCACCCCTAAATAAAATCAGACTCAAAGAATGTACTAAACGACTCAAAGAGTTGCTATCGTCGGAAAAAACTGCATTACTGAAAAAATATCTAGAAGGTCTCGATGTCACGTCAGCATCTAATTACTCTTTATGGCGCGCTGCTAGAAGTCTTAAAAGACCCGTAGAGATTAAATCACCACTGCGCACTACAACCACAGGTTGGGTAAGACGCGATTGTGAGAAAGGTAACTTATTTGCTGAGCATTTAAAATATGTATTCACTCCTTATTAATGTACGGGTGCTGTTAATTTGCCGAGTGTAGTTTCTCTACCCCCTCGTCACTTAAGGTATAAGCTGCATGAAGTACAAACAATAATTGCTGAGCTCAACCCGAAGAAACCTCCAGGTATTGATGGAATTAGTAACAAGATGCTGATGAATTTGCCTCTAATTGCAATAAGAATCCTGATATTTATTTTTAACGTCATTTTACGAATGCAGTATTTTCCACATAACTGGAAGCTTGCGAAGATCAAAATGATTCCAAAGCCGGGCAAAGATCCTACTAAGGCTGAGTCATATAGGCCTATAAGCTTACTATCAACAATCTCAAAGCTTTTCGAAAAGCTGCTCATGACTACATTTTCCAAAATTTTAGCTAATAATGGGTGCATCCCTGATCATCAATTTGGTTTTAGATGTCAGCATAGCACAATTGAGCAAACGCATAGATTGGTTCAATTTATAAGGAAGACATTTGAAGAAAAGAAGTATTGTTCTGCCCTCTCCATTAATGTTTCTCAGGCATTTGACAAAGTATGGCACGAAGGCCTAGTTTAAAATTGAAGACATATCTGCCAATAAACATACAACCACTTTTGGAAAGTTATATTACTAATAGGAAGTTTACTGAATCTATATCTTCCGGTGTTTACAGGGTAGTATTCTGCGGCCAGTATTGTATTTAATATATACTTGTGATATGCCTGTGAGCAATGATATCCTTACCTCTACATTTATCGATGATACACCCTGTCTGTGTATGCATGAAAATTCTTATGAGGCATCCCGCAATCTTCAGGAACATATTACACAGCTAGAAATATGGTTAAAATTATGGAGAATTAAAGTAAATGAACCAAAGTGTGTCCATATAACCTTTACTTTAAAAAGAGATACTTGTTCCTCCATTCGAATTAACAATCAAAATATTCCTCAAGACTCTCAAGTGAAATACCTTGGATACACCTTGATCGAAGGCTTATATGGAAACATCATATTGACTCTAAGCTAACTCAAATGAAACTTAGGTTAACTCAAATACATTCGTTGATTGGCAGAAATTCAGCACTCAGCCTAGACTGTAAACTGTTAATATAAAAGTCGCTTTTGAAACCAATATGGTGCTACGTAATTCAGCTATGGGGCAACGAAGACAAAACAAAATTTTACGTTTGATAACATCGGCTCCATTATACATTAAAAATTCAAATTTACATCGTGATTTAAATATGCCACTAGTGACTGAAGAAATTGCAAAATACGCAGGCAAGTACTTAACAAAACTCGAATCCCATCCTAATCCCTTTGCTCGTAACATCTTGAATTTTACTGGACACATCCGCTTAAAAAAGAGGGACACTACGGCTCTAATACTCGACTCTCCAGATGTAACTGCTTGAATATACTTTTATTTATTTTTATTTTTTTGCTTAGCACATCTCTTATGTATCATTAATTTACTATCACTAAGTTTATGTCCGATATTGGTCGGGCCTAATAATTATATTTAGATTTAAGATTTGAACACTTATAGTTAGTTGGTTCGCTTAGCAGCACATTCCGGATAAGAGCATTAAAACTCGTTATAGCTGCATTTTGTATGAAATTTTCTCTTTTAACTGCATTTTGCTTAGCTGCACATTCGTCTTAGCAGCCTCGATAATTGTGTTTCATAATTCAATTTTCTATAGAAAAAATTTCGTTTACCAGCACTTTAAAAAAACATTTCGTTTACCAACTCTTATAATTTTATGTGGTATGTACAGGGTGGGCCAAAAGTTACCATGGGGTTTAAAAGTTTAATAACTTTTTCGTTTATTAATTTTTTTAAATTTTTTTTCTCAGATTATATAATATATGAAAAATAATGTCTCTTAAATGACCACCGTTTTCAGCTTCGCACTGATGGGCGATTATGATTATGAGTGATGAAGCTCATTTTCATTTGAATGGCTTTGTTAATAAGCATAACTGTAGGTTCTGGGGTTCTGAAAATCCAAGAGCCATTCATAAACGCCAATTGCACCCCATTAGGTGTACAATATGGTGTGGGATCACATCTGAAAATATCATTGGGCCTTACTTCTTCGAGAATGAAGATGGAAGTGGTGTAACCGTAAATGGAGAGCGGTATCGGTTTATGATAGAAAATTGTTTACGTCTTGCTCTTGAAAACATACCTGGTATGTGGTTTCAGCAGGACGGAGCCACTGCCCGCACTGCCCGAGACACAATGGCACTTTTAAGTCAAATTTTTGGAGAGCGAATAATTTCCAGAAATTCGGAAATAATTTGGCCCAGCGCGATCGCCAGTTTTGACAGCACCCGACTATTTTCTTTGGGGTTATTTGAATTAGCGAATGTATGTGAACAAGCCAGAGACAATCCTTGAACTCAAGGCAAACATTGTTGCAGAAATTTTGGAAGATATTATGGAAAATGTTCTAAAACGAGCCCATCAGTGCGAAGCTGAAAACAGTGGTAATTTAAGAGACATTATTTTTCATACTTAGTGTAAAAAATTTTCCATTTTATATATTATATAATCTGAGAAAAAAATAAAAAAAAAAATTAATAAACGAAAAAGTTATTAAACTTTTAAACCCCAAGGTAACTTTTGGCCCACCCTGTACATAGTGACTAAACAAATTGAAATGTAAAACAGTTGAAGCTTTGTCAATGTGTAAAAAAAAAAGTTAAAAATTATAGAGTCCGTGCAAAACAACGTAAAAAGAACAAACATAAAACAAATCAAAATGGGAAAAATGGTTGGAGGCTTGTCAATAAAACAAAAATTAAAAATGATAGAGTCCGTGCAAAACAACGTACAAAATAAACAGGTGCTGGCCAAACAATACAATTGTGACATATCGACAATAAATCGCATTTTTAAAAAAGAAGACCACATTAAAAGGGATGCAAAAACGAGCGACCTTAAGCGCCGGCGCCAAAGGTGTAGTGCTCACGAAAAAGTTGAGAAGGCATTGGTGCTCTGGTTTGACCAGCAAAGACAGCATGACGCTGTATTAACAAGCATGATACTGCTAAACAAAGCAAAGGAGTTTGCAATAAAGCTTAACGATGAATTTGAACCCAATCCTAGCTGGCTGTGGAGGTGGAGGAAGCGCCACAACATCAAGTTCGGTAAAATTCACGGCGAGCTTAAAGATAATGGTGAAGAAGGTGCATCCAGTTACACCAGTACGGTTTTGCCTGATATTTTAAAGAAGTATGAACCAGAGAATATCTTCAACGCCAATGAAACAGGCCTTTATTTTAAAGCTTTACCCAACGCAACATTTTTTCGAAACTGCGATCAGCCAAAAGGTCGCAAAAGCCAAAAAACGCTACTTACTTTACTGCTGTTGTGTAATGCTACTGGTTCATACAAGAAAATGTATATCATTGGAAAGTCAAAAAACCCTCGCTGCTTCCGCAATGTTGAAATTCCTTTGCCGTACTTTGCGAATAAAAACGCGTGGATGACATCAAATATATGGAACCAAATTTTGTTATCGCTTGACAAGGAGATGAAAAAGGAAAACAAAAAAATTGTTCTGTTTGTGGATAACGCTGCTTGTCACAAAGTTACAAGCCAACTGGAAAATATCCACATAGAATTTCTTCCTCCTAACACAACCGTGTTGATTCAGCCCCTCGATCAGGGCATTATTCATGCATTTAAAGTGCAATATAGGCAAATTATTGTCAAGAAACAATTGTGTGCGCTGGAGCGAGAGATGTCTGTGACACAATTTTTGAAGTCTCTCACTGTTTTGGATTCACTTTACTACATAAAGCGGGCATGGTGGATGGATCAGAGGATTGTAAATTGTTTCAAAAGGTAAAAACCATAAATTTCCAGATGTTTCTGCTATTTTAACATCAATTATTATATTTTTCAGGCAGGATTCTGTGGCACGGCTAATGAAATTGTTTCAGAAGACACTATCGAAGATATTTTTCTTGATAAAGTACCCAACAGAGCTGCATACATAAACTGTGATGTTGATCTGCAGTGTTATGGCCAACTTACTGAGAAGGAGATTATTCGAAACATAGATGTAGAATGTGTATGTGGTGATAGCACAGAAGAGGACGAAAGTGATGACAACAACAATGACGTCAGTTCTCCTACAAGAAAAGAGGCTCTTTGCGCATTGGACGTGCTGCGACGATATTGTCACGCAAAAGATAATGATTTTTTTTTAATGAAATTGAAGATGACATTTTAAAAAATTACCTAAAAAGCCTAAACCAGAGCAAAATAACCGATTTTTTCACGTAAACATTTGTACTCGTACATGTCTCAAAAAGTAAATGATTTCTTCCAGTTTAAGTATCTATGTATGTACATACATACATAATTACACATGTATATTGTAATGAATTGACTAAAATGAGTACCTTATGTGTTCTAAAATAAACTTATATATATATACATATACATATAAATATTTTTTCTTTATTTAATTTGTGTGATCTCTGAATTTTTAAATAAAACTAACGATTAATTATTAATCTTGAAGGCAGTTCTACAAAAATGTTCCGTAAAAAAAATTGGGGTAACTGCATCATATGTGCAGGCAAAAAATTCCGGATAACTGCCTCATGTGTGCAGGTAAAAATTTCGGATAAGGGCACAACTCTCTTAAGTGCACAAAAATGTGTGCACCGAAATTCAGTTCAGCTAAGCGAATTATACTGTATATGTAAAAAAATGGAATATGAATATGAACTTCGCATACTGTATAGGGAATCTTTACACATATATGTATGCAAATTTATGAATATATATTATCATATATGGCCATATACCCCCATTTTTCGGATCCGAACCATATGCTCCATACATATTTTTTTTAGCTGGGTCTGTGGTTATTTCTCTTCGACATGTTTGTGTTCTCTCCCACGATCGTTTCAATTTGTAGCCCATTAAGAAGTGACTTACCTCATCCTTATGTGAAAATGATAAATCGTGTTAATTGGCTGGGATTCAAAAAATATCTTAGTAGTCATTGCACAGAAAATATTACGCTAAGAACACCCGATGATATTGAATCTAACATTACGAACCTGAATGAAAATATTAAACAGGCTGCTGAACATGCCACTACCTCCCATCCGCAGACTGGGTTTAATAGAATTTATTCTACTGATATTGAACGTCTCGTGTGTGAAAAAAGAAGAGCTAGAAGGGAATGGCAAAAGCACAGATCACCTCAACATAAAACTAGGTTTAAAGAGTGCACTAAACGACTCCAAGAGTTGCTTGCATTTGAAAAAACTGCATCTCTTAAAAATTATCTGGAAGGTCTTGATGTCACAACAGCATCTAATTACTCTTTGTGGCGCGCTGCTAGAAAGCTTAAAACACCCGTCGAGTTTAAACCACCTCTGCTCACATCTACCGGAGATTGGGCAAGAAGCGACTCTGAAAAAGGTAAATTATTTGCTGAGCATTTAAAATCCGTATTTACCCCAAACTCATGTTCTGGTGCTATTGATTTACCGAGTGTAGTTGCGCTACCCCCTCGACCCATAAAATTTAAGACGCGTGATGTACAAAAACTAATTGCTGAACTCAACCGAAAAAAGCTCCGAATATTGATAAAATTAGTAACCAAATGCTGATGAAGTTGCCTCGTATTGCAATTAGAATCCTGTTATTAATTTTTAATGCCATTTTACGTCTGGAGTATTATCCAAACAGCTGGAAGCTTGCCAAGGTGAAAATGATTCCAAAGCCGGGCAAAGATCTTACCAAGGCTGAGTCATATAGGCCAATAAGTTTACTGTCAACAATGTCAAAGCTCTTTGAAAAGTTACTTATGATAAAATTGTCCCCAATTCTAACTGATAATGAGTGCATACCGGACCATCAATTTGGTTTTAGAAGTCAGCATAGCACCATTGAACAAACTCATAGATTGGTTCAATTTATACGAAAAACTTTTGAAGAAAAGAAATATTGTTCTGCCCTCTTCATTGACGTTTCTCAGGCATTTGATAAAGTGTGGCATGAAGGCCTAATTTTAAAATTGAAGACTTACTTACCAATAAACATTCTAAATCTTTTGGAAAGTTACATTATTGCCCGGAAATTCACTGTTGTGGAAGGAGACTTTTTGAGTATGCCTGAAACAATCTCATCCGGTGTGCTACAGGGGAGTATACTGGGGCCAGTTTTGTATTTGATTTATACTTGTGATATGCATTTGAGCAGTAATATTCACACATCTACATTTGCCGATTATACAGCGTGCCTTAGTATGCACGAAAACCCTCACGAGGCTTCCCGATATCTTCAGCAACATATTACCCATCTATAACTATGGTTAAACAGGTGGAGAATAAAGGTAAACGAATAGAAGTGTGCTCAGGTAACATTTACCCTACGAAAAGACACTTGTTCCCCCATTACAATCAATAATCAAATTGTTCCTCAAAATTTACAAGTGAAATACCTTGGTATACACCTTGATCGAAGGCTTACATGGAAACACCACATTGACTCTAAGCTAACGCAAATGAAACTTAAACTAACTCAGATACATTGGCTGATTGGTACAAATTCAACCCTCAGTCTAGATTGTAAACTTTTGATATACAAATCGCTTTTAAAACCTATATGGTGCTACGGAATTCAGCTATGGGGTACTGCTTCAGCTTCAAATATAGAAAAAATTCAACGAAGGCAAAACAAAATTTTACGGATAATAACATCGGCTCCATGGTACATAAGAAATTCAAATTTACGTCGTGATTTGAATATGCCACAAGTAACTGAAGAAATTGCAAAATACGCAGGCAAATATCTTACAAAACTCGAGTCTCATCCTAATCCGCTTGCTCGTAATATCTTGAATTTTACTGGACACATTCGCTTAAAAAAGAGGGACACAAGGGCTCTAATACTCAACACTCCAGAAGAAACTGCTTAAAAATACTTTTGTTTTTGCTTATCACTACTTATGTATTATTAATAACTATCAGTAAGTTTATGTCCGACACTGGTCGGGCCTAATTAATTATATTTAGATTTAAGATTTGAATAATTATTGTTAGTTCATATTTGAAGATACAATAAATAAATATATGTACTAAAAAAAAAAAAAGAAACTTTTGTGTTTCCTAGAAACTTGAGGTTAGCTAAGCTGTTTGATGTTCCTTTTCATTGGAATAATTATGATCGTGATGGCATAATAACCCGCGTTCCTCAATGAAATTAATTTTAAATTGCAAAGAGAATCAAGAGAGAAATGATTTTAAGCTTTAAATTTAGTATTTTACTCTATATACACATGTTTAAGTTACATATATCGTAGTCTGAAAAGGCTTTATTTCCATAGCCTGAAACAATTAAATAAATATGAAAAATTTTAATATTTTTATTGACGATAGTTTTTATTCGATTTTGCATTATATTTTTATAGCCCAGCTAAAAAAAAAATTTATGAAGCATGGTTCGGATCCGAAAAATGAGAGTATATGGACATATATGATAATATATATTCAGACATTTTCATAAATATATGTGTAAATATTCCCTATACAGTATGCAAAGTTCATATTCATACTCCCTTGATTCAAAAAGCGCACATCTGTGCAAAAAAAAATTACTAAAATTACTTTTTTTTAAGATCTTGAACCGGGAGGTTGTGTTTAGTGAAACGTTTGTTTGGACAAATAATTAAAAGCGAAACAAAACAAAATTTGTTCGACATTCTAAGAGAAAAGCTGAATCGATTCGTACATGAAATTGAATTTAAGAAACCGGATTAAAAACTATTCCAATTAATTATAAAAGAAAAAATAATCGGTTTTTATACTAACACTAGTTTTCAATATAATTTTTTGCAGTAATATGAACTTTGCTTCTTAAATATATCTAGAATATTCAGTAATTTTCTATCAAATTAATGACTGACTTATCCCTTTGATTATTTGATTTAATTTTTACGGTAACAATGTATAAAATCCTACATTAATGGATTTTTTAAACGTTGAGGTTCTAGGCATATAAACCTTGCATTCACCGGTGATAAAAAAGAGAGAAAACGATCGAGTAAATAAAATGCAAGATTTTTTGATTGCAAATACGATCTTATGTGACATATACATACATATTCAGATAAATTTTTTTTATGGCTCCATATATTACATCTTATTTCTATACATGCATTCATATATGAAGAGCTTCATAATTAAATTTCCATATATGAGCTCATATATTATAATACATTTCATTTATTAGTCCATATATCAATTCATATATAATAGTTTTGCCAAGTATAAGCCCATACATTTCCATACAAGAATTTATACATATTCATATATATTTATATACACTCATATCTTAAAAATATATGGACCATACATATATTTTTTTAGCTGGGAGACTTTAATTAATAAATTTTATGTACATAAGTTTCGAAAAAATAAAATTTTATTAAAGAACCAAGCGAAATTGGTTTATAAACTTTTTATAAACCAAATCTGACGAAGCAGAACGGAAAATCTTTCCAAATTAAAAAAAATTGGAAATAAAATTGCATTGTTTTTTCAGCTATGCAACTTCTCTGGTGACTTTGTTCATATTATGAGCTGACATAAGTAAGTGTAATCTCATATCCTTAACATCCAAACAACTACTGGTGTCTATTCTGGACTTCGACTTGGTGAAAGTTACATGAAAAACAAAAAAACAATGTAAAATCAACCGTTTTTAAATAGAGAGAAACGCGTTGAAATTCACACCTTTATTTCATTTCAGAAATGTATAGCAAACAAAACCACTTTTTGAAAATTTGTATTTGTTTTAATGTAAAGTTTCACTTCTTCGACGCGTTTTCCAGAATAGCCACCATTGTGTTGTTATTCCTCCGACTTTTTCCATTGCCAACATGTTTATTGTTTGTCTAAATCAGTGATCCCCACACATATACATTCACACTTATGTTTGTGTTGGTGGTTCGTTTTTGAGCGTAATATATTTGTCTTTCATTATACCAAGGCTGCCAAGACTAATCTATGATATATTTATATAACTCAAAATCGAGTAAATTTTTCGTGTTAAAAAGGTAATAATTTCAAATTTGATGTGTCTTAATTAGTATATAATAACTTAATTTCAAATATGATAAAATAAAGCTGTAAAAAATAAAAAACCTTGAAACCTTGGGGGTCCTGGGCCAATTAAAATTGTGAAATTTTGAAATTTTAATTACCCAAATTTTAAAATTCTTGGAAATTTGTGAAATTTGATACCTACGAGGGTGGTTCAATAAGTCCGTCCGATTTTTTGTTTACATAAGAAGTTTTTTGTTTACATAAGGAGTTTTTTTATTACTACATACGAGGGCGGTTCAATAAGTCTGGTTTTTTATGACCGTGGGAATTTATATGTATGTATGTTTGTGGGGTGGATTAAGGGGTTTCATAAGATTAATGGCTCGATTATGGATAACAACCGAACTTCAGTTGCCGAGTTAACTAGCAACGCAACTGAAATTAAAATTGGTATTATGCATGGCAACTTCCTTCAGTTGCCAAAAAGTTATCGAAAATACGATTATGACAGATTGGCAACTGAAAATAATGTGAAATAAACTCTAAATATAAAAAATACAAGTGCTAAAAAGAAAATTATTAAGTAAAAGTGCTTAGATAAGATTACTGATCATAAAAATGATTAATTAAGTCCAATAATATTTTAGACGGCGGCACTTTAGAATTACCGCCTATACTGTGAGTATATGTCATTGCCTAAAATAAGTTTTAACAATCTCTTTTTTAGCTGTAAAGCATATTTTCGTTCAATATGCATAGAAGAAATTCAAAAATAAAAATAATATTGCAATAACTTTTTAATTTTTCCAATTTGTTGCTTTTAACACTATGCAGCAACTACAAATTCGTGGTTGCCAATATGGCAACTGAAACTACCAGCTGTTAGTTGCCAGTTGCCATCCATAAAACCATTTCGGCAACTAGCAACGCAACCAAAGTTTGCTTGCCATCCATAATCGAGCCATAAGATTTCATAAGTATACATATATGCCGACGGGAAAATCATGAAAATGATTTTCCTAATACTAGCAGGGAAATCATGAGATGATTTTTCCTAATGCCAATGGTGAAATAGTGAAAATTAATTTTTCCTAATGCCGACAGCAATGCATGATAATTTTTCTTAATGCCGACGGCAATGCATGATAATATTTCCTAATGCCGACGGCAATGCATGATTATTTTTTTCAAATGCCGACGGCAAAACATGATTATTTTTCCTAATGCCTACGGCAAAACATGAATATTATTTTCAAATGCCGACGGCAAAACATGATTATTATTTCCTAATACCAAAGGGAAAATTGCCGGTGTTGCCAGACTGTAGAAATTTGTTATCGTAATACTATATCATTAGTATCAGAGAAAATAGATTTGATGACTACTAGGCGATTCTCATATGAATCGTGGGAATGTGTTTGCTATAAATTGTTTATAAATAAAATAAATTGTTTATAAATAAAATAATTAAATTAATTAATTTAATTATTTTATTTATTTATTTATAAAATGTTCTCATGTATGTGAACACCCCAATGCTTATGTGTGGGTGGTCCAGCTTGATTATCGCTGGTAAGCATATCTTTTGTTTATTTGTTTAAGAAATATATTTGTTTGTATGTATGTATGAATGTATAAATGAATATATGTATGTATGCATGTATGAATGTATAAATGAATGTATGCATGTATGAATGTATAAATGAATGTATGAATGTATAAATGTGCGATCGTGGGAACTTGTGCGTGGAATATTTTATTGAATACATTTATATTTTGCAACGTAATCATTTTCTTTGTCTACGATTATTTTAAAGCAGAGGATTTTCAACTGAGTACAGTCATCAGCAGAGAAACAAAAAGTAAATATGCTGCAAGGATACTGCTACTAATTTTCATATAAATACGCCAACTTTTCTAATCAACACATCAGTACTTTATTGTATTTAGCAGCATCATGCATAATGATCTTCCTTTTTGCACTGAAAATAAGAAACCTATGCAAGCGAAGTATAACAAATTGATAACCGATTTCTCTACAAAGCAATCATACGTGATACACTTTAGAGTTCTGAAACAGTGCTTAGAATATGACTTAGTATTAAAGAAAACTCATCGTATTCTAGCATTTAAACAATCTCCATGGTTAAAAGGCTATATTGACCTAAATACCAGACATAGGGCCACTGCTAAAAATACTTTTGAAAAAAGCTTTTTCAAACTACTCAATAATGCAGTGTATGGTAAAACAATGGAAAATGTGGATCTGAAAACCAGACCAGGTCCTGATAAGTTGATCTGGTTGGTCTGGTTTTCAGATCAGCTTATCAGGACCTGGTCTAGTTTTCAGATCCACATTTTCCATTGTTTTACCATACACTGCATTATTGAGTAGTTTGAAAAAGTTTTCGATATTTTGTAATATCTCACATTCTCGTCGACTTCTTCTGTCCTAGCATGTGAAGTACTCATTGGAGTTGGCAGAGTTTCTTCTCTTCTTTCTTCTACTTCTACTTCTCTATCACTTTCCGGTAAACTTATATCCATAGCATCGTTGTATAAAGTCCCTCCAAGGATATCCACACCTTGTTGTTGAGCTTGTTGTTGTTGCTGCTGCTCTTGTTGATGATAATTACGAGGTTGCCATTGCATCAAATTGGGATTATAATTGTAATTTGAATGCTCATATTGCATTGTTACTCCTAATCGCAAAAACTGATTATTCCATGACATTGGTGTAGGGTAACAGTTAGGCATAACGTATTGCTGATAACTCATTGGTAGTTGATATTGAGGGTATTGTAGAGATGGTTGTTGCTGCTGATGATGAAAAGTGTTTAGCTGCTGCTGCTGATTTTGAAGAGATGTGCCCTCGCTTACCACCCCTTGATTCAGCACACTATGGGTCTTAAGATGATCGAAAAAGGATTTTTGATATTTGTAAACTTTGTTACATCTATTACACATATAACCTGAAGAACTAATTTTTAATTATTTTATTATTATTATTTCACTTTAACACAACTGATGATGCTGCTAAATAAAATAAAGTACTGATGTGTTGATTAGAAAAGTTGCCGTATTTATACGAAAATTAGTAGCAGTAGCTCTGCTTACTTGCAAATTTCTACTTTTTGTTTCTCTGCTGATGACTGTACTCAGTTGAAAATCCTCTGCTTTAAAATAATCGTAGACAAAGAAAATGATTACGTTGCAAAATATAAATGTATTCAATAAAATATTCCACGCACAAGTTCCCACGATCGCACATTTATATATACATTCATACATTCATTTATACATTCATACAAGCATACATTCATTTATACATTCATACATGCATACATACATACATTCATTTATACATTCATATATACATACATACAAATATATTTCTTAAACAAATAAACAAAAGATATGCTTACCAGCGACAATCAAGCTGGGCCACCCACACACAAGCATTAGGGTGTTCACATACCTGAGAACATTTTATAAATAAATAAATAAAATAATTAAATAAATTAAATTAAATTAATTAATTAATTAAATTAATTTATTTAATTATTTTATTTATAAACAATTTATTTTATTTATAAACAATTTATAGCGTTAGGAAATCACACAAACATATTCCCACGATTCATATGAGAATCGCCTAGTAGTTATCAAATCTATTTTCTCTGATACTAATGATATAGTATTACGATAACAAATTTCTACAGTCTGCCAACACCAGCAATTTTCCCTTTGGTATTAGGAAATAATAATCATGTTTTGCCGTCGGCATTTGAAAATAATATTCATGTTTTGCCGTAGGCATTAGGAAAAATAATCATGTTTTGCCGTCGGCATTTGAAAAAAATAATCATGCATTGCCGTCGGCATTAGGAAAAATTATCATGCATTGCCGTCGGCATTAGGAAAAATTAATTTTCACTATTTCACCATTGGTATTAGGAAAAATCTTCTCATGATTTTCCCGCTGGTA
Organism: Nowickia ferox; assembly: GCA_936439885.1. NCBI lineage: Eukaryota > Metazoa > Arthropoda > Insecta > Diptera > Tachinidae > Nowickia > Nowickia ferox. Next base: position 1,721,307 of record OW387028.1, read on the forward strand.
TTAGGAAAATCATTTTGATGATTTTCCCGTCGGCATATATGTATACCTATGAAATCTTAATCTTATGAATCCCCTTAATCCACCCCACAAACATACATACATATAAATTCTCACGGTCATAAAAAACCAGACTTATTGAACCGCCCTCGTATGTAGTAATAAAAAAAACTCCTTATGTAAACAAAAAACTCCTTATGTAAACAAAAAACTCCTTATGTAAACAAAAAATCGGACGGACTTATTAAACCACCCTCGTAGGTATCAAATTTCACAAATTTTTAAGAATTTTAAAATTTGGGTAATTAAAATTTCACAATTTTAATTGTCCCAGGACACCCAGTTCCCTACTACTCTTGAAATTCAACTAATTTAAAAAGAATTTATTGTTGTGTAGTAAAATGCGACTACACAACCGGCATGTTTGAATAGTTTGAGATTAAAGTGATAGCCCTGGTTGTAGTAACAAATGAGTACACATTAAATAAAAATACAAATTATCTCTTATTGCTCTCTTCATTATTGTGAGAGCACTCGCACATGTGCGTGGTTTTGAAGATATATGGTCTAGATGGTGGGTGCATACCAAGCGAACCTTAACAATCTGGTTTCTAAATTGCTTATGGAATCATACAGTTATAAACTTAGGCCACAATTGTCTAAAACGCAAATCTTCTTAATCATTTGAGTTGCGTTAAATTGCAGTTTGCAAATCACTGCATCCAGGCAAGCGATGGCGCTCACTTCTTGTGTTGATTTTGCTGCTTCCCCACATGATGTGGTGGATGGGAATTAACATCGCACCCAACCAGCAGTGGTAAGCTGTTTTTTCTACAATGGGGTGCCACTAAAATCTATTTAAATTAGTTTTTTTTTATTTAATTTTTCGAACAAACATGCCCCAACTAGTCCCTCTTAATGGTTTTAATTCTATACCAAACACCATCGTAATTATGTTTTTTTCGATATATATCTGTAGATGGTGCCAGATCTAACCAATTGTTGTTAATTCTAATTAATTCTAATTCTATTTCTTGTGAAACATCAATGAATTTAACACATGGTTGTCATTGGACGGAAGTGATCCAAATAAATGAACAACATACTTAGAATATTAAATTCAGTACCTGTAGTGATTGGTATGCAATGAAAGTGACAAACCTCTGAAACTAGCTACGCCTTTTTGCTGGGTATAGTTTATATATTTTAATTTGATAATGATTTTGGGGCTTTCTTACCGGAAGCTCCTCCAATAACTGTAGATTTCACAGACGTTATTGATTGCTTAGAGGTAGTTTGCTTTGGTTGGTTCCTTTCACAATTTGAGCCCTCCGAGGTGTTCTCATTTGGGATTCAGGGACCACCAGCTGATATATCTCATACATGCGGGGAGCTTTTAATTAAATTTTTTTTTCAGTTGTCAACGGTGTTCTGGTCCTCCGGAGACCGAATCCTCTTTCCCTTTTCCTTGGAGATGGGTGCAGAGTAAACAGTTTCCTTCGAAGCATCCTGTTGTGTACCTTGATTTAGCTCTCTATGCTTTATTTTGGCAGCTTTCTTTCGTTACGCACCTGATAGATTCCTCATTTTCGTAATAATGTGTAAATAACATATATTTCTATACTGCTCTGTTACAGAAATTGCATTTTGTTTGCGTTCTGTATTTTTGGAACGCAAGTTTCTTATGGCGCGCTATGCATATCAATGTTTGAGAATTAAAAAATACTGGTGAATACTGGTTACAAATACTGCTAACAACTACATAGCATAATGGCGTTGCCACTGCTGATTTTTTTTAGATTTTCAGTGCTGCCGTAATTTTCCGCGGAAGTGCGGGGGAATTCCTGGGATTCTGGAAGCTTTCAGCCTAGTTGTTGCAACTACAATATAGTGTATGTCTTTCCTAAAAGATTCGTGACTTATATAAGTGGTTCGTGGTAGTGATAGCTGAAGGTGTCTCTGCTAACTGATATAAATGCGAAAGTAATTATTACTATTACTTATTGTTTGTTTGTTGCGCTTTAACGGCTAAACCATGGAACCGATTTAGATGAAATTTAGAACATAAATAGATCTAAGTTTAGATGAACACATAAGTTATATGTTTTTAAAAAACTATAAGCACCAGAGAGGATGAAATTAAAAAAATTAGATAGATCTGAGTCCAAAAGAAGATATAGGTCATACATATTTTAAAAAATTGGAACACGAGGGAAAGAAGGGGGAAATTTCTCCCTCCTTGAAACTGTTTATCTGATTCCTTGAAACTATCTATCCGATTCTGATGAAATTCAAAACATAGATAGATCTGAGTCTGAAAGGAAACAAGCGCTATATATTTTACCACTAGGGGGGTAAGTAAAACGTGAGGAACTACGTTTGTACCCGGTGTCTCATGACACCGTACGTTTCTTTTCTTTGACTTTTTTAAAATTTTGAAAATGCTCAAGTAACTTAGCTTTTAAGTGGATTCGCAAAAAATATACCGCCACCTGAAGTCTACATTGCACAGCGGGGACTTTTGAAAAATAAATGGTAATAAATCTGGAACTTATAAACTACTGATTGGATTTATATGAAACTTCGAAGTTACAGTGGGCCAAAATCGACCACATGGGACTCAAAAAAACTTGGCTTGTTACTTTTTTAAAAATTATCCGATTTTCATCGGATAAAGCATTTTGAGCTAAGCTCAAATTTTTTTGTCTTGACTTTTTTAGTATTTTACCTATAACTTAAACAAAATTCTAAATAAAAATTGGAAAAAACCTGCATTCTTTAAATCGGAAAAAGGCTAAGAAATCTAAATTGTAAAATTTTCCTGAAAAATAATTTTTTTTAAAGTATCTTCATTATGTTAAATTTTGTAAAAATAAATTGTTTAATGCATTCACTTTTTAATCACGTAGCATTAAAGGCAATCTAATAAGAATGTGCTTAGATCCAAATTTTGTATTTTGGAGATGTACCTTACGTTCAGCAATGTCCGAACATCGTTAATTTTAAAAATGTCTTTTGTGTTTAAGGGCTTATAAAAAGTTGTGACGGTAGATTTTGAAAATATCAACTACAACATTTGCCTATGTAGATAGTTTTAAACCTTTTTAACTAAAATTTAAGAGAGCCTTTTTATAAATGCGGATATACGCGCAGATTTTCTGAAAAAAAAAATAAAATTTGGGGAAAATATAGTTGTGTATCATAAAAAAATATATTAAAATAATTTTATTTTCCAAAATATGCATTTTTGAATTTCATATGAGTCTGTTTACTACTCCTGAAAAAACTATTACAATATATTTAACTAATCTCTAGATATTCTGATTGTAAGGTGCAATTCAAAATATATATAGAATGCGTTTACCTTCTTTCCCTTTATTCACACATCAGCTGTTTACGAGTGTTGTGAATTCTGAAATTCAACCTAAATAGAAAAACAAAAATAGACTAGGAATGTTATACAATAAGGGTCAGTATTATTTTCTTACTTTTCGTTAGATAAAGGTAGGATTTTATTGGATGGATAAACATTTCTTCATTATTAAAACTTTACTTTAACCAAAAGTGAGCGATAAGTTAATTTCACCAAACCTGTAACTTTTATCGTTTTCATACGTTGCCACACTTTCTACTTTATATATTACAGTCAAATTTTATTTGAACAAAATATGACACAAAACAAAAGCAATGGTGGCTATTCTGGAAAACGCGTCGAAGAAGTGAAACTTTCCATTAAAACAAAAACAAATTTTCAAAAATTGTTTTTGTTTGCCATCCATTCCTAAAATGAAATAAACGTGAAAATTTCAACGCGTTTCTTTCTCTTTTAAAAAGGGTTATTTTTGTATGATAAACAAAAACAAAAGTTTTGCATTTACGCAGTTTTGTTTTTGATTTCCATGTAATTTTCTTCAAGTCGACGCGAATTCCAGAGTAGGCATCAATATAATACAAACATATAATAATACAAAAAAAAATTAAAGAATTGACTAAAATGGTTTCATTTTTAAAACGGGGAAATAATAATGATGTAAAAAAATTATTTAATACAGAGTGCAAAATAAAATATTCAATTATTGCTAATATCTAAAATAAAATCTTTGAATCGAATTCTTTAGTCGAAAAATACCCATAGGTCACTTACTTATGTATATATGTATGTATGTATGTATATACTCAATACTTACTTCAGTGAAGGGCATATAAGATTCGGCACAGCCGGATATACCACTCTTCTTCAACTTCAAACTGTTTTTAAAAATATAAATTTGATTTTCTTTTCAGAGCACGAGGAGTTCCAACTTCTTTGTTAGGACATTTCGAAGATAATTCAACCGACACATCGGATGATCAGCAGCAAACTGGTGCCAGCTATAAAAACTGTTCTATTAAAACAGGTAGTGCAAGACCTGGCGGGGCTAGTGGTGATACAGATAAAGTAGAATCCCCCAATGGTTGTACAGAAAACGAAATGTTACTTTTTAATTTAGTTAAAGATTTTGATAAAATAGAACATACTGGAACAGCAATACGTAATGATATTACGCCACCCCCCGGTACACCCAAAATAGAAAATACAGCACGTTTAAGGCGTTATAGACATAATATAGACTAATTTATGTATTTTTAAATAAATTCATTAATATACATATGTATGTATATTTATACATATATATATATATATATATATATAATGTATATATATATATATAATATATATATATACATATATATACATGTATATTTTTTTACTACTACCGCCACTACTATTGCTAAATACTAATACAACTGCATTATATACATATGTATGTATACGTAGAACTCGACTTTGCCTTAATTTTCCAAAAAAATTTGTGTTTTGAAACACTTAAACTACTCTAAAGAAACCAGGCCACCACATCAGGGATATTCGTCTGCTTCTACATACCTCTTTTTTTTTGTTTAATATTCCTCGCTATACATATACATATATGTATGTATATATGTATGTACATGCCCACATATTAATTAAACTGAAATAATACTTACTTTAACATCTCACAAAAAAAAATATGTATACTAAGGAACGTTACATAATACAGGTATTATGTCCTGTATTCCACAAGAAATCAAATCGTTCGGTGTTGTCATAGAATTATTGTTATAAATATGAACATATTTCCAACAACAATTCTATGGCAATTCCACACGTTTCAATTTCACGTGGAATACAGGGCATACCCGATAATAATTATAATTTAAATACCTTTTTATTATAAATTTTGTATTCATATATTTTGTTTATTAAATTTGTTATTATTATCTATTCTTAAAGTTATTATTTACATACATATTTATTCGAATTGTAATTAATGCTGCTATCGAAGATCTCGACTCAATTCATTTGGGTTGTCTGAGAGTCAACATAGCTTTCGCACAACTTATATAATATTTTATTGTTGTGAATCACAATTAATTTTTACTTAAAATGTTATGGCACAAGACAACTACAAAGTTAACCTTTTTAAGTTGTGAATGGCAATGCCAATGTGAAAGTTGGGTGGACTCTCAGACAACCAAATCGAGTTGAGTTGACGACCAGGTACACCTTTTTTAAATCATTGAATTATTGTTTATATTTTTAAATTGATACAGATACCTTAGCCTTAAAAATTGTATAATGTTATATATTTTTTAAATTTTGTACATATAAGACTTTGATCTACATACTATTTATTTAATTTATTTTTTTAGCTTAATGAAAATATGTACACACATATACATACATACATATTTGCCCATAATAATGAAAGTGGTCTAAGTCATATATTAGTTGTTTCAAGGTTTTCAGCTTAATTTAGTTTGGTGGTCTAAGAGTCGACCAACCTTATGCCGAGAACACACTATGGCATTTTGTAACATCGTAAAAATAAAAGTGTGTACTAGTCCCAACGTTTGAATTTCCGAAATTTTTCGTTGTGTGGCATTACCTCACAAACTGTTTACGCATCTGATGTAGACAGTTGTGAAAACAAGTTGGCAGCATTGCAGACACAAAAATAAAATGTCTGTGTGTCGACATTTTGTCATATTGCGTACATACCGAAAAAAATTTAAATGTATGCTGGTATAAAAATTTAGAAAGTATGGAAAATGAAAAAGAAAGTGGAAAGGTAGGGAAGCGTGTGAGAAAAATTTCAGCGTCCTGGACGCATGACATGACGATACAGCTAATTCAGCTTCTGGAGGTTCGTGAGGCTGTATGGAATCATCTACATATGTATGTATCATTTATGGGGATATAAATGCAAAGGAAATTGCATGGGCAGATTCGTGCGCATGAAGCGCACGAAATTTTTAAACCAACTTGAATACTGCTTCCGTAAGGTGGAATGCAGAGTAGCATTCCGTTGGTAGCGCGCCTTTTAAGTCCTTGTATTTTCCATCCCTTTCTTTGCCGTTTTTTAGATTATCTTAATTTTTTTCTTATTACTAGCTAATTGAATAATTTTGCGATTATCCATTTGCATAAAGTATTAATTAACAAACAATACGAAAAACCAAGTCTCAGAATTGCTAAAAGAAATTACACTAAATGTCATCATATGAAGATTAGTTCTTGATGTAGACCATGTTGCTGTATTGCCATTTCCTGTCACAATGACACAAAAAAATTGTGTGTTATCGAAAAACATGACGGGAACGGCATTATGTTTCCACTGCGAGTTGAATACATGCTTCGCTTTCTCAATCATGCTTAAGAATCATGCCGCTTACACTACGCATTCGTAATTCGTTTGGCATTTTTTATATACTTTCCCACATACATATAGAGGATACCAATGTTACGTGCTTCGCAAGTAGATTCACATTGAATCTACTGATTCGTTCTCATAATTTTGTATGGCGAAGCAAGTTGGTTCGCTCATGATTGGGGTGTGAGGCATGAATAGAGAGCGAAGCACGTATAGTGGAAACATACTATTACGCCCGTGATCGTCAAAATAAAATATGTTTGTATTGGTGAGAAAAATGACAGTAAAATAAATTTACACTTGAAGAAAAGTTTTGTAATTTAAAATACATGGTGTGGTTATTAATTGTTTGAATATTTTTTGTACTTACCGTCAAGGCCAGAACTCGCACCCATCGACTGACTCACTGGTAGCTAACGGTCTTATGTATAATCAAAAATTGGCATGAAGTTAGCATAAGTGGCAAAATTGAACATATTCTTAACGTGTTTTGACATATAATTTTGCATTAAAAATCATACTAGGATGTAATCATGTATTAAAACTACATTATGCAGCGATTTTTAATGTCAAATTGTATAGAGAAACTCGTCAACACTTAGTTCAATTTTGTCACTTATGCTAACTTCATGCCAGTTTTTGATTATACATAAGGCCGTAACAGTTTATTGCACGGCTAAGCTCGTCGGACTTGGGCGAGTGTTCTTGCCAGTCATCGGTGCAATACTCACAGCTACATTCTCGTACCAGTGTTTTCCTCCAAGTCAAATGTACAAGTTTTGTAGGGGCCGCCGGAAATATTTGTGAGATGGAATGAACTCCAGTGAACGATTTGCACTTGCCAAGGGTAAAGATGTGGTTAACCCTTGTGCCTCCCCCCCTCTGTATTCTCGCTGAGCACCCTCCGCGGTAGTTTAGGCTCTTTTAAACTACCCAAACCGATCATCACCAAACCCGTACCTTTCCGTTTTACTTAAACCTTCATCATTAATAGAAATGTCAACGTTACAAAAAATTCATCAATACAGTTTTATTTCCTAATCTTGGTTTTACTCGCTTTTCTTGTTATTTCATTGCTTCAACCAAACTATGATACGGCTAATAATTATTTGCAAACTTATTTTAGAATTTTAGCGACGGATACTTTCTCAGATATAACAAGAGCGCGGAAAAATTCGGGCCCTACCTAAATAGCGCTAATTAGGGTGGAATCTACCGCGTAAGACTTTAGATTAAAAAAAAGTATCGGTTTACAAGGTGTGTACATAAATCTAACTTACGATATTAGTACAATTTATTTATTTTCTCAAAATATATGTTCAATGTTATAATTTTTTGTTTACTATGTTCAAGTGTCTAAATTCTTTACTTATGACTATCTTTAGTTTCCGGTTTTGTTACGTCCTTCAAGACAATTTTTAAATTTAAATTTTGAATAACTTTAAAAAAAAATGAAAGTGAAAAATTCAAAGGTGGCGGACACACGATTGGTAATGTATACTGCTACAAAAGAAATATGATTTTAAATTTTTACTCCGTCTCCACTTTTGAATTTTGGCTTTTTCTTGTTTATTTTATATTCAGATATCATACAAGTTTCTCATTGATTCCTATGCACACGAGTATAAAGTTAAATTGTAATTGACAAATGTAATTAGATAAACAGTTTTCGTTCTGAGGTCGATACTAGCCGTTTTGAAATCGAAAACTTTTTCTCAATCAATTGTTCGGTTTTAGAATCAAAATTTTGTAAAATGACCGGCTTATGGAATCAAAAATTTACTAGGATCAAACGTTTTGTATTGGAATCGAAAAATGTTAGGTATACTAAAGAGTTTTGTCTTGTGTTAGAAAAAAAGTGATACTAAATAAACAGTTTTGTTTTGAAAATTAATAAAAATTATGGAATACCCGTTTGGAAATCGAGAAATACAAATAAATGGTTTCGTGTTTATCATCAAAAATGTTTTGAAATGAATGGTATTGCCTTGAAATCGCGAATAACATAAACTAACCGTTTTTGAAAGCGCAGTATATAATTAAATAAAGTGTTTCGCTTAAAATGAAAATAATGTAAACTGACAGATTTATAGAACCAAAATATAACAAAATAAATACGTTTCTATCTCAGTATAGGGTATGGGTATGAGAACTTATCTGATTCAATTTAGCGAAATCGTAGGGTTGTGCTCTTAGTCTTCCTCGAGTATGGCGCCTTTACTGGTCGTAGTTGGTGATGCCTCAGATGCTACTAGAGATGAAGTTTGCTTGGTGTTTAGGCTACTGCTGGCACACTGATGTTCTTGGTGTTGGCGTTGTTGCGTTAATTGGTCGGCGGCTTAACAAACTGTGTAGGTCCAGTTGCGACAGATTCTCTATTTAAAGTACTGCTGTAAAAATTTTGTCGTTGCTGCTGACGGTGTTGAGCATTTAAATGACTGAGATGTTGCTGGTTGTGTTTGTCGCTGGCTATCGTTGTTCTGCTAGGTGTAGTCTTAGCTGGTGTTACTGATCATGTGTGTTCTGGAGATATTACCGACTGAGGCTTGGCTGTGATTATCAATGATTCGGGAAGGTTGCTGTTTTGTTAGACTTGTGGCCGTTGTTGCTTGGCCTGATGCTTTATCGAACCGTGGGTTTCAGTGGCGAAAAATTCTCCCTTTCAGGTATTGCTGTCTCAAGATTTTTTTTTGTGGCTGCTGATGACGCTGGGCACTCAATTGACGTGGTGTTGCTTGTCGTTGGTCGCTGGCTATGGTTGTGTACGTGAATACGTGCGTGGTAGGTGTCTCTTGTCGTTTTGGAATTATTTACAAGATTTTTCTCCGGGTTGTTGCTGCTACTGCACAAACTACAGCAATCACAGGTTTAAATATTGACCAGCAGATTGGGCACTTTGAATAACTGAAATAGTTACTCTAGCTACTTCTATAATGGTCACTTTTTCTCTTTGCATAATTTCTTGTGTAATTCTAATTATATCCTCCATGGAAAACATAGAACCTGCCAATGGCGTCATTATTGATATATTTTTACTTAAAGCTAATTCAATTAATCCTGAAAGTATTTCTGTTGCTAGTAGACTAGCTTGCTTTACAGTTAGTACCATTTTATAATCTTTAACTTTTGGAGGCCCAACTGGAGGCGAGCTATGTTTGAATGTTGACACCCAAATAGTACCAATATATCCCTACTATCACCTTCACCAGTCGGCACCAGTCGTTTTCTTTGCATCTCTTAAATGCGGACTTATTTTATATATAACTGCAGCGGCGAAATTTAAAGCTTTAAGACTCTCCTCCCATTTCAGTTCTTCTCCAAAGTCCAAACATATCTTTTTGAACCCAGTACGCAAGGCTTGATAGTCAAATTTCAATCCCCCCAAAGAGATCACAAGCTTCGTTTGGTGTTATGCAAGGCACATTAAATACAGGTACACGCATTAGGTGCAACTCTGTGCTTCTCACATAGTTTTACAAAGTAATTGTCAAAAAATTGTATGCATCAAACAAGACATAAAAGAAATGGTCAAATGAATTCTTCGTTATAAACGTGTAAACAAAAAATCAGCGGATGAGCAATATGCCTGATGCGTGTACCTGTTTGATATGCCTTGGTGTTATGCCTGCCATAAAATACTCAGTGCTCACTAATGTTTGATATCACTAGATGGGGCTGCACCTGACAATTAATATACAGTTGCCCAATAAAGTCTACATACAACAATATAAAATCATTTTTTTGGAATTTTATTAATTCTAACATTATTTTGTTATGCGATCTTACAGAAAATACGTAAATTTGTGCAATGTAAAAAAAAAATAAGCCCAAAGGTTGCAAATTTAAGTATCAAAAATGGCAGTATTATCACTTTTATATACAAAAAACTGTACATACGGCGAAAACACATCTCATAAAACATCCATAAAAACACATCTAAGGTTAACGGTATTTAATTTTTTAACTTATTTTTACATCATAAAAGATCTACATGAAAATAAGTTGCGAGCCAAAGTGAATCTTGTGTTAAATATCCGCAAAACATGGAAAAGAGGAAAGAAATTTCTCAAGAGATTAGAAAAGTGATCATAAAGTTAAGAAATGAGAAGAAATCATATGGGGAAATATCAAAAACTTTTGGAATTAGCCGTTCTACTGTCCAAACTATTATAAAAAATTATAAAAACACAAATTCTACCGAAAACAAACACCGATCAGATAGACCAAACAAACTTACAGAGCGTGAAAAACGAAATATCATAAGAATTGTATCAAATGAACCTAAAACTGGTGCCGTTGATATTGCGAAAGATCTTGCAAAATCTAACTGCCTTATTCATAAAAAATATTTCAGGTTTATTAAGCGCCTATTTGACGTTTTTCTATGGGAAATTTGTCAAATAAATCTGTAATAAACCTAAAATATTTTTTATGAATTAGACCGTAAGAATATTAGTATACATCTCGAAACAGTAAGAAATGTTTTACGAGTCAACAATTTTCACAGCCGTACTCCCAGAAAAAAGCCATTTATTAGCAAAGTCAATATTTATTTATTTATTTTTCAAGAAAGTAATATGGAAGCCTATCGGCCAATTAAAGTATATTACAAAGATAATTCCTGAATTTAAATGAAATATAATTAATCTATACTTAATAATAAAAAAAATAACTATTTAATTCATTAATAAAAAAATCAAACAAAAATGCAAAAAAATCATGAGAATAGTTCGAAAAAAGAAAAAGTTGCAGCAGTGGCTCCCCAGCCAGAAAAGATTAACTTAGAAACAATTTGAAAAAAAAACAGAATCCCAAAAAGGTGAATCAGTACCAAGAAAAAAGAAAACGAATAAATAAAATAAAGTAAGACGAATCAATGAAATCTATCCATAAAATCTCTCAATCAATCAATGTAGGTAGCTAGACAAGTTCAAGGGAATGTCAAGTCACGATGGAGGTAATCTGAAAAATGTTTAAATATTCTCACACGAAAAGCATTATTAGAGCAAGAGAATAAACGAAGGTCAATAGGCAAGTAGTTCCAACATCTAGCAACCCTAATCAGAAACGAACGCTCAAATAACCCACAACGTATTCTAGGAATAATTAATTGAGGATTTCTAGTAGAACGTGACAAAAACAAACCTCGAGCAAAGTTGAACGGGCTGTCCACTCTTAACAACTCTAAAAAGCTGAAATAAAATCCGATAACTTATGTAATTATGGAAAGAGCAACCAAGAAGCAATATCACATACCCAGATATATGCATCCTTCTACCTACATTATATACGAAGCGAGCTATAGAATTTACCAAACGTTTTAACCTATCAAGTGTGTACCCAAAACACCCAGATACAACCTCTGAACCATAGCATAAATGCGGTATTAATAATGCATGAGCTATCCTAGCTTTTACAAAGGATGGAAGAAAGATATTGTTAGAATAGATCCTACGAAGTGTCCCAAAAACTCTACGATAAACATGATTCACATGAGTCTCAAACATCAGCCCCTCATCGATATAGATTCCTAGACATTTCATACTATCAACGAATGAAATCTTGTTTCTACCGATAGAAATATCAAGTAGCGGAGAAATACTTAAAGATCCATACGACATAGCCTTCGACTTTGAAGGATTTCTAGTTAAACAATTTAAGGATGCCCAACGCGAAAAAAAATTCAAGAGAACGGTTTATACCCATCACAAATGTTTCAATAGTATCACATCCAGCATTAAACAAAAGAAAAACATCATCGGCAAACATAAACAACGAGCATATCCTGCTATCAATGTAATTGGAAAGGTCATTAACGTATAAAATAAAGATAAATGGTCCCAAAACTGATCCTTGGGGTACACCCGAGTTCAATAAAAGATCACCCGAGCGGACATTATTAATTTCAACAAACTGTCGCCTCCCCGATAGGTACGAGTAGATAAGTCTACAAGCAGACGAAGAGAAACCAAAAATTTGTGCCAGTTTTTTAATTAAAACACCGTAATCAATTGAGTTAAATGCTTTGCTGAAATCCAGGGACACTAAGACAGACCCTATGTTATCATTAATATTATTGCGTATAACATCCGTCAAACCGATAAGTAATGAGACAGTACTGTGACCTTTACGGAAAGCATATTGAGAGGGAGAAATACATACTGTCGGAGACAAAAGAATCTGATCTTTCAAAATATGCTCAAAAATCTTAGAAAGTGCAGGAAGGATGGAGATAGGCCTCAAATCGTCAGTGCTGTTTACACTACTGGTCTTCGGAATAGGGACGATACGAGCCAGTTTCCAAGCAGAGGGAAAGTTGGATGTGGTTAATATCGTATTAAAATGGTGTACAATAAGATGCGATATATGATTGTATATAATTTTGATAAAATTGATAGGAATATTATCCACACCAACAGATTTAGACTTTAATTTACAAATTGCTAAAAATAATTCATCTCCAGTAATATTGCGAAAAGAAAAGGGGCCAGACATCGTATAAAAATCAATAACTTCCTTATTGCAAGATTGAGACATATCAGCAAAATATTTATTAATATCGTCAACATTAAGGCCATCCATCAGTGTGGCCTCACCCAATAACCACCATTTCTCAATACCCTCCACATACCTGCCGAGTCAAGTCCAGAAAAAATACTCGAAAAGTATTTCCTTCTTTCACTACGAATAATATTTTTCGCCCTATTATGGTAACGACAGTATATTTTCCAATTCTCATCCGTAGGAGCAGCTTTAAAAGCCGTAAAAGATAGATCTCTCAAAGAAATAGCTAGTAACACAGACCTTGATTTCATCCACCTATCCTCTTCACCTTTCATTTTCTTCCGAACGACTGTGACGAAAGTAAAAAGTTTTGCAATTAAAGAATTTAGGTAAGACGACTGGATATCAACACAATTTGAAAGAAAGAAAGGTAGATGATCAGCATTATCTAAACAGAAAAGAAGACCATTCCAGTCAATTTTATTAAAATCCCTATACACATAGAATTTATCAGAGGTTAAGACTTTAAATGAAAAGGCTGCAAAAATCAGCGCATGCCTAGAAATAGGACATTCCACCTGTTCGGAAAAACAAATAGTTGATGGGTCGTTAACCAGCCAGAAATCCAAAAGGGAAGTAGAGGAGTGATAAATATCAAAGTGAGTCGGTCTAGATTCATGAAAAATGGACAAGCCATATCTAAGGCACATAGATCTTACCATGGCTGATTTGCGCTCGCCAAACATATTACAATTGAAATCTCCAACTATAATAGTATTTGAATAACGAACTAATAAATCAGAGTGTCTCTCCTCAAAGCATGTAAGATTACCACTCGGTAGGTATACAACACCAAACAGAACACTGTTATTAGCAATATCTAATTTAATAAAAAGCGATTCAACTCCATCAGGGTCAGACACAACCTGAACTACTTTATGATGTAATTTATCAGACACAAACAAAGCAACACCACCACCACGTCTAGATAATCTATCATTCCTTACCAGATTAAAACAAGATATTTTAAGAGATAGATTTGAAACATGAGGCTTTAACCAGGTCTCTGATAATGCAAAGATGTCAAAATTCCTACTTATAATGTTTTTAAGCTCATCAAATTTGACAGAGCTACCATTTGGTCTTATACTTTGACAGTTTATGTTCTGAGAAGATATTCTTCTAATAGGAAGATTAAAAGAAGACCCACCATTCACCACGGGACCAATGTTTTCATTACCTGTAGTCATAAAAACAAGTTAAGACAGGGAGCCAACAGTGCAACAGTATGTTGTATAAATGCATTAATATATTTAAATTTAAGCGTTATATTATAAGATATGCTCAGCCATCATAAAAATAAAAAATTAGAAAAAAAGAAATGTAGAAATATATAAAGTTTACGAAATTTTGCAAATACACATTACATGATAAGTGGAACTAGTCAACAATTATTCATTAGTTACACCAAAAATGCATACATATGTATAAACGTTGTCTGATGAATTAGAAATACAAGAGTTTAAATTTCAAAATCAGAAAAATATGGTTTATAGAAATACAGAAGACAACCAATATGTATACACAATTTTAAGAAAAGAAGACTAGTTGAAAATAAAAATTAAAGAATTATATATATAATGTGCATGTACAAGTTAACAATAAAATTAATTAATTCACAGTTCGGAAACTTAAAAATTAAAACTACAATCTTGTGTGTATGCACAATGTTTGAGATCATATTGATATTTCATATCACATTACTGAAGAATTACATTATTTAAATATAAAAAGTAAGCAAATGAGTTCAATTATGTGGATTTGAATTCTGATTTTGATTATACAATAACGAGCATTGTTCATACGAGTTGACAACTTCACTACCATCTGCTAAGGTAAGCCTGGCTTGCACTGTATCAGAGTTTAAAATTTTAAACTTAAGTATCACTTTCAGTCGCTTTAATTTTATCATTAAGCGTTGAGTCCTGAGGCCGCAGAGGAGTAGTGATCGTTGAAGTACACTCGGCTATTTATATCACCACCAAGAATATCCTTATTGCTTAAAGTTTTCCTCTTGAAGTACTCTTTCATAATCTTATCCTGCGTAAGAACACAGTTGAATTTTATCAGAATAGCCTTACCATTATTAATATAACAGGCACAGTTGATGTCACGTTCATATATATTTATGCCAAAAAGGGAGCCAAGAGTGTTCACAGTTGTTGCAAGTTCAGTCAGGTCAGAAGGCAATCCACTCAACACAATATCATTTCTATATAGTCTGCGATAGAGAATATGGTCTTCCACTTCAAGCTTATTGATTCTCTTTGTGTGGGAAGAATCCAAGTTATTTATCATAGTTCGGCACGTAGCAACATCTTTTTTAATTATATTATTGGAGGATAACATTTTTTAAAATCAGAGAGAATAAACGACTCGAGTTTGCGAAACTCCATAAAAATTACGAGTCCAAGTTTAATATATTTGGATACGACGGTAAACAAAAAGTTTGGAGACAACCCAAACATCGATGGCAATGCAAAACTTGCTACCAGCTGTAAAGCATGGGGGAGGCAGTGTCATGGTTTGGGGATGCATGTCAGCTGCTGGAGTGGGAAATCTGGTGTGTATTGAGACAAACATGGATCGTTTTGTTTACCTCAATCTTTTGAAAGCCAACATAAAGACTTCAGCTGCTAAAATGGTTCTCTCGGGGAAATGGATCTTCCACCATGATAACGATCCGAAACATACGTCTTTCATTGTAAAGGAATGGCTACTTTACAATGTACCCAAACAATTGCATTCGCCTCCCCAATCACCGGACATGAATCCGATTGAAAACTTATGGGATGAGTCGGACCGGCGTGTCCGAAAAAATAAAATATCTAGCAAGGAAGATCTAAAGAGTTTTGATTGAGGAATGGAATGAAATTAGCGCAGATGTGACCGAAAACTTGGTTTCTTCAATGCCAAGACGTATACAAGCTTTAATAGATTCCAAAGGTGACCCAACAAAATATTAAAGTATTTTCTATCCAGAATTATCTGATAAAACAAAGTCTGAAGTTACCTGTATGTACACTTTTTTGATATATTTTTTTTAACTAAAGTTGATTTCTTGTTTATAACTTTATCTAAATCTTTGAAAAATCGTGAATTGTGATTTAATTTAAGGTCTTTTTTTTTAAATAAATATATTTTTATTAATAAAATATAATAAATGCAGTTTAAATGGAAAAAACACGATATTCTTTAATGTGTGTATGTAGACTTTATTGGGCTACTGTATTGCTCTCTGAGCTGGGTTTAACTCTTCAATTAATAATGCACCAGCCGCAGTAATCTAATCGTCCCACTCCATATCGTTCGACGAGGCCATTTATTATAGAATTAATTGAATGTAGAACTTGGGTATTTGATATATTATAATGAGTAGACATTTCTAAAATTAGCTTTTTATATTCTGACTCAGATTTAAAACACCCGTTGAATATGAAGGAGGCTGATACGTTTGTCTCAAGCCAAAAATTCCAACTGTCAACTTTATATTCAACTGGAGTAGGTTTTGGATATGACCTATCACACCGTTCACACACTGTAAAATTTGCCAAATAAGAAACAGGTTCAATTGACTTTGTATCATAAAATATTTTTATTTCAGGCCGATCTAGCCACAAATTAATTTCAAACTTTTTTGACATATTTCTATGGGAAATTTTTCAAATAAACCTGTAATAAACCTAAAATATTTTTTATGAATTAGACCGTTAATATTTATATTCGCAATTCGTATGATGTATATCAATGCATATTCTACTCAACGAACGTGAATCAAAGCAAAATACAAAAATTTAATTATTGTGTTATGTTCTAATCAAATGAATTAATAAAATTTCTTTTATTAATTATGTTTATCCAAACTATCTTGTATTTCTTCTGTTGTTTTTCCTTTAAATGTCATGTTACATGAATCAAATTGATATTTTTTACTTAAATATACATATACAGTAATTTAATCTACTTGAACAAGTAGTGAACAATATGACTTTATGATTGGTACATGCTTTGACAAGGACTTTTGTCATTTTTTCTTTAAATGATATTAACTTTTCATGTGGGATGTAAAAAGCTTATCAACTTTAAGTTTGTTTTTTATATGTATTATACAAAAAATTCTATCGTGTATCTTTATAAAACTAATGAACTAAACATTCTTCATCGATTTTCTCGAAAACACATTTTTGTTACATACATTAAACCAGTAACCAACCGACGTTATGTCGCTATCTATTCTCCATGTACAATATAAACTAATAATTATCTAATTTATTTTTTAATTATTTTTTATATTAAATTTGATTTTCATGTTATTTGTTCTCAGCCGCCGCCACCAAAACAATCGCCCGTCTCAGGTCTCTGTATATAAACAACTTTTGACATACGAGCTAACAGTTATATGAATTCGCCTTGAATTAGGCAGAAAAAAAGTATATCAGCTGTGTTTTCAACTTGACCTTATTAATCGGCCTTGGTTAGTCTATGATCTCCAGATCAGAAAAACAAGTCGGTCGGCTAAAAGTCGACTTTGAGTCGCCGCCGATAATTTTTTGGCAACCTAGCCGCCGACGAGGCTACCGGCTTGCTTCGGCTCACAAATGTTAGCCGATGAAATTATAATTGAAATATATTAAAATTATTGTAGGTTTTTCAATTAGAAAATAATGTTAAATATACTTCAAAATACCAAGAAAATCGTTACGGCACGTCATACAACTGCGATAAATCTACGTACTTGGGAGCTCTAGCTATAAAGACATTCAAACACTACTTAGAGCCCTTTTAGATGAAGGATGACGTAGCTGCGACAACGCTTACGTTCTACTTTAGAGTTCCTTCTGAAATCTACGCGAGATAACATGAATAACAATGTAATAATATGCTGCGATATCGTATGCCATAATCTGAAACTGAAAAAATGTGATCGAATCAACTCATTATCGAAAGCGACGATTATACCCCAGAGGACTTTTTTCGCAGCAGTGTTGCCATAAAGGAACTAATTGTTAGTTTGGGAAACGAAGAATTGATATGTCCAAATATTTTAAAAAACATTTGAATTTACAAAATTTGTTCTGTCCTATAAGCTCATATTGCCTTCAAAAAACTGACTAGTGTAAAATCGAAGTTGTTGGAATTCCCGCAACGTCTGCTTCATCTGAGCGGATCTTTTTCGATTTCGGAATCCTGTATAAATGAAAAAAGAAGTCCTTTGAACCCAACTACCGAAAAAAACCGACTGCTTTTTTCGTTCATGAAAACAAAAAAAAAAGTTGAACCACACTTTTAATTAACGCAAAATTAATATCTTTTTTTTTATATAAAATAAACATATGTATATAACATTTCAAAAATCACATAGAAATTCTAAAATGTACGTTTTTGGTGCATTTCTTTGAAACAAATTAAAGTCAGCGGCTGAAAGTCGATAGGCGGCTCTAGCCGACTCTTAGCAGCAGCCGACAATTATTATGCTAAGCCGCCGCCGACATTTTTTATCGACTTGTTTCTCTGCTCCAGATCAGCCTGCAAAAAGAAGGAAGTCCTGCCGGAAATGAAGCACGTAGTCTGGCAGCTGTCAATTAAAATGCAGTCCTGTTGTCTCAACTGCCACTCACTTAACTTAGCGTCTACAACTGCGATTAACTCTGACATAATATGTGAGAGATCGTCGGCAGAATAAGAATAATAAAATGCCGATATTTCTCTCCTCATACAACAGGAATACGTAATTTTACTTTTCTTATAACATTTCATTTTATGCAAATTCTCATCGAGTTAACATGTATTATTTTTGTATAAGTATTTATTTTGTTTTCACACAAACTTTTATTTATAAATCAAATTAAGCACATTTAAACATATAAAATCCCAGAAATTTGTCCAAAACATTGTTTTTCATTTATTTTAATAAACACACACATTCTTACTAATTTATTTTCATGTACGTGTGTGTTTTGACAGTTCATCTCATAAGATTGTTGTTATAGGATTTCTTATAACAACGGTCTTATAAAAAAGTCTTATAAGATTGAGATAACACTAATTTGAAGTCTACACGTAACATAATTCTCTCTGCGATTGAATTAGAGGCTCTTATCTTACATATTATGTTAGCTGTAGACCATATGTAACGTAGTTGTGCTGAGTGTTTATATTTACTAGGTAGTCCTGTGCTACCAATGCCAGCCGGCCGTGTTCACACGGTACATCTATTATTTTTAAATGTTTCATAACATAAAATGCATTGCATAATCACCCTTATTCTGCGTTTCGATTATGTTCCCGCATTAAGTTACGCACGGATGGAAAAATGGTATTCTGCAAAAAACTAAATCAAAAGAAAAAGAAGAAGAGTAGAGTGTGTTTAACCCAGCTGCTTTGATATGAAACGTGTGAAATATGAACAGAAAAAAAGCATTTTGGTAAACAAATTTAGCAAATAAGTTAAACTTAGTGCAAAAAAAAGTGATTTAACAATTAAAACAAATAATAATAATTAATAATTAAATTTTGTGAAAATTTTTATTAAATGACTTCTTGCAATTTTAAGTACAGAGAGATTAAAAACAACGAGATAAGCAAGAGGTATTTGTGGCCAAACTTATCCAGTGTGAAGAATCCTGTCCCGCCGGAGGTGGTATTTTCAGTTTTTAGACATAATTGTAACACAAAAATAAAAATTATTTGCTTTAATTTAATTAAATCCGCAGAAAATATCGCTTTTCGTTGCAATCAAATTTGCCAGCTTTTTATACTGCTCGGGTGTTGTTGCTTTCTACTTGTAATAAATTAAAAAAAAATCATATTTCTGTACAAAAAAGAAAAAAAGCTTGTGTAGATCATTAATTAAACCTTCTTTTGCATTCAATAATTACATTATTTTTTGAATTAGTCACTTTTTGAAGCTAAACAAACAAAAATCGAAAGACTCCGTCACTAAAATAACAAATTACAAAAACGTAGTTACGATCGAAATGCAGAATACATAGAATCGAAAAAGAAATGGAAGAACGGAACGCAGAATACCAAAGTTGCCAAACGGCGAAAATTTCGATTCGAATCGAAACGCAGAATAGGGGTGAATGCCAAAAGCATTTTTTATCACGAAATATTTCTTAGTCCCATAATTATTTTTTGCTGTACAAATTTATTAAATTTGAACTTTAATTTCGTTCGATGTATTCAAAAAATCTAAACATAAAACCAGGAAAAAACTCGTAGATGCGTGCACAACTTCATTCGTCGCTTTCTCTGAAGAAAGTGAGTGATGAAAAAAGCTAAAATCAGCTCTGACACAGGTTCTGCGAGAAAAGGACAACTGTAGTATATTTGTTATTAAGGTTTTAACGATATAATCAAAACAAACAAGAGAAAATGTGTAATTTGTGAAATGAACTATTGAACATTTTTTACAAAATTAAACTCAATTTTAAAAATTTTCCTACAAAAATATTAATTTTTAAAAAAAGCCGACAACGAATGAGATCACAAACCATAAAATAAAAATGCATTTGAGAACATGAACATTTGTACAAAATTGAATGGAGGAACTTGCGGTGTTTAATTAAAAAAAAATGCGAAAAAGATTATTAGTATTAAAAAAGTGATTAAAATTTGTTTTCAAATGATTAGAGACTTCGTTT
The DNA here is from genome assembly GCA_936439885.1 of Nowickia ferox. Classification (NCBI taxonomy): domain Eukaryota; kingdom Metazoa; phylum Arthropoda; class Insecta; order Diptera; family Tachinidae; genus Nowickia; species Nowickia ferox. The sequence continues at coordinate 1,742,248 of OW387028.1, forward strand.
TAAGTATTTTCGTTCACAAATATTAATTATTACCATTTATTTAATGGGGACACAAAGCATAAACTGATAAACGTTAAATTAATGCCACTACGAAAGAAACATTTAAGAAGACAAAGACTCGGTGTGAGCGAGATGTCAAGAATTCACAATTATCTCATCTCATCTCAATTATGACATCTCTTGTTACCCTGTGTTTCTCAGTGACGACCATGATATAATTATACAAGGTACTTGCACAAGCCCAGCCTGTTAATGTATACAATGCAGAAACTTGTCAAACTTTGTTTACAAAACTGTTAGTGTATGTGTGTGAATAAAATGATTACAGTGTTGCCAATGAATTTGCATGTGGCTGTGTCTCCAATTACACATTGAAGAAAATTACACTACAAGTCCTTTGTGTAGGTTAAAATTAAAACAAAATTAAACAAAAATATAAGTCAAAGTAGAATTACACACAGATTATACATGAATCTAATTATAGGCCTACACATGTGAGTAGAAATTACACACTCTGTATATTACACACATATTGGCAACACTGAATGACTATAATCATTCATGAACGCCGCGTCTGCAATTGTAATTTAGTTACCTTGTAATTGTTATTTTTAACAACAAAAGACATCTGTTTTTGACTAAATTCTGTTTGTTCCTACCAACAAAATGCGTGTGTTTCTTGGTGTTGCAATTTTGTTGTAGTCGTGCAAGTACCTTGTATAATTGTATCATGGTGACGACTAAATGAAAGAGCATAAGCATGTGTGTGATTTTCTTGTCCACAATTTTGGTATGGCGTGCGGTTCACTGTATTACGCATATTGTAAAGTTACACCACAAAATGACAACACAAGAAATGCCACATGTAAACTCAGCCTTAGATGTTCGTGATACTGCAGACGTGCACTCAGCGTTGGCAGCTGCACAGATTTATCTGTTTTTTAACGGTTTTCTTTCAAAAATTTGTTTTTATTTTCTTTATTTTTTTCATGTAAGTGACAAGCTCATTCAGACGCTCATTCTTGTTGTAATAAAATAAAACCTCTCCTCAAAAAGCATATAAAATTTCTTTATGTTTCTCATACAAGTCTCAAAAATTATAAAAGCAAAGCAACGTATGACGTACAATACGCTTCTTAAGTGAAAAAGTTTTATGAAAAACACTCGAAAAATTTTTAAAGTTTCTTTTTGTTTTCTATACACACAATTTTCATTTGGTGAGGAGTTTTCTACGATTCGGCTTATAATTTGCGGTCTCCACCTGACACAAAATGACTAACTTTAACATTAACTTCAAGTTAATGTTATGTGTAGACTGCTCAAGTTAATGCTTTTTTGAAGTTAAAACATTATTGTTAGTGCATTTGTTTTAACAACTCAGTTATAACTTCAAGTTACAGCAAAATTTCATGTCAGGTAGAGACGTAGAGTAATGATCACACTAACTTTTTTACAGCATTGACAACATTAAGCTAAAGTGCGTTTAAAAATGTATTTAAATTGAAAACACTTGCTTGAAGAAAATAATGGTATACTTATTTAAGACTCCCAAAGCCCTAGTAAAATTCGAAAAAGTAGGCCAAGATTTTACAAAAAATTTTAGAAAAAGGAAGTAAATACTGAAACAACGTCTCAAGAAAAGCGATATTGAAAAGTTTGTACCTGTGATTTAATGCCGTAGGCATTAGCTAACTTGGGGTCCACACGTTCAATTTTTGCCTCTCAATTCCCTTCAATTTGCAATACACTCACACTTTTTTTACTAACACAATCAAACTTTTTAAATTGAAAACTAGATTGCTTTCAAATTCACCTATCCATTTATATGGCAATTTAATTTTCAATTTGAACAGCTGGTTACAATACACATTGATTGAAGCTATAAATTTGAGTTGTTTCTTCGTTGGTGGCATTTAAAAAATGAAATTGTTTATCAATTTGAGTCACAGCTATCAATTTCAAGCAATTTTGACACAAAGTATGTGTAATGAAATTGCAAGCGATTTATTGAACGTGTGGCTGCAGCGTAAGCTATGGATGGTTTTACTTTACATAGTGTCCACACCTGATGAATTTATATCATGATGAATGTCAAATTGCTATCATGATGAAAATTCATCACGTATAGACTCAATATATTAATATTATAGCAGCGTTATGATATAATCATCAGAGCTGACGGCCTGATAAATTCATCTTGATATAAAATGTCATTTTATGTGTTACTGTGCATTTAACGTTTATTTATTCAACAATTTTCGTTTAAAATAGACGTCACAACAATTATTTGTGACTAAAAAAATAAACAATACTCAAATTACATATTTTTGGCAAATATCTTTCAAATATTTGTTTGATTCATCATGATATAAAATCATCAACGTCTACCCCATTGTGTTGATATTAATGAAAAAATTACAATTGCTCTGCCGGCGTCATATTACGAATTATGATATAAAATCATCAGGTGGGGACACTATGTTAATAATAAGAAATATATTATTGTTAAACGTCTAAAAACAAAAATTCGTGATGATTCCAACCCTCTTTGAAAAAATTATTTTTGCAAACTTATTACTTATTTCCGGCAGTAGAAGCCATTTGTTATTTATTGAATGACCTAAAACCTTATGCAAAGAAATCTTTGCCGATTGTAACTACACGTTTCCAGCATCCAGGAGTAGTTGATAATGATGTTGTTTATTTAAAAGAAACACTTGTGGCTCTTAATTCGCGTGTGAGTGTGTGTGTGTTGGTGGAGGTCAGTGGTACGCCAAAGGATGCAACTGCTCTCAATCCACACTAGTCGCCTTCAGCATCGAAAATTGCAACGGTTGAGCCCTGAATACAACCTCCACCTCGCAGACCTTCACTTGAGAGCAAGGAGCCGGCGTCCCTCACTCAATAACTACCCCCTTTAAGTAGTTGGAACGACTCCTATGGGTGTATAGGTTTCTCTAGCTAATGTATACTACAATGCAAGGCATATCAAACAGGTACACGCCAGAGACCAGAAGGCAAGTATTCGTATTTGCTAACTATTCATAAATTCGTTGTTTTTGCCATGCTTTCATTCGACAACAACGACAAAATGTTATGAAATAACATTGCTCTTGTTGTTTGCTCTGACACTCACTGTTATTACACTGCCGTTATAATACAAGCAGTGAAATGATATGATGCAGCACGAAATAAATGATTTCTTTCGTAGCATTCGCTCAGTATTCGTTGACATTGATGTGTATATTAAAAGTTTATTTAATTGATTTTCAATAATATACTTATTTACATATACATACTTATATGTATGTAAATAAGAAAATGCAGTGTGAGGAAATTTTGGAAAGAATAATAAGAAATAAGAATAAGAATTTTATACAAGACTACATTGTGTTCAATGATAGTCAAAAGAATTCGCACCACTCCCTTTGTATTCGTTGCTTTTGAAGAGACTAGTGAACATTTATGTAAAACAAGCAATGCATGCTATAAATTTCGTTGCACTCATTTTTTTCGATTGTGCCATTTACTGTCTTATTTTAAATGCTGTGTGTTGACAGCAACATGCACGTTTTTTGTGATTGTATTCAAAGCAACAAAATAAGGCATTCAATCTGTTCTCTGGTACACGCATCAGGCATATTGCTCATCCGCTGATTTTTTGTTTACACGTTTATAACGAAGAATTCATTTGACAATTACTTTTATGCCTAAAAAATTTTTTGACAATTACTTTGTAAAACTATATAAGAAGCATAGAGTTGCACCTAATGCGTGTACCTGTATTTAATGTGCCTTGCTACAAGGTTTCTATTAAGTACGGCGATCCCTCTACTTAATAAACTAGCTCTTATCGCATGACAAGCTGCCATTCATTGTAAAATTATACAAGGTACATACACAAGCCCAGCATGTTTATGTATACAATGCAGAAAGTTGTCAAACTTTGTTTACAAGCTGCAAAAATGTTAGTGTATGTGTGTGAATAAAATAATTACAGTGTTTCCAATGAATTTGCAGATGGTTGTGTCTCCAATTAGGCCCCTTTCACATTAGGCAACTTTACTTGCGCAAGTATAATTTTCATTTTTATTTATTTTCTTTTGAACTTGCTTCTATGTTCACATTCAGTTCATTTGTTGAGCAAGTTTAATTTTCTTATGCTCGAGTTTTCTTAATTTGTTGACGTTTTGTTTCATTTCTGTATTCATTGTAATTGTGAAAGTGATTTGAAATTTGATGTATACAATGGAAGTTGAAGAAAAAAATAATTTAGTTAAAGATATACTTGAATGCATCGGAGAAGCGGTTAATATAGATTCCGATGACAGTGATAAAGAAGATTTGCTAATGGGTTTGTAAACCATAAATTCCTTCCAGTTTTGCTATGTAGTTTAAAGCCATTTTTTAAGGTTTAACAAATTTGTGCAAAAAAGCAACTTTGCTCCCTACTAATAACAACAAGAGGCAGTGGATAAAATCTTGGAGAAAGCAAAGAAACGTTCGTGGTTCCTTTTCATTCTTAACAACAGAATTGTTGCTGACCGATGAAGCTTCTTATACGAATTATTTACGGATGTCGAAGGAACAGTTTACATTTATTCTAAATTTAATAGAGGAAGATATAACTCGTTGTGATACACGACTTAGGAATGCCATATCTCCAGCGGAAAAGTTAGCCGTAACAATGCGATTTCTTGCCACTGGTAAGTGCAATAATGAAATACTTTTTTATTACATTTGCTAAATTTGAAATACCTACTTTTTCTTTAGGAGAGTCTTTTCGAAGTCTGAATTACCAAACTCGAATGGGCACTTCAACTATTTCAACAATTGTCCCAGAAGTTTGCAGGTTTATTGCAATGCGAATGCAAGATGAGTATTTAAAGGTATTTAAAACATTTTAAACATTATTTTTACCTATTGCATCTTTCAATTTAGTTTCCCAGTGGTCCGTCTGAATGGGAAGCAATTGCCAAAGAATTTGCTGTAAAGTGGCAATTCCCTAATTGTTTGGGCGCCTTGGACGGAAAGCACATAGCCTTCCGGCCCCCACGCAAAGATGGTGCTTTCTATCATAATTATAAAGGTGGTAATAGCATAATTTTGATGGCTCTAGCTGATGCAAATTATAAATTTATTTTTGTCGATATTGGCTGCAATGGCCGAAGCAACGACGCTGGTGTATTTTTGCAGAGCAATTTAAAGACGGTCTTGGAAAACGAGGAAGAAATGCCTCCGAAAACTGTTGTGGGGAATGGCAGGCTTCTTCCATACGTTGTAGTCGCCGATGATGCCTTCCCGATGCAAACATATATGATGAAACCATATCCATACCACACAACAGTAAAAGAAAAACAAATCTTTAATGCAAGGCTTTCACGTGCAAGACATGTAGTGGAGCAGAGTTTCGGCATACTGGCAAACCGTTTTAGGGTTTTTTTCTCTCCAATGAACCTGAAAGTGGAAACAGTCGAAGCAATAACATTGGCCTGTTGTGTTTTGCATAACTTTTTATTAAAAAATGATGAACATTATTTAACCAGCGCAGAACCTCTTTCCGCTTCATCTGATGCCCTTTACAACATAGACAGCGTTTACAATCCTCGCAAGGGTGCCGCAGAAGCTTTACGACAGCAGTTCTCTGAATATTTCAGTAAGGAAGGGAAGTTGGACTGGACTTAATTTATATACATTTTTCAATGACAGTAAGACAATTAAATTGTTAATTATTATAAACACAGTTTGCAGTAAAACAAATATTTTTTATTTTTTAAAATTAAGAAGAAAATAAGTAAGAACAAAATAATAATTCAGTACAACATAAAACATAACAAAACATATTATTCTCAAAATTAAAGAAAAACATTTAAATAAAATTAATTAAGATAAAAATGAGATCAAATAAATATAAACGAATTAATTCATTGCAAAGAAATATTTTTGTTAAATTAAGACAACAAAAAAAACACAAATACACTAAAAAATCACAATTCAATCACAATTTGATATATGGACCATATGTACGTATACATATGTATGAGAAATTACTTACATTTAAAACTTAAAGAATATCATCTTCCTCTAAAATGCCTTCTAAAGACAATTCCAAAATGTCTTTGACAGATGATGTAGAGGAACTCTGTTTTCTTTGTGATTCCTGTTTTAATTTCCGCATTAAGCACTGGATCTGCAAAGCAGCATCATCCTGATCTTCAGGACTAATTGCTTCCATTGTTTCCACAACAAGAGCCCCTAACCAAGCGAATTTCTTTTCCGTCCTTCTCGCTGCTAAAACGTTTTTAAAAGCATTTAAGTCTTTGCGGAATTCCTGCACTGACTCTGATTTCTATAAAATTTAAATATTTGATTTTTAATAATTAAATACTACCTTTTATAAAAGTAAATCACCTTTTGTTTTTTCTTTGGAGGCACCACCATGAAACTCTTTCTCTTACTGCCGCTAGGAAGAAAATTTTCGTTTTCATCTGCAGTCAACTTAAAATATTAAGTGTAGAGGAAGAATGTAATTAAATAAACAAGTAGTTTTTACAAACAAACATAAGTACATACTTCTTCAATTGTATCCACCTGTGCTATTTCATTGCTGCTGCAGGAATGACATGACGCAATGTCATCTACTTTGAACTGAAAGTACAATATAAATTTAAAAAAAAATTAATTTACTAGATCACATAAATGTGCATATACATACTTCTGATGGCTTTCCACTTATATTGTCCACACTACCTCTCGTTTCGGTGTGGGTTTCCAAGAAACTAAGTTGCTGGAAACACCATAACTTTGGCCGATAAACATCTGCTACTCCAGAACCACTTTTTTTTGATTGCTTAACGGCGCGCACTTCTTGCATATATTGCGTCCGCAAATTCTTCCATTTGCGTTTTATTTCTTCCATGGTTATAGTGCTATCTGTCTTTTTCATATCATTTAAAATTTCATTAAATGATTCCGCCTTTTTATTGCGGTCTAAATATCCGAAGGAACGAACATTAAAAATTCACTCATTTTGTCCAACTAAATTGATTAGTTGTTCTGTTTCATCTCGCTTCCAATTTCTCATTATTTTTTAACTTTTTATTCACAAATAAAATTTTCTTAACACAAAATTAATTAATTAGACAACACACCGAAGAAGAAATAAAAGACAATGTCAAAAACAAATCAATATCCCAAGCCAACAATGACAGCTGAAACAGAATTGTGGCAGAATTGCCAAGTTCAAGCAAGTCTGTACTCAAATCTCGGCAATTCTTTCCCCTTCAACCGACCTTTCCTCTCACACCCACAAACACAAGACTTGCGCAAGTAAAGTTGCCTAATGTGAAAGGGGCCTTACACATTGAAGAAAATTACACTACACATCTTTTGTGTAGGTTAAAATTAAAACAAAAATAAATAAAAATAGAACCCAAAGTATAATTACACATAGATTATACATGAATCTCACTACATGAGAGTAGAAATTACACACTGAGTATTACACAAATATTGGCAACACTGAATGACTATAATCATGCATGAATGCCGCGCCTGCAATTGTACTTTAGTTACCGTGTGATTGCTGTTTTTAAAAACAAAAGACATCTGTTTCTGACAATTACCTGTTTGTTTCTACCAACAAAATGCGTGTGTTTTTGGTGCTGTAATTTTGTTGTAGTCGTGCAAGTACCTTGTATAATTTTATCATGCTGCCATTTCAATATATTTAGTTTAACTAAAAATATGGCAGGCTTGTTGCGGCAAAAAGGAACATGTTGACTTTTGTCGTCATACGGTATACCGCCAATACTGAAACTGCTAAGAAAATTCTGTACCTTGTATAATTTTATCATGCTGCCATTCAATATATTTAGTTTAACTAAAAATATGGCAGGCTTGTTGCGGCAAAAAGGAACAGGTTGACTTTTGTCGTCATACGGTATACCGCCAATACTGAAACTGCTAAGAAAATTCTGTTATTTAGTATGAAAATTATTGCTACTTACGATTTCCATATGTTACGCTTTTTATATCACACCAACCTGTAAACGAAAGTTGTAAACGACAATACCAAAAACACAACTAAAAAGTCAAATGTTGCTTTTGTGGAGATTCACAACCAAACTGTTTTACAAGTTGAGAACCGTAATACGCGCAATATTATAATTTATAATTATGTTTAGTTGCATTGCCAGTTGTCAAGGTGGTATTACGGATGACAACTGGCAACTAAGAGCTAATAATTAAATTTTTTCATTTGCGAAATTGCAATAATATTGGCAACCACACATTTTTAGTTGCAAATGTTTTTAAAACAAAAAGTTTATAAGATAAAAAAAAAATCACAAAATTGAATTAAATCAACTATTCTTTATTTAAGAAGGCGAAAATATGCTTTAAAGATAAAAAAGTTAGTTAATTATTCTGTGGCAAAAAGTGCTTAAGTCGATATAAGATGATTTTGAGTTAATGGCACCGCTGTAGTCTCCATATTTGAAAGTACCCCTGGGCGAAATGGCAATTATTCTGGGGGATTTTTGAGGAAGTTATAGCGCAATGACTTGCAGCTTATCTTTTTTCAACTTATAATCTCATAGGAAATAATAGCTTAATTGAGCTTATACTTTGTTATATTTAAATTTGAATGTATTATTTATAATGTATAGAATAATTTTTTCTAAAAAAAAATTTATAAATATCGAATTTCCCAATTTAACTGTAATAGAAATAAATTTCGACTTGAAAGTTTAAAATCACTTTTTCCTCATTGCCACAGAAATAATGGCGTATGTATTTTAAACAATAACATGTACTCACAGTAGAGGCGGTAATTCAAATGGTTTTGAATTTTGTACCTCCTTCTTTTCGTCGAAAAATAATTTCGCCGAGATAATCATCTTTATTACAAGTAATTTTTTAAGCGCTTTTACTTAAATTTTTGGACACATATATATTTCATATTTTGATACTTTTTATATTCAACAGTTTTAAGCGAAATATTTCTGTTTCTTTCATAAAGACACGTCCACAAATCCTTTCTGTTAAAATCTGTCTAAAATTTTGGATGATTGCTATATTAACGCCCTTAAATTTTAACTTTTTTCCAGTGTTTAATTTTGAGCTTTTTTCAAATTTTAGGAATTTTCCATCCAAGATGGACAAAAATGGCGCATATGGTGAAGCGTTAGAAAGTTAAAGTAAGATGTGCTCAGCAGTTAGAAGTACAATCCTGCCACGAAAATATTGGTGGATCATTTCAACCTTCTAAATTTGAACCGTATCAGTTTTTTGTCCTTTTCTTAGAGACAGGATACAACTTGTTACAATTTTGGATGAGTTCGTAAATTAACATTTTTAAGTATTTAAAAGATCCATATAGGGAAGAGTTAGGGCCATTATTATAACTTGACATTAGTAAAACGAAGGATTTTATTGAATGTATAAACACTTTTTCATTATTACATCTTCACTTTAACTAAAAGTGAGCGATAAGTTAAAAGTAAGTTTACCCTACCTGTGACTTTTATAGTGAGGTTTAGTCATTTGAAGTTGCCACGTTTTCATACGTTGCGACACTTTCTACTTTATACATTACAGTCAAATGTTATTGGAATAAAATATGACACAATACAAAATAATATTATACAATCATATAATAAAACAAAAAACATAAAATAATTGATAAAAATGATTTCATTATGTTTGTAATTAGACAAATAAACAAAAGCAAGTTGCCACTAAGTCATCTTAGCAATCAATATCCACAGAAATGTTGCCACCAAACAAAAATTGTATTATTTATTTTATCGGACAGTTTAATAATGAAAGCATTTTAAAGGTCAATTTATAGTTCAGTTTTGCTAAGCTTAGGAATAACTATCAGGAACTTTATCGAAAAATGCGCAAAAGCTTACATCCTACTTAAGGCCATGATTCACTATCCTACACAATCGCGCGATCTACGTAAAAATACAACCCTGATCTGATGAATTGTTTTTGTCTTTTGAAAATTTTCATAGACTCCATCATACCAGGGCTGTATTTTCTCAAAAATCGCACGATCGTGTAGGCTAGTGTATCACGGCCTTTAATAGGATTTAATACAAACAAACTACACAAGCTACCTAATTTCCCACACCAATTCGTCGGTTGGTTACTGGTTTGATGTATGGAACAAAAATATGTGTTTGTTTTTAGTTTTATAAAAATACACGATAGAATTTTTTGTTTAATAATAAAAGTAATAGATACATATGTTTTTTATTCAAACTTAAAGTTGATGAACTTTTTACATCCAACATGAAAAGTTATTAGGATTTAAAGAAAAAATTACAAAAATTGTTGTCAACGCATGCCACAATCATAACAACAATATTTGCCACTACTGGTTCAAGTAGGTTAAATTACTGTATATATTTAAGTAGAAAATATCAATTTTATTCATGCAACATGACATGTAAAGAAAAAACAACGAAAGATATAGAAGGAAGTTTGAATATATTTAATGAAAGAAATTTTATTAATAAAAAATAAATATCAATTTCATTTGATTAAAACATAACACAACAATAAAATTTTTGTATTTTGCTTTTAATCACATTCGTTGAGTAGAATATGCATTGATATACATCATAACAATTGCTAATAACAATATTTATACTTTTACGTTGGAAAGTTGCCACGTATGCAAAAAATTGCTGATTGCTGTAAAACAATTTCTAAAATATATAACAATTGTGGAAATGGCGCAATATTGCAGCTCTATATCTCCTGATATATTCAAGATATCGGAAAACTGATACTGAATTTGGAAAGAGGACACATTATTCATATATAATCAATCAATAACTAAATTTTGTTAAAAATGTACCATACATCAAACCAGAAACTAACCGAGGAATTGTCGATATACAAGGTACTTGCACGACTACAACAAAACTACAACACCAAAAAACACACGCAATTTGTTGTTAGAAACAAACGAATAATTGTTTTTAAAAATAACAATTGCAGGGTAACTAAAGTACAATTGCAGACGCGGCATTCATGCATGATTATAGTCATTCAGTGTTGCCAATATGTGTGTAATACACAGTTTGTAATTTCTATTCTCATGTGTAAGCCAAATAATGAGATTCATGTATAATCTCTATGTAATTATACTTTGGATTCTATTTTTATTTATTTTTGCTTTAATTTTAACCTACACAAAAGATGTGCAGTGTAATTTTCTTCAATGTTTAATTGGAGCCACAGCTGTGTGAAAATTCATTGGCAACACTGTAATTATTTTATTAACACACATCCACTAACATTTTTGCAGCTTGTAAACAAAGTTTGACATCTTTCTGCATTGTATACATTAACAGGCTTGGCTTGTGCATGTACCTTGTATAATATTACATGGCTCTGATTCACTTTCCTACACGATTGCAAGATTGATTCACAAGATAATCTTGCAGAAGTCTGACCGACTTTAAAAAATTGTTTCGAAATGGTGTTTTAGGTGCCACACTATTTATTATACAAAAATTATGCAAAAACAACATTCTCAGCTGTCAGACAATAAAACCAATTTTGATCGCATGGAATTTGTAATTTTATGAAATTTTTCATAAATATTTCTAAAATCGCACGACTTGGCAAAAAAAATCTGTCACACAGTTGCATTTTTAGTCCACACTATCACACTTTTTAGCACACATGTCATATTTGGCAGATCGCGCGATTGTGTAGGATAGTGAATCACGGCCTTTAACAACGGTAAATGACGTTAAAAACGTTACAGTAAATTTCGATAAGCATTTGCATTGTTTTCAATCGACAAAAAGGTCAGATGTTTGTTAGGGTTCGTGGACGATCCCTAAATTGATTCCCTCGAAGTTATTTTGTTGTTTTCATTTGATTTGTTTTGCTTTGTACTTTAGGAATACTGTGCGTGTGCTTATTAATTAATCAACTATCATAATAATCAACTTTATTGTTATAATCAGTGTCGTAAGATTTATTTTCAGTACAGTAAAGCATTAAATTTTAGCTACAAAAAATAGTTTTATTTTGTAATTATGTATTTATAAATATTGTTAAATATTAAATTCAGTAGGTAACGTCGATCGTAAAACATAAAAATTATATTGTTGTACATACATAAATGCATAAGCATATATATCTTCGACTCCTTTCAAAATCTTGTTTCTATAAGTGCAATTTATTTGCTGGTGATTAAGCATTGTCTATATGCATTTCATGGTTGGCTTAACAAATCGCCAGTAGACATCAACCACACATTTTGAACATTACCTTGATAACATATGGCTAGGAAGGGAAGAATAAACTTCCGAACCTAATGTTTGCTGTTTCAGGACGCTTTAAACTGTGTAGCAAACAACATAATGGTAATGTTTTCTGTTTTAATGAAATTGGACATTAAGAAAATTATTAAATTGGCAACTAAAAGCGATCAGCTGAGACAATCATCAGGGTAGTGTATAACACAATAAATTTATTAATTTGAAAACTCAAACAAACTAATCCTGTAACATTTCGAAAAGTTCTGATCTTAAAAATATATATTGTACATAAAAAAGTTCGGAAATTTTTAAACTTTGTTGATTTGAACGTTTAGCAAAGGTGTATTAGTTATAGTAGTGTACTTCCTAGTTGTAGTGTAATATATTATTAAACTTTTTAATATAGTTAGTTCGAAATTGAATAAAAAAGTCTTTAAAATGAAATAATCAAGGACTGTTGTAAAAAACAAATAATAACAATAATAAAAAACAAATAACAATATTAATATTAACAATAAATGATAAATATCTTGACTAGATTTATTACCAGTTCGTTTTATACATACGCACAGTTGTGGATTTCGTTAAAATAATGGGAATAATTCTGCAGTTTCTAAATTCGCATTTATTAACATTTTCGGCTGAAAATTCGCTCTTAGGAGGAAAATTATGCAATTAATACACAGAAAGTAAGAACAAATAGAATTTGCTCTCGAGTTCTCGGCAATTCCCAAAACAAATTCTTAAAATCGAAAAAATGGGATTTGTTCGCTATTTTTGCCGTATTTGTCTTAGCTTTCGCCGGGCGCAGATACTATTTTTTGAAATATTTAAAAACATATCATGTCTTAAGGTGGCATGATACATTTTTTGATTCCAGCTTTGGAGTTTGAGAAAAAAGGCCTTACATTTGATATTTATAACAAAAATAGGTATATTTCGAAACGATCTGTCTCCTTCAATAACGTAAGTTTTGAACAAACAATTTCTTTGTAATATTTCTTAAAGTATTACCCTTTAAAGGCCGTGATTCACTATCCTACACAATCGCGCGGTCTACGAAAAAATACAACCCTGATCTGATGAATTGTTTTTGTCTTTTGAAAATGTTCATAGACTCCATCATACCAGGGCTGTATTTTCTCAAAAATCGCACGATCGTGTAGGCTAGTGTATCACGGCCTTAAATAAATAAAAGTATGGGGTTTGTATTTTTGCAATATTTTTTAATAATAGCGAAATAATCAACCCACTTTTTTCTGAAAAAACGGCGAAAAATCTAAAAAATTTAGGTTGTAATTTATAATAAGTTTATTTTTCTAAATCGAGCAAGACTTGACTTCTCCATTAGCAGAAGAGTGGACCCAGGTTGGTAAAAAAAGGCAACTTACTTGCCGAATATCACCAAATATCGCCAATGTAATTTTAGCTACAAATATTGTTAAATTTTAAATTCAGTAGGTAACGTGTATCTTAAATCATAAAAATTATCAGACTTATTTATAAAAGTAAGTAGCTCTATAAGCCTTTATAAAACCTTAATAATTTTTATAAATATTTGTATTGTTTAAGAATACTTAAGAAAAGTGTCTACAGTAACATATAAATATTGGCTTATTAAAAATACTTAAAAATAACTTATTACAAAATATCAATATATGTAGGATAAATTGAACATAAACACCAAGATCATTATTGTTATTTAAATCTTGTGATAAAACTGAATTAGCGTTTACTTAAACATGTCTTTATGTACCATATTATATCCTTGAAGTGGTAAGTACCATCATCATTGTCTTAAACAAAGTGAATTTATATAAAGTATATGCAAGTACCCAGGTGATTAATTTTTTTCTCGTGTAGTGTGAATGCCTGAATGTCAAAAGTTGTTTACAATTTTCGTACGCCATTTTGTTTTGTACATATGTATCTTTTATTATACTTATTTCACATATTAAATGCTTATCAATTAATAATTTTACCTTGGGTTTGTCTAACCATACATTTCGTTTTTGTTGTATGCAGATCTGGAACTATTGCATTAAATAAATAAATGCATTGAACCATATTCCCACACTAAACCAAATCACTAACTTTGATAATATTAGTTAAATTTTTTATGCATTAAATTAAAATCCCTCCAAAGTAATGCATGAATATTGATTGCATTGTTACTTTTAGTGCACAACATACAACGTAAATGTGTACACACATAAAAACATACATACGTACATACATAAATATGTTAATTTTTTCCTATGTACATATGTACATATCGTCACTACGTTTTTTATAATTTTTCGAGAGAAAGATAAAACTTGATGAAATTGTACCAAGCGGTAGTATTTTTCATTTATAAAATTACCATTTTTTAAGATATAAATTTACAATAAACGAAAACTTAAGTTCTGATCTTTTGTCAATTGCACGGTTTTTTATATAAGCTCGAGATGTAACGTACTTGAAGTATGAAACTTATTTATTTTTTTCAATTGGTTCTGAAATTTAGTTTGTATTTACATATGTATATTGAGAGTTTTTCTTTTCTTTAATTTGTATTTACTTACTTACATACATATATAGGTGTTCTCAATGTGCACTTTACTGTATTTTTTATTTTATTATTTTTGCTATCTGATAACAATATGAAATAAAACAACAGTAAATCATAGCAGAAACAACGAGTGCAGTAGAACTTGAAAACTATGTATGTACCTATGTATGTATTAGATATATGTACATAAAATTAATTTATTTATTTCATTTATGTCATAAATTGAAAGTAAAAATAAACAACCCAGCGGGAACAAGAAGGAGTAAGGATGCCTTCTAGAAGGCCTCTATACTACTTATTTTGGATGTGTTCTATACTCATATCTTTTTTACACGCGTTGTCATTCGCCGGAGATTCTGGATTTTGCTTTTGTTTTGGTAAAAAAACAAAACAAAACATGTTACTCCTTCTCTTCTCCCTGCTCATAGAAGAAAGTGTGGAATGTGTGAATCAAAAAATTCCTAAACCCTCTTTTCAGCTTTCATACTCCTACCGAAACGCAAATGTTTTTCTATATGCAAAATTTTCTTTGCTATCAGAACATTCAAACATGTTTTGAATGTTGTATGTGAATTTTGATGTTCTGATTCATTTTTGTTTTGAAATGTTTTGTTTTATTTCAACATTGTTCTATTGCAGTTTTATTCTATATATCAGTATTATTATCGTAACGCAAAACAAATGTCTTTTTGAAGTACATATGTACATATTTGTTTGCAATAACGGATCAATACACACACACACATTTTAAACTTAGTGAGATTGCACATAAGCCTTATTTTAAGGCTTGTGCAGCACTCTATTAGATGTAAATATCCTACTATTGCACGGCATGTAGCATATGTAGCTTCATGATGACGTCAAAATTACGTCAGATCCACATGCGCATGCGGCGTTTTATATGTCAGTTAAAATTCAAAACTGTGTATTCATATTTTGCTGTTAAATATAATAGATTTGATTCCGTACTCGACATTGGAAGCCCGCAATCCCAATTTTACCGAAAACTGTTCCCGTACTGAAAGTTTGGGCAAGTAAGTGAGCAAGGCACATCAATCAGGTACCCGCGTTTCTACAACAAATATTACTTTGAAGCCTCTATTGATAATCTGGTGCACACTATAAACAACTTTACAATAAGTATGACTGCATGATGCAAGAAATGCTGTCAATGCAGAATACACTACCTCAAGCATTATTAATAAGCCATGAACACGTTAAAAATATGTTTCTGTGAAGCAAACGGCATTCGCTAACATAAAAATTAACTTGAGCACTTCCTCATGGAAAAAAATATTGATATAATGTTGAGACCCATTTGACTTCGAGAAGCCTTATTAAAATTAATGGCTACACCTTATATGATTCAAAGGACCCAAGAGGATCAGCAATTCTAATAAAGTCGAGACTCAAGCACAATATTTTTGAAAACATTTGGGAAGAAGACCTACAGCAATAAAAATATCTGCATTGAAAATTATTGTAAAAATTTCCTGATATCATCAATTTACTACCCTTCCAGATTTTCAATCACTGAGGATTAATACGAAAATTTCTACAAATCTCTTGGGCCTTGTTTCGTAGCAGCTGGCGACTACAATGCAAAATATAAGTTCTGGGGTTCACGTCTTATTACGCCTAGAGGTCAACACAATTTCAAAACTGGCCCACGGATACACAAAATATTCCAGATGTTATACATTTTGGCGTCATGAAAAATATCTCTAGGGATTTAATTCATGTATCATTAATTTACTATCACTAAGTTTATGTCCGACCTGGTCGGGCCTAATAATTACATATATTTAGATTTAAAATTTGAACACTTATTGTTAGGTCATATTTGAAGATACAATAAATAAAT
This sequence comes from Nowickia ferox, assembly GCA_936439885.1. Lineage (NCBI taxonomy): Eukaryota > Metazoa > Arthropoda > Insecta > Diptera > Tachinidae > Nowickia > Nowickia ferox. The sequence continues at coordinate 1,758,959 of OW387028.1, forward strand.
ATACGTACAAAAAAATGTTACAACAGTAATAACCACATGTACTTTGTTGGTATAAATTACCATCTTACTTTTCAAAACAGGGTAGCATCATCAGAGTGTATGTTTCTTATAGGTAATGTCAAACACCACACAAAAATTAATATTCGCAAGGTGTTTGAGGATACTCAAATAAAAGCATGTTTTTAGGCTTGTACCTACACAATCCAAATTTGACATTTGGCTTGGTATAATGACATAAGTCACCTGGTGTAAGGGAGCTTTTGAGAGAGTAATGTTCTTCTTCTTCTTGCACGAAATAGCCCGTAACTTATCTTTGGGCTAGTTTGGGCAAGCCGGAAAACTATCAGCTCTTTGAAAAATAACCAATAACAAAGTAAAATTAAATTGTGCTAAACACTAAAAACATTGAAAAGTTGTATCAAACAGGTTTTTAAATTAGTGGTGAACTAAGTTTTATGAGTTTTAATATAAAATTAAGAAACAAAACATTGTATATACCTACATATGCCACATCATATAAGTAAACGCATGCGTGTGTATGTACATAAGTATGTATTTATTTGTGTGTATACGTATGCACATGGTAAAATTATACAAGGTACGTGCACAAGCCCAGTATGCAATGAAGAAAGTTGTCAAACTTGTGTGTGAATAAAATGATTACAGTGTTGCCAATGAATTTGCACATGAAAATTGTAATACATATCTTTTGTGTAGGTTAAAAGTAAAAAAAAAATAAATAAAAATAGAACCCAAAGTATAATTACACACAGATTATCCATGAATCTCATTACATGGCCTACAGATGAGAGTAGAAATTACACACTGTGTATTACACACATATTGGCAACACTGAATGACTATAATCATGTATGAATTCTGCGTTTGCAATTGTACTTTAGTTACCCTGAGATTGCTATTTTTAAAAACAAAAGACATTTGTTTCTGACAATTTTTCGTTTTTTTACCAACAAAATGCTTGTGTTTTTTGTGTTGTAATTTTGTTGTAGTCGTGCAAGTACCTTGTATAATTTTACCATGTGTGTGTATATGCATACATATGTACATGCATTGACGTTTGCTTTTCTGTTCAAATTTTTAGAAATTAAAGCTGTTCTCATTTTACCGAACTTTGCCCAAAAAGTACGGGATCAAACCTATAATGATTATGTGTTGTCGTTGATTAACTACGAAAAGCTTTTCTGGAATACTTTTTATAAGGCTTTTGTCTTGACTAGACCTACAACTAATAAGCTTTTAAATTAGCTGTACACTGCGTGCTGCTTTCCGTATAGTTATGAATGCCTGCAGTACACTTCATATAAAAAGCCACATGTGCATTTGGATATGACGTAATTCTGATTTATGGCTTCGTTAGTCAAATCGTATCGTCTTATTTTGAAGTTGTCGTATCGTTTAAGTCTGTATGTTAGTTAGCAAAAACGTGAGGCTGCCAGCGAAAGTGTCAGCTGTTAATTTGCTTTATATGTGTGTGTGTATGTATGTAAGCCAGAAGTTGACGTTTGCTACGTAAAAATCTATTTTCTGTAGATTTTACGTAGCAAACGTTGCCAACACATTTTCAATAAGCATCAACATGCTTATTAAATGTTACGGATTTTGTCAGCTGACACGCAACAGCACGATACGATTTCAGTAATTCTACCATTAGCTAAATGCCGTGTACTAGTTGTATACATATGGAGGATTGCACTGGCCTAATAAATAGATTTTGAGAAAAATAATTATAATTATTTTAAGACGCAGTCGTGAAAACCAGCTCTGGGTTGAAGAAAAGCTCTATTGTAATTATTTTTGGCTTAGTAGGCGCTACTGTGAGATGGTGGGTTCGAAGTGGAAATATATTTCAATTTAATATTTATGTATTTAAATTGTATGTTTAATAATTTTTTTTCTTATTATTTTTATTTTTTTATTTTTTTTTATTATTTTCACTGTTGTCATGATATCGAGCAACATGGATCAGAAATCTACACACAATTGCGTTAACGAAGAAAATAGTGTTTAAAAAAATTTTTTGTTTATAGTTATGGCACATGTTGTACTACATACATACATATGTAGTTATTTACGTATAGTTTAAATAGATGTACATAAGTACTATGTATTAGAATTTTCTCGTACGACGGACGCACTACAATAAAAAATATACATACATACATGTGTATGTATATACATATTTATTATTCGGGAAATACATATTCGTACGGAAACAAGCGGTTGATCCAATAATAGACCCCCAGTAAAAATCGACTACTGCGTGTTTGTGCCACAGTATGTTCGCAGACGTGCTCCACAAACTTTACGCTTGCCTCCGCAGTCCAAAAAAGTAAGAGTTGTGATAATTTTAAATTAAATAAGAAAAACAAATAATAGTGTATCTAAAGATATACATATGTGTGCATGTATGTGTATATTATATATTTACATAAATACATACATATATGTATGTGTATTCCCAAATCTCTTGAAAATTTATATGTTTTCAACGTAGAAGACATAATAATCAGGCAGTTCTTATACTTTGTCACGAGAGTACTATACATTAAAAAGTATAATTTTTCAATATTTGTTATTCGAAAAAAGTTCATTCATGTAACGGAACTTATTTTAAGCACCACGACTATTTGAAACAATTAAAGAAACCGTCATTTCAACTCTAACAATTATTTGAGGTACGATCTTCAAAATTTGTAAAATAATATAGTAAAACAAATTTCATAAATTATAACTGTGAAACCGATATTTAGCTTTTTGTGTGCGGGATTTTGTGAAAACTTAAACTAAGCTTACGAATTTCGTTACTAGGTACTGCTGAATAGCCGGGTTATTTTAAAGCTTCCAAAAATTAAACAGAAACAGCAATAACGCCAGCTTTTCGCATTAAGGGTTAATAAACTAAATAACATTCATTATGAGTGGTGTTAAAATTTACTTTACTTACCTCCCAGGTAACATATAAGATCGAAACTTCAAGTTTTTGAAACAAAATATACACACACATGTATCTTAGTGCGAAAATTGTGTGATTTATGCCTCGATTTATACAAAAATAACACAAGATTGCTGCACAATGGCGCCCACCTAAAAAATAACGGTAATATATGTATCCTCTGAACTAACGAGAGAATTAAAAAAAATGTTTTATGCAAGAAAGTTAAAAAAGGGACCTAAGCTATCAGCAATGGAGTTTTCTGGTTACGCAGTGACAATACAAGCTAAGCTATTTGCTGTCAAATTTTGCCACCCGGAGTTATGAAAACATTTACAGTAACTCTTACACTGGGTCGATGAAATAAAGAAATTAAAAGTTTTTCAAATTATTCTCGTTCATTGAAAAAGAGAAAAAAACTTAAAATTATTATCATATGAAAAAAGTTTTTTTTTTACACTTACATAACGTTTTTATTATCGCTTAATGTAACGTTATAAAAAATTTTAAAACAATTTCATATTAAAAAGTATTTTAAACAGAAAATTTTTAAGTGAAAAATCATATTCTTTTTGATTCTAAATCATTTAGAGGATGTCTAAACTGCAAGCGCCAAGTTGGAAATGTAATTAATCAAAAATAATATTGTATAAATTTTTTGGAGGTGGATGTCGAAAATTTAATTAATGTAAAGAATAAGATAACAAATGTGTCTGCAGACAGTAAGTGCCGAGTTCAGAGAAGAAAGGCGAAAAAGCGGTATATATATTTATATATATATATCTGTGGCAATAAATAATAATGGCTTAAGTTTATTTTAAGTTTATTTTATTCTTAACACAACTTAATTTTTTTTAAGGTCTACATTAATATTAAAATGTTTGAGCATTAAAACTTGTATACACTTAACTCAATAACTAACAGCCCATTCAAATTATTCCTCATAAAAATAAAACCTTATATTTACTAAGCTTTTAAAAAATTATCTTATCTCAGGTTTTCCTCATTTTTCAATTTAACCTAAAGCACTTATCTCGACTTACTTTCAATATAGTAGCTTAAGTTCACTTTAGTTTTTATTTTTCTGTAAATGGATTTTTTCAGCGAATATTAACTAATAAAACGTTTTTTTTCTATAAAATTAACAGTTTTGTTCTAAATAAATATGCATCTTTTTCGGTGGCTAAAAATTTTATATGAAAACCAAACAAAATCTCAAAACAAGACATTTCGACTTAAGCCATTATTATTTATTGCCACAGATATATCGTACTTGTTCCTCAAAAGCGTAACAACTCAAAATTCATGAATTTTCAGTAGAGGTCAAGAAGTGTTTCTGTTAGTAGTAGTTATTCTAAAAACACAAAGAGAGTCATAATGGTTTTATCACGGAAAAGAAGACAAATCAAAGGGAGATTTTTACAGTGGGTAGATATGACCTCTGTTGATTGGTTTTTTGCAAAAAGTGAAAATTAGAAAATTTTGATTTGTTACGCTTTTGAGGAACAAGTGCGATATACATATACTATATGAGCCCGCAAACGTTGTCTTACCCTCAATTATTATTTTTAACTACAAATTACTATACAGTGGTCACTTGTTGGGTCAAAAACAAAACGAAAACCTACCCGGTATTGACCCGAACCTGTGTTGAAAATTTCAGCTCCACAGGTGTTATAGTTCCCGAAATCATGCGTTAGTAACAAACACACACTGCGATTTTATATATATAGAAGATATGTATATATTTTTTTAAGATTTTCTAAAAAACTAAAAATGTGCTATTTTGAAGTAACTTGAGGTGTGCGCGGTAAAATTTTCATTTAAAAAAACAAATAATAACGTCCACGCAGTTACTTTCATTTGTTGTGATGATGATAAATGAATAGAATAGAATAGAATAGAATAGAATAGAATAGAATAGAATAGAATAGAATAGAATAGAATAGAATAGAATAGAATAGAATAGAATAGAATAGAATAGAATAGAATAGAATAGAATAGAATAGAATAGAATAGAATAGAATAGAATAGAATAGAATAGAATAGAATAGAATAGAATAGAATAGAATAGAATAGAATAGAATAGAATAGAATAGAATAGAATAGAATAGAATAGAATAGAATAGAATAGAATAGAATAGAATAGAATAGAATAGAATAGAATAGAATAGAATAGAATAGAATAGAATAGAATAGAATAGAATAGAATAGAATAGAATAGAATAGAATAGAATAGAATAGAATAGAATAGAATAGAATAGAATAGAATAGAATAGAATAGAATAGAATAGAATAGAATAGAATAGAATAGAATAGAATAGAATAGAATAGGGGGAAAGATCTGGTCCAAAGACCGGCACGCGACACCTGATGGATCTTTTGTACCATAGATCTATGAGTTTAATTAATTCAAACTCTGTATGACTTTCGTTATGAAGGTCAGTACAGATATTGGAGAAGCCCGCCTTATATCATCTGAACACAGAAACTCAGAATGAAAAACACGTCTTCTACTGTCACATAATACGATACAACCACAAAGAATGTGTGTCGTGGTCTCGTCATCTTCCAAGCACAAGCGACACAAAGGTGAACGAACTTGGTTACTTTTCCACAGAGGATAGTTCAGTTCAAAGTGACCAGACAGAAAACCAGTAACAAGCCGTAAATTATTCCTGTTGAAGTTCAGGATGCCATTATATGTAAATGGCTGCGTCAAAGCTTTGGCCAGAAGAAGACAGCCAGATCTCCTTAGCGGTCGAAGTGACATCTTCTTTAATCAGAGACATTACAGTCGACCGACTTACGCCACAAAACGGCTCAGGGCCCATAAAAGGAGCAGCAGAGGCCCTCTTGGCCAGTTCATCCGCTTCCTCATTCCCTGGATGACCGCTGTGGCCAGGTATCCAATAAATGGAAACCTTGTTCCGTATGGATAGCTTTTGTAATGAGTCAAAGCACTCTAAAACTAGCCTGGAACGGAATTCCCATGAAAGGAGAGACTTAAGAGCTGCCTGACTATCGGAAAAGATAGCTATATGCGCACATTTGGATTGCTTGTATTTCCGCCTGAAATACCGTAGGCCATTTGCCCATGGGCAAAGAGGTTTTTACGTTGGGCCCAAAAACTCCATCACCAACTCCATCCTCCGTTTTGGATCCATCCGTATACCAACATAAACTTCTGGGATCCACAACAGGACCGTTTTCGTCCCATACTGCCCTGGGTGGAATTGTGATATTAAATCTCCTGTCGAACCTCAGTTCACAGTTTATCCTATCACTAGGCATTCCTAGCAATCCAAAGCTGGGCATTGTACTCAAGACCGACGAGTGCCCGTTGCCAACACAACGAGCAGATGTCCCGAGACCCATCCTATAAGCTGCCATTGCCGCAGATGATCTTATAAAGATTTGTATGGGTGGTAGTCCAATCAAGGCCTCAATAGCTAAGGTTGGACATGACCTCATTGCGCCTGTTGCAAGAAGACACGCCAATCTCTGAACTTTACAGAGTTTAGTTGTCGCCACAACCTGGCTAGTCTTTTGCCACCAAACTATCGCGCCGTACGTTGTAATTGGCCTAACAATCATTGTGTAGATCCACATAACCATTTTCGGACTCATGCCCCAGGTGCACCCAGCACAACTCTTCACCGCCCAGATCGCCCTAGTGGCTTTCTGTGTTACGCAATCAACATGTCGGTTCCAAGTTAGCTTACTATCAAGGGTAATCCCTAAGTATTTGACATCGGTCGAATAAGGAATATTACATCCATTCAACGACACTGTCCCTAGACCGAGTTTTCTTCTAAGAGAAAAAGGTACCAGAATAGTCTTATCAGAGTTGACCGCCAGGCCATGTCTCCCACACCATGTCGTTACAGTGCACAGAGCGATGATAAATGAATAATTTTAGTTTATTTGCAAAAACTTAACATCTTATGCAATGATAAGAAGTAGATTCAATGATAAAAATTGTTTTTCCTTTTAGGCCAGAAGGACTTAAGAATTTTCTCCCTAAAATTATGTCTATAATTGGCTTTGCTGAATAAATATTTTTATTTAGCCAGACTCCTGCTGAACTTAAAGTCTGACAAAAAGATTTTCTTCATTAAAGGCTAAAGACAATTAAGACTGAAAACCTTTACTCAGCGCTATTCATACCTTCCAAATTCTGTTTATGACCGTAGTGCGGAACAAACAATGGATTCTGCAACTGGAAGCGTAAATTTAACCCAAGAAGAGACACATACTTAGTTTAACCCTACAACGCTAAAAAGATTTTTTTAAATTTATATATTTTATTTACACGACACATACATACATATTTCAATAAATGAAAAATAAAAGTTTCTTAGGCACAATTAAATGATTTCGGAGTTCACAATAGCGTTTTAAAATATGTCTTAGGGCCTATACCACGATGTCGGCAACATTCGACTTATCGCACAGTTACATTGGAAACAACAACTAAATTTTAAAATTTGCGTCCAGAAGAGCCAAGACCGAAAAAAGCACTTCAAGTTCGGTTAAATGTGAAGGTTTTGCTCACAATAAAATGATTACAGTGTTGTCAATGAACTTGCACATAGCTTTGTCTCCAATTAAACATTGAAGAAAATTACACTACACATCTTTTGTTTAGGTTAAAATTAAATCAAAAATAAATAAAAATAGAACCCAAAATAGAATTACACACAGATTATACATGAATCTCATTATTTGGCCTACACATGAGAGTAGAAAGTACACACTGTACATATTGGTAACACTGAATAACTATAATCATGCATGAATGCCGCATCTGCAATTGTACCTTAGTTACACTGTGATTGTTATTTTTAAGAACAAAAGACATCTGTTTTTGACAATTATTCGTTTGTTTCTACCAACAAAATACATGTGTTTTTTGGTGTTGTAATTGTTGTAGTCGTGCAAGTACCTTGTATAATTTTACCATGATAGAAAGTATGTCATTTTCAATATGGCAATGTTAAACTAAACAAGTTAAAACTGTCAGCGCTGCTGTAGTTGATGAAAAAATATTTGTACTTTTCGCTGTCTTTAGGCATTTTGCAGAACAAAAAATTAATGATCAATTTATCCAACAATAATTTCTAATTTGAAAACTTTTGCTATTTTATTATTTCAATATACTGTGTTTTATTCGTTGCCTGCTCACAATGAACATATTAATATACCCATAATGAATTCCCTTAATGTTTAAATAACAGCAACAAGAATCGCATTATGTTTAATTGTGAAAAGTATTATGAAAAGTTTGCACTTTGTGATAAAACTAATGAAATTGCCTTTTCAGCCAGACGTATTACTTAGTCCCGATTCACACACGTCAGGTCTGACTCGTCAAGTATTGAGATTTTAGGAGAGAGAGAAAAAGAAAAAAAAAAGTACAGACTTGTCCGTACCAGTCAAGTTTCTTTTTTCGTTTTGTTTTGTCATTCGTAATACTCTACGACAACGCAAATTGATGAAACAAACTTGACGTTGTGTAACAACTAAATGCATGTTCAAAAGAAAAGTGAACAAAAACTGATCAGGTAAACTTGATGTGTGTGAACCAGGACTTATATATAAAAAATTAAACTAATTTTAATTATATCTCATTTTAATTTTCGTTCAGATAGTGCTATCTGCTTATTTCAATGCTCGAATCGATATAACTGCTATCAAACATATAAGCACGAATATAAGGAATTAATAAAAAATTAATATGTATGGGACTAAGACGTTTTTTTTGTCAATATCACTTAAATAGAGAGATTTTCGAAGTTGGGCAAAAAATTGGCGGAATAGGACTGCGGGAAGGGGTACTTTCCATACAATTAATAATAATCTAATGTCTAGAAAGCTATAATAGTGAGAGGATTCAAATTTTGTATTACTTAATTTTGAGACAGGATATAAAATTCAGTAAAAATTTCTCGAGTTAAGTCCAGGGAAGTGCTACTACCCATACAAAGTAGTTAAACATAATCTGCTATCTAGAAAGCTATGATAGTAACAGACTTCAAATTTGGTGAGCACGGTACTCCATATATATACAAGTTAATTTAATAACTATGTGCAAAAAGTGGAAATTAATTCGAGGTAGCTGCCCTGTTTCTAGCGGAAAGATGTATAATTTATATATTTAAAATTATCCTTAAAACCTTTTGTTTAACCTGCAATGTTAGTTTGTTAATGGCAAATTTTACGACAGCTCTTTCTACTAGTTACACTGTACCGATTCTTATGAGCATTTAAATAAAGGGTTGTTTTAAAAAAGTTTTGTTTATTATTAGTAGTTCACTATTTAATGCAAATTTATTCGAAGTCGGTTAAAAAAGGGAATACAAATATTTTAGCAGCTCTATTACGTATCCAATTCTTAAAAAATCACCATCATCATCTGTATAATTGGTATAAATATCATTATCATCATCACTGGCATTTTTCTTTCACCATCGAGACTTGAATCAAATATTAGCATATAATTTTTTTGTTAGTTACTTTAATTTTGACTCTGCTTAGAATAATCTGGTAAATGAGGGATTGATTTCAATTTCAGTTGCAGTATCGAGCATGTTGCCAGTCTTTCAACTTAACTTGTTGTTAGACAAAATTTTTCCATCACATGCATGCATGATTCCTCGTTGCCAAACAGGGTTTACATTGGTTGAGTCACCACCTGCAAGCTTTTATCAATCCTGTTGTTCTTTAAGAAATCGACAATAGGACTAGCAATAAGTGCAGCAGGGTTTCTTTCCGTTAAGTCCTTCTCTGGGGTAAAAATGCAAAAAAAGCTCTTCTTTTACAACACTTGAAAACTGACGACTTGATTTATCTGCTTCTAACAAAACTTTTGTTGAATCTTTGCATCCATCAAAGAAGATAAATTCAATATTGCCTATTTTTCTTTTGTTCTTGAAGTAAGAGGGACATCAAAATTATCGCATGGAATCAGCAAAGGCTCTTCAGATTCACTAGTTGGCTGTTCATCTATCTTCGCAGGAGGAAATTAGTGCACTTGTAGATAATATTATCTCTGCCTTTTTTGCTGATGTTCCGAAATTTTTCGTATATTATCTTCTTGCATCTTCTCCAATCCAATCGATCCAACCTTCCCTCTTTGACTCTTAATAAAAATGCAAAACTCTCGATTTCAAAAAAATAATAAGTTAAGGCCTTTCCATATAGAAGAGAAGAAAAAGAGATAGAAATAATAATAATGAAATGCAGTGCTGCGATTTTTATATGAAACGTGAACACATCTCAATTTTGAAGTATTTACCAAATAAACCAATATAATTACCAGTTCTTGTAAATATAATTGTAAATAGCTAGTCAAAACACAACTTTTTAGCACTACTCAGAGGTACTGCAGCGATGCGGTAAAACTTCGCAAAACACCTCTCTAAAAATAAACTATCACACATTTTGAACACCCATGCTATTATTGTTAGATCTGACGAATATGATAATGTATATTTGGGTTTAGTTTGACTCAATATACACAAAACCAAATCATTGACGAGTTTTTATTTTTTTCTATATACATCCGTAGACACATACATGAATATGTATTCCAATGTTAACAATTATATGTTTTTTTATTTTAGAATACATTTTTGTATGTAAGTGTGCATGTAAACAATACAAGCATATACTCGTATATACTTTATTTTATACATTAGTATAGAATAATCATTCATAAACATATTTGTAAGTAATTATTTTTACATTGTTTTATCTTTTCCAGTCTTTATTTAAATATTATAAAATATTAAAATTTTTCAACTATAACAAGATAAAATGGAATCATCATCTGAAATTGTGGTAAGTAAAATAATTATTCATAAAGATGCATATATGTATGTATTTTACTAAATTGCTTTTTTGTTCTTATTAACGCATATTATTTATTAATTTATTCTCACTGTAAATACCTTGTCGGAGAACGGATAGTTGACTACCAAAAAAGCCAACTAAACTTAACTTTTATCGACTGACTTTAAGCTATTTACTACGAAATGCAAAGTTTCCATTAAGCAAAGTGTATATTATGTACAGTAAATTTTTTCCATTTTTTAATTTTGTTAATAATTTTTTCATTTCATTTTCAATAATGTTTATTAAATATGTATTTTTGTATATATTGAAAAAGGCCCAAATAGTCGATTAGCAGAAAAACGGCTGCAATGTCCACCAGAAGGTTTTACTCAGTAACTGCCTTCAAAAGAACGTCATGACTTTAAAAAAATACGATTTTTTAGTTAATGCCGCAAAATTAATCTTCATATCTTTATTAATATTGTGTAAAAATTTCATACAAATATCTTGTTTACTCAGCTATTGAGAGAAACACTAAATTTTCTTCCTCCATTAAGTTGTGTGTAAATTGAAAACTTTAAACTCGTTTTTTGGCAAACTAGTTTTTTTTGAGTTGTGAGGTTTTTTGTAGAGCTGGGTCCAACACTTTCATTCGTTCATTTTAGACACAAAACTATGATCAAACCCATGTAATTTAAATGGGTTTCATCATAAGTTTGTGTCTAAAATGAACGAGTTGGACCCAGCTCTACTAAATTGGCACCGCTGCTTGAACGTAGCTGCTTCATACCAAATAGACTTGTATCGAACTCTTTTAGTAGCTCATTTTAGACATAAACCAATAATCAAACCTATGTAACTAAAAGGAACGTAAAATCCTTATGGCGCGCCATGCTTGTAAAGCAAAAATTTTTTAAAATGAAAAAATACTGGCGAATACTGGTTACAAATCCAGTTTTCCAAAAACTAGAAGCACGAGGTGGGGGGAAATTTCTGCCTCTCAGAAAGTATCCAACCGATTTTGATGAAAATTACAAACATAGTTAGATCTGAGTCCAAAAAAGACATAGGCTGTACATTTTTTGAAAAATTTGAACACGAGGGGAGGTAAGACGAAATTTCTTTCTCTTTGAAACTGTCTATCCGATTTTGATGAAATTCAAAACATAGATAGTTTTGAGTCTAGGAAAGCACATGGCTATACACTTTTAAAAAAATAGGAGCATGAGAAAGGGTATGGGGCGATTTTTGCCCTTTTGAAATTGAGAACATGGATAGATCTGGGTCTGGAAGGACGCAAACGCTATATATATTTTATCAAAAATAAGCCCACTAGAGGGTAAGGGGCAATTTCTAAGGTAAGTGAAACGTAAGGATAAAGGTTCCCTGATGATCTGCATTAGCAACAGTGAAATGCGCATAGGATCCAACTAAACCCCTCAATAATCAATTTCAATGTATTTTTAATAAAAAATATTTTACTTAATAAGTAAAATAATAATTTGGGATTACTAGTGCGCTAAGAAATTTTAAACTTAAATTGTAACAATTCCCACAAAAAACACTAATCGTAAGGGACTGTTCCTACACGGTGTCCCATAATATCGTGTGTTCTTTTTTTTTGGGGTTTTTTAAAATTTTGAGGAAATTTAGCAATTATGACCAAATACCCAAATATCTAAAAATGTTGAGTCGCCCAAAGTCGATGAGCAATTACCCAATTTTTGTAAAAAAATTTTTGGGCAATTCTACATTTTTGTTTTTTTTGGGCAATTTGCACTTGGGCGATAATTGGTACAACCCACGATTATATTGATACTAAAAATTAAGAAAACAAATTAACAGAAACAACAAACAAATGAGAAAAAACAAAACCAACAACTCAAAAATGAATTATAGTTTAAAAAAACTCGCTTTAATAAAATTACAAAATAATTTAAGTATGAAGAGTTTGTGTTATAGAAATGTTAATAACAACAATCAGTTACGACTATTTAATTTGGAATAAGATCAAAACAAAAGTGGGGTTATTACCACAATAATTTAAATATAATAAAAGAGCGTGTTTTCAAAATTCACTCTAGTTTTGTAAATAATTGCCTATGAAATAATTGGTTTTTTACTGCCTATTTCATGATGTCACTTAAAACAAAAACAAAATTTTAAAATTTGCTTTTGTTTTAAATATATTTGTACGAAAGAATCACCCGTACAGTTGGTTCACGTCAAGCTTTCGTATTTTGTGTGGAAAATACAAGGTTTCACGTAGAAGGAGATAACGTATGCCATTGTTTTACGCAGAAGTTGAACGCGCTTATAGCCAACTAAATATGTATATGTATTGCAAACTAAAAAGTTTAATATGATTTTAACATTTAAATAAATTAAAACCGTATTAAAACCTTTTAAGCTCATTTATTCATACTATGTATTTGTTTTGTTAGGTATGAAATTCGACGTTATAGCAAGTTTAATAGTTGTATTACAGTGCAGATTTGGTTAACGCAACCAATATAAATTTTTGGCTGTTGCGAAAACTGAGTTTGTTGCGAAAACCGGGTAAAAAATTTCTACGTCTGTTTTCAGATAAAAAGCTTATTTTAAACCAAGTAAAAGGTTTATTGAAGAATCAATGCTTAACTTTTAAAACAAATGCATTTATTTAATTAAAATAAAGAATAAAAGTAAATATATATTTAAAATAAATAAAAGATAGACATTCTAAGGTATGTAAATTTTACTGATGGTTGTAATCAAGTTAATGGAAAAGTGTGAAATTTTAGACTGTGTTTTTTGATGACATATTTTTATTAAAAACTAGAGACTAAAATAAATAAAAAAAATTAATTCTAGTCTTAGTTGGCCTTTCATAATTCTTAGAATTTTGGAGGAAAAACAAACATTTTCAAAATGCTGTTTATGTTTCCAGGTAGAAATCACTTTGAGGTGTGAGTTAGACAACTAGCTAAATTAATTAAATATGAGCAGTAATATACAAAATTTTTCTGAATTAAAAATATATTATGCAATAGTATGATGATAGTCTTTTTTTTCGAGATATTTACCATCTTAAATGACTAACGACCTTTTTCACAATATATGATTAAGAGTTAATGTGACCTTTAACTACAAGTTTTTCATACAAAACTTGCCGTTTGAGTCCCTGTGAGCTTCTAATTGTACATTGTGAAAAGGGTGTAAATGTTATTAATTAGGCTGCAACTAAATATCACTCATACGTAGATCTTTAAACGAAAACTGTTGCATACTTCGTTGGAGGGCACTGCAACTCAGTGCGTCTAAGTAATAATGATGTTAATCTAATCACCAGCTTAAATGAAAACTTATCCAGCTCCAACAACCACTCACAAAAAAATCATTTAAACTACGTTGGCTGCAAAAACAGAAGCACCAGTCATTCCTAGAATAGCGCTATATCAAAATGATTTTTGTACATAAGCATAAGATTTCATGCACAAAGTTTTATACGATTGAATTTATTTATAAAAAGCTAGAGTAAAAAACAAAAAAAAGAGAGAATCTTAACTTTGTTTGCAAAGTTGCGTTAATTTAGGTTTTTTTTGAAAAGTTGCGTTAACAGGGTCACCAATATTAAGAACTTTGATGTTGCGAATATCGAGGTGATTTGCTTATCGAGGGTTGCGTTAACCGAGTCTGCACTACATATATGTTTTCTGATATTATTGAAGATTCTTTATTTCTTAAAAGTTTAAAAAATACTATTTTGTCCTGATCTTTTCACAAATATATTTAACATACTCATGGAATTTTAAATTTTTGTCTATTACAAGCCTATATATTTAATCTTGTTTACTTTTTCGATTGTAATGTTATTAATTTGAAATTTTCTATCTGTATTCTTATTAATTTCCATTAGTTTGGATTTATTTTCATTTAACTTTAGTTTATTCATATTAAGGTTATATTGCACATTTCACTGGTTATATATTCATAGTACATATCTTCTGTTTCTGCCTACGTAAAAACTAGATTATCGTCTGCACAAATAATTATGTCATTTGTATAAACGATAAATGGGAGGGCTTCCAAGATTGAGTTTTGTGATATCCTGTAGTTATTTTCTTTTGCATTAAAACATTCTTATCTATTGTCCATATTTTATAATTTTTCCTTACACCTTTTCATATGTTTATTATATAGTTTGCTGTTCTTTCACACGAAAGTTTCTTTCTAGATCCTGACTGATATTTAGATAACAAGGTAGTATTTCTTCTTTATTTTTTATAACTTTAGCTATCAGCTTTTCACATATTTTTAGACCATTTATGGTTTTTTATTGTCATATTCTTGAAAACGGTTTTAATTTCTAACATAAATATTGCACGAAACTTAAACCTAGAATTTATCACAGGTATCAGATTTTGGAATTGCACATTTTCAATTAAATCTCTTATTTTCTTAATACTATCTACAAAGTAACTGTTATATTTTTCGGCTCTTCATTGCAATAAATGTGAAGTCGTCAACAAACTTATTTGTAATATTATAGATGTTTTTAAATTTTGGTACATATGTATATAAATACTATTTTACAAATTTTATCTTTCTATTGTGAATAGAAAAAATCTTATTCATAAAATATAAACACATTCTCTTATCAAAATATTAAATATATTAAATTGAAATCAAATAAAATCAATAAAGGGAGAAAAGTTTTTATAGCAATAGGAATTCATAATTTAGTTTAGGATAAAAAATAGCTTATTTTAACAAGTCGTATCTTTTTATGCGAACTCAAACGCAACAGTTTCAGTAAATAGTTAAAAATTTGCTTAAATTATAACGGAACCATACATTTTTACATGACTTGTATACATTTTTGCTCGCTTATGTACTAATTAACTACATACATAAGTTTTAATATAGATTCTATGGAAACAGTGAAAAATTTAATTTGCACGAAACATTTTTAAAAATTAATGCCTTTTTTCTATTTCCTGACGTGCCTGTCATTAGATACATACATATATGTATGTCTAATTAATTTTGAGCAAGAACAAATTTTGAAACGGTTTATGAACGAAAATATAATTTGAAGTTAGTTATGCAATTTGAAAGTAAGTACCAAAATTTTGCTGAAAATATATAAAATATCTGTCCGATATTCCCTACACTCCTATATTATTCGCGAAAATACCTACATGTAGGGATTTTCCCTTACTACTGGCAGCACTGTTTTCTATTATAAAAAGCTGTTGTCTTATTGATTGAAAAAAATAAAATAGAGCAACATACAAAAAAGAAAAATGTGTGTAAAGAAAAATTTAAAAAAAAAATTCCGAGAACAGAAAATTTGATCTTTCCTCTACCTCGCTTGCTTCTCCATATCGCTCCTTTATTACAACATAGTCATAACTCAAAAAATTTAGTTTTCTAGGAAATAAGTTTAAAATTTTCAATTTACATACACTTCAATGAAAGTATAAAAATATTTTCTTTTCTCAAGACGTGAGTGTTAAAGCCTTTTGTATAAAATTTTTACACAAGATTAAATATGATATAACGAATTTTTCTGCATTATTAACTCCAAAAATGAATTTTTTGACATATGACTGTGTTGCAATAAAGAGGCGATATGTAGATAGCTGCCAATTAGATTTAAATCAAGTTATACGTTCGAGAGAAATTGTTCAACAGCTTAAAATTTTTTTTTTCTAATATACATACATATATATGTATATATGTACTCGTATATAAGATCAAAAGTCAAATAAATTTTAGTTATCGACTAATTTGAATAGACTAGAAAATTTTATCGGATACCGCAAATCTGACTACAATCTGTAGCAGAGCGGGATGTTTCAGGGATGGCCTACAAGGTCAACCGACTCCCATATTTTTATTTCAAATTTTGCTATGGTATATTCCATACATTTATCTAAGGAGCAAAATTAATGCTTAATATCTCAGAAACCATAGTAAGTTTAGTGAAACGTATTCAAAGTATATGTATACGAGCATACCTCATAATCAACTCATTTAAAAAAACCCAAACCAATAATGAGGTGACGATATGTTATGCTTGAAAACATAAATAGATTTCAAATACACAAGGTTGGGCATTTAAGTATTACTTAAGTAAAAATGCACTCAAAAACACAATTTAAATTTAAATAGAACTTAAAAATATGTACATACTATATTAACAAATGCATGATCTTATATGCTTAAATTTAAAAATTTACAGGTCTACAGACTTACAAAAAAACTCATCCATTGGCAGAATAGTATAATATACATACATACATACTCGTATATATTAAAGGCTTGCATTTGTATACTTATAAGTAGGGAAAGGATTTCCATGGAAATACATGTTTTCTCTCGTTGGTCGTAGTTCAACGTATATAAAATATCTTTGCGAATCAACAAATTTGCATATTTTAAAATAAATACATATTTTTGCATATTTCACTAAAAATTTATATTTTTAATATATTTTTTAATTTTTTCATGCTACAAAACACATTTTGGTGTTTTTTGATTAGTTGCAAAGCATTTTTTCAATTCTTACGACTGTGTAAGAACAAAAAAGAGGAAAACGAAAATAATTTCAACTGGGATGAAAACTCAATTCATTTGGAATATTCAATACAAAAAAAATAATAATACAAAAGCATGGGATAAACTCAAAAGTGTTTGTGTAATTTTTTTGGGCGCTCTTTACCGGTTCCGTATTAATTTTGTTTTTAAAAGCTCCTTTGCGTGTTGCAGCCTTTCAGGAAAAGTATTCAGGAATACGAATTCCCCCACCGCCTATCGTAACTAGATGGGTAGCACAGTTGGTTGGTTGGTTAAAGAAATTTGTGTACCCAGAGAATGACTTTCGTGTTGATACTATAGCCCAATTAGATCGTTTTTATTCTTTAACAGCTCAAGTTAAATTAATTAAAGTTGCGGTAAAAGAATTGTGTTCTGAAAGACAGAATAAGTGAAGAAATTAAAAATAAATTAGATAAAGCTATACAAAAAAAATATGGACTTAAAAAATGCAAAAAATTGCATCAATATTTTATAGTTCAAACAGCTAAAACTTAGAAACTGAATATTCCACAAACGAACTAGCAGCATTTAAATATGCATCAATAACTTTTGCTGACGTGGAGTGTTAATTTTTACAATAAAAATGTTTATTCAGAAAAAATAGTCAAAGATTTACCTTTGACAATTTACAAAAATTCTTATTCATTTACGTAAGTAAAAGTTCTTCTTAACTTTATTTTGTATTCCATATGATTTGACAAAATGCTTCTTAAGAAAGCAATGAATCGGATTTTTTTAAGTTTTTAATGTTATTAAATGTTGAAAAAAGAGTTAATAAATGCATATTTTATGAGTTCTTAATACATATTTTTATATTTTTAATGTATATTTTATGTACATAAAACGTGATTTTAAATACATGGAAATTCTTTCCTTACTTATAAGTAAACCCAAAACACATATACCATGGTATGTACCATATAATTGTGGTGTGAGCGAAAGAACTTGTGTAACAGTTTTTGTGTGTGTTAGCTTTTCCAAAATGGCAATAAAATTAAAAACAGAAAACATTATTGCTGCTGAGGAATTGCTTGTATCTGTTTTTGCTCATAAGCACTTGTTGTAACACAATATTCGCAACACCCAAGTTCTTAACATTAGCGACCCTCTTAACGCAACTTTTCAAAAAAAGACCTCAATTAACGCAACTTTGCAAACAAAGTTAAGATTCTTTCTTATTTTTTTACTATAGTTTTTTATAAATAAATTCAAAACTATAAAACTTTGTACATGAAATGTTATGCTTACGTACAAAAATCGTTTTGACACAACGCTATTCTAGGAATGACAAAGAATTTTTGCGTGGTGCTTTTGTTTTTGCAACCAACGTAGTTTAAATAATTTTTTGTGAGTGTTTCTTGAAGCTGGAAAGCTTTTCCTTTAAGGTGACGATTTTATTTGCATCATTATTACTCATACGCACTGATTTGCAGTTCCCTCTGTGTATTGGTATCCAACGAAGTATGCAACCGTTTTCGTTTGAAGATCTATGTATGAGTGATATCTAATTGCAGCCCTTTTCATAATGTACAATTAGAAGCTCACAGGGACTCAAACGGCAAGTTTTGTATGAAGAACTTGTAGTTAAAGTTCACATTAACTCTTAATAATACATTGTGAAAAAGGTCGTTAGTCATTTAGGGTTCAAAAATGTATTAATAGATGGTAAGTAGCTCGAAAAGAAGACTATCATCATACTGTTGCATGATATGTTGTTAATTCAGGAAAATTGTTCACATTACTGCTCGTATTTAATTAATTTAGTGAGTTTTCGAACTCACAAATTAAGGTGATTTTAACCTGGAAACAAAAACAACATTTTGAAAATGTTTGGTTATTTGTCCTCTAAAATTCTAAGAATTATGAAAGGCCAAGAAAGGCCAGAATTAATTTTTTTTAATTTTTTTCAGTCTTTAATTTAAAAAAAATAGGTCATCAAAAAAACACAGTCGAAAATTTCACAGTTTTTCCTTTAAAAACATGAATATTTAACTTGATAACAACCATCAGTACAAAACTACATACCTTAGAATGTGTATCTTTTATTTATTTTAAATATATATTTATTTTTATTCTTTATTTTAATCAAATAAATGCATTTGTTTTAAAAGTTAAACTTTGATTCCTTAGTAAACCTTTTACTGGTTTAAAATAAGCCTTTTAAGGTAGAGGTCCATAGCTCGCTTTTTGCGCGTTACGCTTTCTATGCATCTGTCAAAAAAGTGGAATCAATGTAATAGTATGTGACAAGTTACATTGCAAAAAGCGCAGAACGCGTAAGCGCGTTCAAAGCAAAAAGTAGGTATACTTTCTACTTTTGTACGCGTTACAAGCACCATGAAAGAAAGTCAGCTGTTCTTGAATGCTAAAGAGGTTAAATAATACTTTATTTCTTACGTTATCGATAAATATTATTTTGCCGTGGATAATTTTTTTAATTTTTTTTCAATAAAAAAAATTCTTAGTAAAAAAAACTTGTTTAATAAAATATGTGAATATTTTCATTAATGCGATGTATTTTAATCAACTTTTCACCACACTTTTCTCAGTAACAAATCTTGCATATTAGTTATCGATTACTTTTACGTACTGAGTGTCATCTCCGCTAAATCTGTATTAAATAGCTGCTTAGAAAAGTTATTGCTTAAGCCAATAATGTGCATACATTTATATGTAATTTTCAATTTACTTACATTAAACTCAACAACAGCCGACAATCTGCTAGAATAGCCCTGGCCGAGTTCTTCTCAAGACTATCTTTAAAATGCTGAATAAATATTTAAAGACATCTGCAGACATTCTTGTCGAGGTTCGAAATTGCTCAGGGTCAGAAGTTTTAATTTTTTAAATGTGGTTTCAAAAAACCCACTTAAATTCCGTTCTAAATACAACGGCCGTACCCAAAACCTTTTTTTTTTGAAATTGTTGAAAGGCATTTTTTGCACATAAAATTAAATATACAAACTCGACTAACTCCACAAATTCTTTTAAAAACTCGATTTCATTCTCCTTTTTTTCTTTATAAGTATTTATAAACAAACGCACACAGCTGATCAAAACAAAAATAAAATGGCGCATGAAAAGCAGTGCATGTAACTCAGCGCGAACAAAGTATAGAATGAAACAAGAGGATGAAACGCGTGTAAAGCATAACGCGCAAAAAGCGAGATATGGACCTCTACCTTTAGTGGAAAAGAGGCATAGAAATTTTTTACCAGGTTTTCACAACAAACTCAGTTTTCGCAACAGCCCAAAGTTTCTATTGGTTGCGTTAATGAAATCTGCACTGTACTCGTATATGAAAAACAACACTCTTGAAACAAATACATGATGAGCAGCAGAGAGCTGCGGAGCCATAAGAAAAATTTCTTACGCTCTGTTTGCATTATACATATGTATTTGTTATGTGGAATGACACTTTTTTTGTAGACATAATATTTTATGTTTATGCCAAAAAAGGGACTAATTTTTCAAAATATGCATCGAAAATTCAAGTCGTGACTAAAAAGGTTTACAAAAACTTTAAATTTTTTTCAAGTAATAAAGTTGTTGAATTTAATTGAATTTAGTCAGTATTTTTCAAAATGTATACATAGTATTAACACTTGCTAAATAAAATTTCAATAGAGAATTATTACAATTGGTTAATTAAGATGTACAACAGTAAAAAACACATGGAGTTGACAGTATAGGTTCGATTTTAATATCAAAGGATAGTAAAACTCTGTACTAATTGTGGTGACTAATTTTTTATGGGCCTCCAAACACTTCGGAAATCAGTGCAACCTCAAAACATTGTATCATCAGTTTGACCCGGTCTATGAAAAGGTTGCTTATGACTCAAAAACAAAATTTCGAGAAATCAGCTGTTAAAGATAAATAATGCATTTCGTCAGTTTCTCGATAGTTGTTCTCCTTCGTTCTGTTTCTGTTGGTCTTTTCCGTTATAAACTATTGAAGTTTTGAGGAAAAAAAACTGTGTACTGTTGTTGTTGTTAAAATGTCATTTATTTCCAATTTCTCCTTTTTCACTCTAGGAAATTTTGACATGAATACCTATAATGTCTGTCGATGAAGAATTTAGCGAGGTTTTAAAAAAATATTTTGGTGAAGATGAAGAGAATGATGATGATTCTTTCGATGATGTTGGTATCAATTACGATGAGGAACTACAATCATTATTTCAAACTGAAGATCAAATGGAAGTGGAACAAATTTTTTTTACAATGGACTTGTCTACTATAGATAACAAAGAAAACAAATTGATAACTAAATTTATTTCGCAATATTGCTGTAATAAGAAATTCCAAAAAACTATACCGCGAAAGATAATAGAAAATGCAAGAAACAACTATCTAGAATTATCAAAACATGAACTTGATTTGGTAATGCTGAGCCATATCAAATCAGCAATATTGTGCAGAGACAAACTTGGAGATGCCTACACAAAATTCAATAAAATTCGGTTTTTCTTTCATTTGTGCTCTTCTTTCTCTACATTTTTAGTACACTTCTAAGCAAGTTAGGACTTTCTGCTTTTAACCATGTTAAAGACCGTCTCAAAGAATATCCGAACCAAAAAAAAAAAATGAAAAATAATTTTTTGAGTCATAAGCCACCTTTTCATAGACCGGGTCACATATGACAATAATGTAGCTAAGAGTTCACTTAATAAATCTCATTAACATGTTACGCAAACAAAAAAACTATTTCTATTCTATTATATTATAGTAAAAATCAGTTTTAAAACTGGTTAAAAAATCAAATCCGACACGAAAATTGCCCTAACCAACAAAAAAAATATGCTTTTCGGAAAAAATCCGAACTAAATATAAAAAACCGGTTCCTAATCGGATAAAAAATAGGGTGTGCTTGACGCTGGTAATGTAGCTTTCTATTGAATCGATTTAGTGGTTTAGGAGTGAAAGCGCAGCAAACAAACAAACAAATTCACTTTCACATTTATAATATTAGTAAGGATAACCTCAACGTGTCTAGGCATCCTAATCGCTCATACACTTTTTTCCTTAAAAATTTTCGTTATTCACAATTTTTCAACGCTAAATTTTTTTTCTGCAAGTCGTATAATCAAGTGCAAGTTTAAAGTTTAAAAAATTGCGAAAATAATATTTTGGTTTTATTTTTTCAGCAAAACTTTCAAGGACTAATTATTTTTGACTAACAATGAGTTTTGATGATGATTGGTTTTTTAAATAAATTATATTAATTAAACGTTATCAAAAGAAAAAAAAAACAAAGTATCCAAGCAGTCTTTCATTCATCAACCATGGATATTTTTGCTCAACACACCATATTTTACTTATGTTAAAAGCAGTATTACGTATTTGATTTGTTAAAAAAAAAGATTTTAACATACTTGTTGTTCTCATTTGCTCATTATACAACCACACAAAAACAGTTTTAAAACAATAACGATAACACCTAGTAACAGAAACGCTCATTAACATAATTAAACATAACAGAGCCAATACACACGCAAAACTGTGCAAGCCTCTAATACATGTATATGTATGTATAAATATTTATTAATTGACACAAAAGAACAATTGTGGATTTTTGTTTATTTGTATTTCTCAACCGAATTAAATGATAAAAATATTTTACACAACTAAAGTATTTTTTTGGAATTGGTCCAATAATTAGAATATTATTCAGATTACACTGAATTACGCACAGTGGTACAAGTGCCGAATCTAGCTGGAAGAAATTATTTGATGGCTATTACGAACTTCAGTAGAAATAAGTTTTCATATAATTTTAGGTTTAACTGTTTAAGTGATTTTTAGGTATGGAAAATTATTTAAAAATTTTTATATCATTTAAAAAGAAGTGAAGATTAATTTTTAAATAATCAGTTTAATTTTTTGTTTTCATTGTTGCCTAAATAACAGAAATCTTTTAAAGTACAAAATGTTTATGATTTACAGGAGAATTCCTTTCTCTAAGAACGCTTAGCAATACAAAAGTTTTGCTTGTGGCAAAAATTAAATAAAAATATACTTAATAGTAACAAACCAAAAATGTTTGTCTTAAGTAGAACAAAAATAAGCAAATTAACTAACATGTGCATAATTAGTAATGAAAAAACGACAATGGTAAGACTGTTGTAAATATAGTGATGGTAAATTTGGGGCCTTCATTACAAAAACACATTTCAGCAAATTGAAATACGATGAATCAAACCAATTCACATATTCCATTTGCAGAAAAGTTTCGTATATAAGGCAGAAATCTACATCAACTGACACCACACACAGTGGACCAAACACAGAAGAACGCAGATGATGAAGGTTTAGTGGCCTTCGAAAACGGCTGGCTGTTCCGTTCAACTATGTGTTGACAGAATATTTACAACTAACTTTGATGTTATTTGTTCATTAATAATTATCACATGTAATTTGGCTTAAAAGGCGATACGAACATTAGCCTGTTCAATTCATTAAATATAGAAACAAATGCAGTTCGAATAATAACAATTAAATTAACTGAAATATCCAAATGTCAAAACTAGCGCTTTTCTGAATTTAAATTCAAATGTCTCGAAATATTTTTTTGATTAGAATTGTAACGTCATGTGAAACAACACAGCAACCGCAGCGGTTAAAATTTATTTTTTATTTGCTATTTTTATAACATAACCCATTTTTAGAGTTTAAATAAATTTTACATAGGATATTTTTACTCCAAAACACAAAAAAAGCGGAATTGGTTAGAACTGGTTACAAACAAATTTATTCTCTGATCAACTGTCTAACGCGTGGTAATAGTAATAGCACTCGATAGCTTTTTTTGCGGACCTTTAAAAATGTTAACTATTTCAGAAACTCTCATGATTTTTTTTCGAAATTTTTAAGGCCAAAAAGTATTTAACCGAGTCAGATATAGTTAACCGAATCAAATACATATCATAGCAACAGTAACTTAAATTAAAAAAAAAACAATTCAAATATATAAAGTGTGGAATTACTCGCTTGAATAGTGTGACATTAACGGCACATCATTATTCATAATCGCGAATACGAATATTATATGTGAAATGTACACACATTTAATTGGGCTGCTATTTACGTCTATAAAATGAAATATGAAAAATTTCACACTCCAGTGGGTCGAGTTAAAAGAATTTAAGTATATTTTCATATGAGAAAAAGGGGAACGAAACAAAACCTTTTCCCAGTTACATAATCCAGTCGATTTTCCTTTAGTGTAACTGTAAAAAATAAATTTAAAAAACTTTTCATATTAAAAATTATCTTACACAAAAAATATGGATGTGAAAACCAGCGAAAATAAAGCTTTTTTGATTGTAAATTATTAAGAGGATGTCGAAATTGTTAACGACAAGTCCGAAATTTAATTAATAAAAAATAATACCTTATGAACTATTTAGGGTGAATGTCGAAATTGCAAACCACAAGTTAGAAATTTAAATAATTTTTACCATGGCAACATTTGTTGGTCCAAGATATACAATTTTAATTTTCTAAAAAATTTCACGGCATTCGAATTACTTGAAGATGGCAAGTAAGATCCCGAAATTAAAAAATTATGGACAAAAAACTAGTTTTCATCGCGAAAATCGGAAACAATACTTGAAATGCATTAGAAATTGCCAAAACTGTTAAAAATAAAATAAACTCGGAAAAAACGCGAAAA
This sequence comes from Nowickia ferox, assembly GCA_936439885.1. Lineage (NCBI taxonomy): Eukaryota > Metazoa > Arthropoda > Insecta > Diptera > Tachinidae > Nowickia > Nowickia ferox. The sequence goes on from OW387028.1 coordinate 1,784,013, forward strand.
ATCGCAAGTTCGCGAAAAAAACCGCAAGCTCGGGAAAAATTTCTAAATGCTTTGAAGAAAAACAGAAATTATATAAATCGCAAAAAAATGACGTCGCAGAAAGTAAAAGTTTTTGTTTAATTTCACACATCACCAAAATGGAAATTTTTTAATATTTTTGAATTAAAAACAAAAAATTCAAACAGTGAGTCGTCTTTCAATGACGTAAGAAATAGAAATATGCCTTTATGCTTATTTTCTGTCATTTGAAATTAACGTTTTTGACAATTTAGTATATGGCAATACAACAGGCCGTTCACAACCGTGCTATTTGGTCTTAAATATTAATTTATCACTTATGACTTTAGACGACTTTGTGAATTGGCTAAATATATGTACGTAGGTAATAAAAAAATAGAAAAATTAAAAAGATAAAAAAATACAACAAAGCAATAACAGGGTACCTATGAAAGCTTGTATTCTTTAGGAAGTTTTTTGTTTGAAACTCCACAACAAAAATTTGTACACTGTGACAATAAAAAAGCATGGTATCACACCTTGTGAATATATATACATACATACATATATATGTATAAATTTTGTATTAAAACGTTATTGAATTACACTGGGAAATCATCTTAAGTATTTGTATATAGTTTTCTGCCTAATTTTTAATTCTTGTAAACACGATTTTTGTGAATGTTTAAATAATAAATGTTTTGTTTCTTTTATACTTATTGGTTTTTATTATTTTCTTTTTTAACGAGTGTAAATAATTGAACTGAAAATGTAAATAAAACTAAAAATAAATTAATATTGCTCCAGTTGCAAACACTACGCACACATATGCACGCTTTGAAAAATACATACACATGTATGCACATATTTTCAACTTTTCGACCGATAATTCATTTTTGAACACTGTATAACACACATAAGTACATGCATATGTATGTACTCGTATATGTTGTCAAATATTTTAAATGAATGTGCATATGCGGGTATGCAAAATAGCCAAACAAAACAATTACAATATATGTATGTATGTTTAAACCTCGTACATGCACACACATTCACAGCACACACGCATCAGAGTACCCTGGAACCATTTGGAGAAGATATACATACATATGTATGTATCTCACCGTCTATCGTTGACAATGCATTTTCCCTTTTGAACGGGATTTTTTATATGACGCTAAAGTGGCTTTCACCATGGACTTGTTGTTTCCCCGCTACTAAACCACCCTCCGACCAACCAAAAGAAACAAGCAACCAGTTAATAAACAAACAGCCAACCAACCATCCAATATTCAACACACATTATAACTATTACACTGTTTGTTGCAAAATGTGCCTCTAACCATGTTATAATATGAATTGTTATCTGTTTGTATGAATGAATGTATGTATCTGTGTATTGTTCATTATTCAAATACGTACAATAAAATCCATGTATAAATGTATAATAATGTGTTTTAACAGTGGCAGGAACAAACAAAATCATCCGTTTCGAAAAAAAGTGTTCAGGAAGTGTCAACTACATCGGTACAAAAGCTGTCATCGTCAACATCGTCATCATCAACAGCTTCCTCATCAACTTCTTTGGCTGATAATTTGTTGATGTCGGCAATTCCAGCTATAGAAAGTTCTCTAACAACCTCATCGCCGATAATAACTAGTCCTTCTCTGTCAGATAAAGGCAACGATGCCCTCAATACAACAAGTCTGCAAAGTGAACTTTCAGCTATGAAACTCCATGATGAGCATGGTAATGAGGTGGGTGAAATTGTGCAGCAAAGGCAACAACAACAGTCTATTCAAGCTTCGACATCTGTAACGCCTCTTGATGGTGGAAGTAAAAACAGCTCATCTCTAACAGAAGTTACTTCTTTCACTAAATCATCATCTAAGTTACAGCAAATGGCCACATCGGTAGTAGCTACAGCCCAAGAATCATCGTCTTCGGTGAGTTGCTCCTCCTATAGTTCAGCAAAGAAAGAAAAAATTGTCTCGGCCAGTAGCAGATCGTTGTCATCTATTAAATCTTCAGAGTCAATTGAAAAGGTTATGACGTCTTCAAAAGCAATCGTTGAAGACCAAGAGTTCTAAAAAAGAACTTACTTATAAGTACTTATTATTATAAAAGACGTGTTTCAACATTTTTTGTTTGTTTGAGGTTCTGTTTTAAAATATATGAGTTTTTTTCATAAAAACCTGAAATTTGTTAAGAAATCCTTTGTCAAATAAGAATGAAAGAAAACCTCAAACTTGTCGCAACATTTTCTACTTTATTTATATATATGAATGTCTGAATCTAAATGTTTTTTTTATGTAGCATATGCGTATATGTATGTGTGAATTGTAAATTAAAATGGTTTCAATAAAAAAGTGTCAACAAAAACTAGTATTAATAGTGAAAAATAGTTCTTTGCAAAATTATGCTGTTAACTATTAACTTCCTGACTGCAGAATATGTACGTGTACATGCACAGCGTGCGGATTATCAAAGTACTTCTAGGGATTTTTGAAAATTTATTAACATTTACATGAAAATAAATACAACCATATTGAACAATTAAAAAGAATTAAAAAAAAAAAATGAATATAAAACAATAACCAAAACAAAAATGTCCAGTAATATTTTGATGAATATTTTATGACTTTTGCCTACAAGTAAAAAATAGATTCAAGTAATTTCAAAAAAAAAATAATAAAGTGATCAAATAATATTTTCATAGATTCTATCGGATGTTTGCAAATCAATGTTACTAGACGAAAGTAAAATAGCAAGTGCTTCATTTTGACGTTGCATTCGCTTTGTTCACAATTCATTCGAATTAGTGGTATCCAAATTTGTATGAAAACAATTACGTCTTCTTGCGAAATGTGGTTCGAGTCAAAGTTCGTACTGAGGTAAGATTAATAAATGAAAAACAGTTTTCTTTCGCTTATAATGCGCATGAAGACAGTTTTTCGACATAGTGGAAGAGGCAATAAATTCAAAAAAAAAAAAAAAAAAAGAAATTTACACCACTACTGCGCTGATACTACTACTTAGGTAAATAAATTTTTTGTTTTACACTTCCAAAGCTTCCTTGAATAAACAAAATTTTAGTATGTTGCTATAAACAAAGACTAATTTATTAAGTGAGGAGGATATGGATCACTTAACTTTAGTTTTCAAACCAGCTTCTTTTAACATGAATCTCAATAATGAGCTTGACTTTACAATTAAAGATTTTTTTACAAAACGAGGATGTCTATCTGGGTGTACTTGCTAAACAAAAAATTTCTAGCTCCAAACTCAATGGAAATGAGAAAAAATTATTTCAAATTGTGTTAAATTTTACATAAAATTTACATAAATATTTTTTAAAAGAGCTCTCTACCTGGATGCACTAACTTTTTGAGAACCGAAAATCGTAATATTTATCGATCTATTCATTCGGTTGCGGTAACGATAATATGATTCTGTAATTACTTTTTTACAATAGTCTACATCTGAGTTTAACTCGCCATTTGATTGTATATCATGGGGCATTCCTGCATACAAAATGTCAAAATAAGCGAAAAGCATAAAGAAGAATTAAAGAAAAACTAAATGAATTTGAGCTTGTTTTTTACTTTGTTTACTTCAACCGACAGCGAATATCATTAAAATATGTTACATAAATTATAGCGATACGATTATCGTAATAAAAGTTACTGAATCCAGGTACTGATGTGTTGCCCTTTGAAAATTATAAGCAGAAAAGTTCCTTCTTTGATAGTTTTAACACAAAATTTTGCAAACTTAATTGACAAAAATTATATTAAAAACCTAGATAACGACCTCAGAGAACTTTGTATTATAAAATTTAATAACCATTTTACAAGCTAAGATAATCTTAGCTGTGAAGAACTTTGATCAAAAGAGTCAGAAAGTACTCGTTTTGATAATGTCCTAGCTTTTTCGATGCTGTTAAAATTTATTCAAAATTTATTTCTTCTTCATATGTTTAAATTTGATTTATATGTAAATTGTTGTTACTTTTTTATTTTAAAATAAATTTGGATTTATGATGACTTTTTTCTTCTAAATATGATTTTTTCCGGCAAATGAAACTTCCGGCAACACTGCATTAAATTGAGAAATATAATAAGGCATACTGAAGTACCTCTGGTGTGTATAATTCCACTCTAGGGCAAGAGTTTCAAAAGCTTTAACGAGTTTCTTTAAGTTGCTGTTTACCAACAAGTGTATCTAATGATGTTTTCTTTTCTGGAAAAAGTGTAAAATTTTTTAACTTTTTATTAAAAAAATATAATTTAGCGTTTGTTTAAAGAGAAATTTCAGCTCGTAAGGGATGATACAATAATTTATAATAAAATGCATATTTCAGAAAATCATTTTAATGCGAATTTTCATTGAAAAGTGTAATAAATGTAAAAATTTTTTCTAGAAAACAAAATGCCATAACTGTTTAACTAAAAGAGCTGTTTAGCAACCGATGTGGTTATTTGGAATACATAAATATCATAGAGTTGCAAAGCAGCTCCGTGCGAGTAAAGATCACGCGTCGTTGGTATTTTTTTTAAAATAAATAAATAAAATTAAGTAAAATTATATTCAGTGTAACTTCATAAAATTTTTTTAAAAAAGCAAATGATTGTAAATAAAAATTGTATCCCTTGTATCATAATGCGTCGTTTCGCCACCGAAAAAATTTGGCAATTTTAATTTTATACAGCATTATTTGTTTGTGAGTAACAAGTTTCAACATTGAAAAATTAACCAGCCGAATGGAAATAGTTACATAGAACGTGTAAAGATCAGATAATTGTGACTTTTCATAGTTTTTTATTTTAAAGTTCTTACTAAGGAGGCCAGGACACAAAAAGCAACGGAACTTGCAGGAAATTTGTCTGGTGATTTACTGGGGTAAAAACTCCAGCTAAATTCAGTGCTGTAAAATGCACTATTTCACAAAGTCTAAGTCAGCTCAACATCTTTCAGATAAGACCAATTTTCAGATAGCACAAAGGGATCATTGTATTGAACCCAAGTGAGCTGAACTCTAAATTTCACCCTTCCTTACCAACAGCTTGCTAACCTAACCTAACCTCCTAACCTAACCTAATCTATCCTAATTTTCATCCGATCCGGCAGCAACCGGTGTGTTTTATTTAGGCTACGTGCTGATTAGATTTTGAACTCTATTGGCTTAGTAGTTAAAAATTTTTTCAAGACAAAAGGTTTTGTAAAAATTTTATTTTTGAAATCTATTGAATCGAATCGATTCAGTCACTATCTTACGACATTTAAGCGAGCTCAATATCTTTCGAATGCGGCTAATTTTTATCCGATCTGTTGTTAACCTATTCTTAAATTATGAGATGCTTACATACATACATACACACACATACGAACATATATACATAGTGAAATCATCGCTAGAATATGATCCAAATATGCGATTTTCGAAAAATGGGGTAAAATCAGTAACTTCCTATAGCGGAAGGTTAAAAAATAATTAATTGCATTCGAGTTTGTGGTTGTATTTCTAATTTCAACCGACAGCGAATATCGTTAAAATATGTTACTGGGTAACAAAATCGATAGGTTCGCTTTATATATGTGACCTTCTCCGAGAAAAGCGACCTAGTGTGTCAAAAAATGGGTTTGGATAAGTGATAAAGTGATAATACGTTATGATACTTCAAATGCGTTTTTCTCAAACTTCATTTTCACACACTACGTCCCTTTTCTCGGAGAAGGTCACATATAGTGACACGATTATCGTAATAAAAGTGAAAGTGGTTATTTCGACGAGTTCTCCTTATGGTTAGAGTTTCATCACTGTAACCTTGCCTGGCGCACTAGTGTGGCTAGATTTGACGTTAAGTGACAGAAAAAGTGTGTACACAATCATGCGACTTTTGAAACAATACAACCCTGATCTAATGAATTCTTGTTGTATTTTGAAATTTTTCATAAACTCCATCATACCAGCGTTGTATTTTCTCAAAAATCGTACGATTGTGTATAAAAGTGAATTCTAGCATTTATTTCGTTGTAGTATGCAAAATAAAATATTTTTGTTAGAAGCTAGAACCTTTTTTTAATTCCAGATTTTTTAAAAAGTTGTGTCCTTCTGTCAATTAAATAACAATGGAAAATTAAAATACTATTTATTTAAATGGATGAAAATTATGTTTTTATAACAAGTTCCAAAAATTCAAAGTAATCGCAATTTTTTTGTACAGAAAAGAACGGTTCTGTGCCGTGGCAACGAAAAGTAAAATCTAATGAGGCCTTTACTCCTGATTTAGATAAGAAGCAATAAAAAATGCTTCAGTAATGGCGAATTCAATTTCAAGGTATTGCCAAATTCTGCAATAGACATAACAGAATTAAAATCGTTGCCAAAAATAGCTAATTATACTTTATGGATTCTTTTGCTTTTGTTTAACATTAATTTTTACAAGCTTTAGTCTAATACCAAATTAAAACTAATTAGAGCGCTAATTTTGTACAAACTGAGTTGGAAGTTTTACAATTTACATTCAACTGAATTGAATTAAAAAACAAACTTGGCTCACTAATGAGATGTACAAGTCATTTTGTATGAAATTTGTTACCAGATGAAATGCATACGATATGACGAATTGTACTGCATTATTAACTTTAAAGCCGCATTTTTTGAGTTACGATATTGTTAAAGTTAATGAACAATATGTTGAATATGACAGTTGTTTAATGCAAAACTTTTCATTATTTTTTCTTTATAATTATAATTTAATGCAACCATTTTTTATAATTACGTGTCAACAACACTAAATACATCATGATTTTTGTTTACCCAACAACCAAATCATCATTCAACCAACAACCCAAAACCAATCAATCCCTTTCCAAATTTTAATTCTACTGAATATGACACACGCAGTCTAACACTGTTGCTGACAAATCTGTATGCGTTGAAGACCTTGCAGAAAAAGCCAAGGTTGATGAGGTTAAAGGTATCTTTAAGGAACCTGTTGAAAAGGAAAATACTAAAGAAGAGGATACTGTTAATCTGAAGAAGGAAAACAATCAAAATGAATCTAGCTCTGAAGTCACTGAAGAGACAGAGGAAGAGGTAGAAGATGATGATGACAACGAGAATGACCACGATGACGACGAAGGTGAAGAAGATACCAACCGAAAAATAACAGCAGAGACAACTGAAACACCGGATGTATGCCAAAGTAAAACTATAACTGTGACATCATCCAACAAAGTTGAGCCAGGTAGCACTAATACTGTTGTAATAAACTCAGAAGAAAAGAATCCAGCTGCTACGAATACTCAAATTACTGAAGCAGTAGAAAAGCCTGACTCTATCGAGTACAAAAAAGTCAAGGCAGAATTAGTGGAAGAAGAGGAGGAGAAGGAAGCAGAAGACGAGGAAAATGAGAACGTCAAACAGGAAGTTCATGGAAAAGATGCATCTGAATTGGAAAAATCTGATGAATCTACACAGCATCAGCCCAACAAAAATCAGGTAGTTGAAGGCAGAACGTTTCTTCTTTATCATTTTAACTATAATACATTCTTTTTTCAACCTTAAAACCCTACCCATGTTTTGAATTGAATTTTCCTACCCTGGGTGCTCAAGTACCCTGCTTTTCATGAGTAGTATTTAAAAAAATAGTTATAAAATATTATAAAGAAAAAATTAATAATATACTATGCTTTAGATACACATGGCATACATTTTTATTTGATGCTCCGCACAGATAAGCATTTTGTACTTGTTGCAAAAGGTCTTACTTACTTACTTATTTTTTTTGCATCTCGCGTAGGGACATAATATAAAGAGCCCTTATTCTATGGCACTAGGCACTGATCTATCAGGAGCATTTGGCGTTTTCAAAATATAATTTATATTTTCGCGAATATGTGTAGTCAAAGTGGGCTAATTTTGATGCTGTTCGAAATAAAGTTTTATAAGCTGTAAGGATAAAGTCTCAAAAACGTTCATCTTTTCTTTATTTAATGCTTCACTTAAGCTCAACAATATCATTGAGTTGTTACCAACGGTATTTAGTAACCCGTAGAAAATCCGCTGAATCATATCATCTGTCAAATTTCTACTCGAATCCGCTCTCATTTTTTACTGTTCACAACAAATAAATAAAATAACACCAATAAAATTACTTTGCTTACAGTTGAAAAATAGAAAATTACCTTGCTTAGAGTAAACAATACACACAGCGATCACATCAAAAACTTAACGTGTGCTATAGCACCCATTACTTATTATTTCTACTACTTGCCCCTTAAGAAACCGCTTTCCAAGTCTTTAAATGTGAAAAGTATGCGAATACATGAAAATAGAAATAAAGAAAAAACGGTCTTACCAAAATTCAATGTACGAGTATAACACGACTTTAAATAAGTATATAGCAGGGTGTCAAAGCACCCTGGTTAAGGTTCTAGGATTAAACAGATTGGATTCGATTTCTGATCTGGAACTGTGCAAAACTAGGTTTTACATATATCCATACATATGTATGTTTGCATGTAGCTGTTTAATATTTTATGTTCTGTGTTTTACGTATAGATTCCACAAGAGCCTGAAACACAATCACCCACACAACCACAATCACCAGCAACCGAAAATGAAGAGACAGTCGTAGATGCTCCTTCCATTATTTCAGAAACTAATCCGCATGAAAATAATATTCCCAATAAACAGGTAATTATATATACATACATACATGTTCGTTAATATTTACAGTAAAGTCCAATATATAATATACGAGTACACACTATATAATCCAATGATATTTTGAATCAAACTTATGGTTCGATATGTATGCTTCTAGGTCTGTGTTCATACAATGCGAGTCTTATTGATAAAATTCGTACAAATTTTTCTTTGTACCATATTCGGCATTTACACAATACAAGTCTTAAAGCCGAGCCACTTAGAATCCGTCATGGGTTATACGTTGTCTCTTACAACTGACATTAACGCAACGATAGAGGGAGAAGGATAACACAGTGAGAGTTTGGTCGACGGAAACATTTTAACAGCTTCCATAGGTTTATTTCTCCATCTTATTTATTAATTTCTGTTATTCTATTTTAGATGCCACAAAACACAAAAACCTGAATCAAAACATACCAAAAAAAGTCAACTAACACTGGTCTACAAATTTGGAAAAAAAATTTACTGCAGAAACGAAGCATGTCTTCTAACTAATCTGGATGCGCTGAATTCGAATCTGGCATAAAATTGTGCTATCACGTCTTGTTAATTTTTTATCGCATGCTGGCAATACTGTAAAACAGTCAATACTTACACTCCAATTAATTAATTAATTAATTAATTCTAAATCTTCAAAATAGTAGTGCTTAAGCATGTCACTGAGATCGAGTGTTACTGGCTCAATATATTTTTTCTTTGTGTGTGGCGAATATTTGGTTGGAAAAAATGAAAATGCAATATCAGAATCATACCATATGCTAATTTAAATTATTTTGGTTTTGCTGTCAGAAACTTGAAAGAACAAGTAGTCAAATGGCAAGAAGATCTGTTTCGATTTTTCAATTCCAGTACTTTGGAAAGAGTCAAGTAAACACCAAACCGACTGTTATTTCTGTTTAAAAATAGTTGCTGAATTCAATATGAAAAATCAAAAAAATATTACTTACGAGAATGTCCCATCGATTTCCAAACCAGTTCAACGTCCCCCCAATTGATCCATTACCAGTCATTTCCAGAACAACAAACAAGAGGAGCGTGCTCACCAAGATTTGATGAAAATTTAAAGAAATTGTCAAGGATTTTGGGACAAACGCATGCTTGGAGACTACTCCTGGACTCTAATACGTGAAACCGAACCAACATAATACAAACGACGACGTTTGAAAATTCATTGATTTTAAAATAAATTAATGATTTTTTATATAAAAAAACGAATAAAATCATTTTTTGTATCTGATAGAGAAAAACCAATTACAGATTCGAATTCAGCCCACCAAATTACCCTAAGAATGATATTTGGTTGCTCCAGTCCAGTCCAGCCCTTGTTAGTTAGTGTAATTAATAGCTGTCAAACTAGTGCAACAAATACAATAGTTCTATGTTTTGATACAAAAAGGGCCTTTTAACTCAATACATTTAGTCCAATGTTTCTCCAGTTTTTGTATACCTTCCAAAAATAGGATTTTTCGAGGTCCTTGAAATGGGCATTTGTTTGGTCAATAATTTCATCGTTGGAGCTAAATCTCTTTCCACCTTAGGTTTGGAAATAGAAAGTATTCACTAGGGACTAAATCCGAAGAATATGTTGGATGAGGTATCAATTCGTATCCCAATTCATAGAGTTTTGTCATTGAGACTGCACACGTGTGCACCCGTGCATTATCTTGATGAAGAAGAAATTTTTTCTTGACCATATGGGGTCGTTTTCTTTTTAAATCCTTAAAAACTCGGTCCAATAAGTTGACATAATATTCGCCGTTTATTGTTTTTCCCTTTTGAAGGTAATCGATGTGGATTATCCCGCGTGCATCCCAAAAAACTGTTGCCATCGTCTTATTGGCCGACAAACTTACCTTGGCCTTCTTCGGAGCAAGTTCACCTGGAGAAACCCATTGCTTAGACTGCTCCTTGTTCTCCAGAGTACAGTGATGGATCCATGTTCCATTCACAGTTACAAAAGGCCGCAAAAACTCATTCGGGTTGCGGTTAAACAACTCCAAACAATCCTTTGAAGTTGGCACACCTTTACGTTTATGGTCAATTGAGAGCAAACGTGGTATCCATCTTGCAGACAACTTTCTTAAACCCAGCTGATCACTTAAAATCGAAACCACGCTGCCATATGAAATGCCTATGGCATCAATAATCTCACGCACTTTTACTCTTCGATCGGCCAATACCATACCGTGGATTTGTGGATTTTTCGAAATTTTCTGGTGTACTGACCTCAATCGGCCGTTCAGAACGTTCAGTGCCATTTGTACTTGTGTGACCACAACGAAAGTCAGTAAACCACTTTTTTACCATTGAAATCGATGCTGCAGAGTCCCCATATTATTTATTATTTATTTTTCTTGGTTTGATTGACGGGTTTTTTCGCAAAAAATTATGTTTAGTGAGCACCCGAAATTCACTTTTTTCCATTTTTAGAAAAATACACGAGGTTGTATGTTTTGAACAGGTGGTACTTGATAGAAACAGTGTTGCCTTTCATATAACTACGATTGAAGTCACGGACTTTTTTATCCGCCTTCGTATATTTATGGATGGAAGGCACGTGAGAGCAGCAAGTTCGGTTCTTACAGATATTAATAATCTCTTAGACTTTGGCAATATCGATAAAAACTTAACGTACAAAAACTAATCTTCAAACTTATTTATTTCTATTTGTAATAAATTAATGTAAATATATTTAATTTTTTTTGTAAATTTTTAATTGTTATTGTTCGAACTTCATTTGTTTCTATATTTATAACTTGATCTTTAGCCTGATCGTATCGCTTTGTAAGCCAAATTACATGTGATAATTATTAATGGAAAAATAACACCAAAGTTAATTGTAAATATTCTGACAAACATGTAGTAGAACGGAACAACTAGCTGTTTTCGAAAGCCATTACACCTTCATCACCAGCGTTCTTTGTGTTTAGTCACTGTGTGTGGTTCTGCTTTATATACGTAACTTTTTTTAAATATTTTTTTTTATATTTATTTTTTGTTTTAACATATTGCAGTATATAATATGCATTGTAGGTTAATTTGCTTTAATAAATAATAATTTTTAAGCTCTCATATATACACATACGCATGTATGTCTGTTTTTAATTTTAAATTCAAAAAGCCGTTCAAGTAGTGAATAGTACGAGTACCCAATTGAAAAAGTATCAATTAGTAATGAGTATTCAAAAGTAGCCACTTTTAACAACACTGTAGGTAAAATTATTAAAATCGTATTGTAAAGTTGAGTGCCAGCTGACAAAAACTGTACCATATGCAATGCATGTTATACCTACCCCTTTTAGACACACAAAGTTTATTTTGCAAAGTCTTAATTCAGCTTTGTAAAAGACGGAGGGAGGTATACTATCTCTTCTATACTTCTTTAGCTCTTTGCAAAGTAAACTTTCTGTGTCTAAAAGGGGTATTACTAGTTATAAAATATGTGGTGGTAGCAATGCCCACGTAGAAATATACAGAAAACAGATTCTGTTGTGAATGTAAAAAAACCCGCATTAAAAGACAAAGAAATGTGCTGTGCTATTACATTTTCTATAACTTGTACACGGTTTTGCTAGTTCTACCTTATCTTGTACTTTGCGTAAACGGAGACGACCCGAATGCGACAGAGCTGATAAGAAAACCTGTTGACAAATTACGAAATTCGATATCGTTTAAAATTTAGATACAATCACAATTAAAGGTTGCTGAAAATTTGTTCGATATCAAATGCCGTCTTGGGGAAAATAGCGGCATTCGATATCAAACGAAATTTAAAAATATGACCTAAATAAATAAATGAGTTGACAAAAAGTTAAAGACTTAACTTTCTTATCCACAGCTGGCAAGTATTTGCCCAAAACAGCGTAACCGCTAAAAACTTATCTAAAATCTTTTTGGTTCAGATGCGTGCTTACTAAGTTAAACAGTTTCCAATCATGTTGTCATGTGTTGGATTCATCACGACTTATATATTATTAATAACTATCACTAAGTTTATGTCCGACACTGGTCGGGCCTAATTAATTATATTTAGATTTAAGATTTAAATAATTATTGTTAGTTCATATTTGAAGATATAATAAATAAATATATGTACTAAAAAAAAATGTTGGATTCTATAGCATTTTGTATTAGTTATGTATGAAACTCTTTAACTTTATAAATTCGTGTCTGAATCAAACATTTTCCATTAGAATTTAGGGATCACGTCTTTTTCGGCAAACGTTTGCCAAGTGCGACCGTACCTTTAGTAAAACATCCCAGCAAAAATTTGTTAGGTTTCTGGAAATACCAAAGAAATTTAAAGCTTTCCAAATGCACTGTTTTGAAATACTTCCGAGATTGCAAAAAAGAAGGAAGAAATTTCTTAGTTCGTTTTCAAACTCGCTGAAGTTGGTCAGCTCATTATATTTATTTAAAAAAAATATCAAAACAAACAGTGTCTGAGTACAAACAACTTTATTTTCCATACCATTCCACGTCCCATTCAAAACAAATATATGTAAGTATGTACGTATTCGTTTTATTATTAATTATAAGGGCGCATCATTGGTGCAGAACATCCTAGTGGGACATCTCGAAAGAAAAACACGTTTTATGCAACTCTTTTTTTTTGCGGGGATATATTAAAATATGTAATAGCAAAGTAGAAATATCACTTGAAACAGGGCTTATTTTAAATTTCCCGTTTTCCAAGTCTAATTGCATCAAGTTACTGTGAAACTGTTTGTGTTTATTTTCCACCTTTTTTTAGGAAAATTTCAATAATACAATCAAGGATATCATATCGAGTATTGACAGTAACATAAAAGCTGAGGAAAACATAGCTGCACTTAAAGAAAGAGAATTAGAGTTGCTTAAAAAGCAGCAGGAATTATCAGCAGAAATAGAGCAGCAGCGGCTATTAGCGCAGAAATTGGCCAATGAAAACCAATTGAAACAACAATTTTATAACAAAAATTTTGTGAATCAAGAAAGTACCATTCCGCCAAAAACATATCAACCCACAATGAATGTATCGAAGTATACGACCTTTGAAGAAAATCAAGGTAACAACGTTTATTCTCGAAAATCGGAAACGTTTGAAACCCGGGTAAGTCAATGTTCACTTGATCCATTTATACAAATTTTCAACAAAATGAAAACTAAAAAGGCTGCATTATTGCTGTATAAACTTTTGATTCGTGCACAGCAATTTTTGTAATATGTCTTCTATCATTTAAGCACAACAAAAAAACAAAAAACAATAATAATTATTTATATAACTTTTAATTAAATTTTATAATAGACACTTCATAATACTTTATATTCCACCAAATGTTTCCATTTTTGTCAAGCATTATGGAAGTAATTGGGTGAACTATTTATTTGCATATTCTAGCTGACTCACTCTGGAAGGACTATGATTTTGAATCTAAAAATTTTTAGAAACTAATAAGTTCTTGTTGTTTTTGTCAGTTATTTTTTGAATCCATCAAATTCGAAATAAGTTTCGAAGGAGTGAAATATACATACATACCAACTCACTCCCACCGTGTTCGTTATAACTTTTTCGGCTCAAAGTGCCTGCTGTTTCTTTTCAGTCCGTTTTTTTTTGATAACTCTGGCAACTTTGTGTTGTTATAGTAATTAGTTAAAAAATACTCAATTAGTTACAAAAAAACATTTGTTGTTTGAAAATAATAAACCAATAAAAAAGCATAATTGTTCGTAATTTCTTACAAATAATTTACTGATAAAACGCCAACCTTAAATATCGCAAATGTAATGTGCACGTTTGTGTTTAGTTTTTTAAAACACTTGCCTTAAATAATTTTAAGACCATAAGTGTGAACATAGTATAAAACTAGCATTAACGACGATTAATGTACGAACAATCATACGTATTTTAAATTTAATTAAAATCAAAATGGGTCTTTCTTTGCACAATTGTGCTGAGAATATTTTTTTTCAAAAATATCTATCTAGCAAACACACATGTTTCATTTCAAATTGATAATATGTTTTATGTTATCACATATTTAAGGAAAAATGGTAATATGCCATTAAATAACATTATGATAATTTTCATAGCGATATTCATAAGTTTAATGGTAGGGAAAGAGAAAAATTTTAAATAAAAATTAAAACATATATTTGGAAAAAGAAAAAGTTTACCAAGTAAAGTTTAAAAAGTTTTTCTCAAATGAAAATGTTATATTTTCAATTAATATTTAAACTGTGTGGCTTTGTGTTTGATGGGTAGCTCGCAACCTCAATACATTGACAGTATATTAATATATTCACAGCGCCCACCAATCATTTATGCTAGGGACACAACTGGAACGAACGAAGAATTTTTCGTTGTAAACTTTCGTCATCAGAAATAAAACACATTTATGCATATGAAAATGAGCACAACACCGCCGTCGAACGAAATTCGTCGTGCGTGGGGTACTCTCCGATTGATTTATTACTATTTTTTAAATCGACGAACGACGAAAAACAATTTTCTCTCTCTCTCTCTCTCTTTGCACAAACAATAACCAACTTTATCAATTATAAGAGCTGAATTCGCTGAGTAAATTCGTCGTTATTGTGTTTCACACGAAAAATTTAAGCAGCGAATTCTTATCGGCAATTTCGTCGACATGGACGAATACGTCGTTCGTCCCAGTTGTGTTTCTAGCATGAAGAACATCTTTTAAAATATTTGGAATAAAAGTGATTCTTCGATAAAATCATTTCTCAAAATTACTAATCTCGTAACACGTCACGCATGTGCATGCTAACATACTTACATATTGTTTGAAATATTAGTCGCCCCAATTCCACACTTGCAGAGATGTTCTGTACGCCATGCGTTTTAAAATCGAGCGATTTCCAAAAATGAAAAACAGTGTTCTACTGCATTCGAACATAAATTCATATAAAATATCTTAAGCATTTAAGACATTAAAACCAATTAAAAAGCTGCAATAAGTAACTTTTCTAAGTGAGCTCTTTCCTGGAAATTAGGCGATTTCAAAACGTGCGATTTACCGAACACCCTTGTTTATCACTAATTACGCTGTACAACAAAATTAAACAGCAAGGCTCTATCGACTGAATCCGTCATTGGAGACATACATATCGCACATTCAGTTGAATGGTGTTATAACTCAAAATAAGTAGTTTTGCAGAAAACACGTTTAAAGTTTTCAATTTACTTACAACTCAATGAAGGCGTGAACAAATATTATTCTCTCAGGAAGTGAAAGTACAAGCTATTTATATGAAATTTGTAAGCAAGATAAAATACGAAATGCATTATAATTCGGCATTATTAGCTCAAAAAATTAACTTACATATATACATACAGTGAAAGGAAAATCTTCGTGACAGCTATTGTATTTTTTACTGATTTATTCATTTTGTCATTAATAACGAGCTAAGGTAAGTTTTCATTGTATTAATGAAGAATGTCCATAAACTTTCATATAAAACGGTTCATTGATTTCGTGAATCTCTCTCATTAAAAAATTGAAAAATGCCATTATACGAGCACATACATATGAACTTAAGTCATTGATTGTAGCTTTTGTAAATTGTAGTGAATGTACAATTATGTACATCACTGTTAGAATTTTAAGAATTTATTTTTAATTATATTTTTTTTTTTACTTTGTTAATTATGAGACACACACTTATTTAACACACACTTAGTTATTTAAGAACCCTTTTTTTTTCTTTATTCTTTTTTTTTATGTTTACGATTGGTCAGCAGAAAACTTTAAATATTCAAAACAATGTCAATGTACTAAATGTTTATTTGAGATTTGTAATATAATACTATTTCTTTATTAAGTAAAAACGTGGGAAATAATAATTTCTCTTATGAAATTTATGAGCTGACCAATGCAATAATTTAGTATATAAGCAATTGATTTTTAGGAATAAAATTCAGAATTAATTTGACAATCAAAAAGCTCTTGATTCTTTTTTTTAATTCTCAAGTGGGCATTTTGATGCTCTGTTAATGCGGCTGAAGAGCTAAGTAATACTTTAACCGATAAACAAATCAAACACATGGCGATCCTGCCACCGATCCTGGTATCGATCCTTTAAAAAATTTTTCTTTCCTATATTGACTTCTAATTATTCATCACCATCAATCCTAATAGAAAAGTTTACCGAATGACTTCGAAAGAAGAAATCGACGAGATTTTCAAAAAACACGAAAAATTCATAGAACTTTCAAAAGAATACTTTCCAACTTCCACAACTGAGAACACTGATTAAGCACCACCTTATATACCAACACCTAAAGATGCTGGGCCCAAGCCACTTACAATCGAGCAATACAGAGCAAGACAAGTAAAAAAATCCATAAAACCAGAAGTAGAAACAGTGACAACAAAACCCAAAAAGAGAGGAGGAAAAAAACGAAAATTCGAAGCAGCCTGCAGAGATTTACAAAGAGTCATAAACATCAGCAAGGGCAATCAAAAACGAGCATTGATAAAACAACTAGCGGAACTAAAGAAGAAAGGATGGAAATAATACAACACAATTCATTTCAATTAAAATTATGCACACTTTTAGTTTAACACCCGAAGAAATCATAAGTTAGAATATTAAAAACATAGAAATAGGTATCGCGGATGCTAAAGTTGAGGGTCATGCAAATGCATATGCAGTAAACGACAACAAAATAACGATAAGTCAGGAAATAGTAATAGTTTTATTGATAATTATCTTACTAATAGCATTATGGAAATTTATTCAAAACTATATAAAGAAACAAGTAGTAAGAAATAATGTACAAAATGCATGAAAACATATATTAAAATTAAACAAAAACCATTACAAAAAAAAAAAAATTGTTTCATATTTATGGATCAAATTATAGAAGAACTCAACATTATTTAGTTGAGCAATTAGGTAGGCAATTTGGCAAAGTAGCAAGCCAACTACCAAGATCACTAAGGGAAGATAAAATATCAGAATTTCGAATACTGAAGAGAAAAGCAATTGAAACACTTTTAGAACACAAAAGCACATTGGACACAAAAATACCTACAATTATGTCTAATTTCGACAGCAAAAAGGCATCGGATACAATCCCGACATTTGATGGGAAGCCACTCCATCTAGACATATTCCTAACCATGGTAGAAATGGTTCATGACGAGTTAAATGATGAAGGTAAAAAGAAACTTATAAAATATGTAATCTGTATGAAATTAAACGACAAAGTCAGAAGTTTACTATTGACACAAAAACTACCAACAACTTTTAGCGAACTAAAAACATCGTTAGCCACAAACTTTAAGCACACTAACACAACAAGTTGTCTTCACACAGAACTTAGAAAGATGAAACAGAAAGGAAGTGTAGCTCTTTACAGGGAAAAAATTAATTCATTAATAACAGAGTTGACCATAATACAAATTAAAGACTTAGGTGAAAATCCCAATGAAATAGCTATTGAAACTATAAAAAACATGAATGAAAAATTAGCATTAGAAACTTTCCAAGAAGGCCTCAATGAAAATATAAGAATAGCAGTCATAGCTGCACAACCCAAAACACTGACAGATGCTTACGATATAGCAATAACACAAGAAAGAATCTTGAATACAACAGATGCATTAAAAATCTTTCACATTAGTAACAGACGACAAACGCACTTTAACAACCATAACAGAAAAAGGTACACTTACAACACGTACAGCAACCAGGGAAACCAAAATTTTAATCGACAAAACAAAAATTTTAGCTACACAAACCATAATAATCACAATAACAGTAACTTCAATATAACAAATAGGAATTTTACCCCAACCAATAATAGTTTTACTGGACATAACAGAAATTCAAGCCAGCATAATACTTTCAACAGATTTAATAGAAACTTCAATACTAATCAACGAAATTCAAATATACGTACAATACAACAACAGGGAAACGACCATACCCTGGAGTTTCAGAACGATACTCCGAGAAGGGAAAACTAAGAATCTACAACATAAAAACTAACACATCAAATTTTATTTACTTATCAATTAAAAATATAACTTACAACTTAACTTTCTTAATAGATACCGGCTCAGATATATCTCTATGCAAAGAAAATATACTACACGGCTACAATATACTTAATGAAGACATATGTAAATTAAATGGTATAACACAAGATTCCATAAATACCATCGGATCGACATACTTAAATCTTAAACTAAATGAACATGAAGTAAAACATAAATTTTATATAGTTAACGGTGACTTTCCAATCGCAACCGATGGAATTTTAGGAATTGATTTCTTCTATAAATACAGTTGCAAAATAGATTATGATACATGTAAAATAAATGCGTTTATCAATGGAGAAAGAATAACAATTCCACTAGAGATTAATGCAGAACATTTAGAAAATATTATTATACCCCCAAGATCAGAAAAAGTAGTAAGAATAAATATTAAAATTGATGAGGATAGTTTAGTATGCAATAAAGAAATAGAAAATGGTATTTTTGTAGCAAATACAATTATCCCAAAAGAAGGCAATAGACACGTCAGAATTTTAAACACTACAGATTCACCTGCAAGACTTTCAAACGTAAAAATTTCTACCATACCACTTAAACACTACTACATTTTCAAAACCACACATCAAAACTATTCGGAACAAAGATTCCAGAAACTACTTAAAGCAGTAAATTTCCAAGACTTTGACCAAGAAAATAAACATACTTTATACAAGATCTTAAGAGAATATCAGGAAATATTTCACCTTGAAGATGAAAAGTTAACAACAAATAATTTCTACAGACAAAGCATTGAACTTACAGATAATACACCAGTATATATAAAAAACTACCGTCTACCACAAACACAACTTAATGAAATAGATAAACAAGTACAAGGACTACTAAAGGAAAATATCATTGAACAATCCACTAGCCCATATAATTCACCTTTACTTTTAGCACCAAAAAAACAACAAGACGGTATAAAGAAATGGCGTTTAGTTGTAGATTACAGACGATTGAACGATAAAATAGTAAATGACAAATTTCCCTTAACAAGACTTGATGATATATTAGATAAATTAGGAAGGGCTAAATATTTCTCAACTCTAGATATGACAAGATCTTTCCATCAAATCGAACTAAACCCTTCATCACGACCACTTACAGCTTTTTCCACCAACAGCGGACATTACCAATATAATAGGTTACCGTTCGGACTAAAAATATCATCAAATAGCTTTCAGAGAATGTTGACTATAGCACTATTAGGGCTGGAAACAGAAGCATTTTTATATGTTGACGACATAATTGTTTTTGGATGCAATCTGAAACACCACAATGAGAATCTCATAAAAGTATTCAAAAGACTAAAACATTATAATTTAAAACTCAATGCTGAGAAATGTTGTTTCCTGAAACCAGAAGTTTTATATTTAGGACATCTAATTACAAAGGATGGCATCAAAACCGATCCAACAAAATATAAAGTTATCGAGCAGTATCCTGTTCCCAAAAACGCAGATGACGTTAGAAGATTTGTTGCTTTTTGCAATTACTACAGACGTTTCATTCCAGACTTTGCGAAAACGGCCAACTGTTTAAATAATTTACTCAAAAAAAAGGTAATGTTCAACTGGACAGAAGACTGCCCAAAAGCATTTGATACATTAAGAGAGAGACTAAAAAACCCACCTATACTACAATATCCTGAATTCGATAAACCATTTATACTAACCACAGACGCATCAAATGTTGCATTAGGTGCAGTACTTTCACAGGGTAATATTGGAAGTGATTTGCCCATATCTTATGCGAGTAAATCACTAAACAAACATGAAAGAAATAAGTCAGTAATCGAGAAAGAATTATTAGGAATATATTGGGGCATACAATTTTTCCGACCTTACCTATACGGTAGAAAATTTACAGTTGTTACGGACCATAGACCACTCATTGCACTATTTTCTCATAAAAACCCATCCTCAAAATTAACCAGAATGAGACTAGAACTATCAGACTATGACTTTGAAATTGTATACAAAAAAGGTTCAAATAATACAAACGCAGATGCATTATCAAGAATTGAAATAAATTCGCAAATTCTAAAAGATATGATTCCAAATTATGTTGATGAAAAAGAAAAGAAAACTTTGGCAATACCGCGAAGTATGGTTAACCAAAATAATAAAAACGATAAAGATAATAATAATACTAAGGATTGCATATCTCCAAAAGAGACTGATCACCTCCGTATGTGGGAATGCACGTCAATAAATGATATTAAGAAGCTCCAAAAAATAAAATTTATATATGATAAAAAGCTGCAGCAAGAATCTAAAGAATTGAATGATGATATTATGCGCATAATGTGTTCAGAAACATTTTTGGAGAAACTTTTATTAAAATTACAAAGAGCAGATCATAAAACGTACGTAATATATGATAATGATGAAATTTTTAAATATATAACGGCCGAAAAGTTAAAAGAGAAATATAACAATTTAGAAAATAATGATATTAAAATAATTATATATAAAATGCCAAAGAGAATACATGACACCACAAAACAGTATAGATTGATTGAGGAATACCATGATTTGCCACACAGTGGACATTTCGGTATAAAAAAGACACTATCAAAATTAAAACAGAAATATGTTTGGAAAAATATGAACAAAATGGTTAAAAATTATGTAAGAACTTGTAAATCGTGTCAATTAAATAAGCAAATAAAACACACAAAAGAACCTTATATCACAACAGATACATCATCAAAAAGTTTTGACACTATAGTAATGGACACTGTAGGTCCTTTAAGACCATCTAACAATTTCAGATATATACTCACTATGCAATGCGAATTAACAAAATACGTAATCGCACATCCTATAGAATCCAAAGATGCAAAAACAGTAGCGAAAGTCTTGATGGAGCAAGTAGTTTTGAAGTACGGTTTATTTAATATTCTTAAAACAGATAGAGGTACAGAATTTACAAATGAACTGATGAAAGAGATTTGTTCATTATTAAAAATAAAACAAAACTTTTCTACTCCCTACCACCATGAAACAGTAGGAACAATTGAACGCAACCATCGTGTTCTAAACGAATACTTACTAAGCTTTGTGAAAGATGATGAATGGCATGAATGGATACCATTCTACACATTTGCCTACAACACAACTCCAAACGTTGATACAGACTACACGCCTTTTGAGTTAGTATTCGGAAAACTTCCTAGACTACCAAGTGACGAATTGAAAAACCCAAGGCCAATTTATAATTTGGACAACTATTCAAATGAATTAAAAACTAGACTCTACTACTCACTACAAAGAGCACATGATATGATTTTAAAAATTAAAGACCGAAGGAAAAAAGATTCTAAACAAAAACAAAATAGTATAGAGATAAAAGTAGGTGATTTTGTTTTAATGAAAGTCGAGAATAGAAGAAAATTTGAACCTCCCTATAAAGGTCCATATAAAGTACTAGACACAGACAATTTAAATGTAGTTATAGAAATTAATGAAACAAAAACAAAAACGGTACATAAAAATTTACTAAAAAAATACTTAAACTGAAACAAAATTATCCATAATTAAAGTTATAAAAAAAATTTTGTTTTATTTTAATAATGCCCAAATCCAAAAGGGTGAGGGTGTAGTGAATGTACAATTATGTACATCACTGTTAGAATTTTAAGAATTTATTTTTAATTATATTTTTTTTTACTTTGTTAATTATGAGACACACACTTATTTAACACACACTTAGTTATTTAAGAACCCTTTTTTTTCTTTATTCTTTTTTTTTATGTTTACGATTGGTCAGCAGAAAACTTTAAATATTCAAAACAATGTCAATGTACTAAATGTTTATTTGAGATTTGTAATATAATACTATTTCTTTATTAAGTAAAAACGTGGGAAATAATAATTTCTCTTATGAAATTTATGAGCTGACCAATGCAATAATTTAGTATATAAGCAATTGATTTTTAGGAATAAAATTCAGAACTAATTTGACAATCAAAAAGCTCTTGATTCTTTTTTTTAATTCTCAAGTGGGCATTTTGATGCTCTGTTAATGCGGCTGAAGAGCTAAGTAATACTTTAACCGATAAACAAATCAAACACAGTCGATCCTTTTAAAATTACACTACAAAATGTTGTGAATGAAGTGAGCACATTAACTGAAACTGTATACCGTCATTTTATTGATTATTTTACCTCGATAACAAGAAAGAAATCGTCAAATAGTAGATTTGATAAACGCTTTTAGTTTTCTTAAAATTAGAAAAAATTTAACTTCATAATATACACGAAAACATTATTATAAATACAATGAAAGATAAATAAATTAAGTGAAATGCGACTTTGACTCGCACACGAAGGGTTCGATACGGACACTGCGTATGCAATACTATAAATATGTATGTATGTATGTATGTGCTCTTAATTATGAAAGTGGTCTAAATCATATGCATTTTTGCTTCGAAATATGTATTAAATAAATCTTAAAAAACTTCAATATATATTAAATAAATTTATATTAATAGAGACCAGTACAACTCTAAATTAAAATAAAATTTAAAATCTTAAAAACTTCGATATATCTAGAAAAGTTGTGATATCTTCTAAACGGCTTGACTGATATTCTACAAATATAGCTAAGAACATTCTCTAGCAAGTTACCTTTCCAACAGAAAAAACTAAATCAAAATCGGTCTAGGAGTTTGGTCTGGACTCGTACAGACACTCAGATACACAGATACTCGTACACAGACACACACGACAAAATTACAACACCCCTTATTTTGGTCGGGGATTATAAATGTTGCACAATACTAAACTGTATCTCGACCATTGAAATATGTACACTACAGACTCAGTTAACGCAACCCTCGATAACCGCATCACCTCGATATTCGCAACAAATTCTTAACACTGGTGAGCCTGTTAACGCAACAATACCTCGATTAACGCAACTTTGCAAACAAAGTTAAGATTCCCTCTTTCGTTTTTTTTACTTTAGTTTTTTATAAATAAATTCAAAACTATAAACCTTTGAGCATGAAATCTTATGCTTGCGAACAAAAATCATTTTGATATACCGCTCTTCTAGGAATGACAAACAATTTTTGCGTGGTGCTTCTGTCTTTGAAGCCAACGTAGTTTAAATGATTTTTTTGTGAGTGGTTGTTGGAGCTGGATATCTTTTCATTTAAGCTGGTGATTTGATTTGCATCATTATTACTCATACGCACTGAGCTGCAGTTCCCTCTGTGTATCGGTATCCAACGAAGTATGCAACAGTTTTTGTTTAAAGATCTACGTATGAGTGATATGTAATTGCAGCCTACTAAATTACATTTACGCCCTTTTCATAGTGTACAATTAAAAGCTCTCTGGGACTTTAAGGGCAAATTTTGTATGAAGAACTTGTAGTTAAAGTTCACATTAACTCTTAATCATATATATTGTAAAAAAAGTCGTTATTCATTTCAGTTCAAATATGTATTAATAGATGGTAAATAACTCGGAATGCTCTAAAAAAAGACTGTAATAATGCAATTGCATAATATATTTTTAATTCAGGAAAATTTTTCACATTACTGCTCATATTTAATTACTTTAGTTAGTTGTCTAACTCACCCCAAAGTGATTTTAACCTGGAAACAAAAACAACATTTTGAAAATGTTTGTTTTTCCTCCAAAATACTAAGAATTATGAAAAGCCAAGCAAGGCCAGAAGTAATTTTTTTAAATTTATTTTATAGTGTTTTCACACTGACATGGTTTCAATAAAAGTTGGCTTTAACGTTAAAACCAACTGTTAAAACTTGGTTTTACTATACAAAATGATTTTGTTAAAACCAATTTAAAACCATTTTTGAAATGGTCTTAAGTTGGTTTTATGTAATGCCACCTTGTTTTCGCTGTGTTAAATTCAGTGCTACCGAGTTAAGATGACCGGAAGCAGCTGATATTATTTATGCTAGTGAATAAGAATAGATGCCGATTGAAACATTTTCAATTTAAAAATGGATTCAGCCGCAACAATAATTAACAATTTGCCGAGAAAAAGAATCTTTTGGACGGAAAATAACGAAAATATTTTCACTGACCTCTGGGAAGTGAAAATAGACTACATGACTTACATTCATCTGCCAATAAAAAAGGTTTAGCTTTTAATTTATTTGTGCATTTTTTAGTACTTCTTCATTTTGTATAAGTAGTTGCATAATTTTAGAATGTTCATTTTCAAGATATAAAATAATTCTCATTTTAGAGCACATCTGAGTTTTTCATACAAACTAAAACGGTTGTTGTACAAATTGTCAAATAAGTGTTATAAAAAGCATAGAAAAATATAGCAACAAATACACGTATTTCTACAGAAGATTTATTTTATTTTTAAAACCAGAATTTATTAAACTTGCAGTATGAACTCAAAATCAGCTGTTTATGATTTTTTTTATGTTGAAACCAGGTTTTAACTTTAGATATGAAAATATCAAACTTTTTCAATTAAAAACATGAATTTTCAACTTGATAACAAGCATCAGCACAAATTTACATACCTTAGAATGTGTGTCTTTTATTTATTTTAAATATTTATTTGTTTTTATTCTATAATTTAATTATATATGCATTTGTTTTAAAGGTTAACCTTTGATTCTTTAGTAAACCTTTTATTTGGTTTAAAATATGATTTTTAGTAGAAATTTTTTACTTGGTTTTCGCAACAACCGTAGTTTTTCTAACAGCCCAAAATTTATATTGGTTGCGTTAACTGAATCTGCACTGTATATGACTTAGACCACTTTCATAATTACCCAGTGGGAGTTTGAGTTAACTCAAAACTATTGAATTATCACCCAGAAATTAGTCAGAGGTGGATTGTCAGTTTGGATGTTCAGCATGTTAAAAGTGATCAGTTTTAGTATTGAGTGGCCGCAGGACGAGTGCATCAGTTTTGAACTAACCATGAGTTAGTTCATTATAAGTTAGATTGTCCTAAATAAAAAAAAACAAACAAAAGTGTTTTTTTTAGTTAATTTTGATTTAACTTACTATTGATTAATATTTTTTAGTCAGCTAAATAATTTTAAATTATTTTTTAAAAACCAAGAACGGGTATAAAACCGTGATCACTTTATTTGTCAGCCATCATTTTTAGCACTTTGCTATCGCGCCATATAAAATATAAAAGGAACAGAGTTAACATAAACATGAATTTTTTGCTGACATCTTCTCGCTTCATCTCTGTATCAGCCTTATCTCTGCATCAGTTTTGAGTTAGCTTAAAGTTAGTTCAAAACTTATCGGGAAGAAGACAGTTGTGCAAAAAACAACTGACTCACGTCTGTATTATTTATGAGTTAGTTCAGAAGCTAGTTGTAAATGAGTTAGCAAAAAGTCACCTATATTTTGAGTTAGCTAATAAAAATCCGACTGGGTATGATTAAAAAATAATCCTTATTTTAAAATTTCGTGAGTTACGTGTGTTCGATTTTCGCATTTTTTCTTCTGTTATGTTGGTACACATGTCTGTTATATATGTTGGCAATATCAGACATTTTGGATTGTCAGTTTGTTTTCGACAGATAAAAAGATTGGTCGAAACTGTATTAAGTTTTGTGTAAAAAATGAAATTAAATGCGCAAGGGCATTTGAAATGTTGACTGTGGCGTTTGGGGAGTCTACTATGAGCAGAACACAAGTTCAATTGTGGTATAACCGGTTTAAGGAAGGCCGAGAAGATGTCAATGACGATGCTCGTCCTGGTCGTCAAGTTCGGTCAAATGTGAAGGTTTTGCTCACTGTTTTCTTCGATTGCAATGGCGTGGTGCATCATGAATTCTTGCCACAAGGTCGTATGGTCAATAAGGAATAACAAGATAGTTATAGATGAATAAATAAATAATTTTTGAAAAAATTTAAAATAACGGTTATTTTATGATCAGACCTCGTACATACATGCATATACTTATGTTTGTAAGTATTTGAAAAGGATTTTTGTAGGGTTTGTAGACAAGTTTGGTCAGATAGAAAACGTTTCAGTGACAACGCTGACATGCATATCTGTATGTACATTTATATGTATGTAAGTAGCCATATAAATATGTACATCATATCGCTTACTTACCCAAAGAACATCATAACTCTAAAAATACGATTTTTGAGTTAATGACGAAGAATTAATCTTCATATCGTTATTAATATTGTGCAAAAATATCGTACAAATATGCTGTTTACTAAGCTCTTGAGAGAAAAACTAAATTTTCTTTCTCCATTAAGTTGTTTGTCTTCAGACGAACTAGTTTTCTTTCAGTTATCAGGTTCTTTGAGTAAATGAGCGATATGTGTTTTCATATGTACGTATATACTCGTATCTTATAGATTTTTCTGCCATCTAATAAAATTATACATACATACTTATGCTGAGTACACATCTGGCTTTTCTTGTGTTACCATTTTTTTGTGTCATTTTCAAAAGTTGTGCAACGCAGTTCATATTATGTTTTTTATATGGAAAGCAATGCCAAAAAACGAAAAATATTGGAAATGACAAACATTGACACTAGTACACCCTATTGTGATGTCACAAAATCCCATAGTGTGTACTCGGCATTAGATACGAAGAAACACAAATTTGCCTGCCAGGTTTTGTTATATACAAGAGCATACGGCCAATATGTCTGTGGATAAGTCAGTCGGTCGTTATTTATGTACATTAATACAAACATACAAATATACATATGCATGTATGTATGTATGTATTTTGTTTGAAGGCACTTCAACGGTGCACACATTGGCTGGCTGTTAGCAGTTTGTTGTGTGGGGATGCCCCAGCATTAGTATTTGATGTGGGGGTTCGATCGCGCTTTTCTTTAGTGCCGAATGGCATAGTTATGCTCTCCCCAAATAAATTCGAGCGGAAAATATTTATTTATATTTTGACACCATATACTCGGCACTTCTGCTTGTGTAGTTGCATATAAGATGGTTTAACGTTTTTGAAAAAAAAACAAAAATTTATTATATACGAGAAAGCACAACAATTAATAAATGAAAATTATTGGAGCTATCAAATGAAGAAAGAAAGAAGATAATTAAAATCAGCAGAATACTCAAAAATGTTTAAAAGTACAAGTTCAACGAGCTTAAATGCAACAAAAGAAAATAGTAGTGGCATGGGAAGCATACAAAAATCTCATACAACTGCCAACTGTGTCATAGAAAAGAAGCGTGGATTTAAGCCAAGCGATCGCCATGATCCCATGAAAAAACAGTTTTTGACGCATCTGAGTCAACAAATATGGCAGAAGAAAAATGTAAGTGCTGACACATCAAATGGAATCAATGTAATAATCATATGGTGTATATTTATGTACACACGTACATAAGTACATACATATCGTTATCTTAATACAGAAAGACCCTACCCCATTATATTTTTGAAATATGAGAAATACATAAAGTCCAGTTTTAAATTTTATTTAAGAAAATAACGTAATTTTAATAAAATTTTCAAGTGTTTCTTAAACACTAATTGAGAAACAATTTTTCGCTTCACATATTTGAAAATATGCGCAGAAAATTTGAAACGGTCCATTTGAAGGACTGGCCAAAAAAAATCTTAATTTGCCTATTTGCCTGTCAGTCCAAAGGTCGTGGGTTCGATTCCCGCCATAGATTATGGGTGTTTCCGCAGACAACCTAATTGCTTCGCGGGTTGTGTTTGTTTATAAAAAAAAGAAGAAAGATGGACGGCAGTCAATTTTTTTACCCAACTTTTTTCTTATTTTTTTAATTTTCTATTACATAATCTATTTTTGAGACGCTTCACACTTTCCTATAAAAAGTTCAGAGGTTTCCAAGGAAGTTATCAATTTGTTTTAATGCTTGTTGCTTCATAAGTCGGTACCTGCAAGACCGATTTTGAGAATTAATTTCTTTTTGTGCCCTAAGAGGATATAGCTTCCACACGATTGTTGAAATTTTATACGATATTTGAAGAGGTATCACATAGATTAAGTCAGGAATTTGGACTATATATCTCTAATGCCCCACAGATGTTGCCCATCAGGTTAGTGAAAAATTCAAACCGATGTTTTTGATCTGATAAGAAAATATACTTTGCAAGTGGATTTTTCTATCCAAAAGCTAATAAAAGAATAAAAGTCTGCTAAATTTATGGGTTTTCGCTTACAGTTTAGGAAATGTTCAAGAGAAAAATTTAAATTTTGACTGTTTTCACCATCCGTGGTCCACTGTGCTGCTAATGGAGAAGTCAACTCTTGTTAGATTTGGAAAAAAAAACTTATTATTCACTTCAAGCAAGATTTTTAATATTTTAATTTGGTATCAAAACCACAATTTAATTAAAAGTTAAAGGCAATTTAAATTTAAATTAAAATGTTTAAAAAATAGATTTTATTTTAATTCTCTTCAGAATAATATGTAGAGCTTCACTAAGGAATTTTCGAAAATTCAAATGGGGAGGGAGTGAAAAACGGCAAAAATGGAAAACTCGGTATCTTTATATCTCGGAAACTACGATAGATAGACTCCAAATTCCAAAAGCATACGAGTGTTGCTAAAAAAATAAGTTGACACATGGTGCTTGGAACTTTTTCGATATGTGTACTATTACGGGTTTAAAAGGAGTAAAATCTGAATATTTTTAACTTTTTTTACAATTTTGAAAAGAAACCTTTTCAAAAAGATCTTTTTCCAAAAATTAGCCAGTTAAAAAACGTATTTTGTTTCTTTTTTGCAAAAAGTACATTTCTTTTTTCAAAAAGTTTCTTTTTTTGTTTTAAAATTCTCCAATAAGTGCTTTCTCCATAAAGTAACTTTTAAGAAAGCCAACTTTTAATGAAGCACCTTTTTAAGTAAATATCTTTTCATAAAAATTGTTTTTTTTGGAATGAGTACTCTTTTTATAACGTACCATTCTCAAAAAGCACATCTCTGAAAAAGTACCGTGTCCAAAAATTTTCATATTCGAAAAGTACACTTTCCAAAATCATATGTTCAAAAATTACATATTAAAAAAAAGTACAATTTGTTGAAAGCACCCTTTTAAGAAGATGCTGTTTCTGAAAGGAATATTAAATAAATTTTTTTTTGGAAAAGTACCTTTTTTTGAAAGTACCTTTTCCGGAAAGTATTTTTTGAAAGGTACCAAATTAATATGCAAGGTAACTCTTTAATGATAATGTTTAAGAGTACACTATATCAGTTAAAAATATTTAACTGAGAATTAAGATGTTTCAATTATATGATTTCTCTATAATTTTGAATTTTTAGCACCTTTTCTCGCACTTTTTTATACTTTTTTGGGCCCTTCGAAAATATAGAAGCCTTATTTATTATCTCAGATTCAGAAAACGAGTAGGATTTTATCCCTTAAACGTGCCAATTTTCGGAAAGTGTTAAAACATATGTAATCTAGATACTGTCCAGAAGAAAACAACACGATAAAAAGCTTTCTGCTTTGTTTAATACTTTAGAAGATGTAAAGTGTAAAAAGGATACAAAAATTCAGATTTTACCCATTTTAATTCCTAAAAAAACACATATCGAAAATACCCAGCACCACATGTTGCCTTATTTTTTTTAGATGTAAGGATACCGATTTTACCCTTTTTACCCCTTTCGCTATCGAATTTCCAAGAAGGGATATTCTTAATGGATCTAAAAATAGGAAGAGGAATCTACAAAACAAATTTCAGCTCTCTAGCTGTAGTCGTTTGAGCTAGACGATGATATGTCACTTAGTCAGTCAGTCAGTCTGGAATTTTACTCCTTTATATATATAAGATGTACATATGTATGTACGCATGTATGTATATATGTACATCTATTTTCCTTTCGTGAAAGAAAACTAACATTAACGTGCCTGCACAATAATAAAATTACCTTAAAAAAATGTTTAGTCTTTACTTTTGATTATTTGTATTTTTAATTTAATCTTGAATTTTATTTTCATTTCGTTATCGAATTTTATTTTTAAATTTGCGAGAAAAATTTATTTTGCCTTCATAAATAAAAAAATGTGCGAATTAAAAAGAATAATTCATTACATTATGAAAAATTAAATTCTTTTGCGAAAGTAAAATTGGAGCATTCTTCCTATCCTGCTTTTTATTCACATATACATATGTTTATTATTTTAATTTTTCTTTTTATTTTTGCAATAAGTTTAAATAAAATTTTATTTTCAAATGTTAGGAATCCACAAATGTAACGAAGAAAATTGATTTGAACAAAATCTTTACACCAGCCACCGATGCTGAAGAAATTTTGCCCAAAAATCGTAAGTACTAGAAAACAATTATCGTCCGCGGAGCAGTGGTTTCAACGTTAATACTGTTTTACGTATGTACATAAATATTAATACAAATCATGAATGTGCAAATACCATAGACATTTTAGACCTGTGTGGCCTTCACTTTTTGTTTTTCATAGGAAACAAAGCTGCAACTGGCAGAAAATTAACTAAATAAGACGTGAACTTGAATTTTGTTAGTCTCAAAAGCTTCATAATTCAATAATGAAGCTATAAAACTTTGAAAATAACCAGGTTCTAACGAATGTTTCTGAAAGAAAAGACAAAAGCGTAAAATATATTTTTGAATCTTAAGAAAGACATGTACGCGTATGTACGTTTAAATTCGCCCCTTTTGAACATTATGTTTCACACAACAAACCATGCAACGCGTGGATTTATTTTACTTATTTAAGGTTTAATCAGACGTGGCATACCATATTGCCTTAGCCATAAACACTGCCATAACTTTAAGTGTATTTTCTTCACCTATTAGTGTTGTCATAACCGTACACAACTGTTATGTTTTCATTTGTTTATTCATTTAAAAATTGCAACAACAAATATGTCTAACCTCATAACAGCTGTTTATGGTTACGGCGAAAAACCAAAATTTAATTGGTTTCTATGGTTATGACTATGGCTTTATGTCGAGTCACCTACATATGCATAATCAAATACTGTGTTGCCCATAAGTTTGGTTTGAACAGCTGTTTTGCATGGATATGGTTATGGCACCTTTAATTTAACCTTTAAGAAGTTTGCTTTAAAATTTAGAAACATTTTTGTTAAGTATTTTAACTCTTTATATATGTACATTAATAAATATCAAAAAAAAGGCAGGCTTAAATATATATACATACATATATGGGCCATTAAAGCAATCCGCAAATATATTTTCTATGAGTTTCTGAATACACTTAAGTCCGAAAATCCACTTAAACGTCAGTACTCAAAATGCACTGCACAGTGAGGTGCAATTAAAAAAGCGGTTAAAGTCCGCAACTTTTTAACTGCTGCACCGATTTCAATGAAACCAACTGTGCGAGGCATTGCACTTAGAGGCACCTTGTTGCAAGACAAGCTGGTTCCAAAGAGCGTTAAAGTCGGAAAGTGCGGGTGTCGAAATTTTTTCCAAGCGTGTAGAGTGTAGTGGAGCAAATTTAAAGTTATTTGACTTGCAAAAATTTTATTTTGTTTTGAGGCCATGACTTTTTCTGCTCTTAAGCATATGAATGAAATATTTTTATTAATTAATATGATTTTCTAAAGAAGAATAATAAAACTAGACTTTTTGGCTGGGGAGAATAAGCATTTTTCTGTGCAGATACGCACTTCATCGGCACCCATGTCTATCTACTTGGCCAGAGATTGTTATTAACAGCAGCTATTTAACTTTCTCCTAAACCTTATGTGTCAAGAGTTTCTTCTTTTATACGGGGACAACCCTACTGATTGGAGATAGAGGCTAGGTATGTTCTGAACAGATGTTGCGGCAACAAAAATATTGGTGGTCGGAACTATATATTTGACTCTTCTAGGGGTACTCTGAGGCTAGTTAGGGCTATGAGGAGTAATTGTATAAAAAATAATATTTTGTATGGCAGTCCCCTTAAGGAGCAAAGAAAGGGGTATGTATGTTCATAAAAAATGTAGGGGGGAAAATATGAGTGGGAGTCGGTCTTAAGTTTCACCCCTCGAAGAGCAACTCAGAAACAGTTGTGAAGCTTTTTGTGGATTTTGCCTCGTTTTTATTTAGTTTTGACCCCGATGAGGGGCCATTTACCTCCATCATTTTTTGTCTCATGCATTTTTTTTCTAAGCTTTACAAAATTAGGAGTCCTAACGTATCCAAATCTTGCTGCTAAAGATTTCCATATAATGCTATTCCACCCCTAATGTAAATATGCATATATGGTACGGTATAAGTGAAAAAATTTTGCCACAGGTGCTAAAAATATTTATGGTAGGAGCATAATTTAAATTTAAAATGTTGAATATTTAATTCACCATGGATTGGTAAATGTCTTTAAAACAAAACATTAATAACGAACAAGCCACTGTATTCCCAAAATGAATAGAAATTTCCATTTAACATTAAGAAAAAATCAGTAATTATTTAGTTTATTTGTATTTACATTTGTATTTATTGAAGAGTTACTTCTTAATTATACATACTTACCAATTTAAAAAAAGAAAATACGAGGATTTGTTTTAAAATTAAGTATATATGAATTTTAAAGTGTATGACGACTACCCAGCCGGTAAAGAAACAGAACTTTTTGCAAACATTTAAAAAAAATAAAATTGTGTTTAGTTTCAATACCTGTTTTTGCCCAGGTATTGCTTGATCGCTATAAAACAAAGCAGATTAAGAGAATTTATTAACAGCTATTCTTTTTAACACCAGCTTTTTAAACTAATTTATAAATACTTTTAATGAAGTTTACTTATATATAATATAAATATAATTAGGCTATATCAAATGCATACGCTTATAATCACCTTAAAATCCATTCATGTGTTATATTAACCCTACTCACAAATAACTAAACTTAAAAAAATATACTGATATTGTCCTAAAAGTTTTATACATCAAGTTCTCCTAACTAAACATTTTGTTCCTTGAACCTTAAGGCCGTGAGTCACTATTATACAGAATCGTAAAATTTTTGAGAAAATACAACCCTGGTATGATGGAGTTTATGAATATTTTCAAAAGATCAAGGTTGAACTTTTTTGTAGATCATGCGATTGTGTAGGATAGTGTGTCATGGCCTTTAGCAATATTTTTTGAGCCTTTGGGAGTTGTAGGGTGGCAGCATTTAACAGTAATGAAGACGTTACAGACGGACCCTTATAAAATTTAATCTACGTACGATTGATACTTTATAGGCGAGAGAGACAATACTTTTTTCTTTCTCATTGGTAATTTCAAAAAATCATACATGCATACACACAACTATACATGAAAAACAAAAATAACACAAATAAGACTTGTATTATGTGGGAACGCCAAAGATACTTCAAAGAAGTGTACCACAGTTATGGCAGTGCATTGTAAAATAAAATATTTGCATTGCTTTAATAGCAGTTCAATGCACAGGCATTGGAAGTATTTTCTGTTACAGTGCACTGCCATAAGTGTGATACACTACAATCTTATCAATAAGACCTATTATTTAATTTCAATTTGGTGTTTGGAAGATTGCGTAGGGCCACGCCCATCTAAATATAACACAAACGCAATTATATAACTTATTTTAAACGTAATTTTTGCTTTATACGAGTAGTCAGTAATTATTATTGTATCCATTGGTTTAAACAAATAAATATATAAATACATTTGATGTATTTATAACCGACCGATGCGAACTTCTTCTGAGAAAAGTGGAGTTAATGTCTTTATAACAACGCGAACTTACATTTAATAAAGTAATTTTGAAAATTATTTCTTTATTTGAAAAAGAAAACTCAACAGGGGATTCCAGTTTCGATAGTAATCGATAGGACTGCGGGTATGTGTAGCTCTCATATAAGGGAGTAGTTAATTATCTAACTTGCTTACTTACTTATGTGGCTATATACATCTATCGAAGTCAGTAGGCTGATCTGCTATGGATTTCCATAAGCGGCGATCTTATACTATTTTCCTCCAGTTTCTAGCATCAAGTTTTGTGATATCTTCTTCGACATGATCTTTCCACTGATGTTTTGGTCTTCCCCTTCTACGACTGTATGCATTTTTAAAGAAAAATAATTGCTTTTTAAGAGCCTCGTAAGCTTTTTAATTAATTACAGTATGTATGTGAAATATAGCAGGGACCTGATTCTCCAACAATGTGTTGCTAAAAATATGTTTCAGTTGAACTTCTAGCTTGGATCAGACCCTATGAAAGGCCTGCTTAGGAATTTTTGTGATTAACTGCTAATTCCTAGTTTACACTATGTAATTCTTATTGCTAAGCTGATTAGTTTGTGCTGTCATGTACTGTCAATACGTTTTGTTCTCTCATTCCTAATGCTAAAAAAACACACATGCATACCCAAAAATCTGCATAAAATGTATGAGCTGAAAAATAAGACTTGCATTGTTTGCACGCCGATGAAAGTTCAAAGAAGAAAAAGTGATAAGCTTAGCAATAAGACTTGACTAGTGTGAACTGGGACTAAGGAATACCTTATAAGAGATAAAGTACCACATTCCCTTCTATCAGAAGGGAGAAGAGAAGAAGTAAAATTTTAAAAAATATATTTATTTAAAGACCTTTCAGAATCGCTGGCGAAAGAAGCGAGAGCGAAACTCCTACCACGCAATGACAACGCGTGTAAAAAAGATATGACTGTGGAATGGAGCAAGCAGCCCTTCTTTACTCCATCCTTACTCCTTCATTTTCCTGCTGGGACATTGCAAATATCAAAACTCATGTGTAATGCCGAGTACACACTATGGCATTTCGTGACATTGAAATAGTGTGTACTGGTGGTAACGTTTGTCATTTGCAGTATATTTCGTTGTATGGCATTGCTTTCCATATAAAAAAACATAATGGGAACGGCGTTGCACACATTTTGAAAATGACACCAAAAAATGACAACACAAGAAATGCCAGATGTGTACTCGGCATAACAAAGTAGTACACGTCATGGTGATATTTTTTTATTTTTGTTCCAAGTATTGAAAGATAAAATGATGTTGAGAGTGAATTGCTGGCTCAATTTTATGAAAACAGGTGAATACTGCTTCGAAAAAAATGGCACATCCGTTTTAATGCTGTCAATTCAATTTTGTACAATCTTGTTAACAAATTATACAAAAATAAGCGACAGCAAATGTAATTTTAATAAAAATAATGGCAACTTATTAGTAAGTTTGTAGCAGAACTACAAAATGTTTGCATAAAGTTTGTTTCTTATGTGTTGAATTAATTAAAATGATTTAAAAGTGACTTTTTATAAATTACTTAGTATTTTCTTTTTTTTTCAGAGGTGATATTGGCTAAATAACACAAAAACTATAATATGTAATTTTAATTTAAAATAAGTCTTTTTTATAGAAATGCAGAAATTTATATTTCAGCTGGATGTAAAAATATTTTGCATGAGGTTGACATACTCGTATAATAAAAATAATTGACTGAAATAAATGTATATGCTTAATCCGACTATAGTTTCTATTTGTAGAAATGTCACAAAGAAAATTGTAGTAAATTTTACATGTACTTTGGTCTGACCACTTTTCGATTTAAAAATAAAGTTAAATAAAACACACGTAATGCTATGATTTCGATAAAGCTTTCTCAATTCGTATATTCGTAAAAAAATCAAAGTCAAGACTTTGAAATGAGATTGGAAAATGGGTAAATTTAGGCAAAAATAAAGCTTAATTGTTGGACGGTCTTCTAAAGAAAGAAAAAAAAAAAAAAAGACTTGATAAAGGACTGCAGTTGAAATTTTAAATCGACTAAGACATGCAAGCTACTTCCAGCATTGAACGAATATAGTAAAGTTTTCAACGAAATTTTAAATTAATGACTTAATCAGGATAAAGTTAGTATCGCTTTGTAAACCAAATTATATGTGATAAGTATTAATGAACAAATAAAACCAAAGTTAGTTGTAAATACTCTGACAATCACGTAGTAGAACGGAACAACCGCCTTTTTTCGAATGCCACTACACCTTCATCATCAGCGCTCTTTGTGTTTGGTACACTGTGTGTGGTGTCAGTTGATGCAGATCTCTGCTTTACATACGTAACTTTTATTGCAAATAGAATATGTGAATTGTTTTGATTCATAGTATTACAATTTGCTGAATTTTGTTTTTTTTTGTAATGAAAGCTCAATTTTACCATCTCTAAACTTACAACAGTCTTGCCATTGTCGTTATTTGTTCATTAATAATTATCACATGTAATTTGGCTTATAAGGCGATACGAACTTTATCCTGATTAAATTATAAATATAGAAACAAATGAAGTTCGAACAATAATAATTAAAAATTAACTGAAATTTTAAATTAAACGCTTAAGAAAACAAATTTTAAAATTTGACTATATTTGGAAAATCTGCTTTCCTGGCTACATTTTTGAGCAAGTGGATAATAATTAAAAGTCAGATTAATTATAGTAACTGTTTCTACCGTAATTTGTAAAGAAATTTGAAAACTCGATATGCGATTTCTTTTCTTAAGCAATTAGTTTAAAATTTCTTAGAAAAATTTACTATCTATATTCGTTCAATGCTGGATGTAGCTCGCATGTTTTACCCCCATTAACACGAAGTTCAGTTATATTGGAAGCTTACTAACTTACAGTTAGCTTAAACTCTTGTTTTAACTGAAGGTTTAAATATTCGTTAACAAAAAACAAAAATTATTTAACTTGCTGTTATCATTTATTTTGAATGAACTGAAAAATAAAAGTCAGAATATATACGTATAAAACATAATTAATTTGAATAATTATATATTGGAAATTTTAACAATCAAATACGCAAATAAGCAGAATGAAATATAGAGAAAAAGGGGTTCGGTAATTATATATACATATGTTCATATGTATATGTTACAGTTGCCCAAACTTTTCACCTATGGAGGAAGATATTTTGTTGGCCAATGCCAAATAAAATTTTTTTTGTTAATTTTTGGTATACTTTATTTATATTTATTTGGACATATTTAAAATTTTTCCTTCAGTTAAAACTTAAACTAATAAATTGTTTCAGTTAAATTTAACTAAAATTTTTAAATATAAATTCAAATTTAAAAAATAACTGAAATATGTGTTAGCAAGTTTGTACAAACTATAGTTTAAATTTTAAGTTTAGTGTTAACTGCAGTTTAAATTTTTTATTGTTAACTGCCTTTAGTTGATTTAAAACTTTAACTGCAGTGGTTTCTGCAGTCTTTTTTTCTTGGAATATTGAAAGAGAACATTTTTAGTTGAAAATTTTTTTTGAGAAAAATTTTCAACAATTAAGCTCTATTTTTGCCCAAATTTAGCCATTTGACTTTGATTTATTTTTTGAGATAACTCAAAAATTTCTTCAACATATTATTAAAGATCTTATCAAAATATATAACATACTTTTTGGAAAATTCGGTTATGCTACTACCGGATATATTTACGACATCAGAAACCGAGTCGAGGCCAAAAACCAAAATTTTAAAATTCAAAGCCAAATATCTTTGAAATTATAAAAGATATCTTTATAAAA
This sequence comes from Nowickia ferox, assembly GCA_936439885.1. Taxonomy (NCBI): domain Eukaryota; kingdom Metazoa; phylum Arthropoda; class Insecta; order Diptera; family Tachinidae; genus Nowickia; species Nowickia ferox. Next base: position 1,822,290 of record OW387028.1, read on the forward strand.
TAAAATAATTTAAAAGCTTTGCAACAAACTTAAAGTCATTGAAATCAGATGATATTTAAAAAAGTTATAAAACCAACAAGATTTTTCATGCTCGAGATAGTCAACTTTGACAGTCTGTAGAGCACAGTGTGTTTCGACAGGGTATTTCAAGTTTCAATATTCTTAAAGCTTAGGTCTTCCTCTATCATTAGGTGCGTTTGAGTACTTTTCCAGTAAAATCCAGTAACTGAGTAAATAACGAGTAATATGAAGAAATTACGCTCATAAAAGTACGCCAACGGAAAAATTGTAAAATCCAGTAAAATATATTCAATGTCCATTCAAAATATAATTTTCTCTCTCAATTCGCCTTCTCATTTACTGGATTCTGTGTACGCGAACGCAATCCAGTAAAATCTAGTAAAAAATAGTAAAAATTTGTAAAAACTTTTGAGTTATCGATCGCACTTAACACTTTGTTATCGGATCTCATATTTCACAGATACAGATTTATTACCTTTTTTTCTATTTGAAACCACTGTGCAGCGTATGACCATAAAACGTATTTCTGCCAACTTTCATTGAACCGATCAATAACTTTTCAGAAGCAATACAAACTGATAGATTGGTAAAATACCCCTTGTGCGCCGTGGAATCGATAAATTCGGATTAAAGTGTTACTAAACCACATAAAGAAAACGAAAACAATTTTAACCACGGAATTTTTTAATGTATGTTATTTCATGTCAATCCTGGTCAATTTTTTTTGATAAAAATAACGGTTTCGGATATGCACCATCTGCAGCATTCTTTTGAATACTAGCAGCCTTATGTGTAAGAAAAAAGTGGATGTCTACTCTGTATTTCGAAACGAAAGAAAATGCTTTCGAATTTGTATGCTATTAACATTACAATTCTAAAGTATTTGCTTTAGTTTCGAATTACAGAGTAGACTTCCTGGCATGAAGTTAGAATAAGTGACATACAATTTGACATTAAAAATTGGCGCATAATGTAGTTTTAATTTACTATTAAATTCTAGCTTTTTCTTCAATCTGAAATTTTATGGAAACCATCTTTAAGCTCATATTAAATTTTGCCACTTATGGTATTTCCATGCCTGTTTTTTCTTATACTTAAGGCTGATTTTTGTATGATATGACGAAAAACTATGACAAATTAAAGAAAACAACCACATTACTCGTAAAGATAGTACATAAGTATGCATTTCCTACTACGTTTATAAGCAAACTATTCGCAAATAAAACTATTTGCAAATAAGTTATACGGCATAGCAAATATACAAAAACTTGGAAATACTTTTGCACAAAAATTATGCCGAGTACACATATGGCACACATGTGCCCAAAAAAGCGTAACCACTAATTACTAACCAAAAACTGTCTGATTCAAGCAAGTATTTATTGATTTAAACAGTTTCCAATCATGTTAGATTCTACAAAATTGTCTAATTAGTTATGTATGAAACTGTTTAACCTAATAAATACGTGTCTGAATCAGACAGTTTTTCATTAGTAATTAGTGGTTACGCTTTTTTGGGCACATGTGTGCCAGATGTGTACTCGGCATTACTTATGTAAACAAAAAAGTTGTGTAAATGTATAACATAATAATTAAATATTTGTTTTAATTGCCAATATTTTGTCCTTTCAATGTTTTTTTGTGCAATATTTATCTATTTATTGCATGTTATTAGCAAACATTTGTAAGAGTGGTAACCTCAAGCATTTTATTTACAAATAGTGCGTTAATCGTGAATAATTTGTAATGCTGGTTACACATCTGGCATTTCTTGTGTTGTTATTTTGTGGTATAGTCTTGAACTTGTGTACAACCCCGTTCACATTAGGTTTTGCATATGTTTAAGCAAAGCCAAGCGATGTCACAAAATGTCATAGTGTGTACTCGGCATAAGTTGAAATAAAACAATGATATGGCCACAATTTTTATGTATGTATGTGTGTATGTATTTCAGCCAATATTATCCTTCAGATATTCTAGTTCTCTTTAAATTTTTTTAATTTATGTATATGTATGTATGTACTTATATAATACAAATGTATTTTGCCAGATTGTCATAAAGAAGAAGAAAAACTAAAATTTATTTTTAGGAAAACTTTATGCCTCTTCTGCTTTCTATTCACCCACCTTGCATCCAACAGTGGAAGATCAGGTTGAACTTGCACGAAGAATATCGCATTCCTTGAGCGATATAAGTAACCAGCAATCACGGGGACAATCCATGTATGTAAATCGTAAAAAACGTTCGGTAAAATGGGTACATGAAGGCTGTGGCCAAGGTAAAATATTTCGGACAACAAATACCCTCTTACTAACTCCATTTTCTTGGACACAAAACAAAATAAATGCCACAGAGTTGAGAAAAATATTAAAAAAACTTTTGCATGCCCTAAAATACCCAAATCAACATCCATCCCAAATCTTTAACATAAAATTCAATTCACTGTGGTATATAAATAGTGCTGCCAGACTTTTTCTGCCTCTGAAAATTAAAGCTCCCAAAGAGACTACTGCAATAAATAGTCGGTCCTGTCCCATGAGTTGAAAGCAAACCTCTCATTTTGCGTCCCAAGTCGAACGAAATCCAAAGCTAGTGATGATATTTATAACTAAAAATCATTCGTGTATGTATTTCTAACACACTATAGTTTAAAAATTTCATTTCATTTCTTTTGTGTTATTAAATTATCCACTTCTAAACTATCCTAAATTTTTAAAATTATTTATTATTTCATATTGTTTTTCTATCTTTTGATATTTTATTTTATTTTTGCTTACATACTCGTATGTACTATCTTATTGCAATTTGCTCTCATTTGCACTAGCGCTGTTTTTAAATAACTATTCATCTGTCAGCACACTTAAAATAACTTATATAACAAATGTGCTTAATTTTCGTTCGACATTGTGGGACAGCATATCGATTTTTATACTTTTCGATCACTCAAAATCGTTGTCCAATTCATAAACTATTTTGTTTTGCCGAGTTCACATCTGGCATTTCATGTGTTTTAATTTTTTGGTGTTATTTTAATAATATGTGCATCGCCGTTCCCATTATGTTTTTATATGGAAAGCAATGCCACACAACGAAAAATATCGGAAATGACAAACGTTGGTACTAGTATTATTTGTATACAACATACAACATGTATAATCGTATAGACATCCATACATGAATTCATGTATATTTATATACATTCATATATTAAAAATATATGGACCATACAAATTTTTTTTAGCTGGGTATTCATAGGGTTCGCAGAACAATGTATTGGCTAACAAGTTTATTTCTTTCCTTTCTTTATTTCTTTTTTTTACAATAAGTTTAAATATTTTTATCGCACTTTTCCCCAAAATTCAAACAAACACATTTCCATACAAAATTTGTTTTGAAAACCTTTTGTAAGACAAAATTTATTTTTCTGAATACGGCAGTAATTGTTTCATAAAAATATATAGAAGTTTGAAAATTTTGTTTTCATATATGTACCGCTCTCTCACCGTCGCTGTATTTTTGTCCGGTTATTAAAGATGTCCGTTTGTAAGAGAGGTTTATTGGGAAAGATTTAAAGTAAAATTATGACTTTCAAAGAATTTGTGGTATAATATTTTGAGATAAAAATAATACATAATATTTTTCACAGTTTAAATAAGATTCCTTTCCATTGCACTTTCTTAAAAAATAATAAACACAACTGAGGTGACACTCAGTACATAAATTAATAGAAAAGTTAATGCAAATTTTGTTCGTGAAAGAACTATGTTAAAAAGTTTTATCAATGTATTTAAGTCTTTAATATAGTTGTAAACTTTATTACGAAAGCTGTTTATTTTACTAAAAACTTTTTAATGCAAAAAACGGGAAAATTTAAATCTACCACACGAATATTTTTATCGATATCATAGAAAATATAATATAGTTTGTCATATTTGGCTATCAAAAACAGCTGACCTTTTTCATGATGCATGCGACGGATACAAAAGTAGAAAGTAAGCCTTCTCCATGCTTCCTATGCGTCTATACGTTCTATGTGTTTTGCTCTATAACTTGCCACATAAAATTAACCTGATTCTATTTTTTTGACACATGCATAAAACGCAACAATGCATGGAACGAATGGCATGGACCTTCAGCTTTAGAGATAAATCAAATTGGCACTACTTCCGGTTCGCACATTTTAATGAATGTCGTTTTTACTGAGATGTTAATGGTTTTGTGACATCACATACAATATTTGTGTGAACACATTGAAGTGGTATAATGTTTAAGTTAATTTTTGAGCCGTTTGTTTTTCTTGAGTTTTGTCTATGGTTTATTTGTAGAATGAAATATTTTAACGGCCTGGCTCACAATGTCGACAAGAAATTTTCTTTCGCTTATTAATATTGAAAAAAAAATAAAATAAGAAAATTTGTTTTTGTTTCAACATAAATAAGCGAAAGAAAATTTCTTGACGACATTGTGAGCCAGGCAGTAAGACTTATTATGGCGCGATCCGTATCAAGATCACATCTTTCATTCGATCTTCGGTTCGCAATCATTGGCAAGACATCCTCCTAGTTTCTGTTTCCATGAAAGTTTTTGTTCAAAACAGTGTAAATGAAGTCTACTAGTTTTCTTAGTTTTAACAAAGAATAACAGGCTTACCATTTTATTTTTCATTATCTTCATCATCTTTTATAGTTTTTGTTTAAGCCATCGATGCTCAAATTCATTTCTTTCAAGTCCCCTGGAATACAGGCATACACGGTTGTCATTCACATACATACATACATATGTACACAAATACTATGTATATACACACATGCACACAAATATTGAATAAGTTCTAATTTGATTGCTCAATATTATTAAAAGTGTTGTAAGAGTTTGAATGATATGCAATATACACCAATTTTTTTTAATTTTATAATCCTTGCAAAAGAAGATGAAACTGAAAATTTAAATGTCGCTAGTGAAGCAGAATACAACAAAGAAGAGAAGGAGAATGATGTAAGTCATCATGAAAAAGTGCCTTTGAAGTTTCTAATGAATCCTTTTGGTCAAATGCGTGATATTAATTCAATTCGCGAGTCTATAAACACTGAGACGGGTCTCTTATCGCCCGATGTAAGTGCGGAAGTAGTAACTGCATTGCAAGCACAAAAAGGAAAAGGTAAAGTATTAGAAGTGTCTAAGCAAGGGAGTTTTTTTTTATCTAAAATAACTCCTCACCTCCCTTAAACCAACAAGCCATTTTTTCCCAGTAGGAATCTAATTGAAAAGCAAGTTGTCCCCTTCTTAACCATCTACTAGAAAGGCCACTTAAATGAAGCAAATTGAAATTTAAAATTTTAAAGTTAAAACCTGGTTTTAACGTTAAGTTAGGTCTTACATGTGCAAGTGCAAGTTCGAAAAACTCAATGCACTTAAGATCTTTTATTAACACAGGTACACTTTGGGAACTTGCAGTCTACTGCCAACTCAACTGTGAAGGAATTTTACAAGACAGTGATTTGCTTTCACTTGCAGCAAGTAAATTAAAAGTTTAAAGCAATGTTGCCCTATTAATAGTTTACTACACGTTAAGTGGACTCCACGTTACTATATACGAGTACATCGTCAATTTTTCATGCAAAAACATATTTTATGAGAAAAATTAAATGGACAAATTAAATGGATACATCTTCCATTTTTCATGCAAAAAACTTTTTTATGAAAAAAATTTAATGGACTATTTTTCATGCAAAAAATTCAAGGGAAAATTGAATGGACTACAATACATCGTCCATTTTTTATTAAAAAATAAATTGGACTAAATATTATCCATTTTTTTTGCAAAAAATTAAATCGACTATACATTGTGTATTTCTTTATGCATTTAATGAATTTTTGAGAAATAAATATCATTGAAACAATACAAATAAAGTTCAATACTATCTGGTTCCCACAATATTAAAGTTTTTTAATGCTATGGACAACTCTGCCTTAAAACAGAACTAGAGGTGGAAAACTATTGTACTAGTAGTGTCACTATCGAAAGTTTTCGATAGTTTAAAAAACTTTACCGATATATCGATTCAAGACTATCGAAGTTAGAAAAACTATGGATATATCGATGATACTATCGTGATAGTATCGAAGTTGTAATATTCTCGTATAATGTAGATATTTATTTACACTAAAAATTCAAAACAAAATATTTTTAAACAAAACAATGCAAACTAAAATAGAATTTTATTTGTCAGTTTAATAAATAACAAAACTAAAATAATTGTATGAAAAATAAGGGAGATCAGTGGAAGAAAGTTTCCGTCATCCAGTTATTTTTGTTTACGAAAAGCAACATGTTTAATATTTTTTTTTACTTTTTGTGGTGTACCATTTACTATCGATAGTGAATAAAAATATCGATTATTTTCAATTATTAATCGATTGCAGAATTGATCGTTTTCCACCCATACACAGAACTTATATGAAATCACTTGCACGTCTAAACGCAGGGTAAAACCATAAACAGCTGATTTTGTTTTCACACTACAAGTTTAATAAATTCAGGTTTTAACACACAGGTTGTCTAATAAATTTGTTCAAAATTAATTAAAACTCCTGTACTCTACTTTTTATGATAATCATTTGACAAACTGTAGAACAGCTGTTTTTGGTTGCAAGTAGTAGGGAACTACCGGTCCCACCGCAATTAAAATTGTGAAATTTTTGTGAAATTTCTAAAAATTCTGGACTGAAATTTTTGAAATTTTAAAATTTTGCTGAAATTTTGCTGAAATTTGTGAAATTTGCCTGAAATTTGCGAAATTGTGTTTTCGGTGCGCTTTGATGTTTTTTTGTTTACATTAAGTGTTTTTTGTTTACATTAACTGTAAACGAGGGCGGTTCAATAAGTCTGGTTTTTTATGACCGTGGGAATTTATATGTATGTATGTTAGTGGGGTGGATTAAGGGGTTTCATAAGATTAAGATTTCATAAGTATACATATATGCCGACGCCAATGCATGATTATTTTTTTCAAATGCCGACGGGAAAACATGTTTATGATTTTCTAATGCCGACGGGGTAACATCTTTATTTTTTTCGAATGCCGACGGGAAAATCATGGAAATGATTTTTCCTAATGCCGACGGAAAATTTGTGGGTGTGTCTAGCTGTAGGATCAATTCCTCTGGCTGTGAATGGTGGAGCGCGGGGTGTGTCTAGATTGTGAGACCTTAAAGCTGACCGTGATTTGGGTAGGTGAGGGTGTTTTGTAATATGTAACCGTGGGAATTCGGTGGCGTTTATGCTTGTTGGAATTTAAGCCAAGCTGTGCTTGGTGGCGAGGGGGGGGGGCGGGATGTAGTTGAGGTAGATCGACTGGTGGAGGGCAGCGAGTTGTTGTAATATGTATCGGTGGGAATCTGTGTACATGTATGTATGTATGTATGTCTGTAAGAGTTTAAGGCTGTCTGTGATTTATGAAAGGCGAGGTGAGAGTGTTCATGTAATACGTATCCGTGGGAATCTGTGTATATGTATGTTCGTAGGAGTTTAATGCTGATTGTGATTTGAGGTGGGGGAGAGTGTTGTTGTTATAGATAGATAGAATGTGCCTATGTATGTGTATGTATGTATGTATATGTAGCAGTTTAAGGCTGTTCTTGATTTGTGGTAGGGGGGGGGGGGGTGTTATTGTAATATGTATCTATAGGAATTTAGGTGTTTACATGTCTGTAGGAATTTTTGTGCATGTATGTATGTAGAAGTTTAAGGCTGATCGTGATTTGGATTGTTGAGATTGATCGATTGTATGTGACCTTGAGAATTTGTGTATGTATATCTGTAGGAAATTTAAGGCTTATCGTGATTTATGAGGGGCGAAGTGTTCATGTAATATATAACCGCGCTATTTGTGTGTATATCTGTAAGAGTTTAAGGCTAAGCATGATTAATGAGAGGTGAGGTGAAGGTGTTCATGTATATGTATCCGTATTTGTGTGTATGTATGTCTATATGAGTTTAAGGCTGATCGTGATTTATGTTGTTGAGATTGATAGATTGTATGTTACCTTGAGATTTTGGTTATGTATATCTGTAAGAACTTTAGGTTGACTGTGATTTGTGAGGGGAGGGGCGTTGTTGAAATAGGTTTAATTTTTCGTAGATGAATTTTAGTATGTGTTTGTGATTTTCTCACCCTAGTATTTATACATATGTACGTAGAAATAAATTATTTCCCATATGAAAATTTTTTGCTAGAAAATATTATCATATATCTGAACTTCCCTAATCCTAGTATGATTTTCATATTGGAGGATGAGATTGCTTTATATTTTATCAAGCTTAAATTTGTCCATTGTTGAAGTCTGTCGGTCAGAAATTTGTTTATATTTGTATAAATATTAATTTCAGATTTTGCAAAATTCTTGTGTACGATCGTGGCGATTTTGTGTGTGAGTATGTGTGTATGCGCGATAGAGTTTGACTGGTCTGTGATAAGTTTGTTTATTTAAGTACATTTGTCTTCTTCGACTTTCGTCTTCAAGCGTCAATAGCTTGGAGAACGGTTTGTATGTTTTCATGATGTAGATATGTAAGTGTGATTGTTAAAATCCAATAAATACTTGAGCATGGGTAAGAAATTTGATAATATGTACATATGTACATATGGATGTACAAATTGATTTTATGTATGTATGTATGTACATACAAATAAGTCTGGGGCTCCCTGTTTAAATAAATTTTTTATTTTTTTTGTCATGTGCGGTCTTTTATTGCTGTTGTAAATATTCGCCTGGTCTTTTGTATATAGATGTGAAATATCTCCATAGTTTTTTTTTTATTTGAAATTAAAAAACGTTCTTTTAATTTTTAGATGTATTTACTTAAAAGTTTGTGAGGAGTTTCTGTTTTACGTAAAATTGAATTCCTCTCTAGTTGTAGTAACTATAGTATCAATATTTAATATATTTTATTTCCATTTGTTTAAAGTTGATGTAGCCTATATAGTCAACGTTAGAAATTTTTCGGTGTAACATTTTTTCCAACTATATTTTAGAACACTTTGCTTCTCTTTCCTTTTTTATTGATAAACATTTAAAATCAAATGGTGGTTTTATAATAAAATTGTTATAATCATTATTGTTGAAAACATCCGCTACTTCTTTTTGTAATGAAAATCATTCGAATTAGTTTTGAAACCTTACACGTCTATTAAAACAATTTTTTCATTCATATTACTTAATTTATAAGACTTTCCTGACTTTCTATTATTCGATCATCAGTAAAAATGCATTAGCTGAGGTCCTTGCTTGCTGTTTCAAATTAAATTTCTATATCAATTGACCCGCTTTTGAATAAATGGAGCTTTTATCTTAAACTCTGATGCAGTTACAAGCGCTTGAAATTCTTTCATATGCGAGTAGTAGATACATATCATATAGATACATATCATATAGAACTGTATAACTTTCATGTTTTAATTTTATATTAAGATCATCATATGGATATGAGACTAAATTTAAATGTACTTTTAAATCAGTCAAATCACAATGAACAAACTTATTTTCTTCTTGAAAAGCGATCAACAGAAAACGACGGTATCTCTAGTATACAAGATGACTTTGCATGTCGGAATTTCTGGCTGTATTTGTCGGCGTTATGGGTAATTAAATGTTAAAATTTTAATTGCCCAAATTGTACTACTTGATAATGTTACTATCTTTACATTAATAGGCTATATGTTTATTTTATGAAGGGTGATCTTCTATGCCTTTTATGGTATTTTGTAATTGTTTTATTTTTAAGTTTTTTTTTCTCTCATTGTATTAAAGTTTAGCGTATTGTATACATATTTCTGCTATGTTTAAGTATGCTTTGTTTTCATGTGAGACAGGCTTTATATATCAGGTGGTCAGTCAGTCTCTTGTTTTATTTATTTTTTCTTCTGATGTATAACTACTTTTTTTGATTTTACTACTTGAAATAGAGAACATTAATATAATGCAAATGTATTCATATCTACATACATATATGTGAGTATATGTATGCATGTAGAAATTAGTTTACATACAAAGAAATACATGTTTAATAAACAAGTATTGCACCAAATCGATCTTCAAAAACTCAGTCACCTCTACCATGAATTCAGCCTAGGTGTTTTCATATAGTGTCAGAAACATTGGAATATCTACGTTTGGAGGAATTTTTGCTTCAAATATTTCTACATGCAGATTTTTGTTTGGACAGTTTCGAGAAGAAACAATTTCCCCATTCACCCGTAGTGGCCTTAATTTTTAAAAGATGTGACGCAAGCGTCCGAGATGTAGTGGTGTTTCAGTTAAAAATCTATACTATTATAATTTCCGATTTCGCTATTTTTATTCTTTTACAAAGTAGATACATATTTATGTATTTCATTTAGCATAGAATCATAATATTTCTTTACTTACAAAATTATGTGACGTGAGGAATTCTTTTAAATTTGCATGCTTCGGCATGCTTTCAATATTTTGTCTGTAAATTTATTTAATTCTCATACAGATACAGATATAAAGTAAGATTTGCTTATATTGCATTTTACAATTTATGTATGCTTCAGCATGATTCCAGTTGAAGTCCATATTTATTCAGTATGTTTGTTTGATACTAATTCATACACATATACATTCTTAAAGATTGGATATCAAAGTCCAATTTGCTTAGTTTATCTATATTTTCTAAAGATTTGATAGCTATAGAAATGAATAGAGTGAAGATCTATTATAATAGCCCATGGGCATATTTTAAAATTTCGCTTGCTAGAGCTTTCGAAATGGAAAATGTACAATTTTCACTATAAAAAGTGATAATATTATGTGTTACTTACACTGTGTTATAATTTATTTTGAACGCTTAAGTTTTCACAATATTTCATACAGGCCAACCAGTTTAGAGAATTTTCAGTATATTAAGTTAATTATCTTTCTTAAGAACTATCATTCCTAATCATTCCTTCAAAAATACGAACCAAACTAGATTTTTCCTGTTTAATTTTATTTTTTACTTTCATTAAATTTCAACATTTTGTTCATCTTCAAATTATTATTTGTTGAGTTAACTTTAATCGGAAACATTTAAATAGTGAGATGAACTTTTATATTGTATACGAGTACATTAAGTAATTCTTTGTATATTTCAATACACTTATATGAACCATCATCACATAATTTCTTTGGATGATCTATTAAATCATTCTACTATTGATGCTTTCATATTAAGTAATGTTTAATATTCTACTTATGCATGAATTTTCCAGTGTCTATTAAAAAATTCTTTACAATCATCCATTTGTAAGTTTTTTGGTACTCGTAACATTTCAAAAATATTTTCCACAGCCTAGGTTTTTTCGAGTGGAACTTTTATTTTCAACGGTATTGACCATAGAAACTTTGAGAATGAATCATTTACAGTCTACAATAATCAATAATTAGAATAGTTTCCCATTTCACCTAAATCAGCTCCATAAAAGATCAACTATTCCTTTCATTACATATCTACAATGCACAAACAATTTTCGAGATTTATTATAGAGTTCGTTTACTAAATTTCTTTTTAAAGACATTGAGTTGTTTTAAAGTTTTTTTTTTTTGGAGAGTGTTGTGATCTACTTGATGCACTTTCAGCTATTTATACTATCATGTAGTTAATTTTCCATTCTATAAATTTTATCGTTCAGCTGTTCAATTTGTTTTTTCAAAAGATGATTTAATTTTTGGTATGTATTTTTTCAATTTTATAACTATCTTCTATCTCTCATTGAATTTCACGTTGTACTCCATCAATTTGCATTTTAATATATTCTTGAATTATATTAATTCTTTAAGCTATATTATTAATTTGTCCTATAGTTTATCGTTTGGAGTTTCCAGAAACAATTTACTGATAACATCATTCTCTGTCAGTGAATGATGATAATGCTCTATCCATGTATTAGTACAAATTATATATTTTATATAGTTTTCAAAATTAAATTTCTCATAGTATTTCCATGTTTTATTACCAATCATTAAAGAAAATAAAGCTACTATTAGAGCCTATATTTGACCATCAACTTGTATTTTATCTTCATTTAGTTTTAGGTTACTATCACCAAACTTCCATTCATTATTCAAATCTTAATGTGGCCATAGTTTGTATCTAATTCAATTCTTCCTTCCAAGACTGATAAATGAGTATAAGTGTCTTCAGAATTGGAATTCTATGAGTAAAAATCATCTTCATCATCCTCATCATCATTTTCAGTATTAGCATCATTAAATAAGATGATATCATCAAATATTGTTCCTTCTGAAAGTTTCTTCAGTGTACTTGTCTCTATATTGACTGATGGCTTTAAACTTATATTATTTTCAGCTTCTATCTTGATTTTACTTTCTTCTTTCTTGTGAATTCTTTCAATATTTCTAGAACTATTTATAAATTCTTTGAGAGGTTCTGTTATAGGTTTAAATGTATCTTTTGTTGCTCACATGTATCTATTTCACCAGTTTTTATACTACGAAGCTTTTTCTTCAAGACATTTCTTGTCGACACCAACTGCTTTGCTAACAGCAAATAGCAGAACAGGTATCAGCTTATCAGGTACCAGATCAGGCTATCAGGTACCTGATCTGGTTTTCAGATAAGCTTATCAGGTAGCTGGTCTGGTTTTCAGATCAGCTTATCAGGACCTGATCTGGTTTTCAGATCAGCTTATCAGGACCTGGTCTGGTTTTCAGATCAGCTTATCAGGACCTGGTCTGGTTTTCAGATCAGCTTATCAGGACCTGGTCTGGTTTTCTGATCAGCTTATTAGGACCTGGTCTGGTTTTCAGGTCAGCTTATCAGGACCTGGTCTGGTTTTCAGATCAGCTTATCTGATTCAGATTGTGTTATCAGTTTACAAGTAGCTGACCATTTATAACATTTAGATGAATGGAGTTTAAGGTCAGATGAAAAACGAAAAAGTAAACTTTTATGTAGTAAAATTCTTTTTTTTTCTATAACGATCATCGTTTAATTCAATATCGTTGCTTATAAACAAAATCCATATTTATCCTTCCAACATGCTTTATATTTGTCTCATCTTACTTAAACATTATAATTACATTATTATTATCTAGTATCAAATGTTTGGTGATTCTGGTATAAGTTTGACATCAGCAGAATCCATCAACATTCTTATCTCACTCCATACAAAAATATGTTTCTCACATGTAACATCGTTAAATATCATATCTGAATTACTTTTAGCTTCGTTAGGAGAAATAACAGATTCAGTATCTGTAAATGTGTAATATCCCATTCCTTTAATTAATGAAATTATGTAATATCTTTAAGTATCCATATTTGGGTTGATAGAGAGATTTTGAGTATTAATATGTAGATGTTTTAAAATTTTAGTCCATTAAGACTTTTTTATTCTTTATTTTATTATTTTTTTTTTTTTACAACTATTTTTGCGCAAATAAAATTTGGTAGAGCGGAACTATGACTTGTTTTTGAACTAACGTTTGATGAATCAGCAAAATTTCGTACCATCCTATATTTAGGTTGTTTCACTAACCACATTTGTGTAACTAAATGCATTTTATAAATATTATCTCTTATTATAAAAAAATAAAATAATACACGATATCAGAAAATATTTTCTTAAATCGTGTAGCTGCATTATTTTATTTTTTTAATAAGAGATAATGATGTATACTCACAATCAAAACAACATAAAACTACCATTTGTTTTGATTATGAGTATACGTCAATATTTATGAAAGGCAATTAGTTACACAAATGTGGTTAGTGAAACAAAGTATATTTTAACAGCCTTATTTATAAAACTAATTAAGGTTTTTTAAAGGCTTTTTAAGAAAAATTTTTTATGAAAATTTGTTTACAAAAACATTTAAAAAACCTTAATTAGTTTTATAAATAAGACTGTAAGAGTTTAAAATCAATATTTTTTATGATAATACTGGTTTTAAACTGTTAAAATATACTTTGTTTTGACTATGAGTAGGGACCATTAAAATAAGAGACAATATTTATGAAACACATTTCATAAATATTGGTGCATACTCATAGTCAAAACAACCTAAAAATAGGATGGTACGAAACATTGATGAATCATCAAAATTTCATATCAAGATATTTTTTTATGTTGTTTTACTAACCCCATTTTGTAAATAAATACATTTCATAAATATTGACGCATACTCATAGTCAAAGCAAGATAAAAATATCCTTTGTTTTGAGTATCAGTATGGGTCATTGGGGGCTATTCTGGAAAACTCGTCGAAGAAGTGAAACTTTACATTAAAACAAAAACAAATTTTCAAAAATTGTTTTTGTTTGCCATACATTTCTAAAATTAAATAAACGTGAGAATTTCAACGCGTTTCTCTCTCTTTTAAAAACGGTTAATTTTGTATGAGAAACAAAAACAATTTTTTTTACATTTACACAGTTTTGTTTTTGTTTTGCATGTAACTTTCACCAAGTCGACGCGTATTCCAGAATAGACACCATTATCTCTTATTATAGAAAAAATAAAATAGTATGATTATATGATATCAGAAATCATGTTTTCTGATATCATATAACCATACTATTTTATTATTTCGATAATAATAGATAATATTTATAAAATGTATTTAGTTACAAAATGCGGTTAGTAAAACAACATAAAAATATCTTGATATGAAATTTTGATGATTCATCAATGTTTCGTACCATCTATATTTTTAGGTTGTTTTGACTATGAGTATGAAATGTGTTTCATAAATATTGTCTCTTATTTAGAAAAAATAAAATAATACAGCTATACGACACCAGAAAATATTTTCTGGTATCGTATAGCTTTATTATTTTAAGGGTCCCTACTCATAGTCAAAACAAAGTATATTTGAAGAGTTTAAAACCACAATTTTTATGATTCATCAAACGTTAGTTCAAAAACAAGTCATAGTTCGCTTCTACCAAATTCTATTTGCACAAAAATAGTTGGTCTGTCAAATTGTAAAAAAAAAATAATATGTTATGATTGGCTTGCTAAAAAGTCTTAATGGACTAGAATTTGAAAACATCTACATATTAATACTCAAAATCTCTCTATCAACCCAAATATGGATACTTAAAGATATTACATAATTTCATTAATTAAAGGAATGGGATATTACATATTTACAGATACTGAATCTGTTATTTCTCCTAACAAAGCTAAAAGTAATTCCAATATGATATTTAACGATGTTGCGTGTGAGAAACATATTTTTGTATGGGGTGAGATAAGAATGTTGATGCATTCTGTTTATGTCAAACTTATACCAGAATCACCAAACATTTGATATTAGATAATCATAATGTAATTATAATGTTTAAGTAAGATGAGACAAATATAAAGCATGTTGGAAGGATAAATATGGATTTTGATTATAAGCAACGATAGTGAATTAAACGATGATCGTTATAGAAAATAAAAAATAAAAAAATTGACTACATAAAAGTTTACTTTTTCGTTTTTCATCTGACCTTAAACTTCATTCATCTAAATGTTATAAATGGACAGCTACTTGTAAACTGATAACCCAATCTGAATCAGATAAGCTGATCTGAAAACCAGACCAGGTCCTGATAAACTGATCTGAAAACCAGACAGGTCTTGATAAGCTGATCTGAAAACCAGACCAGGTCATGATAAGCTGATCTGAAAATCAGATCAGGTCATGATAAGCTGATCTGAAAACCAGACCAGGTCATGATAAACTGATCTGAAAACCAGACCAGGTCCTGATAAGCTTATCTGAAAACCAGATCAGGTACCTGATAGCCTGATCTGGTACCTGATAAGCTGATACCTGTTCTGCTATTTGCTGTTAGCAAAGCAGTTGGTGTCGACAAGAAATGTCTTGAAGAAAAAGCTTCGTAGTATAAAAACTGGTGAAATAGATACATGTGAGCAACAAAAGATACATTTAAACCTATAACAGAACCTCTCAAAGAATTTATAAATAGTTCTAGAAATATTGAAAGAATTCACAAGAAAGAAGAAAGTAAAATCAAGATAGAAGCTGAAAATAATATAAGTTTAAAGCCATCAGTCAATATAGAGACAAGTACACTGAAGAAACTTTCAGAAGGAACAATATTTGATGATATCATCTTATTTAATGATGCTAATACTGAAAATGATGATGAGGATGATGAAGATGATTTTTACTCATAGAATTCCAATTCTGAAGACACTTATACTCATTTATCAGTCTTGGAAGGAAGAATTGAATTAGATACAAACTATGGCCACATTAAGATTTGAATAATGAATGGAAGTTTGGTGATAGTAACCTAAAACTAAATGAAGATAAAATACAAGTTGATGGTCAAATATAGGCTCTAATAGTAGCTTTATTTTCTTTAATGATTGGTAATAAAACATGGAAATACTATGAGAAATTTAATTTTGAAAACTATATAAAATATATAATTTGTACTAATACATGGATAGAGCATTATCATCATTCACTGACAGAGAATGATGTTATCAGTAAATTGTTTCTGGAAACTCCAAACGATAAACTATAGGACAAATTAATAATATAGCTTAAAGAATTAATATAATTCAAGAATATATTAAAATGCAAATTGATGGAGTACAACGTGAAATTCAATGAGAGATAGAAGATAGTTATAAAATTGAAAAAATACATACCAAAAATTAAATCATCTTTTGAAAAAACAAATTGAACAGCTGAACGATAAAATTTATAGAATGGAAAATTAACTACATGATAGTATAAATAGCTGAAAGTGCATCAAGTAGATCACAACACTCTCCAAAAAAAAAAAACTTTAAAACAACTCAATGTCTTTAAAAAGAAATTTAGTAAACGAACTCTATAATAAATCTCGAAAATTGTTTGTGCATTGTAGATATGTAATGAAAGGAATAGTTGATCTTTTATGGAGCTGATTTAGGTGAAATGGGAAACTATTCTAATTATTGATTATTGTAGACTGTAAATGATTCATTCTCAAAGTTTCTATGGTCAATACCGTTGAAAATAAAAGTTCCACTCGAAAAAACCTAGGCTGTGGAAAATATTTTTGAAATGTTACGAGTACCAAAAAACTTACAAATGGATGATTGTAAAGAATTTTTTAATAGACACTGGAAAATTCATGCATAAGTAGAATATTAAACATTACTTAATATGAAAGCATCAATAGTAGAATGATTTAATAGATCATCCAAAGAAATTATGTGATGATGGTTCATATAAGTGTATTGAAATATACAAAGAATTACTTAATGTACTCGTATACAATATAAAAGTTCATCTCACTATTTAAATGTTTCCGATTAAAGTTAACTCAACAAATAATAATTTGAAGATGAACAAAATGTTGAAATTTAATGAAAGTAAAAAATAAAATTAAACAGGAAAAATCTAGTTTGGTTCGTATTTTTGAAGGAATGATTAGGAATGATAGTTCTTAAGAAAGATAATTAACTTAATATACTGGAAATTCTCTAAACTGGTTGGCCTGTATGAAATATTGTGAAAACTTAAGCGTTCAAAATAAATTATAACACAGTGTAAGTAACACATAATATTATCACTTTTTATAGTGAAAATTGTACATTTTCCATTTCGAAAGCTCTAGCAAGCGAAATTTTAAAATATGCCCATGGGCTATTATAATAGATCTTCACTCTATTCATTTCTATAGCAAATTGGACTTTGATATCCAATCTTTAAGAATGTATATGTGTATGAATTAGTATCAAACAAACATACTGAATAAATATGGATTTCAACTGGAATCATGCTGAAGCATACATAAATTGTAAAATGCAATATAAGCAAATCTTACTTTATATCTGTATCTGTATGAGAATTAAATAAATTTACAGAAAAAATATTGAAAGCATGCCGAAGCATGCAAATTTAAAAGAATTCCTCACGTCACATAATTTTGTAAGTAAAGAAATATTTAAGAAATTTATTATTCGACATATTGTCAGAAGTTTATTTTAATTTGAAATTTATTTGCTGGTGGTTCAGCGTTGTCCATACATTTCATTGTTGCTGTAACAAATCATCAGTAGACTTCAACCACACATTTTGAATAGTCACAAACCTCTTATCTTATGCACAGACTTTCAAGAAAGTCTGAAAGTCTGTGCATAAGATAAGAGGTTTGTGACTATTCAAAATGTGTGGTTGAAGTCTACTGATGATTTGTTACAGCAACAATGAAATGTATGGACAACGCTGAACCACCAGCAAGTAAAGAAATATTATGATTCTATGCTAAATGAAATACATAAATATGTATCTACTTTGTAAAAGAATAAACACCACTACATCTCGGACGCTTGCGTCACATCTTTTAAAAATTAAGGCCACTACGGGTGAATGGGGAAATTGTTTCTTCTCGAAACTGTCCAAACAAAAATCTGCATGTAGAAATATTTGAAGCAAAAATTCCTCCAAACGTAGATATTCCAATGTTTCTGACACTATATGAAAACACCTAGGCTGAATTCATGGTAGAGGTGACTGAGTTTTTGAAGATCGATTTGGTGCAATACTTGTTTATTAAACATGTATTTCTTTGTATGTAAACTAATTTCTACATGCATACATATACTCACATATATGTATGTAGATATGAATACATTTGCATTATATTAATGTTCTCTATTTCAAGTAGTAAAATCAAAAAAAGTAGTTATACATCAGAAGAAAAAATAAATAAAACAAGAGACTGACTGACCACCTGATATATAAAGCCTGTCTCACATGAAAACAAAGCATACTTAAACATAGCAGAAATATGTATACAATACGCTAAACTTTAATACAATGAGAGAAAAAAAAACTTAAAAATAAAACAATTACAAAATACCATAAAAGGCATAGAAGATCACCCTTCATAAAATAAACATATAGCCTATTAATGTAAAGATAGTAACATTATCAAGTAGTACAATTTGGGCAATTAAAATTTTAACATTTAATTACCCATAACGCCGACAAATACAGCCAGAAATTCCGACATGCAAAGTCATCTTGTATACTAGAGATACCGTCGTTTTCTGTTGATCGCTTTTCAAGAAGAAAATAAGTTTGTTCATTGTGATTTGACTGATTTAAAAGTACATTTAAATTTAGTCTCATATCCATATGATGATCTTAATATAAAATTAAAACATGAAAGTTATACAGTTCTATATGATATGTATCTATATGATATGTATCTACTACTCGCATATGAAAGAATTTCAAGCGCTTGTAACTGCATCAGAGTTTAAGATAAAAGCTCCATTTATTCAAAAGCGGGTCAATTGATATAGAAATTTAATTTGAAACAGCAAGCAAGGACCTCAGCTAATGCATTTTTACTGATGATCGAATAATAGAAAGTCAGGAAAGTCTTATAAATTAAGTAATATGAATGAAAAAATTGTTTTAATAGACGTGTAAGGTTTCAAAACTAATTCGAATGATTTTCATTACAAAAAGAAGTAGCGGATGTTTTCAACAATAATGATTATAACAATTTTATTATAAAACCACCATTTGATTTTAAATGTTTATCAATAAAAAAGGAAAGAGAAGCAAAGTGTTCTAAAATATAGTTGGAAAAAATGTTACACCGAAAAATTTCTAACGTTGACTATATAGGCTACATCAACTTTAAACAAATGGAAATAAAATATATTAAATATTGATACTATAGTTACTACAACTAGAGAGGAATTCAATTTTACGTAAAACAGAAACTCCTCACAAACTTTTAAGTAAATACATCTAAAAATTAAAAGAACGTTTTTTAATTTCAAATAAAAAAAAAACTATGGAGATATTTCACATCTATATACAAAAGACCAGGCGAATATTTACAACAGCAATAAAAGACCGCACATGACAAAAAAAATAAAAAATTTATTTAAACAGGGAGCCCCAGACTTATTTGTATGTACATACATACATACATAAAATCAATTTGTACATCCATATGTACATATGTACATATTATCAAATTTCTTACCCATGCTCAAGTATTTATTGGATTTTAACAATCACACTTACATATCTACATCATGAAAACATACAAACCGTTCTCCAAGCTATTGACGCTTGAAGACGAAAGTCGAAGAAGACAAATGTACTTAAATAAACAAACTTATCACAGACCAGTCAAACTCTATCGCGCATACACACATACTCACACACAAAATCGCCACGATCGTACACAAGAATTTTGCAAAATCTGAAATTAATATTTATACAAATACAGGCAAATCCCGGTATAACGAACGATATAATGTCAGGCCCTTTCGTTATACCGAAAAATTCCTTATATCGCAAGTTTTTTTCTAGTATTATTTGAATTATTATTATTGTAGAAATGATATAATACAATAAAAAGAATGAGGACAATTTGTTTTCAAATAAGCAACCAAATACAAACTAACGGTATCACAGTTTTTTGCATTTACATTTTCTTGCCGTTCGTTATACAGAGCACACATTTATCAAAACATTCGCTGTATAAAGAAGAACTAAATGTTAGAAATATATTTTTAGCAAGTTTTTGTTTTTTATTTTGCGATTTTTTCTTCATCATTCGTTATATCCAGTATAAAATTAGGATATTATTCGCTATATAAGGTTGTTAATGTAAAAAATATTGACGTACGTTTTATCGGATTTTCGTTAAAGCGAGATTCGTTATACCGAGATTTGCCTGTATAAACAAATTTCTGACCGACAGACTTCAACAATGGACAAATTTAAGCTTGATAAAATATAAAGCAATCTCATCCTCCAATATGAAAATCATACTAGGATTAGGGAAGTTCAGATATATGATAATATTTTCTAGCAAAAAATTTTCATATGGGAAATAATTTATTTCTACGTACATATGTATAAATACTAGGGTGAGAAAATCACAAACACATACTAAAATTCATCTACGAAAAATTAAACCTATTTCAACAACGCCCCTCCCCTCACAAATCACAGTCAACCTAAAGTTCTTACAGATATACATAACCAAAATCTCAAGGTAACATACAATCTATCAATCTCAACAACATAAATCACGATCAGCCTTAAACTCATATAGACATACATACACACAAATACGGATACATATACATGAACACCTTCACCTCACCTCTCATTAATCATGCTTAGCCTTAAACTCTTACAGATATACACACAAATAGCGCGGTTATATATTACATGAACACTTCGCCCCTCATAAATCACGATAAGCCTTAAATTTCCTACAGATATACATACACAAATTCTCAAGGTCACATACAATCGATCAATCTCAACAATCCAAATCACGATCAGCCTTAAACTTCTACATACATACATGCACAAAAATTCCTACAGACATGTAAACACCTAAATTCCTATAGATACATATTACAATAACACCCCCCCCCCCCCCTACCACAAATCAAGAACAGCCTTAAACTGCTACATATACATACATACATACACATACATAGGCACATTCTATCTATCTATAACAACAACACTCTCCCCCACCTCAAATCACAATCAGCATTAAACTCCTACGAACATACATATACACAGATTCCCACGGATACGTATTACATGAACACTCTCACCTCGCCTTTCATAAATCACAGACAGCCTTAAACTCTTACAGACATACATACATACATACATGTACACAGATTCCCACCGATACATATTACAACAACTCCCTGCCCTCCACCAGTCGATCTACCTCAACTACATCCCGCCCCCCCCCCGCCACCAAGCACAGCTTGGCTTAAATTCCAACAAGCATAAACGCCACCGAATTCCCACGGTTACATATTACAAAACACCCTCACCTACCCAAATCACGGTCAGCTTTAAGGTCTCACAATCTAGACACACCCCGCGCTCCACCAATCACAGCCAGAGGAATTGATCCTACAGCTAGACACACCCACAAATTTTCCGTTGGCATTAGGAAAAATCATTTCCATGATTTTCCCGTCGGCATTCGAAAAAAATAAAGATGTTACCCCGTCGGCATTAGAAAATCATAAACATGTTTTCCCGTCGGCATTTGAAAAAAATAATCATGCATTGGCGTCGGCATATATGTATACTTATGAAATCTTAATCTTATGAAACCCCTTAATCCACCCCACTAACATACATACATATAAATTCCCACGGTCATAAAAAACCAGACTTATTGAACCGCCCTCGTTTACAGTTAATGTAAACAAAAAACACTTAATGTAAACAAAAAAAGCATCAAAGCGCACCGAAAACACAATTTCTCAAATTTCAGACAAATTTCAGCAAAATTTTAAAATTTCAAAAATTTCAGTCCAGAATTTTTAGAAATTTCACACAAATTTCACAATTTTAATTGCGGTGGGACCTACTACTGTTGTATTAAAAACTAACAAAATGGAAATTATTTAATATTTTGTAATCTTATATTTTAAAATTATGGAACTTATACAAAATGATGTAGTGCTTGGAAAGCAAGTTGTTATATTTTGAAAGAAAAAAAAATACTATTGGATTGAAAGGAGCAATGGATAAGTTTGCAATAGTTAATGAAATCTGGCGAGTACCGTACTGTTACAACAATTTTTGAGTTTGGACATGTTTTTGCCGTTTTGCTTGAGTTCTGTGAAGAGATTTGGAGAGTACTTTGTCCGCTTTATATGAACTATTTTCCTCTTGTTAGAGACATTATTGAACGTTCTGCAAATGTTTTCGTTCAACTTGAATTTTCCCACAAACATCCCCTTCTACATTTTAAACTAATCAAACAAGTCTCGAGAGTAAATAAAATCAAAAAACAAAAAATTTCAAACATAAATTTTGCAATTTTTTTGGCTTAAAATTTCGCTCTGGCTCTGAAAAACACCACAGAAAAGCGTTAATTAAAATTCGCTTTTCACGGTCCTTACTTAATTTGGGCGACTTTCCTTTTTTGATAATAATTAAACAAGTCTGTTGTATAAATAAATGAAGAAAATAAACAAAATTATGACATATTTTTTCACTTTGTTCACCTCCAAGTTCGCTCAGTTTATGAAAAAGCACCACCGAAACACGTAAATTTTAAAATAGTCGTATATTCTCCAAAACAGCTCGGATATTCTACAAATTTGATATTTTTCTTATCGAAGCCAATATAAAACTGTGTGCCAATTTCCTAACTCTAGGATAACTCCTCTAATTTTGTCCACTTTTTATATGGGAACGAATCACTGTGCGTCTGTCCCATTCAAGGGACAAGGTTGCAACAACCAACATTTTTATTAAAACCATGGCTTGACAGTGTGAAAACAATATTAGTTTACTGCTTGTTAGTTTCCTTGAAATGCAATAAATTTTAACTTAATTTATATTTTATGTAAAAGCCTGCGAGGAAAGTTGTTGTGAACCATTTTAAACTCAAACTCTTCTTCACGTATATGGACCTTTTTGAGCTTTCCTAAAAAGGAGGCAAAAAATAACAAGCAAATAAAACTGTTCTGTAAGTTTCTGAATATGTCAAAGCAGGAAATTCAACTCAAGTCCCAGAAATATTTAAATCGAAACACAAATTCGTTGCAGAGCCAATTTAGTGCTTAAGCAAAATTTTTGTTAAGAAGGCTTATAACATCAGATATTTTGGGGTAACTTTGTAAATAAGTATGTTTTACATACA
The DNA here is from genome assembly GCA_936439885.1 of Nowickia ferox. Classification (NCBI taxonomy): domain Eukaryota; kingdom Metazoa; phylum Arthropoda; class Insecta; order Diptera; family Tachinidae; genus Nowickia; species Nowickia ferox. The sequence goes on from OW387028.1 coordinate 1,846,028, forward strand.
ACTTCACTCAAATTCATCTTCCAAGAAAGCTATAGATATAAAAATATGAGAACAGATGTCGTTAGTTCTTCAATAAGAGCAGCAGCTGAACTTTTGATGTTGTATTGTTTCTAAATAAATTTAGAGTCTTCTAAAGTTGTAAATAACATAAAAAATATTACTAAGAATTCGTGCACTAAAAAGAATATAGGAAATCATATTGATATATTTCTAAACTTTTTTTGGGTTCGTTCTATTTTGAGGCTTGTATGGCAATAACTTTATAAATAACAACCTTATATTTATTCTTATCATTCACATATTACTCTTTTTTACTTTTGTTTATTACGCTTAAAATCAAAATCGTGTAAAAATTTAACGCTTAATGCAACGCTTGCCGAACGCTGCACTCTGTTTCTTTTCTAATTGAACTTTCGCTGTCTTTACAAACTTAAAATCGAAGAGCAGGCGCTGAGCTTTTTGCTAAGCGCCGTAAGGTATCCGAGAAATGGGTAGTCGACGAAAATAATGTCGGCGCTCAAAGTCCTTCTGGTCTTCCAGATTATCACCAGTATAAACAGCAGCCAAGACCATCTACATCTCCCAACATTTTGCCAGCTTATACCGACGCAGCAAAACATCGTGTCCAATTGAATTTGCATCAAGAACAATTGCTGGAAAAATATGCAAAACCAGGCCTTAAAGTAGTGCAGACACCATGGGAAGCAGCTTTAAGTTCCGGTTCAGCCAGTGCAGCTTTTGTTGAAGAGCAAAAGCTGTCGCCCTACTCGTCAGCCCCAATATTAACTCCTTCACCAACACCACAAATGTTTGATGCCAGTCAAGGTGGGTTATCGATTCAAAGTGCTCCCACCTTCCCCGATAGTTACAATAAAACCTATTCTGCTGATAATTATACAAGGTGTCCTTCACATGCCGCACAACAACATGTAAGTTACATAATTATTTTTTACAGTTCATCTCTTTTCTTAGCAAAGTTCTCAAAATACGTCTTAACACGTTTTTATATAAGAGCGATGTGCTTTATTTTGTAAGGGGATAACTGTTTGAGCTTTCCAATTCCGTTGCAGATTTTTTGAGCAAATTAAGTTCAATATTAAGCGCACCTAATGCAAAGCTAAAGGCATGATGGACTATTGATGCCACTACAAAATGTTGTATATAAAAAAGTTGGAAGAGCGCATATGGATTTAGAGCCTGCACTTCCAGAGTCTTACAGTTGGCCTCCTACAAATGTTGACCGACAAACAGAAATTTTCACATATTGTTTTATCGATTTTATATATTTACTTTAAAAAATATTTTCGTCTTTTTCCGCTGGCATCTTCCGTTCTAGATGATTTAATTTTCCATGAGATCATACAACTTTGAAATCGGTCGACATTTGTAAAAGCTTAGGTCACATTGTGTTAGATATTCCTAAGGAAAGCTTAGTTATATATAGTTATTTTGCTTACAGTATTTTAAAAACTCAATAGTTACTTGGAAGATATACAGATGTACATAGATATATTACCATTCTTTTTATGCGATGATGCACTGTTCTGAAATGAACATTAAGATGCCGCTCAAAACTTTTTTCTCATCACTATTTTAAATTTTTTAGTTCACAATTAAGATTTTCAATTAAATTTCACAGGATCATTACGAACGACAACATTATACTGGAAGTAATTCGGTAAGAGAATTGGCTTATAAACCCAGCATACCCCAAGGATGGAAAGCACCCAGCATGTCTTTGCCTAAAGGTAAGCTGAAATTACAATATACATAGGTAATATTATTAGGGGCATAAACAAAATTTTATATTTTCCTAATTGAGAAATAATAAGTTTTTTAAACTACCAATTCGAAGAAATTCTAAACAATCTTATTTCAACAAATTGTCCTTAAGGACTTTTTTATCTTTAATTTAAACTCTAAGGTTTGAGGATGCCAATAAGTTTTTCTGCTTTGAACCATCGATCAGTAATATCGGTATTGTCCCATATTAATTTACAGATAGAATTATGCTTCAATGTTACCTCTATAATTGCAGTTACTTGAATAAATTATCATAGAACTTTTGTAAACATATAAGGATTGTTATGCGTTTTAATAAATAAAAATTAAATAATTAAGTTTAGTACAACTTTCATGCAGGTATATAAAATCCTATTGAAAGTTTGACTATTTTTGGAAAATATGCTCTTCTGGCTGAATTTTAGAGTGGGCGGGTAACAATTAGAAATCAGATTAATGACAGTAAATGTATTTAACATAATTTGTAGAGAAATTTGAAAAACTTGATATGGCTTTTCTTTCTTAAGCTATTAATTTAACGTTTCGTAGAAAAAATCACTATGTTTATCCAATGCTGGATGTAGTGTGCATGCTTAAATAAATTTAAAATTTCAATTTCAACTGCAGTCTTTTCTTATGGAATATTGAAAGAGAAAATTAAGCTTTATTTTTTTGTTTACAAAATTTAGTCATTCATTTCACTCTCATTTAAAATTTTTTATTCTATTTTTTTTACGGCTGTACTAATTGAGATAACTCAAGAATTTCTGTTAGATGTTATCACAAGTTTTATTGAAAATTATAAAATATATTTTCGAGGTCGAGTCGAATTCAAACCCAAATATCTTTGAAACTATTAAAGATATCTCTGTGAAGTAACCTGCATTTTCTTTGCTTATGTAAAAACTTTACAACAAAGATGATGGTTGAAAAAGTTATGAGACACCCTGTAGATCACCGTGCGTTTCAAATCGGTAGCAAGTTTAGGTTAGGTTAGGTTTAAAAGAGGAGCCATCACGATCATGTCCGGGGATATACACATAAACCAGTACAGAGGGCTAATTACGGCGTTCGATATTGATCGAAATTTTCATACAAACACAATTTAAATTGTATGAAGATTTGTTCGATATCGAATGCCGTAATTTGCCACCAGGCCTGTTGTGCGCTCTAGAGGTAGTTAAAATTTCAATATTTTTAAGGCTTAGGTCTTCCTCTGTAGTTTCTATATATAACATTTTGTTATAGAATCGCAAATTTTATAGATAGGATTTATTACCCTTCTTTTATCTTTGGAACCACTGTGCGACGTTCTATTTAAGTAATAATTGAAAAGAAGTTGAAAGAGTAGGTTTTCAATTCGGTTGTATTATTCTTAATTGTCATGTAAGTGATCTGCCTTTTAACTGAAAGGATATCGTAGTAAAGCCACCATGATGTTTAAATTAAAAGAATCTCAAAAAATTCAGTCTTATTTCGAATATTAGAATTTAGCAACTAAACTTCGATTGTCCTTGAATAATTGAAATATCTCTTTAATTTCGCACACAATAGCATCACAAATTTTTGTGTTTTTAGTTTTTAAACCGAATTTTCATTTATTATATCATCATAAATTTTTTATATCATTTTATATAAAATTTCTTTTATACGCTAGATTCCACAAATATATTTTCATTACTTTTCTTTAGATCTTTTAAAAGTACCACCGATTCGTATGCATGAATATATTAGAAATATCCTATAATTTAATTTTATTTTTTAAATTTTCCTTTAATTAATATTGAGGGCAAAACAAAACGCTTTTTTTCAACTTTTACATATTTTGCACGCTTACGCGCTTATTAAACGAAATTAGCGGAATGTGAGGACAAAAGAGAAATTAAAATCACAAGTCTTACTGCAAACGAACTGAAACAGGTTCAGAAGCAACACATGACTAATGTCAATGAAGCCGTAAAATCGTGTGAAGAATTCAATACAACGGATGAAAGTGAATTAATCGATTTAATACCAAAAGTCAATATTACTGAAGCATTGCCTAGCATAAATTCTTCTAAGCATTTGCTAGTCACAGAAGCTCATGAGTTTGTAAATCATCTTATAAAATCTCCTGAGCTTAGAGTATCGCCTATACCCATAAGCACCCAAGTTATATATGATAATGCTGTGCAAGAACTTCACATAAAGCAAAATACAGATATAATAAAATTAACTAAAAGCTGTGATACTCAAATCGAAGAAAACGTCAGCGAGAAGGACGAGAAAGTAAACGTTCGCAAACAATTGCAGCAGTACGAAGACTTGCATCGCCAATATGCGAAACAAGTAGAACAAGAGGAACTATTGCACAAAAAGTATGAAGCCGCCAAACAGAAAGCTTTAAAACAAAATAACAAGAAGTTGGCAATCAAAACTAACGATGACTGCTCTCTCAAATTCACACAACAGTTATCTGAGCAACTAGATAATGAAGAGTATGTGAAGGTTCCCGTAAAAGACTTGATAACAAATTTTGATCAGCAGTGTCTGCAAGCGGCAAAACTTAACATGATACCGGCTACTGTTTTTGCTGCTTTAAAAGAAGAAGTCATGGTGGCGGAAACGATGGAACAGCAAATGAAAACGGAAGAAATCACTAAAAAATTTAATGAAGGCAAGAATAGAAACACGAATATCTCTCCTACAAACCCCTTTTGTTTCTCTGTGTATAGAGTTTATATTGTCATATTTTTATTGAAATCAACCAAATCAAAATTTTTATTCATCCTTCGTCCCTCCATAATACATGCAGATAACGAAAAACTTGCACTCAAATAACAACAAAATTGGCACAAACATAAATGAATGACCCTACAACAACAAAATTGAACGATCCAAACCTCATTGCAAATGTGTGTTTTTTAAATCTTAACTCCTCAAAGTCCTTTATTAAATTAGTTTAGAATCCATCGTTTAATTATAATTGTGTATATGTCTTTTAATAAATAACTTCAGGTTGTACTCGTATGTACATATACGTGTATGAACATGTGAATGTATGCACATTTACAAGTAATTTTATGCTAAAACACCATTTGCGAAATTTACTCTCTTCCCAATTTTCAATTAGACTTATGATATACACATACTATGTTTAAGCATATGTATAAATATGTGTGCATAAGTGTGAAATGGAGATCTAATAAGAGATCAAGTCTCGCGTGCACTGTTTTGGCAAACCCTGATTTAAAACTTAATTAAACGTGCCATAACCATAACCATACAAAACAGCTGTTCGTACCAAACTTATGGGCAAGACTGTATTTTATTATAGGTGACTCGATATAATGCCATAGCCATAACTATAACCATAGACATATTTGTTGTTGCACTTTCGAAATGAATGAAGAAATTAGGACATAAACAGCTGAGTATTGTTATGGCAGCACTAATAGTTAAAGCAAATATATATATGGTTATGGCAGTGGTTGTTGCTATGTCATTATGGTACGGGACGTCTAATTGAGCCTTTACCTCTATGCATACATGTATGTATGTATATATATATAAACCTTCAAGAAAGTCTCCTTTATCTGTACATTCATTTAAATCTTTTATTTTCAGATTTGTACATGCCAAAAGAAATCCCGTTGCAAAGCTATGCTCCACCGCCAGCTGTAACTATTCCTTTGTCAGTCTCACCTTTCACAACAAATGCAGCAGCCCACGAATCAAATCAATACAGCTCTTATAAACCATTAAGCAGTTCGCCTGTGGCATCGTACTCCCCTCAAACTGAGCCAAACAAATCATATGGAGGAAATAGTACCTTTCCTCTGAGAAAACCTTACCAACAGGGATTTTCATCTACATACAGCAACAGTCATTCACCAAAGCAACAATACCTACCCCCAAATAGCTATCAAAAGGTACAACAAAACACAAGCCAAAATATACCGCAGGTCAATTTCAATCCTTCTCCTCTACCCTACGACAAATTGGCCAAGTTTGAAAATCAGACAGCTGAAGATTGTCAGTATGGCTATAGTCCCAATTTCCGTGTTTCCCATTTGAATGTGAGGGGCAGCAAAGTACGTAATACATCACCAGCTCCTTTTGGAAGTTCATACAATAGACCTTATACGCCCTCCTCCGATAGCCACTATTATGGAGGCACTCCCAGTGCATCTCCTCGCCCACTATCTACCACCACTCAACAATACCGGGGACATAACACACCAAATATTTCACATCCAACTGTCACTAGTAATCAAATACTAAGTTCTCCTTCCTACAATACCTCAGCTCGTGGTTGGGGCTGCAGTGGCGGCGCTGCTACCGGCTACCAATATGCCCAGGGTCATGTGTCAACGAACAATCCTCAAATCATCAATGTTGCTAGTATGCCTTACACTGACTTTTAATTCTATTTATACTTTAACTATTGTGTACCAATGTATTACCGTACTTACTATCTCTCACACACACCCATAGACAGGAAGTGACTCTTTCTCTCTCTCGCGCACACACCCACTCACAGCCACTAACAGGTAGTGACTCTCTCTCTCTCTCTTTCTATCTCTATTTAAATTAATAATTGCTTGCTAAATTGTGTTTTGTAAATATGACGACGATGACGATTTTTGCATACACATATTACGTACTTAATACGTAAACAATACGTACTATTTAACTAAGCTGTTTATATTAATTACTAGTGCATATATCACATATTTAAGTGTTGTTATGAATCATATTTTTTTTTGTTAAAATATAAAATGGTAATACTTTAATATCAAAAGTAATGACTCCCAAAAAGAGATTGTGCTCTCCCCAATGTGTCTTTAAATCGGTAGTTTTTAAACCAACATAAATGTTTGTATGTATGTATGTATATTGTATATAAATTAGTTTTCAGAAAACTAAAATGCGAAAGTAAAAAAAAGTATTTTTCACTCTGAATAAAATGGTAGAAAATATGCAAATAAAAAATTCTTTAAAGCCGATTTCAACTGGCAATATTGCAAATGAACCCATATTTGATTCTAATTTTATTTAAAAATTAATAAAAATTATTTATCAATAAATAATATTTATTTTCTTCGTTTATAAATATTTTACATTCTTTGTTTTTTTCCTTGTTGAGAAAGTACAAAGTAACACAGGTAACGTAAACAAAACGGCTGAAGCAGCGATAAAATTGTTAAAAGACTGCAATCCCTCACTTCCAACCAGCAATTGGAAGATGTGGAGGTTCGGTGAGGCTGAGGAGACAGACGTGGGGTACTTATAATACTTAACGCTGAAACCCTCCCTTACTTGGTCAAGTCCAATAACATTTCATTGTACGCCTTTGGACAGGTTACGCTGAATGTGTATAAAGGAGATCAGCCTCCAGTGACGGATAATTTCAACACAGTGTGTGAATACGCTGTGGGGGATGAATCTGAAGAGGAGGGGAAGAAGGCCAGCCTACGAGAATCTTGCGAAAAGGATGCCTACATGACATCCGACTCTGAAATTCTCGGAGATGCCTCAGGTCTGTTTGATGCTTATTACGGCGAAGACAGTGACCTTCTTCTTGAAACTGACGATGAGTCTGATAAAACGATCGTGGAGATGGATGTTGTAGCGGATGTTGAACCTGCTACAAATAAATCTCCATCAGTCTAAATCAGCCTCGGCTGCTTTTCAGCTTCGCATGACAACATGCGAAGTTGACATAGTCCTCATCCAATAACCCTGGACTTGTAGTGGCAGAGTTTGCGGATTGATAACCAAAGATTTTAATATGCTAGCCGTCAAGAATGAAGGTAATACTAGAACCTGCATATTGACAAGGAACTACCTTAATATATTTTTATTATCTAACTACAGTGGCAGAGACATAACGGCGGTTAGCGTGGAAATAGGAGGTACATGCTACTGGCGGGCGTTGGTATACTGCGATCATGACGACCAAGGCTCTCTACCGTCGGTATTGGTGAGGGATTTTATAGCTGCTGCGGTAAACGCTGGATATTACATCATCTTGTGCTTTGACCCCAACGCACACCACACTGTTTGGGGAAGTACGGACACTAATGAAAGAGGTGAGGAACTTTTAGAATTTGTTGGTACTAACCTCAACATTTGTAATAGAGGTCAAGAGCCTACGTTTATAACAAGGAACAGACAGAAAGTACTGGATGTTACCTTCGCTTTTGATTTAGTAGCCGATAGGATCAGGAACTGGCGTGTACTTCAGGAACACTCCTTTTTTGATTAGAGGTTTATTGAGTTTAGCATTAGGGAGAGGGCACCAGAGCTAGAAATCTCCCGAAATATTAAGCAAACTAATTGGCGTCTGTATAGGTCTATTTTTTTTAGATAATTAGGATTGATTGGAAACTCGGCACTTCTTCTTCGGATTTAGATTGTGAGGTTGATAGCATCACTACATCTTTTAAATAGGCCAAGTGGGAAGAAGAAATCGGCTTGGTGGAATAGATAGTTACAATTATGCAGGTGTACATGCAGAAAACTCTTTAATAAGGCTAAATCATCCAGAACTGAACTGGACTGGATAGCTTATAAAGGTAAACTAAAAGAATATCAAAAGCAGATAAGATTTCCTAAAAATACAACATGGAAGAGGTTTTGTGAAAATATTGAGAATGGTTCAGTAGCCTCTCGCATGAGGAAAATTTTGTCCGCTACTCCCTGCACTCTGGGATATTTGAAGAATCCCAATGGGACGTGGACTATATCCAGTGAGGTGTCGTTAAGAGCCTTGCTGGACACTCACTTTCCGGGTAACTCAATGTCTCAGATTCAGACATCTAATCTTTACCGAATACCTACGGAAAACATATCTGACATTGTCAATATGCAGACTTTAAATTAGGCTCTGAGAAGCATCAAACCTTATAAGTCTCCAGTACCCGACGGTATCATACCGGCCGAAATGCAGAAAGTACCGAACCTCGTACCCCCTAGGCTACTGAGAATTTATACCAGTTGTCTAGGACTGAGTCATATTCCTAATAAGTGGAGGGAAGCGAGAGTGGTCTTTATTCCGAAGGCAGGTAAAAGCTCTCATACCACACCAAAAGACTTCAGACCAAAAAGTCTATCATTCTTTCTTCTGAAAACATAAGAAAGGATAGTTGATCATTATATCCGCAGAATTAATGGTGAACTACTTTCCTCGCACCAGCATGCATACCAAAGGGAAAAGTTAATCGAATCAGCTCTACACGAGTTGGTTAGCACAATAGAGAAATCAGTCTCTGTTGGTGAATATACCTTTGAGGCCTTCGTATATATTGAGTGGGCTTTTAATAATATTTCTCCAGATGCGATAATTGACGCATTGTCGAATTTGGGGGTTAATGCAGGACTATGTAAGTGGATTCAGAATCTAATAACTCACCGCAGAATAATGTCGGCTCTAGGAGCATCTAGGCAAACCCGCTTTGTAAATAGGGGTACACCATAGGGAGGATTTCTTTCACCACTGTTGTGGAATCTATCTCTATATCCCATGCTGATATCTCTAGAATCGCGGGGGTGCAAAATCGTGGCTTATGCTGATGATGTGGCAATAGCTGTAAGAGGACAAAGAGGAGAAACTAGGCCTTGCCGTCAATCCGTCAATAAAACGGAATTAGTCTTCTTCTCCAAGAAGTATAAGATACCTGTTTTCCAACCTATCACTCTTAATAATACGGAGATAAAAGTGTCCAACATTTCAAAATATATCAGTGTTATTCTTGATTCAAAGCTGAGTTTCAAAATTAATATTCTAGAGAGAGTGAAAAAAGCAACAATTTCACTCCATCTATGAAAAAATCCATTAGGAAAAAATGGGGTCTTACCCCAAAAGTCACTCATTGGATCTATACTGCAATAGTACGTCCAATTCTCATGTATGGGATCATCGTGTGGTGGCCGTCCCTGGAGAAAAAGACGTATTTATATATCTTACACAAGGTGCAAAGACTTACATCCTTGTATATAACTACTGCTCTTTGCACTACTCCTACGGATGCGCTGGGGATGCTCCTTCACCTTCTACCATTGGAACTAGTACGGAAAGAGATGGCACTGACCGCGGCAATCCATCTTTGTTGTGCCTCTCTGTGGAACGAAAATGGAGCCGGCCACTGTATATTGGATGATGAAGCTTGGGGATGGAGGATTGACCAAACCTCTTCTGCTATACTATACGAACGTCTTTATAAAACCTGGATACCATGCATAGAATTGTGGATGAATGGAACTCCAGGTAGAAGAAAAAGCATGGCTCCAAAACACAATAAGGTGTGGGTTATGGAGTCTTTTCAGGGGCTTTAGGTCTTCATATTGCAAAGCGACTCCCGGACCACTGCAGTGTCTTCCAAGCAGAGATCCTTGCTATAAAAGAAGTTGCAGATTTGTTGAAAGTGAATGTCACTTTAATTATCATATACACTGAAAGTCGAGCAGCTATTATGGCCCTGGAATCTCCGCTTCTAAGGAAACCAACAGCCCTCGACTGCCGATCATCTCTAAATGAGATGGCAGAGCAGTTTGATATTAGAATTATTTGGATCCCAGGGCATAGAGGCTTTCAGGGGAACTCTAGGACTGATAAGCTTGCTAGAACTAGGACAACCTTACAAGTTCCAGCGGATTTGGAATGTGTGGGTTTACCCCTACTCTCTTGCAAACTCAAACTGAAGTGCAAGACAGAAGATGAAACAAATAGAAGGTGGGTCACAGGAAATGATTGCATAATCAAAAGGCAGTTATGGACTCATCTAAATAGGAAAAATACAGCTTCTTTGATTTGAAAGAATAGCAAATAAATATCGATTCTAGTGTCCGTGCTAATCGGATACTGTCTCATGTGTAGACATGCACAAAGGTTAAAGGTCGAACACAATGATTTTTGCAGCAGCTGTCAGAATATCGATGAAGACAAAAGTGTAGAGCATCTTCTGTGTTACTTTCCTGGACTTGCAAGAAAGAGAATGGCTACAATAGGTGCTCTTGAGTTCAAGGAACTTTCTGACGTTGCAAATGTTGAAATAAAACGTATTAGTAGCGTTATATTGAGCTCTGGTTGGTTCGACAGTTAGGTCTCCGCATAAACAGAGTCTCCGTGGTATCACAATGGACCAAAACGGTCTAAGTGAGTCCGGGCTTCTGACTGCTACCCCAAAATAACCTAACCTAACGTAAACAGATCGTAATTTTTGAAGAATTAAAAGTCACTTTTGACACTTGAAAGAATTTTGCTTAAAGTGACTTCACACGATTTGTATTTTACATCTGACATGTCAAATTTCCTACTACAAAATACACACATACAGATTACAGAGATTATGTCAAATATAATTAATCATTTACCTTTGAAATCAAACATTATACATAAGTTATCTGCAAATTGGTGAATTTAACAGACATACCAAATTATATGTATAAGAGTCGCATACTTGACAAACAGTATGAAAGAGCCTTAGCAGTCTCTGCATCCCTGATTGTTTCTTTATCACTTGAAATCTTATAATTTTCTATACCTGACTGCAAGTTTATTGTTTTGATTTGGCCACTTATTTTTTAATGGTATAGTATTTTAGACATTGAAAATCCTCAAAAAACTATAGTGCAGATTCTTTTAACGCAACCAATAGAAATTTTTGGCTGTTGCGAAAACTGAGTTTGTTGCGAAAACCGCGTAAAAAATGTCTATGCCTGTTTTCCACTAAAAAGATTATTTTAAACCAAATAAAAGGTTTATGAAAAAGTCAAAGGTTAACTTTTAGGACAAATGCATTTATTTAATTAAAATAAGGAATAAAAATAAATATATATTTAAAATAAATAAAAGATACACATTCTAAAGTATGTAAATTTGTACTGATTGTTGTTATCAAGTTAAAGATTCATGTTTTTAATGGAAAAAGTTTGAAACTTTCGACTGTGTTTTTTTGATGACATATTTTTTTTAAATTAAAGACTAAAATAAATTTAAAAAAATTAATTCTGGCCTTGCTTGGCCTTTCATTATTCTTAGAATTTAGGAGGAAAAACAAACATCTTCAAAATGCTGCTTATGTTTAGGCGTAAGTTAGACAACTAGCAAAATTAATTAAATATGAGCAGTAATGTGAAAAATGTTCCTGAACTAAAAATATATTATGCAATAGTGTGATGATAGTCGTTTTTTTCGAGCTATCCGAGATATTTATCATCTATTAATAAATTTTTGAACCCTAAATGACTAACGACCTTTTTCACAATGTATGATTAAGAGTTAATGTGAACTTTAACTACAAGTTCTTCATACAAAACTTGCCGTTAAAGTCGCAGTGAGCTTTTAATTGTACAGTATGAAAAGATGAAAAGGGCGTAAATGTTATTTATTATGCTGCATACGTAGATCTATAAACGAAGATCTTTAAACGAAAACTGTTGCATACTTCGTTGGTGGGAACTGCAACTCAGTGCATATGAGTAAATATGATGTAAATCAAATCGCCAGCTTAAATGAAAATCTATTCAGTTAGAACAACCACTCGCAAAAAAATTTTTTTAATCTTAAGTTTCAAAAACACGGAAAAATTCTTCGTCATTTCTAGAACAGGAGTATATCAAAATGATTTTTTTACTTAAGCATAAAATTTCATGCACAAAGGCTTAGACTTTTGAATTTATTTATAAAAAACTAAAGTAAAAAAAGATAGAATCTTAACTTTGGTTGCAAAGTTGCGTTAATTGAGGTCTTTTTTTGAAAAGTTGCGTTAACAGGGTCACCAATGTTAAGAAGTTGGATGTTGCGAATATCAAGGTGATGCGTTTAAAAAAAAAGGATGTAATGGTCGCCAAAACACATTTTTTGTTATATTTTCGGCATTTACAGTCGGATCTTTAAGTGTGATATATCGATATTTTTGTCTCGAAGAAGCCAATGTTCTTCTTTAAGCTCAAAGGTACTCAAAAAAAAGTTCCTTAAAGTATAATTGCAGGAACATAAAAAGTCGCTTATCGCCACTAAGATAAAATAGCTTAGAAATTGCAAAGGAAAGGAAAAACCGACAGCGCGAAGATGGTTTACTCGGAGAAATATTTAATACAACAAATCATTAAACGAAAAAACCGCTAAATCAGTTGTATAACTGAAAAAGCAGCAAAAATCAAGTACCCGAAAAAATCTTTATTGCGAAAAAATCTGTTATCTAATCATTATATCAGTAAAGTTTGCCGTAACAGAAATCTTTGATAACGTAAACTACGATCATTTGTCGACAGTCGAATGCTTCGCTAAATCAAAACAGCGGCTTAAGGTAAAAAACGACACTGAAATTGTGGAACATTTGAAAACTCATCGTTGCGGAATCCGGCCCCTGGTATGATGGAGTTTACAACAAAAAATAAAATATGTTTGTATAGGTGAGAAAATTGAGAGAAAAATAAAGTTACATTTGAAGAAAAGTTTTGTAATTTCAAATACATGCTGTGCTTATTAGCTGTTTGAATATTTTTTGTAAATAAGCAATTTAATAAAAACTTAAGTAAAAAGTAAAACATCTAATAATACATTCAACAATGTAGTGTATAAATTTCAAATTAAATTTATTCTCAGCGCTGTGAAATGTATTAAAATGCATTCTTAAATTATTCTCCTTATTATTTTTAAATGTTTCATAACATAAAATGCATTGCATATGGCCAAAAGCATTTTTTATCACGAAATATTTCTTAGCTTCTATAATAATTTTTTTTTTTTTTTGCTTTACAAATTTATTAAATTTGAACTTTAATTTCGTTCCGTGTGCTCAAAGAAACTAAACAAAAAACCAGGAAAAAATTCGTACATGCGTGCACTACTTCATCCGTCGCTTGCTCAATGTCGACTAAATGAAAGAGCATAAGAATGTGTGTGATTTTCTTGTCCACAATTGTGGTATGGCGTGCGGTTCACTGGTTTACAACAATAACAATTCACTACATCAGGGTTGTATTTTTGCAAAAACCATACTATTATGTATGATCTTAACAGATCACTTATCGATAACTATATAACGATATCCATAGGTATTTTTTTCTGTGCAGAGTGTAAAAAATTCCATAATGCCAAAAGTAACAGCAATTATTTCAATTAGGAGTATTTTCTTTTGATATGTCTGATATTATTGTATGTATGTACGTGCATACAGACATAAGAGTACATATGTACATAGTTGTGTGCATATGCATGGTAGTGCAAACTGACACAATGGACTTTAATACGCTAAATGATTTTAATTTAATACTTGTAGTGGAAATTATAAATATTATTTACGAGCATAATAACAATTAATTTAATGCAAAAATTTTTTTGTCAATAATTCATATAATAAGAAAAAATTGTACTCCTTCGCACAAAAGAAGGGAACATATTGGGGTATTCTGTGTTGGATGCAAATGGTCTTGCGTAAGTGTAAATGTAAAATATCGTATCTTTTCTTTAAAATCCAACAACAAAGAAAATCTACGATAATTTGCATTTACACTTACGCAAGACCATTTGCATCAAACATGGAATACCGCCATTTCGATTAAGTTGTGTTCAGAATGCTTAAGCAAGACTCTTAATTCAGTCTTAATCTGCATTTAAATCTTTAAAATGTAATTTAGTGCCGGAAAATTTGCAAAGGCAATTCAGTCACAGTGAGTGATAATATGTTTAAGAAACGAAAAGAAATTTAAATACACGAAATAATTGTATTTAAGTTAGACAGAAATTAAAGTCAACAAAATAAGATTAAAAATTGATTTAAAGTGCTGTGTCTGAAAACAGTTTTTGAACTTGTTTATTTCGTTTAAAAATGTAAGAATTATTAAAAAAAATATCAATAATGCTACGATTATTAATTATAAACTATATTAACTTGAATTTACAAGCAGCGAAAATCGAGTCAATTTAAAATTACGAATCTTAATTATTATGAAAATGTTTTTAAATCTATTAGACATTTAGATAATAATTAATTTTATAAACTGACTTTATTAATGAATTTTTTCAGACCGTACGTATATACAACAGGTTCAATATATGCATGTATGTACATATCGCTCATTTACTAAAACTACGTCATAACTCAAAACATGGCACAGTGGTGACTTTTGCAAAATAAATGGTAATAAATCTGGAACTTCTAAATTACTAATTAAATTTATCTGAAACTTCGAAAATTTTTAAAAGAGGATTTAGGCTTTATAAAAAATATCTTGACAGCCTTTTGGATTTATCTGGGGAAGATGTACAGTGGGCCAAAGTTGACCACCTGGGACTCAACAAAAAAATTAAGAGGCTTGTAACTTCTTAAAAATTATCCGATTTTAATCCGGAATAATTTTTTAATCGGGCTTAAGTTCAGTATTTTCAATTCTTATTGATTTAGATATTTTTATAAATAAATGTGATATATGTGAAATATTTTTATTAATTTATGTGATAATAAAAATATTTCATTCAATAAGAATTGAAAATACTAAGATAAAATACGAAGATTAAGAAATTATTCCGGACTAAAATTCATTATAATGGATTGATCGCGTGTGTACGATATTTGTTCAATATTTTTATCACGTCAGTACTTACCATATTTTTGTGCTGTACACAGTGTTGCTAAAATGTTGTAGCTCTTTCCCACCAGAGAGCTCCTGAAAACTCGCTAAAAACCACTACTTTAGTAAAAATAAACTCTAATAAAACCGCTGAATTTTTTATAAGCAATGTATTTCTTTTGTCATTTTTGTATTGGTAAAGAAAATAGAAAGAGATAAAATTTATAAAATATACATATGCATACATATACATATGTATGTATGTAAAGTAAACATTTTAAAAATACTGTTTTTTACATATAGTCGTCAATCTATATAATCACTCATATGTGTATATCGATATCATTTCTGAAACGTGAATAAATATCAGATGTTCCGGTTACACGTGAAAATTCTGTCGGAATCTCATGGTTCGAATTTTATTCCGGATAAGTTTCAATATTTGTAAGCAAACCTCAGCCCACTTCTTAAATATTCTATTTCCTGCAGAGTCTCCATCCTCTATGGATCGTGCATCGTATGTGGTCAAAAGAGGACATATAGCGAAAGTAGAAAAAAGTACTAACAAAATTCCTTCATTCAGCGTAACATCGGAAGATTTATATATTTTTCGAACGCAGAATAGGGATAGTTATATTAAAGATTTTTATGAAACCATAACTGAGACTGGTACTAAGGAAGCCACCACAGGACAAGTACCTTAAATTTGGGTTCACAACCTTTCAGCGAGTATCTTAATTGATCCGCTCATATTACACCGCCATGTAAAAGTTACCGGACCCTCTCCCATAAAGTGCCGGAAAGCGAACCGGTTGCTAGTTCCTGGGTGCCAGTCATGTGACGTGTTCTGTGAGAGGTTCTTTTCCCTCTAGGGCTTATATAAGCCAGTAATGCATTTGGAGTTTTTTGCTTTATTGCCGAATTAACGATTTAATACATAGAAAGTACCACAGAGCCATCAAAAGTGCACATTTTGCATCACTGATATAAGCTAAATTTATCTTTTATTCCATATGGTATTATAAGTCGAAGATTACAGGGATGCCATTAACTCGAAGTCAACTTAGTCCATATTTACACGATGCAAGTCTTATTGCTAAGCTGATTAGTTTGATGGAGAGAGAGACGAGGAGAACAGTAAAGTTTCTTTTCCCCTCGTCTCTCTTTCCTAACAAACTAATCAGCTTAGCAATAAGACTTGCATAGTGTAAATATGGACTTATCTCGACTTTAGCACTTTTTCCTTTTTACCACAGACATGTTTAATTTACAGTTTCTCAATTAGTCACTGCAGTGTAGGAAAAAGTCAAAATCAGTAACTAGTCGTATAGTTTTGCTTAGTAGAGCTTAATAATCTTTACCTTTTTTGTTTGTATTTTTAGGTCGGCCTTGTGTCGCAAATAAAAACGGTTTGTTGAGTAAAAAAAAATCTGGAGAAAAACTTTAACTTAATAATATGGCAGAAATTATGGAAACCAACATTTTATATGCGAAAAATAGTATTAAGCATCTCCTAAAGTTGTTTGTAAGTGCAGCTAATTTACTACCTTTCTGCATTTTGCTTATGTATCTCTTCAATATACAAAGCATTTCAACGTCGTCCACAGTAGATATTGCAACAAATGCGGAGAATAATTGGCTAATGGGAGGTCTTAATAGTCGCATTAGAGATTATACCAAGAAGATACTCAATATCACAATCGTTTCAAATGATTTGCTGAGGAATGACCGAAAACACTTACTAAAAAATATATTCCCTTCGTCATTTATCTTCTATACAGATGAAATTAGTTCGAATCTTTTAAATCATGGAGAGATCTTGCAACGACATCATATTTTCAAAACGCCGCGAAATACAAATATCACTAAGGACCAAATAAAACATGGCAAAAAAAAACATTCTCATACAACTTCAGCTATAGCATCAGACGAAGATTATTTTTTGGAGTATGAGGACAATTTTGTCACAAAACTCGAAATAAATACATCTAAAATAACAATGAGAACAAGCTGCTCATCGTGTCAGTATCATGAAAAGGCTAAAAAAGAAAGCTTGGAGTCTATAAAAAAACACATATTGATGCGTTTGCAACTGTCGCATCCACCCAACATAACAGCGCCACCACCAATAGTGCCCCAAAAAATTCTGGACTTATTCTACAAAAATTTTAACAATTCTAGAATAATGTCATCATCCGTCTATAAACAACATTTCAATAATAAAATTAACAAACGAAAAACAAAAGCGGCGACGACCTCTAATGCAGACCCAGGCGATATATTAAGTGATGATGAGGATGATGATAGCAGAAATATCCAAGATGAGGATGACCCAGACATAATGATAAATGATAATACGTATGATTACATAGATGAAGAACCTGAAAGACCATCAATGCAATCCGATGAATTTTACTCACGCCTCCATAGCATTTATGTGTTTCCAACAAGTATGTACAAGTCCGAGCTTAGACGGGCGAACATTTGGAAGGAAAACATCTGAAATTCTCTTTTGTTATTTCCTTTTGGTCACACAGACGAAAATGTTGCCGGCAATATTCGATATTTGTATATGCGTGTCGCTGAGTCCCAAACACAAAAACGGTTCTCTCTTACCCACCTGTAAATGGCTGCCACACTAAATGTTTCCCTTACAAATGTTTTCGTGTCTAAACGCAGACTAAGAATACGAAAAATTTTTAATTAAATATCTCATGTATAATCAGTGGTGAATTTAGGCCTAGGCTCAGGTTTGGGGGGCTTTATTTAAAGGTAAACTAATGTAAGTGCAATTAAAATTCAAAAATAGATTGCGAATACAAAATGTACATTTAATTAATGAAAAATAACATTGATATGAATAACTCTGCTTTTTGGCCAAAAGATTGGAATAATTATAAAAATGAAAAATCGTGTCTGCATCAGGGAATGACATTAATTGCTCAAAAAATATACTTAGGTGTGTTACTTATAAATAGTGCTTCAAAGTCGGTGCCAATCAGATTAGCAAACTCTATATTTACTTATTTATGCGTTCAGTCATTGTCCCAAAAAATATATTTTTTTTAGCTCAAGCATAATTTGAAAGCATATAGATCAAGTATTTTTGAGATTTTTTTCAGATTTTTCGGAGGAGGTTTAGAGGTCGCACAAGTCGAACTTTTGTCAAAAATCGAGTTTACCGGCCGTTTTTTGTGCTTACTTCATAATTTTGACTACGATTTTCTTCACTTTTGAAGAAACAATTTAAAAGAAAAATTAAAATGGATAGAACTCAGGAACGGGAAGAGCAAATTCAAAAATTATTAATTAATTGTTAAGAATTAATTGACCTTTCAACCTACATCACTTGTTTTTTTTAATTTTTACAAAAATTTTAAAAGTTATAAGGTGTTATTTACAAAATTTATGGAAAAATTATAAAAAATTGTAATTTAGGCCACCTAAATAGGCAAATTCATTGCAAACCTTATAGTTTTTGCACACAAAAATAAAGCTTGAACATTTTTCTTTTAAACTGTTTAATCAAAAGTGAATAAAATCGTGTTTATGGTCAAACTTATGAAGAAAACACAAAAACGGCCGACAAACTCGATTTTTGGCAAAAATTCGACTTGTACGATCTCTAAACCTCTTCCGAAAAAATCTCAAAAAAATCTCAAAAATACTTGGCCCCATAAGCTTTTAAATTATGATTGAGTACCCATCCAAATACAATACAATACCCATTGGACACACTAATGTACATATTTACTTAAATATACACCATGTGTACAAATAATACGAACGACAGCGCTAATAAAATATTCAAAAGGAAATAATGAAATGAATTGAAATTGAAATAGCATTATTTCTAGTAGGATTTTTTGGGATAGTACAAATTACCTTTTTGGGGAATTTTTGGGAAACAAATTTTAAAATTGGGGATGTCATTCGAAAGAAATCTGGGAACCCAGGTTTTGTATTGCGTAAAAATGCTTAGATTCAATCATTCAGATGTAGTTCGAATGGTCAAGTGGTAATAGCAAAAGGTTCCTCGTTAATAGAATGATTTTTCTTCTTTTTTAAGAATCCCACCTGCACCGCAATCGTAAGCCGGAAATTTTTAATTTCAAATACAACAGTGATCCAACTCGTATATCGAGTACTATTTTACATATTTATATAAAAGGCCAAAATTGGATTTATGAGTATCAACCCGATTTGGCAGAGAGGAAAAATATGGAGGTTTCAATAGAAAAAAAACAGGAAATAATGATCATCATATATAGAGCTTTAAGGCGGCCAAATACAATGAATTATACTCACACCGTGAAATTAGTTGAAAGTCGACAGAAAATACCTCCGGGTAAAGGGCATTGGGTTGAGATTGAAATTAAAGAACTGTCTACGTATTGGAGGAAAACGCCAAATTCAACCCAGAGCATCGTTATACGTGGTATGGAGTCATGGATGCGAGCTTTTATTGTAACCGAAGATCGAAGTACAGATAATTCTCTAGTAAGTAAATAAGCTGAGATCAGCTTTAATCGAGCATGATCCGGCCTAAAATATTGCTCATTTATCAAAAACAATTTTTTTTGTTAAATAATTAAATTTTTATTAAAGGTCGATTTCACAATGTCCGTAAAATTATATACATAACTGCCGTTTGTTTAGCAAGCACCTGTTAATCGAGGGTTATTGAGGTTTCACCATCTTTCGGTTACTTAGCAGAAAAATTTAGTAGATAGTATGGCAAGACTATCAGTTTGCTTACAAAAAAGTTTGTACATACAACTTTAAAAATGTTTTCCAAATATCAAAGTTGGCAGCAATAGCGATGATGTTTTAAAATTGTGTTTGTGTGCAATAAGATGGCATTGCAAATTATTTCAATAAAAAGCATATATTGGCGATTATTCTCGAATACGTGTCCACTAGGGATGCCAATCCCGAAATCCCGATTCAGTGAATCCCGAAATAGTTTAGTAAGTTTTGTTTGTTAGTCCTAGTTTACACTATGCAAGTCTTATTGCTAAGCTGATTAGTTTTAGGGAGAGAGAGAGACGAGTGGAACAGAAACGTTTCTTTTCCCCTCGTCCCTCTCTCATAACAAACTAAGCAATAAGACTTGCATAGTGTAAACTAGGTCTTATATAAAAATAAATTCATTTAGGGCAATCATGAATAAAATTCCGCGTGAAACTTCTCCCTTTTTCAATTAGAATTTTTTATTTTCCCTTTTACTTGCTATTAGTTGGAATTGTTCCCCGGGAAAAATTTCACGCGGAATTTTATTCACGATTGCCCTGATTATGACTTTCCCCCGTGTCAGCACAATATTGTTATTTTATACTTATTTGTTTGTTTCATCCTGTTAATAGTGTCAATGAAAATGTGTTTCCAAACAATGGTTTTCTGCTTTTCTAAATTAATTGCAATCTATTTGATGATAATAAGCAATATTTTTAAAAGTTTTAATGATAATGTATTAAATATTAAAGGTATTCACGTCAACTCTTGCAACTATGTAAAATGCATAATTGCTCTTTTTGACGTGAGCAACGCATTTGTTTTAGTTGTCGACAAAGTCGAAACACAATATGTGAATATATAAGTACATAAACTATACTCGTAGGTTTCTTGATTATTAAAAGATTTTGTTCAAATGCTGAAACAAAGTGTCAGAACTTCGGTGAATAATTCTGTAATCAATTCAGTAATATATAAAAGCATAAATATTAATAACATTCGTGTTCTTCAACATAATTCTATATTACTTGCCATAGGTTTTTTTTTGAAAATAATAAAATTATCAGGGCAATTATGAATAAAATTCCGTGAGAAATTTCTCCCTTTTCCAATTAGAATTTTTGGTTTTCCCTATTATTTGCGTTTAGTTGGAATTGTTCCCCGCGAAAAATTTCTGACTGAATTTTATTCATAATTGCATTCTACGTGTTTGTAACTCTACGTGTCCACCTGACATGAAATTTTGCTGTAACTTGAAGTTATAAAAGTTGTTAACTTTTATTTGTCAACCTCTTTTAAATACGATTTTTTTTAAATAAATACCTATAAAAAGAATATATCATATAATGTTCAAAAAAAAAACAGAGTCCCGAAAAATCTCAGAATCTCAAATCAAAATCCCAAAATCTCTTGATTTGATTTTTTGAAATCCCGAATCCCGGGATTCGGAAAATCATTCCCGATTGGCATCCCTAGTATCCACTTAGTGAAATTTACATGGAAAACAAAAACAAAACAGCATAAAAGTAAAAAATTTGTTTTTAACTATCATACAAAATTTTGTTTTTGTATTTGGTTATAGTGCTAATGTACATACTAGAGTATTCATTCTTGCTACCCGATTAACTGATCGGTTAATTTAAAATTAGTTAATTTCAGTTTGTTAACCGATTTACGACCCTATGCTCCTTGTATTTTGAATTATATATTGCTTTCGATTTCCTCAACATCTATGATAAGTAAAAGGATTTTTTCCAAGTCAAGTTTTATCAAAATTAAAGAAGAGAATAGCTTAAATTCCAAGCATTGAAATAAAATTATTTTTCTGAAAGATTGTGTTAGAAGATCTCTGTAAACTATTGAAGTAACTTATATAATGACTTCACAAACTTGTTAACTTTTAATGATTAAATATTTATGCGTTTATTTTGCTTGATTTAGTTTAAGAATTCTTATGTGTGTGTCTTTTTATTTTGTTTGTTTTATTAATAAATTCAAATTCATAAATAATTTATGCACTTTTATTTGTTTATTTATGAAAATGATTTATTAATCGCTTAACCGGTTAATACCCAAATTAGGCGATTACTAACCAATTGCGTTACAAAAGTAAAAAATTGTGTCCACAATTTTGTTTGGTATCAGCTATGCCAAGGAGCATAAAATAAAGTTTTATCTCACGTGGCCTCTTTTTAAATGCACGATTAAGCAGTGTAAAGCGCTACAAATATGTGCAAAGTTTAGTGAAACATTTAATGCCTAACTATAATGTGCTTATACTGACTTAAACTACTGTCAAAAATCAACGAAAAGCCTGTCAAGTACTTAAGCAACTTATTCATGGCTTTTCGATGGCTATATTGTGCTTTTAATAACCATAGTTGCAAACATTTCTCATTTTGTTGCAAAACAGTATTGTTTATACTTTTTTTTTAAGTATAAAGAATTTTACCAAAGTGTTATTTAGTGTTTACAGTTTATAAAAATGCTGCTATAATAAGCAAATATGCACATATGTATGAATGTATTTGTTTTTAATATTTAAGAAAACAAATAAAAACATTAATAAAAAAGGTACTAAAAAAGCAACTGTGCATCGTGCATTTCAATTGCAAAACCATATAATATTTAAAATTGTATATATATGGAAAAAAAATTATATTAATTTATTTAAAAAGATACTTTCAACATCTATCACAAATTGTTCTTCTCTTTAACAACTTAAAATATATAACAGCGGCTTCCTTAAGCAAAGTACGATTAGATTCGTTGTTTGCTTAAGCAAATGGCACTTGACGAAAAGTTTCTTAAGTACATTATAGTTGTAATTATTTATTTATATGTATTCGCAGAGTTGCTTAAGCCAGCATAAGCACATTATAGTTAGCCCTTTGGTTAAAAGCACGGGCATGCCTACTTCTTTGATATCAGCTACAGCCTCTCATATATAGAAACAGCTTTTCAAATTGAAAATAGAAAAATATCAAACGAGTTTAGCATTTTTAAACCGATAAAAATATTAATATGTATTTAGAAAACTTCAATTTCACAATTTGTAATAAAATATGTTAGAATCAAATTAAAAACACTTTGGCCTTTTGTATGAAGTATGAATATCCTTTGAAAATTTAGCTATAACTGTATAAATAGAGTTACTAAGTTACTCCATAATTTGCACTAATATAAAATCGCAAATTAGAGAAAAATGTTTTAAAATATTATTTTCTCTTTACAGACTATGCATATAGAAATTGTGACAAAAGCTAAGAATCGACATAAGCGCAATGCAGCATTGGATTGTCGTGAAAGTGATAATGAAGTTCGTTGTTGTCGGTACCCGCTGAAAGTGAATTTTACAAATTTTGGCTGGAATTTCATAGTTGCGCCGCAACATTTTGACGCTTATTTCTGCAACGGAGAATGCAATATTGGTTACTTGGAAAAGCATACTCATACACATATAACTTCACTTTCCCATATATCTTCCCTCTCAACATCAGCCAAGCCATGCTGTTCACCTCAAAAATTGAGCCCTCTTGCCATTTTATATTTCGACAATAATAACAAACTAATGTACAGCACTATACCCAACATGTCAGTTGAAAAATGTAGTTGTTCATAGAATAAATTTTGTGTATTTTTTGCTAAAGTTCAAATTGAATTTTTCACAGAATCATACAACAACAACGCAATCCTAAGCAAAGATTTTTTTTTAAATAAACCCAGCAAAAATTTTTCAAGATTTTGTAATGGGTAGTACTCTTTTAATGGCTTACAAAGTAATGAGTGATAATTATTTATCTAATTATTTTATGTGTATAATAATGACTATCATGTAATGAATAAAATAACAACTTATTTATATCATTACCTGAAAGTCCTTATTGTAGTACTTTCCACTTAATAATGAAATGTACTCTTATCTAGAGAAAAATTTATTGATCGTGAAAATGAGCTTCGAAAACAATATAATAACTTTGGTTTACTATAATTTTTATTACAAAATTTTATTACAATATACATTTTCACATATTTTCTTTGTAAAATATTAATTTCCAACAATCCAAAAAAGGTACAAGTTTTATAATTTTGTTACAAAATTATATTTATTTTTATTAGAAAAAATTAACCAATTAACTTTTGAATAATTTTAAGCAAGAAGTAATCCAAAGATTTTTGCATATTTGTAAACAAAAAATAACCCATTAAATTTTGAATACTTTTAGGCAATCAGTAATCTATTAAAATTTGGATATTTGTAGGCAAAAAGTATTGGGTACCGCATACTTTTTGAACTTCTCAAACAAAAATAATGGGTTATTCAGTCAAATTGTAAGTACTTACGACTGGGGAGTACATACAGTTTTTTGCATTCTAGTATGCAAACTTTTTTGCTAGGAAATAACAAAAACAAATTGTGTGGATTAATCAGTCAAATTTTGGTCAATTGAAATTCCAACAACAATTTGCATTAGCTGTAAACTTAAAAATTGAAATTGGTTATAGTAACCCGCGAAATTTTTTTCTGTGTACACATCGCATATCGTCATAACTCCAAAAATTCTATTTTTGAGTTAATAATGCTAAATGACTCCTCATTATTTACAATGAGAGAAAAAAAATTTTCCACCAGGAATAATTTTATAATCGGGCTCAAATTCAATGTTATTATACATTATTATACATAAAATAAAACTAAATAGTTTGTTAATTAATGTGATTTCTTAAAGAAGCCTGTACTTTAACTGGGGGATATGCCACATTTTTCTGTGCCACCACACACTTCATCAGCACCCATGTCTATCAATACGTACATCAAATAAGTAGAAATGTGATGATCATAATAAAGATAAACACTAATAGCATTTGTTAACGCGCTATTCATTCCAAATAATTATTTGACTTATTTAGTAAAATATTATTGATTAAAAATAATTATTATATATTATTATTATTATTATTATAATTTATTTATTTTTTGACGGCGAGGTAGGGTTAAAAATGCCTTCGCACATACAGAGACCGTCGTCATCTGCGTCGTGTGGTGTTTCCACTAAAAAATTCCCTCCTCCCTTTCTAGTTAATTGCCTTCCCGGGACTGCTATCTGTATTACTTCGGGAAGGCCCAGAAAACGTCGTCCTAAAAAAGACTCTTCTCTATTTACCCACGTCTGGGCCCGTCATGTCTGCAGTAAAAACGTTTTGCTACTGCTTCGTGTTTCTATTCTTCGTTTTGACGTAATGCATCAAGGTCTTTCTTTTTGTTCCGTAGAATGTGTTCGATGTAGTTTCCAACAGCGTTCCATTTATTCCTGCATTCCAGCATTTTAGGAACTATATTTCCTGGAGTAAATTCGTCTATTTGCTGTTTCAATGCGTTTCTCTCAGCTTGCCATTTGGTGCAATCAAAAAACGTATGTTCAGCGTCATCATTTGTCGCACCGCAGTAGATACAACTGGGGTCACGTGTTTTACCCATGCGTTAAAGATACTTTTGGAAGTATCCATGACCTGAAAGAAACTGGGTCAGAAAGTAGTTTATTTCCCCAAAGTCCCTTTGTGTCCATCTTTCTATATTGAGTATGAGCCGTGCCGTCCATCTGCCAGTCGTTTCTGTGCTCCATCCGCTCTGTTGCACTGATAATAGGGTCTTCTCCTTTGGTGTCCCATGCCTCTTTTCGCTCACGAGCCAGGAGGTCAACAGGTATCTGTCCGCTTATCACGAAAACCGCTGAGCTCGAAACTGTGTGATATGCTGAAGCAACTCTGAGTGCCGCTGTGCGCTGTACTGCCTCCAGCACTTTTCGTTTGGTTTTTGCTTTCAGCGCATCTCCCCAAATTTCACTGCCATATAGCAGTATTGAATTGGTTGTTGCCATTATCAGCCTCCTTTTGCTCTGTGTTGGTCCACCGATATTCGCCATTAGCCTGCTTAACATACCTGTCACTTTTGCTGCCTTGGTGGCCGCGTGTTGTATTTGAGCCCAGTAAGTGAGCCTGGTGTCGAGATTGACGCCCAAATATTGTACAGCTTTCTTCGTGGCTAGGGGCATATCACCTATCTGCATATTTACTTCAAGAGGCATATGCCCTCGCGTCATCATCATAACCTCTGTCTTATTTTTAGCGAGCTTCAGTCCGTGGTCCTCAAGCCATGTTTGGGTTTTTATCATAACTTGATTCAGTTTTCTTCTGGCATCATCCGTATCCCTTGCTGATATGACTGCCGCTATATCATCTGCGTATCCTACAAGATGTGTGTCTTCTGGCATCTCAATATTAAGTATATCGTCGTAAGTTAGGTTCCAGAGATCTGGACCTAGAATGGATCCCTGCGCTGCACCGGATGTAACCATCTTATATCTCTGGCCCTCAGGTGTGTCGTACAGGACCTTACAATCTCTTAAATATTTCTGGAGGATTCTCATCAGGTAGCCGGGGATACAGAATCTTTCCCGTAGTGCTTTCATAATATCCTCCCATCGAAGGCTATTGAAAGCATTTCGTACATCAATAGTAGCCAAGACAATTATGCGTTTTGGATAGTAACGTCTACGCTGGGAATACTCAAAACTTCTCACAACATTCCAATGGCACCAAGCGTTGATTTTCCAGGTTGAAAGCCATGCTGCTTCTCTGACAATCCTCCAGCCATACGGATGGACTCATTTAACCTGCGCTTCATAAGCTTTTCTAATAGCTTACCAGCACTATCTAGCATACAGAGAGGGCGGTATGCTGTCAGTTGCGTTGGGTCACCTCTGCCTTTGGTAATCAGCGTAAGTTTTTGTATTTTCAACTGCTTGGGGAAGACGCCTTGGATTATGCAAGAATTGTACAGTTCGCGCATTGCGTCTGGATGGTTTTCAACTAGTAGTGTGAGTATCTCATTGGGACTCCATATGGGCTGGGGCTTTGCTTTTTTTGAGACTTCTTGCCGCGGTTTTAAGCTCTTCCTCAGTAAAAGGGGTTGGCATGCCATCATCGAGAGGTGCAGGGTTTTCGCGCAACAGAGAGAGTGTGGGGAACAAATTATCCACGATGTTGTTGATTTCTTCCTTCTCCAGGTGTGAGGCAGCTGAGTTTGTTCTTAACTTCCTCATAACGATCTTGTAGCCGAGTCCCCAAGGGTTACTGTTTAGATTACTCCGAAGCTCTTCCCATTTTGCTTTCTTGCTCTTTATAATTGCCTCTTTCAAAGCTTTCCGGGATGTCCTGAAATCTTCTGCCTCCAACAATGCCTCACCGCGTCGTCTAGCTCTGGTATACCTTCTTCTATTGCGCAGACAGGTTCGTCTGAGTTCAGCAATTTCTCGAGTCCACCAGTATACATACTGTGTTCTACAGTGCTGCGTTACATGGGGCATGGACGCGTTACAGCTTTGGACTATGCGCTGCATCATCGCGTTTGCTAAGAAGACAGCATCACTTATGGTGTGTGCATCTGAAAGTCTATCGAAACAAGTCAGAAACTTTCCGGGTCCAGTTTAGTTACGTTCCACTAGCGTGTACATCCTTCTTGGCATTGGGGTGTTATTTGTTTGTGCTGTTATCTGGAAGGTAATATAGTGGTGATCGCTTTCAGTGAAGTCTTCCAACACTTTCCATCCCTGAACTGTTGCAACCAGGCTCTCGGCCACCAATGTGATGTCCGGCGTGGTGTGTTCACATCCCGGTCTTCTGAAAGTAGTGGCATTACCAGTGTTTGCCACTACCAAACCTAGCCTGGCAGCCATGTCTAAAATGCACCTGCCTCGTCTGTTCGTTGTTGGAACTCCCCATTCAACAGCTTTGGAGTTGAAGTCCCTGGGTACTATAAAAGCTCCACCTATTTCGCAAATCTTATCTTCAATTAGATTTAGCTTTGTCCTGAACTGATCTATACTTTCACTAGGGGTGAGATAACAGCTCATTAGAGTGAATTGCTCTGTTCGTACGTACGTGTAGCAGCAGCCGGTTCCATGCTGTCTGACCGCAAGCTCACTGCCAATTGGTAAAATTTTCCCTCAATTTTCTTTGTTATAAACCTCACGGAGCCCGATACCTTTCCAACGAATGCAAAACCGTGGAAATCGGTTCCTGCGTTATGGAGTTATAGCGTCAGGAAGGAAAAGCCGACTTATTTTTATATATTAGATTATTATTATTATTATTTATTTATTTATTTTTATTTATTTATTTATTTTTCAAGAAAGCAATATGGAAGCCTATCGGCCAATAAAAGTATATTACAAAGATAATTCCTGAATTTAAATGAAATATAATTAATCTATACTTAATAATAAAAAAAAAATAACTATTTAATTCATTAATAAAAAATCAAACAAAAATGCAAAAAAATCATGAGAATAGTTCGAAAAAAGAAAAAGTTGCAACAGTGGCTCCCCAGCCAGAAAAGATTAACTTAGTGTAGCAGTATCTAATTTAATGTTTGCATTACTTTGAACGTCTGCACGTACAATTAAAAGATTCTAATATTTCACTAATGTTGAAGTCGTACTAGTGACAACTATTCAAGGCCAAGTACAAATGTGCATCGACGGCAAATTTAAGAAAGAGTTTTTTATTGTTGGCACCTGAACAGCCACACATACCTGCTACACAAAAACACTCGCGATCGTGAGAATGAATTTGTATTTTAAACAAGCATCATATTACGGCCAGATTCCACACGAAAATATGTGGACTAATTTTCAGTAAATAATAGATTTAATTTCACTTTATTTTTGTGCATATATGTTCATATGTTTCAACATAAGTATGTGTATATGTAGGGTTAAGATTTATTCTCATAAGTAATATATAAGCTATGGTAATTTAATTTTAATTTTAATCTAGAAATTACTGCGGCCTAGAGCTGCAACTAATAAAACTGCAACTAAATTGAAGTAAATTTTTTTAAATGGTTATATGGCGATCCTGCCATATTTTTTAGAATAAAGAAATACATAGCATATCTGCTTATCCTTTATCTAAAAACAAGAAAGGACAATAGGATCCAACATACAGAGCTTATGCTAAGTTGGATTCCTATTCATTATTTTTCGCCAAGATGATGAAGAAATGCCTCCTTATGTGCCCATCAAAGAATTGACACCAGCCGAATTGAAGAAACGCGAAAAGGGACTGCGTAAGCTAAGGGACGATTTGCGCAATGAAGAAACCAAACTAGTGTTACTAAAGAAGCTAAAACAGTCACAGCACGTTATGAAGGAAAATATTGTTGTCACTTCGAATATTGTATTTTCTACAAATCCTCCAGCGGCCATACCAGCAGCATTAACATCGAAGAGTGCCTTAAGTGTTACACCCACTACAGCGGTACCACTGCCAGCACGTAACAAAAGTTCACATTCCAATAGTAATAACATCACATCTTAAGTTAGCATAAGCGCAACAAATAGCCGCTCGAATACAAATTCCTTCATATAGAAAAAAAAAATTTATTTTTAATCCTGTTCACTATTTTTCTCCAAGTTTTTCCTTAAATGGACGCAAGTTTGACTCACACAAAAAAAAAATTAATACCAATTTGAAGCTTTCTATGTAAAAATCTTGCAATAAATACATACTCCTATAATTTCTTGCATTATTTTCGTTAAAAAAAAAATAATTCTACAAAATATATACATATGTACATATTAACAAATACTCTTTGGTAAAAATAATTTGTAAATGGCCTTTATTGTTTGAAATTTTCGGGACAATATAATGGGAGCAAAAGAATCTAAAGTAGATCATCCCAACGCAAATGTTGTCAATAACGTAGAAATTATTGACCACAAGGAAGAAATTAACTCTATATGACTACTTATATTAATCCTTACAATAATAACAGCTCTTAATCTACTACTTAAAATTTACTTAGCACATAAAAGATCGCTCAAAAAGCAAGTACATTAGTAGGGCAAATGATTTAGATAAAGTTTAAGTCTGTATGGATTGGCAAACTATCCTCAGTAAATGTAGAAATATTAAAACAGAATTTGAAAAATCATATAAATGTCTCAGTATAGACAGACCAATAAAACATGACACCCTAAATAAACATTTTAAAATTCTTTTAGATTGCTTAGAAAAAACAAGAGTGATCCTAAATACTAATTATGCGTGACTGCAGCAGACGCATTTTTTTATGATATTTGGAACAAAATACTAAAACTAGCAGCCAAAAAGAACATACAAATTGAATTGCCAGAAACAATACATGAACAAACTGATATAAAAATAATTTTTCCAACTAAAGATGATGAAAACTGTTACGAAATGAGCCAAACAGTCGTAGAATTTCTCAGTACAGCTTCGAAGTTAATTACAGACTTCGATGGCAAATCTGAAAACTTGCGTTCCTTTATAGACTCACTATCACTGGTTGAATCTATTAAAGGTTCACATGAAACAACTGCAGTTTCATTAATTAAAACAAAACTCAAAGGAAACGCAAGAAATCTAATAAACACTGAGTCAACCATCTCAGAAATTATAAATAAGTTACAAAATACAGTAAAGGGTGAATCGGTAGAAGTAATAACGGCAAAAATACAAAATATAAAACAGAATAATAAAACTGCAAATACATATTGTGCAGAAATTGAGAATCTTGCAAAATCCCTCGAAAATGCTTACATTACAGACGGGATACCATGTGAATTAGCAACTAAATACTCCACACAAGTGGCAGTAAAAGCTATCACCAAAAACTGCACCATCGATAAAGTAAAACTTATCATGGAAGCAGGACAATTCAATACCATGAATGATGCCATTAGTAAATTTGTCAACAGTTGCACAGAAGCAACTGGACAACAAAATTCTATACTATACTACAAGCAACGTCAAAACGTCCCTGAAATGAATTAACAGGGAAAAAATCAATAAATTTAGATGAAGCTATACTAAAAAATTTTAAAAACTCAAGTATAATGGATGTATGTAATAACTTTGCTGTAAATTTCAAAACAAATGTTGAAAAAATCGTACACTCTTGTGAAATTCAAACTTTTGACAACCCACAGCTTTCACTTCAAAACTCCTTATATCTACACAACACTGATGAAATAGAAATCTTTAATATCTTAAACACTCTCAATGTTAAAAAAGGGCCTGGTTTTGATGCAATAAGGCCATTAGATCTGAAAAATAATGCTATTGTCTTAACTCCAATAATTACTAAGCTTATCAATCTTATACTGAATCACTCAATAATACCAGAAAGCTTTAAGATATCATTCGTGAGACCTATTTTCAAAAGTGGAGAAAAATCCGATGAGAACAATTACCGACCGATTGCCATTTTATCAGTTTTTGAAAAAATAATGGAAGAAATAATAGGGAGAAGATTAAAAGACTTTTTAGATAAATTTAACATAATAAATGCAAATCAGTTCGGATTTCAAAAAAATAAAAGCATTAATAAGCTACTTGGTAATTTTGCGAACTATATTAATGACCAACTGAGTAAAAATCATCATTGCTTAACGTTATTCGTTGATTTTAGTAAAGCTTTTGACACTTTGTCACATAGCAAATTGCTCTTAATGTTGGAGAAAATTGGCATAAGAGGGCAGTGCTTGGAATGGTTCAAAAACTATTTATCACTAAGAAAATATTACGTGAAAATTTCTAATAATGTTAGTGAGGAAATTAATGTAGAACATGGTGTACCACAAGGATCCAAACTAGGACCACTTCTTTATATAATATATTCAAACGAACTCATCAATGCTTTAAGATTTAGTCAAACATTTGCTTATGCAGACGATACCGCTATAGTTGTAGCACACAAGGACCTAAAAATAGCCACTAATATAATGCAACATCAACTTGATATGGCAATAAGATGGTGCCATGACCATGGATTGATTATTAATGCCTCAAAAACGAAGTTAATGCATATTAAACCTCCATATTTTAGCTATGCTGATTTAAAATTGAAATTTCATAATACAGAATGTCTACACAAACACAAGTTGATGGATTTTAATTACAATAGTGATAATTGCCAAACAATAATTGAACTTGTAAATACATATAAATACCTTGGTGTATATGTTGATCATAATTTTAAATGGCGAGAGCACACTGAAGAAGTTCGTAAAAAATTAAGAAAGGCGTCATATGTACTGTATCATTTAAGCTTTTGCTCAAATACTAAAGTTATGCGCCAGATATACTTTTCTTTGGCTGAATCTTACATACGTCATGGTATTACAGCTTGGGGATCTTCAACTTATTGCAGAAAACTTCAACAAACACAAAATCAATTACTAAAAATACTGAAATCGCACAGAATGGCTAATCATCAAGAAGATAACCCATCGCAAGAGATCTCTAATATCTTACCAATTCGCAGCAACAATCGCAGTGAGAACAGTATTACAAAAGATCTTCATATCCTTAATGTAGAAAATATTTACAAAACTTCAGTTGCAATTGATTTTTTTAATGATTCCAGGTTTTTACATACAATCAGCCATAACTATCAAACACGAATGAATGAAGAAAGAAGAGTCAAAGTCAAGTCCAAAGCCACAGAAATGAGTACGAAAGTAGAACTTTGTCAGTTGTCATCCCAACTATATTCAACAACATACCTTCTGACTTACTACGAATTATTAAGAACAACATGCACAAGAAGAAAAAAATTTTGAAAAACTATTTCATCAACACGCAGTGATTACTCACTATCGTCGTCTGACTGAAGCTCATCAATTTTATTAAAACTTTAACCATACAAAATATGAAGAAAAGAAACAACATAATCAGCAACAACATAATCAACAACAACACCATCAGTAACAACATATTCAGGAACAACATAATTACCAAAAATATAAAC
The DNA here is from genome assembly GCA_936439885.1 of Nowickia ferox. NCBI lineage: Eukaryota > Metazoa > Arthropoda > Insecta > Diptera > Tachinidae > Nowickia > Nowickia ferox. Next base: position 1,878,942 of record OW387028.1, read on the forward strand.
AGCAATAACATAATCAACAATAACATAATCAGAAACACATAAACATCAACAACATAATCAACAAACAACATAATCAGCAGCAATATAATTAACAACAATAAAAACAGCAACAACATAATCAACAACAGCGTAATCAGCAAAAACATAAACATGAAGAACATAATCAACAACAACATAATCAGCAAATAACATAATCAGCAACAACATAAATAACCATAACATAATCGCCAACAATATAATGAACAACAACATAATCAGCAAACTACATAAGCAACAATATAATCAGCAACAACATAATCAACAACAACACAAGCAGCAACAACATAATCAGGTACAACATAATTAACAAAAATATAAACAGCAACAACATAATCAACAACAGCAGAAAAATGTAAACAGCAACAACATAATCAGCAACAACATAATCAGCAACAATATAATCAACGAAAACATAATCAGCTACAACGTAAGCAACAGCAACATAATACAACTACACAAAAAGTTACCAAGAATGAAATCACCAATACCGACAACAGCTAGCAAACAAGATGTTAAAATCTTTTGAAATTATATAAATTATACATATATACATTAAAAAAAAAAAAAAAAAAAAAAAAAAAAAAGATTGTATATAAATTTTTTTTTTGTTTTTTTTTTTTTTTTTTTAAATTTTAGTTAAGGAGCAATATATCAAAAAATGAATTTAAATTGTTAACTTTGTTAAACTTTATATTTACCTGCAGACAAGCCAAATGGCTTCGCAAGGTTATTAATGCTTTTTCAAATTAACTTGTTTTGTAAATAAAATAAATAAATAAATAAATAAATAATAATAATAATAATAATAATAATAATAATAATAATAATAATAATTATTATTATTATTATTATTATTATTATTATTATTATTATTATTATTATTATTATTATTATTATTATTATTATTATTATTATTATTATTATTATTATTATTATTATTATTATTATTATTATTATTATTATTATTATTATTATTATTATTATTATTATTATTATTATTATTATTATTATTATTATTATTATTATTATTATTATTATTATTATTATTATTATTATTATTATTATTATTATTATTATTATTATTATTATTATTATTATTATTATTATTATTATTATTATTATTATTATTATTATTATTATTATTATTATTATTATTATTATTATTATTATTATTATTATTATTATTATTATTATTATTATTATTATTATTATTATTATTATTATTATTATTATTATTATTATTATTATTATTATTATTATTATTATTATTATTATTATTATTATTATTATTATTATTATTATTATTATTATTATTATTATTATTATTATTATTATTATTATTATTATTATTATTATTATTATTATTATTATTATTATTATTATTATTATTATTATTATTATTATTATTATTATTATTATTATTATTATTATTATTATTATTATTATTATTATTATTATTATTATTATTATTATTATTATTATTATTATTATTATTATTATTATTATTATTATTATTATTATTATTATTATTATTATTATTATTATTATTATTATTATTATTATTATTATTATTATTATTATTATTATTATTATTATTATTATTATTATTATTATTATTATTATTATTATTATTATTATTATTATTATTATTATTATTATTATTATTATTATTATTATTATTATTATTATTATTATTATTATTATTATTATTATTATTATTATTATTATTATTATTATTATTATTATTATTATTATTATTATTATTATTATTATTATTATTATTATTATTATTATTATTATTATTATTATTATTATTATTATTATTATTATTATTATTATTATTATTATTATTATTATTATTATTATTATTATTATTATTATTATTATTATTATTATTATTATTATTATTATTATTATTATTATTATTATTATTATTATTATTATTATTATTATTATTATTATTATTATTATTATTATTATTATTATTATTATTATTATTATTATTATTATTATTATTATTATTATTATTATTATTATTATTAAAACAGAAAACGTCGTCCTAAAAAAGACTCTTCTCTATTTACCCACGTCTGGGCCCGTCATGTCTGCAGTAAAAACGTTTTGCTACTGCTTCGTGTTTCTATTCTTCGTTTTGACGTAATGCATCAAGGTCTTTCTTTTTGTTCCGTAGAATGTGTTCGATGTAGTTTCCAACAGCGTTCCATTTATTCCTGCATTCCAGCATTTTAGGAACTATATTTCCTGGAGTAAATTCGTCTATTTGCTGTTTCAATGCGTTTCTCTCAGCTTGCCATTTGGTGCAATCAAAAAACGTATGTTCAGCGTCATCATTTGTCGCACCGCAGTAGATACAACTGGGGTCACGTGTTTTACCCATGCGTTAAAGATACTTTTGGAAGTATCCATGACCTGAAAGAAACTGGGTCAGAAAGTAGTTTATTTCCCCAAAGTCCCTTTGTGTCCATCTTTCTATATTGAGTATGAGCCGTGCCGTCCATCTGCCAGTCGTTTCTGTGCTCCATCCGCTCTGTTGCACTGATAATAGGGTCTTCTCCTTTGGTGTCCCATGCCTCTTTTCGCTCACGAGCCAGGAGGTCAACAGGTATCTGTCCGCTTATCACGAAAACCGCTGAGCTCGAAACTGTGTGATATGCTGAAGCAACTCTGAGTGCCGCTGTGCGCTGTACTGCCTCCAGCACTTTTCGTTTGGTTTTTGCTTTCAGCGCATCTCCCCAAATTTCACTGCCATATAGCAGTATTGAATTGGTTGTTGCCATTATCAGCCTCCTTTTGCTCTGTGTTGGTCCACCGATATTCGCCATTAGCCTGCTTAACATACCTGTCACTTTTGCTGCCTTGGTGGCCGCGTGTTGTATTTGAGCCCAGTAAGTGAGCCTGGTGTCGAGATTGACGCCCAAATATTGTACAGCTTTCTTCGTGGCTAGGGGCATATCACCTATCTGCATATTTACTTCAAGAGGCATATGCCCTCGCGTCATCATCATAACCTCTGTCTTATTTTTAGCGAGCTTCAGTCCGTGGTCCTCAAGCCATGTTTGGGTTTTTATCATAACTTGATTCAGTTTTCTTCTGGCATCATCCGTATCCCTTGCTGATATGACTGCCGCTATATCATCTGCGTATCCTACAAGATGTGTGTCTTCTGGCATCTCAATATTAAGTATATCGTCGTAAGTTAGGTTCCAGAGATCTGGACCTAGAATGGATCCCTGCGCTGCACCGGATGTAACCATCTTATATCTCTGGCCCTCAGGTGTGTCGTACAGGACCTTACAATCTCTTAAATATTTCTGGAGGATTCTCATCAGGTAGCCGGGGATACAGAATCTTTCCCGTAGTGCTTTCATAATATCCTCCCATCGAAGGCTATTGAAAGCATTTCGTACATCAATAGTAGCCAAGACAATTATGCGTTTTGGATAGTAACGTCTACGCTGGGAATACTCAAAACTTCTCACAACATTCCAATGGCACCAAGCGTTGATTTTCCAGGTTGAAAGCCATGCTGCTTCTCTGACAATCCTCCAGCCATACGGATGGACTCATTTAACCTGCGCTTCATAAGCTTTTCTAATAGCTTACCAGCACTATCTAGCATACAGAGAGGGCGGTATGCTGTCAGTTGCGTTGGGTCACCTCTGCCTTTGGTAATCAGCGTAAGTTTTTGTATTTTCAACTGCTTGGGGAAGACGCCTTGGATTATGCAAGAATTGTACAGTTCGCGCATTGCGTCTGGATGGTCTTCAACTAGTAGTGTGAGTATCTCATTGGGACTCCATATGGGCCGGGGCTTTGCTTTTTTTGAGACTTCTTGCCGCGGTTTTAAGCTCTTCCTCAGTAAAAGGGGTTGGCATGCCATCATCGAGAGGTGCAGGGTTTTCGCGCAACAGAGAGAGTGTGGGGAACAAATTATCCACGATGTTGTTGATTTCTTCCTTCTCCAGGTGTGAGGCAGCTGAGTTTGTTCTTAACTTCCTCATAACGATCTTGTAGCCGAGTCCCCAAGGGTTACTGTTTAGATTACTCCGAAGCTCTTCCCATTTTGCTTTCTTGCTCTTTATAATTGCCTCTTTCAAAGCTTTCCGGGATGTCCTGAAATCTTCTGCCTCCAACAATGCCTCACCGCGTCGTCTAGCTCTGGTATACCTTCTTCTATTGCGCAGACAGGTTCGTCTGAGTTCAGCAATTTCTCGAGTCCACCAGTATACATACTGTGTTCTACAGTGCTGCGTTACATGGGGCATGGACGCGTTACAGCTTTGGACTATGCGCTGCATCATCGCGTTTGCTAAGAAGACAGCATCACTTATGGTGTGTGCATCTGAAAGTCTATCGAAACAAGTCAGAAACTTTCCGGGTCCAGTTTAGTTACGTTCCACTAGCGTGTACATCCTTCTTGGCATTGGGGTGTTATTTGTTTGTGCTGTTATCTGGAAGGTAATATAGTGGTGATCGCTTTCAGTGAAGTCTTCCAACACTTTCCATCCCTGAACTGTTGCAACCAGGCTCTCGGCCACCAATGTGATGTCCGGCGTGGTGTGTTCACATCCCGGTCTTCTGAAAGTAGTGGCATTACCAGTGTTTGCCACTACCAAACCTAGCCTGGCAGCCATGTCTAAAATGCACCTGCCTCGTCTGTTCGTTGTTGGAACTCCCCATTCAACAGCTTTGGAGTTGAAGTCCCTGGGTACTATAAAAGCTCCACCTATTTCGCAAATCTTATCTTCAATTAGATTTAGCTTTGTCCTGAACTGATCTATACTTTCACTAGGGGTGAGATAACAGCTCATTAGAGTGAATTGCTCTGTTCGTACGTACGTGTAGCAGCAGCCGGTTCCATGCTGTCTGACCGCAAGCTCACTGCCAATTGGTAAAATTTTCCCTCAATTTTCTTTGTTATAAACCTCACGGAGCCCGATACCTTTCCAACGAATGCAAAACCGTGGAAATCGGTTCCTGCGTTATGGAGTTATAGCGTCAGGAAGGAAAAGCCGACTTATTTTTATATATTAGATTATTATTATTATTATTTATTTATTTATTTTTATTTATTTATTTATTTTTCAAGAAAGCAATATGGAAGCCTATCGGCCAATAAAAGTATATTACAAAGATAATTCCTGAATTTAAATGAAATATAATTAATCTATACTTAATAATAAAAAAAAAATAACTATTTAATTCATTAATAAAAAATCAAACAAAAATGCAAAAAAATCATGAGAATAGTTCGAAAAAAGAAAAAGTTGCAACAGTGGCTCCCCAGCCAGAAAAGATTAACTTAGTGTAGCAGTATCTAATTTAATGTTTGCATTACTTTGAACGTCTGCACGTACAATTAAAAGATTCTAATATTTCACTAATGTTGAAGTCGTACTAGTGACAACTATTCAAGGCCAAGTACAAATGTGCATCGACGGCAAATTTAAGAAAGAGTTTTTTATTGTTGGCACCTGAACAGCCACACATACCTGCTACACAAAAACACTCGCGATCGTGAGAATGAATTTGTATTTTAAACAAGCATCATATTACGGCCAGATTCCACACGAAAATATGTGGACTAATTTTCAGTAAATAATAGATTTAATTTCACTTTATTTTTGTGCATATATGTTCATATGTTTCAACATAAGTATGTGTATATGTAGGGTTAAGATTTATTCTCATAAGTAATATATAAGCTATGGTAATTTAATTTTAATTTTAATCTAGAAATTACTGCGGCCTAGAGCTGCAACTAATAAAACTGCAACTAAATTGAAGTAAATTTTTTTAAATGGTTATATGGCGATCCTGCCATATTTTTTAGAATAAAGAAATACATAGCATATCTGCTTATCCTTTATCTAAAAACAAGAAAGGACAATAGGATCCAACATACAGAGCTTATGCTAAGTTGGATTCCTATTCATTATTTTTCGCCAAGATGATGAAGAAATGCCTCCTTATGTGCCCATCAAAGAATTGACACCAGCCGAATTGAAGAAACGCGAAAAGGGACTGCGTAAGCTAAGGGACGATTTGCGCAATGAAGAAACCAAACTAGTGTTACTAAAGAAGCTAAAACAGTCACAGCACGTTATGAAGGAAAATATTGTTGTCACTTCGAATATTGTATTTTCTACAAATCCTCCAGCGGCCATACCAGCAGCATTAACATCGAAGAGTGCCTTAAGTGTTACACCCACTACAGCGGTACCACTGCCAGCACGTAACAAAAGTTCACATTCCAATAGTAATAACATCACATCTTAAGTTAGCATAAGCGCAACAAATAGCCGCTCGAATACAAATTCCTTCATATAGAAAAAAAAAATTTATTTTTAATCCTGTTCACTATTTTTTCTCCAAGTTTTTCCTTAAATGGACGCAAGTTTGACTCACACAAAAAAAAAATTAATACCAATTTGAAGCTTTCTATGTAAAAATCTTGTAATAAATACATACTCCTATAATTTCTTGCATTATTTTCGTTAAAAAAAAAAATAATTCTACAAAATATATACATATGTACATATTAACAAATACTCTTTGGTAAAAATAATTTGTAAATGGCCTTTATTGTTTGAAATTTTCGGGACAATATAATGGGAGCAAAAGAATCTAAAGTAGATCATCCCAACGCAAATGTTGTCAATAACGTAGAAATTATTGACCACAAGGAAGAAATTAAACTCTATATGACTACTTATATTAATCCTTACAATAATAACAGCTCTTAATCTACTACTTAAAATTTACTTAGCACATAAAAGATCGCTCAAAAAGCAAGTACATTAGTAGGGCAAATGATTTAGATAAAGTTTAAGTCTGTATGGATTGGCAAACTATCCTCAGTAAATGTAGAAATATTAAAACAGAATTTGAAAAATCATATAAATGTCTCAGTATAGACAGACCAATAAAACATGACACCCTAAATAAACATTTTAAAATTCTTTTAGATTGCTTAGAAAAAACAAGAGTGATCCTAAATACTAATTATGCGTGACTGCAGCAGACGCATTTTTTTTATGATATTTGGAACAAAATACTAAAACTAGCAGCCAAAAAGAACATACAAATTGAATTGCCAGAAACAATACATGAACAAACTGATATAAAAATAATTTTTCCAACTAAAGATGATGAAAACTGTTACGAAATGAGCCAAACAGTCGTAGAATTTCTCAGTACAGCTTCGAAGTTAATTACAGACTTCGATGGCAAATCTGAAAACTTGCGTTCCTTTATAGACTCACTATCACTGGTTGAATCTATTAAAGGTTCACATGAAACAACTGCAGTTTCATTAATTAAAACAAAACTCAAAGGAAACGCAAGAAATCTAATAAACACTGAGTCAACCATCTCAGAAATTATAAATAAGTTACAAAATACAGTAAAGGGTGAATCGGTAGAAGTAATAACGGCAAAAATACAAAATATAAAACAGAATAATAAAACTGCAAATACATATTGTGCAGAAATTGAGAATCTTGCAAAATCCCTCGAAAATGCTTACATTACAGACGGGATACCATGTGAATTAGCAACTAAATACTCCACACAAGTGGCAGTAAAAGCTATCACCAAAAACTGCACCATCGATAAAGTAAAACTTATCATGGAAGCAGGACAATTCAATACCATGAATGATGCCATTAGTAAATTTGTCAACAGTTGCACAGAAGCAACTGGACAACAAAATTCTATACTATACTACAAGCAACGTCAAAACGTCCCTGAAATGAATTAACAGGGAAAAAATCAATAAATTTAGATGAAGCTATACTAAAAAATTTTAAAAACTCAAGTATAATGGATGTATGTAATAACTTTGCTGTAAATTTCAAAACAAATGTTGAAAAAATCGTACACTCTTGTGAAATTCAAACTTTTGACAACCCACAGCTTTCACTTCAAAACTCCTTATATCTACACAACACTGATGAAATAGAAATCTTTAATATCTTAAACACTCTCAATGTTAAAAAAAGGGGCCTGGTTTTGATGCAATAAGGCCATTAGATCTGAAAAATAATGCTATTGTCTTAACTCCAATAATTACTAAGCTTATCAATCTTATACTGAATCACTCAATAATACCAGAAAGCTTTAAGATATCATTCGTGAGACCTATTTTCAAAAGTGGAG